>CM046889.1:11705424-11853305 GCA_025688845.1 Cucumis hystrix
TCCTTAATAATTAATAATGATAACAATAGTATTACCAATTTTCAACCATTAACCCCACATCTTTCCAAAATACTTTACTTTCCACAAAAATTAAAACCATCTCACAAAATAACACCCAAAATTAATAAAATGATAACGAAATATCTTGAAAATTTTGGGGTGTTACAAAAAGTTAGATTGATCAACCAACACTCTTTCATTCAATTTTACATTCTTTGATTCTAGATTTCAAATACCAATAAACATTAATAAATGAAATCAAATTAGTCTCACTTTCCAAATTTCCATTCATTTATTAAGATACTCATGATGTAAACATGTTCTTAGATGATATTGAGATGACAATTAGGACCCGTTTGGTAACATTTTCATTTTTTGTTTCCCGTTTTTTGTTTTTTTATAATAAGAAACATGAATGTGTTTGATAACTGTTTCTGTTTCTTGTTTCTTGGGAAAAAAAAAAACAGAAACAAAAAATGTGTTTGATAATTGCTTGTTTTTTTTATTTTCTTCAAGATTTTTCTTTTATTCATGTTATTTCATTCATATCTAATTCAATTAAACATTAAACAAAAATACATGTTCTCTATTAAACATAAAAAATAAAATTATCAAAATTTTATTCATTTAATACAAAGAAGCTCCAATGCACAAAAAAAAAAAAAAACATAAAATTGTATCTAATTTCTCTTAGATTATGTTGTACAATTTCCAGCTTCTAATTGGAGTACCAACACAAAATTGTAATTACATCACTCACTCTATCAAATTTAGATATAAAGGTCTTCTTGTAATCTTATGGAGATCGAGATGAAGATAAAGATTTGAAGGACAGGAGCTAGCGAGGAGGAAGACAAAACCCACGGTGAAAACACAGATCTGACTAAAACCCAGATTCGTGCGAAGAGGAAGACGAAAACCTAAATCTAGTGAAGAGGAAGATGTTGTGTATAGGAAAACGATGAGAGACAAAGAGAAAGACAACGTGTAGACAAAGACGATAAGAGGAAGAGGAAGATGATGGTTATTTGGGCAAGACGATGGAGATAGGAGAAAGAAAAAGGAAACCACACGTGGAGAAGAAAATGGAAAAGGAAAAGGAAAAGGAAATTAATAGAAAAATAATTGAGAAAAAGTAAAAAAAAAAACCAATAGAAATAATTGAGAAAAAGGAAAAGAAAACCAATAGAAATAATTGAGAAAAGAAATGGAAGAAACTATTTTTTTTCAATAATTCCTTATAAAATGGGAAACGTTTCTACTTTTTTTAGAATGAGAAACAAGAAACATTACCAAATATTTACGTGTGAGACCTGTTTCTAATTTGAGTATATGAATTTAAAATTTGGTTAAGAGTTTTGAAATTTTGTGTTTTAGAGAAGAGTAGACGTTTTGAAATAAGGCTTCGCGATAAGAAGTAAATTTTGGCTAAGTATTAAGAAGTTGGCGTTTAAATCAATTCGCAAAAATGATTAAGAGATAATATCTTTTATGATTAAATTTTGCGATTAAGAAGTTAATTCACGAGGAAGTTTTGAGAAAATAAAGATTTGTGGTAGGACCTATAAGTATAAACGCTCTCAAGAGAAAGAGACTTCACGAGAAAAGGTTAAGTTATTGTGTTAAGACCTTCGAAATCTATTGTTGAGTGGTGGAAGTTATTCGCGGAATGGAGTTAGGCAAGAAGAAAGGTCTGACGAAGAAAATGTCAAATCTGATTTGACATGGGTTAACGTTTAAGATTAAGGACTTAAGCATGGATGAGTTAAATATTAATTTTACACGTGTAAAGTTTTAAGCAGAAGCTGGCGAACTGAGAAAAGTTTAAGCATGACTAAGCTAGTTTAAGGGCTTTATAAATAGAGGACATGGTCATTAAGTAAGCACTAAGATTTTATTAAAGAGTTAAAGTGTTGTTGTTTTGCTCTTGTGAAAAGAAGAAGAGAAACAAGGTGTTAAATGTAGTGGTTTGTTCCGTGAGAAGGCTCTGTAAAAAGAGAAGGAAGATGAGGATCTTTGGTAAAGTTTGGTGAGTGATCTTTTCTTTAAAAGTGGTTATATGATTTCAAACATGTTTGTAATGTTTAAAGCATGATTTTTATTATTGCGATTTAAATGATTACAAAATGGTATTCAAACCATTAGTTGCTTCCTTAAATGAGCTAACTATTATGTGCACATAAAGTAAAATGGAGTCATGTAGAAAAGACCTACATGGTGGAGTGAAGATGGCCAATGTAGAAAAGGACTGTATTGTGTTAGGCAGCCTGAGCAACAATGACAAATTTATATGTTCTTGGATGTTGTTGATACAGTAGTCTAAACACGTGGTAATGAGACCAAGCGTAGAGAACAATTCGGGATACTTGGTGAAAGGAATGATTGCGACTAATGTGTGTTTATGCAAAATGATGTGTTTATTGATGAACTGATTTGTGTTAAACCTTACATTTTAGCAAAAATGTTTTATTAAAGGGTATTGCGAAAATGATTTCATAAAACCTCACTAAGTCTTTTAGACTTGCGTTTTAAAATTTTCATCTTTCAAGAATGGTGTTTAGGCCAAGTAGAGAAAAAGGTTGAACACATGCAGCGAGTTGAGAAAGCTACCAAGCATTTAAGAGTTCGATAAATGTTAATTACTTTTTGTCAAAGTGTTGTAATTGTATGTTCATACCAAATGCCTGTTATTAATAAAGTTTGAGTTTTGGTTATGTTAATTGCGTTAAGCTTTAACGTCTAAAGAATTTTATTTAATGAAGTTGACGTTTAAATTGATCTCTGTTGCGTTTTCAGTTTCGTTTAGTAGTTTAAAAGGACTTGAGGAGGAGTGTAGCGTGAAGCTCAGTTTCAAGCTAAATCACATCCTATTCATACTACTTTTTGCGTTCTAATTGTCTTACGGATTGGGGTGCGACAATTTGGTATCAGAGCAATATGTTCCTTGTGAAAGTGTGAGTGAGTTCGAGTAAAGTTGAGCTAAAAGTTTGAGTGATTTTCTAGGAAAATTTGAAAGGACAATGAACTCAGAGGCTAATTCTGTAAACCTGCTCTGCTCTTAATATTCCGACTGCCTTCTTCTTCTAATCCATCGATCCTAATTCTCTTTGCAGTTTTTGGCATCGAGCAATTGGTATCATAGCCATTCAATAAATAGTTTATAATTGTAATCAAATGATTCCAATTTCAATTTCTGGGGGAGAAGAGTTTGACTATTTAGTTTTTGTCATTAAATTTTATTCTTCAAGCCTTTTTATTACTTCAAGAAATTAAATTTCGAAGTCCAGGTTCTACGTCCACCTGTACGTCAGTGTCTAAGTTTGTGGTCCCGACAGCAAGACCCAAGGAAGTGCAGTAAAACCGTTGGTTAGCAGTAATCCATCTTAACACATACAAGTATAGATTCTTGGCCCAAGAAATTTTATTTCTAGAATAATAGAAATTTTTGAAAAATAAACATTTATAGTATGAGAACTTAAAATTTTCAAATATCTAATTTCCTGAGAAATTTTTTATCTTCTAAATCATCTTCAAAAGAACTTTCTCAAAAGGAAATTGAGGAGCAGCATACTGCTTCCTCATACGAAAATGAGGTTACTAATGAATCTATGCGAATAGCAAAAATAGAAAATGATTTTCTCAATTGGGGAATTTCGAAACTTGATTAAAAAACAATTTACTTTCAAAACACCTTTAATTTTAAAGAAAATCTTTGTGTAAAAATTGTTGAAAGAAGAATTCCAGTTTATGGAAAAAGCGATTCTATACAACTATTTCCAAGAAATGATATTGAAAAACATCAAAAGAAATTTTCTTTTCTTCATATAGGCGCTGTACAAGTAGCCTTAATTCCAATGTTTAGATTTGGGTGGGTACACCAGTTTTGGCAATTTTACGTGATAAACGCCATAAAGATTTTTCAAATTCGCTGTTCGGAATTATTGAATCAAATTTGGTCAATGGCCCTGTCTATTTTAATTGTTTTCCAAATTTTATGGTGTCTCTTGATGATCCACACATTCTTAAAACCTTGAGCCTTAATATCACTGGACAAGGTTTGAATTTTGAGGAAGGAGTTAAGAAATTAACGTTTGTTTATAAAATCACCTACAAAGTTTTAACCACTACCATGCATCCAAAGGCTTTAATGTCTTCTGCAAAAGGAAAAACCATGTTGATAGAAACCAACCTAAATAAATCTTCTATCAGTGAGCCAAAACTCCTCTCTTGGGAAGAAGTTAAAAAGAGTCCCTATTGGATTTTTGACAATGCTTTTGTCCCTCAAAAGAAAGAAAATGAGGTTTCCATATCATTGAACATCCCGATGGAAATGTAGAAATCAAGTTTGAAAATGAATCACCTAGGTTCCCGATAGTCAAAGAAAACATAAGCTCACGAGAGTTTATGAGCTCAAGGCCAAGTACATCCAGTATTAGAAGTGAACCAATACCTAACCTAAACAGGTCAAGCTCCCTCAAGATTAAATCTGTAAGATTAGACAAAGAGTACAACATATTGTTTATGAAGAAGCTCTTCCTGATTCTCCAACTCAAACAAAAATGGATACCAGTTCTCAATTAAATGTAATTATTTCAGAATCAAAGTTTGAGCTTGAAAGAGAATCACTTGATCAAAAGGAATTTATGTCAGCTGCAAATCGCAATGAAAGGGTTGCCTTTTCTAAAACCTACTCTGAAACAGAAAGGAATCTGTTTAGAGAAGAGTATTTCAAGACTCTTGAAACACTTCAAGAACATATTTCGTTTTTTAGATGGTTCAACCAAAGGACAGAGTTTAACCATATTTCATTTTTTAGATGGTTCAACCAAAGGAAAGAATTTAACCATCTTTGTACCATAAAAGAAAAGGAATCTTGGAAAACTCGAAGAACAGGAGAAATCAAAGTTGATTTCCCTTCGTTAGAAGATTTCGAATTCAAAAGTTTTTATAATGAAAACATTATAGCCAAACCTTTTCAATACCTCAAAGAATCCGAAGAAAATAAGGCTCCAACAAATAAGGAAATAAAAAATATTCAGGCTCAAAATAACTATTCTAACATAATGCTTTCTTCAATTGCCAGTCAAGTCTTCAAGCTGGAAGACATCTTAACCCCCCTACTTTTGAAGAAACCACTAACCTTTTTCAACATTTAGAGAAGGTTAAAATAAAAACGCAAAAACAAAAACTCCTAGATGAAATTAATAAACGTCTTCACAACCTAAAAGGTGAGAGTTTGATAAATGTTCTCAACGAAGAAGATGTTGCACAGTTTATGGAAGATTTTGAAAATCTTTTCGTCAATGAAGAAGAAAAGCAAGTCAATCAAATAAATTTCGGAAGGTTTATTAGTAGGGGGACCAAATTAACTTTCATCCTCGACCTTCATTCCCTGGAGAGGGTCTAGAGCAAAGACAAAGGTATGCGATCAATACTGAATTTAATGGAGAGTCAATATACGTTTGGAATATTGATGGAACTCCGGAGTATCAAATTTATGACATATTAAATAAAATGTTAACCTGTTCCATAGCCTATGAATCCAACAGTCATACAAACGGAGAAGCTGCATCGCTCTTAATCAATGGATTCAGTGGAAGCCTCAAAATGTGGTGGGATCATGCCTTAACCAGTGAGCAAAGAGAAGCGATAAAGAACATAAGAAAAAAGTAAAAAGGACAATTAAAGTTGAAGATGGAAATGCATCACCTTTAGAAATAGAAGAAAAACGTGAGGACGCTATAGAAGTTCTTCTCTACACAATCAACAGACACTTCGCCCTAGGACGTAACTCTGATATAGACAATTAAAGGAAAATAATCAAAAACCTAAAATGCTCTTCTATGGGAAATTTCAGGTGGTACAAAGATATATTTTTATTAAGAATTTAGATTTTTAGATATTGTAATGCCAGACACTGGAAAGAAATGTTTATCGACAGACTTCCAAGTTTCATGGCAGAAAGAGTTTACAATTCTCTCAACAAAGCGTATCATGTTCAAATACCTTGAGAGGAACTTACCTATGCTCAAATAACCTCTAAGATAATAGAATGTGGTCTTGATATATGTAACGAGATAAAAATTTAGACCAAGGTTCAAAAGCATTCAAACCTTCATAAGAGAGAAATGAAGACCTTTTGTTCTCAATACAGATTTGAGAAAATCAAAGAACCAGGTTCATTTCCAAGAAAAGTTCGTTAAAAGAACTATAATATGAAATCCACATATTATAAAAGATCTCACAAGTACAGCAAACCATACACCCCTAAGAGGTACCACAAGTTTTCAAATTATAAAAGACCTGCAGAAAAACAGCAAAAAGAGGACCAAAGAAAAGGAAAAATAAGTAAAAGGGTTTTTTGCTACAAGTGCAGAAAAGGACATTATACCAATAAGTGTCCCCAAAGAGGAATACATGAATTAAAAGAAGAAGAATATTCTTCAAATTCTTCTTATATTTCTGACTTTCAATTGCAGGAAATAGTCGAAGACACCGATTCAGAGACCTCAAGTCAATCTTCTTCAGATGAAGAACCAAGAGCATGTGGATGTGCTAAAGACCCATGTAAGTGTGTTTTAAATGAAATAAATGTTTTAACCTCCGAACAAGATTTGTTATTTCAAAAAATTAACCATGTTTCAAATGAAGATTTAAAAAAAGGTATTTTAGAAACACTTAGAGATTGTTTAACAGGAAAATCTTCTTCAAAACCATTTTCGAAAAAGAAGACGATTTCTTAAAAAAATCTTTCTAATATTCTACAAACTCCAAAAGAAGGATTTAAACTTTGAAATCAATTGCTTAAAAAGAGAAATTTCTCAACATAAGTATGAAATTTTGAAAATAAAAAAAGAAAGTTTTCATAGGAAGCAAAACAAAATTTCTGATAATTTAAACTTACAAAAAGATTTTTTGAATGATCTAAATCCTGAAATTAATCTAATATCAAAAACAAGTTTTCAAAAATGGTATTGTTTAATTACTCTAAGAATCGAAGATTTCAAAATTAGTTTGAAAGCACAAATAGATTCAGGTGCAAATCAAAATTGCATTCAAGAAGCTCTAATTCCTACAAAATATTTTAAGAAAACCACATAAATTCTCATTGGAGAAAACGGTAAGAGCTTAAATATCAAGTTCAAACTTTCAAAAGTACATGTTTATAATAAAGACTACTATTTCAAAACATCTTTTCTTTTAGTCAAAGATCTTCATCAAGAACTAATTCTTGATACACCTTTCATTACTCAATTATATCCTTTAACGATAAATGAAAAGGGTTTAGTAACAAAGAAATTTGGGGAAGAATTAATTTTTGAATTTATATCTCCAATTTTGCCCCACAAACTTTTAGAAATCAATGTTTTAAAAAGTGAACAAATAAAAAGAAAACAAAAACAAATTAGCCTTCTAAGAGAAGAAATTGACTACAAAAGAATTGAAGAAAATTTAAAAGAAATTTCAATTCAAAATAGGATAAAAGAAACCCAAATTAAAATTGAAAATGAAATTTGCTCTAGTCTACCAAAATGCATTTTGGATTAGGAAAAAACATATAGTTAATCTTTCCTATTCCACAGAATTTAATGAATCGAACTTTCCAACAAAAGTTAGACAGATTCAAATGAATTCCGACTTGCTAACACATTGCAGGAAAGAATATCTATTTAATATCTTATAGATTTATAGTAATATAATTAATTAAATCATATGTAATTAAGATTTCATTCAAATCTTATTTGAATGAATATCTCTCCAATATCTTATAGATTTAATTAAATCAAATTTAATTAAATAAAACTAAACCATTAATTAATTAATAGCTAATTAAATATCTTATATTTAACTTATATTAAATTTGAATCATATTCAAATATAAGTTTTTCTCATAACCAATAATTTTAATATGAATCCAATTCACATTAAATTAACATTTGAACTCATTCAAATATTTTATCTCTAATAAATTAATTTTGAATCATATCCAAAATTAAATTTATATAATAAAGTTTGATAAACTTTAAATTATAATGTATCACTATACATTATACTAATTTTCAAAGTAAATTTGAACGTTTCAAATTACAACCAATATAAATAAATCTCATTAACTTTTACGAGCCAGGGAGGGGACCTAATGGACCTACAGATCAGAAGCTATAACGATTTGAGATTAATTGGCTAAACTCATTAACCATATTAATCAATATTCGTTAATTGTGTGTACACTCCACTAAAGACTCACAATTGAACTCTTCTCACCAGCTGGGTCAATTTACCGTTTTACCTATAGGTTACCTCTAATACTTAAATACCAGTACTCCTTTGGTCCTACCATTAAATAGAAACCCCTCTCGTGTCATAGAGAGGGTAAAGTCTTTTGTTTAAGTCTAGGAGACACCATTTAAGGGAACACCCATCTACTTACCCTAAAGTAGGGAATGAGTGAATTACATCTTGTGTAATTATGTTCCCAGCTCCCCACTCGGTCTTGTCCCTGAAATGATAAGTATATTGAGTCGATGATCTGACACTCTCACCCGTACAAATCAAAGGACAATCTCTCGTGAATAGGAGTTCATAATACACTCAGGATTGAGACTAAGTTACCTAGGTCATCCTAGTGAAATAGAAACTTAACTAGTTAACAGAGTTACATATAGTGGTTACTATTTTGCGGTCCGATCTTATGCAATCTCATTGCATAGGATACCCTCACTCGCATATCAACTACACGAACGCGTTTGATCATTGCATTTGTATCAAATACATAGTGAGTCGTATCCATAGTGTTACCAGGATAAGGTACCTAACCTTATCTCGAACATTGATCCATGTATGTCTCTACATATTGTTCAAGACTCATTAAACAACATAGGATGTTAGTTTATTGGATTTGGGTTATTAAGACAAAACTAATAATATAATCAATAACAATTATTACAATAATAACACTTTATTAATAACGGTCAATAAATTATATTTACAATCTACAAGTTTTAGGACATAAATTCCAACATCAACGTCTATGCCTATCAAGGTATGCTCATCATCAATGTTAATGTTTCTTCCTAGATCATGCTTATTACTAGATGCAAAATCATTACCTAAAGCTTGTTGTTCATGTGTTACAACATTATCAACCAAAGCATGCTCTTCATTTATACTAGTAACAAATTCAAGGAAGATAGAGAGATCATCATCACTAGGGTCGTTCTTAGCAACTTCAATTTCAACATGTTCGAAAGTTGCTTGTGAAGGGATAAAAGCTCATGATAGCGAAATATTTTACATAACCATTCCTCAAATTAATTTGGAATGCCAAAATACCAGTACATTGGCAAAATAATTAAGAAACTAGTTTTCTTATTAAGACTTAAAGGCTAAGCATGTTTTCTAATTATAGATTAGAGAAAGAAAAACTTACTTGTTTATGTCTCTGAATCTACAAAGTAAATCTAGGATGAGATTGGTTTGTGGGAACCAATTGGGATGGAAAAAATGTTTAGAGAGAAACTATTTTCTTTTTGTAGAGAGCAAAAACATTGATTTTTTAAAAATATTAAATTTCAATATTTTCCCCGACACAGAGCTAGTTTAAGGGCTATATAAATAGAAGACTTGGTCATTAAGCAAACACTAAAAATTTGTTAAAGAGCTAAAATGCTACTGTTTTGCTATTGTGTAAAGAAGAAAAAAAAAACAAGGTGTTAAGTGTTGTGGTTTGTTCAGCAAGAAGGCTCCGAAAAAGAGAAGGAAGATGAGGATCTTTGGTAAAGTTTATTGAGTCATCTTTTCTTTAAAAGTATTTATATGATTTCAAACATGTTTTTTAATGTTCAAAGCATGATTTTGATTATTGTGATTTAAATTATTACAAAATGGTATTCAAACCATTAGTTGCTTTCTTAAATGAGCTAAGTATTATGTGCACATAAAGTAAAATGGAGCCATGTATAAAGGGTCTGCATGGTGGAGTAAAGTCAGCCAATGTAGAAAAGGACTGCATTGTGTTAGACGGCCTGAGCAACAAGGACGAATCTATATGTTATCGGATGTTGTTGATACACTAGTCTAAACGCGCGGTAATGAGACCAAGCATAGAGAACGATTCATAATCTTTGGCGAAAGGAATGATTGTGACTAATGTGTGTTTATGCAAAATGTTTTGCGAAATGATGTGTTTATTGATAAACTGATTTGTATTGAATTTACGTTTCGGTGAAAAGGTTTTATCAAAGGGTATTTCAAAAATGATTTCATAAAGCCTCGCTAAGTCTTTTAGACTTGCATTTTAAAAATACCAACTTCTAGGAACAGGCGTTTAGGCCAAGTATAGAAGAAGGTTGAAGGGCATGCAGCGAGTTGATAAAGCTACTAGACATTTAAGAATTCGATAAATGTTAATTACTTTTGGTTATCCGGAGTCATCCTATATATTCCCACGGGGCGGTCGGACCCCCGGACCTTCGAAAGTCATGAATTCTATTAAATAGGTCTCGAAAATGTCTCTATGCCGCTTTTTATCGAGTTGACGAGGAGCAAAGATCGTGGCCCACGTAGCAGGATATTGATTTGGAAAGACTTCTTTTGCACTCATATGAAATGCGAGTTGATACCGAGACTCTTTCCCTTAGACATCTCGACCGGGAAGACCTCTTATTCGAGTTGCTTGCCTTCTACCGATTGACTCCTTCTATTCCCCTTATTGAACTTCTTTGTCCCTATTTGCCTACGTCTCCTTGCTTCTGCCCTTGCTTGCTTAAAAAAAAAAGAAAGAGAAGGTGATTCAATCCTAACTGCTATACAGTTGAGATAGAGGTTCGCCTGCTTGAAAGCGATTCTTCGTGGCGAGAAGCTTGACCGGAGTCCAGAGACAAAGGATTGAGAGAAGGATGGTAGTTCACCAAGTCGATATTCAAACCCATACCATCTCCTACTTGGCTACTGGAAATTCAGATTATGCTCGTCAGAAAAAGGAATTGAGTTTGGCTTTGAAGCTCACTCTAGCTCTAGAGAAAGCAAGAGGCAAGGCAAGCTCCATAAAAGGTTGACTCCCAGCTCCAGAGAGGATATTCAAGAAGGATCCCATCTATCTCTCTTAGTGATAGTGAGGGATCATTTTTTCAAGTTGAAGTTTCCTTTTTTCTGAAGATTTGATCTCCTCCATCCTCAATTCTATTAAATTAACCAGAGCTCACTCTATCCTGTACACTAATGGTTGGTAGCTATCCTACGTTCTATTCTTATGGATGGGACCTTTAGCTTCTCAACTTTCTTCCTAGCACGAGTGAGAGTGAGCCTTCTCTATCTTCGCAATATTCTTTGCGCCTCTTCTTTCTACTTCTATAGTGTTGTAATTTTATGTTCATACCCAATACTCGTTATTATTAAAGTTTAAGTTTTGGTTATGTTAATTGCGTTAAGCTGTAACGACTAAAACATTTTATTTAATGAAGTTGGCGTTTAAATTGATCTCCGTTGCGTTTTGAGTTTCGTTTGGTAGTTTAAAAGTACTTGATGGTGAGCGTTAAGCTCACTTTCAAGCTAAATCACATCCTATCCAGACTACTTTATGCATTATGGTTATCTTGCGGATTAGGGTGTGACACTACATTTCTTAAAATAATAAAAACAAAAGCATGAAACACAAACATAAATATTACCAAACGGGTCCTTAGATACAAGAGAACAAAAACAAGGGGCATTTTGGTCCCTCGAATTTTCTAATTATTATTATTGTTATTATTTTATTCATTGCTATGGGGTGAAATTGCCTCCGTGCCGATGCGCTTAACCAAAGAGCCGGTGCCCGCCGTCAGCTTACTGTCGTTTTCATCTACAAGCAACTGAACGGGGACGCCCCGCTTTGCAACATCTTCGTCATCACGCTCCCGATTTCGACCTCTGAAGAATAAGAAGAAGATTTTCTCGTTTTCATATGACGGAGGACAGTTGCGTTAGGGTTTCCTCCGAAGAACCCATCGCAGTTCCCTATATCGATTCCTCTTCTCAAACTAAGCAAAGGTATTTCTCATCTCTCCATATCCTATCGTACTTGATTTCCCTTCTTATTCGTTTCATTTCCTTGGAGAAAATGAGCAAGATCTTGGTTGTATTGTTCTGAATGATATCGTCATTTCTATTGCTCTGTTGTCATAAGATCTATCGTTGTACTCGTCTCTAAATTTGATTTGAGAGATTCTGATGAAATTATTCTTAGTAGTAGAAATGGGAGTTTAAAAAATAGGTTAGTTCTAGTTCATCAATTATTGAATTCTAGAAATGGACAACTTCAAAAATAGAGTATCCAGGAATAAACACAAGAGTTGATATTTTCATAATTATCGCTCTCTGTACTGTGTGAATGTGTGCGTGCGTGTGTTTTTTCTTTTTCCAATTATTGTATATTTTAACATCCGCAGAAAGAAAAGAAAGTGGGATCAACCTGCGGAGTCCTTTCTTTCTGCTGCTACTGCAGTTCCAGGGGTTCTTCCATCATACAACCAGACGCTACTTGGCGGAGTTGCTGTCACCACTGTGGCGGCACTGGCGCAAGTTTCTCCCATCAACTGTGCAACCTCAACCCAGGTGATTTAATATGTTGTTATAGTGATATACGACCTTATCTATAAAAAAATTACAGCGGATATTTGGGGCGTTGAGTTGAAGATATAGAATGTCTGGAGTTCATATGGTTATGGAGTCCATATGTTTGTGGGGCTCATATGTCTGTGGTTGGAGGTGCAAAGATGTTGTGTCTGCGTTTATATGTTTGTGTTTGGGGGTGCAGAGTTGAATTCATATGTTAGAGGTATTTGGTGCCATTTTTCTAACTCTAAAATAATGTGTTTCTAACTTTCTACCCATGATTTATTTTAATACAATATGGCTTGATTCTTTTTAGGAAACATATATTATTTGTAATCTTGAAATATGATCTAGTGTTATACATTGAGCAAAAGAACCTAATGATCAGTAGGCGCATCCGAACAACTCAACTAGGTTGACACCCTTTTAGCGCCCCATCATATCCAAAATAAATGATACAAGCATGACTAAAAGGGCCAAACAAATAATTTTTACAGCATAAGATATTAATACTTGGAAAACAAAGAGACAAACCTTGATAAAACAGAAAACTATCTATCTGTTAAGGGTCTATCAAAAAGCAAGCAAGACGATCTATCAATACCGATTCATAATCAAGCTTAAGAGATAATAGCGCTTCAATTTAGGTTGAACTCTGAAATGCTGTAGTTGTCAAAGTCTTTACAGAGAACCCCTGGTGTTTAATTTTGGAGGAAAAAAACCCTTCTCCATTGAAGAATAAAAAAAATTTGAGATGAAGTTTGTGAGGGTATTGAAATGTTTGGGAAGAGTAATGAGGGGGAGAGAAGCAAAAAAAAAGTGATAACCAAGAAGAGTTATGATATCGGGCTACTGTGCAGATGACATGTATCAAGGCTATCTCAGCGGGCCAAATGCTGAGTTGGGTATAACCCAACTCATCCCATCTCATCTCAATGGGCCAAACAGCTCCAAGTGATATATAATACAGCCATAGGTCATTTCAGATACTTTGTATCTTCGTACAAAGGTTTTTTACCTTTCATGCAGCTTCAGGATTTACATTAATCCTACATATAATTTCTGCATCTATCAGTCGTACTCTATTGTTCCTTGTAATCCAAAGACACCCAAGGAGGGAATTTGATGCAGTCCTTCGTAGCATGCTTGGTTGTGTGTGTGTTTTCGTGCATATGTCACACAAAGAGATGCAGTGTTAATTATTAATAAGGATTAATATTTAATTAATTTATTATAACAATTCATACATGTTCATGGTACCCCTGTTTTTTGTTTGAAATTTGAACTTATATAGTTTCATTGTTGTTGGTGTCCTGTATTGGCCTATGTTAATTACTACCAAGGGTTGCTGACTGAAAGCAATTTGATGTTACTAGGCTGTGTTCATATTATTTTCATTGTGGTTACATAGATGTGTGACCCCCTTGAGAAACTTTTCTTTGGATAACCAGCGTAATTTCAATTTCATTTGCATGCACCTCTTTTTTCTTCCTATAACTATAAGGTGTTTGATATTTGCATGTCTTTCTTTAGTCAAAGATTCAAGATGAGTTAATAGCAAGAGAAATATCAATAAATGACGCGGAGCCTTCTGTTCGGTACAAGCTCACAAAGCGACAGACACAGGAGGAGGTGAGTGATCTTTAGGGTACGCCTGGTCTGAGTGTTTGATAAGTTTTCGTTTCATATGAATTGTTTCCTTCAACTAACCCAGTCTTTCTTGTTCTTCATTTATTTTAATTTTTTGGTTTTTTTGTAAAATTGTTTTCCCTACTATGTCACTTTCTATGCAGATTCAAAGACACACTGGTGCCGTGGTGATAACTAGGTCTGAAAGTAATTAAAGTCAATTATGGTGGAATTTTTTTTAATGATGTACTCTTTTGAAGTAAACTTTGATAACACTTGCAGGGGCAAGTATCATCCTCCAAACACGCCCTCAGATGGTAACAAGCCACTTTATCTTCATATCTCCGCAGGAGCCCATGTAAGTAGGATTCACTGATTCACTGGCACATTATGAAATGAACTATTTCTACTAGCTTCTGCCATGACTCTTGTTAAGAAACCATGACAAGTAGTATAAGGTATTCCCATTTTCCCCTTTAGAGCCCCATGTCTGGTGTGTAAGAGCTTGGAGAAGCTGCTCGTGAGGGACTAATGTGCGCAGGAAGGCAAAAGAGCTCACCACTGGGAGAACATTGGTAAACCCATTTACCTGGGAGGGTTGAAATTACAGAATTTAAAGGGCTTGTAATAGGGAGTTATTGGCAAAGTGGTTTTGGCATTTTCCCCTTGTGTCTTCTTTCCTATGGATTTGGATTGTCCTGAGCAAGCATGATCCCGATTCTTTTGATTGGATTTTGAGTGGGGTTAGATACATTGAGAAATCAGTGTGAAAAAATTTCTACTGAGCTTCCATTTTCTTGATTGGATTTTATGTGTGGTCGGTGTTGGGCATGGTACTTATTTCTGGACGATAGATCATAGATGTTTAGGGGATCGTCCCTTGCGTTGTAGATTTTCTAACTTTTATTATTTCTCCACTATGAAAAATTGTTTTGTTGCTGATGTTCTAAAGCATTTGGGGAGCTCAGCCTCTTTTTTGTTTGTTTTTTCTTGACCTTTGTTAGAAAAGGAAATGGCGGAGGTTATGACCATCGTTTCTTCATTGGGTGAACCTGAGTTTAGACAGGGTTTTTTCGTTTTCGAGGCAACACTTCCTATTGTACTCTTAGGCCTAACTCCACTTATTTTTTTTCTTCATGATACCTGCCTTCTACAGTTGTTCTTGAGACACCAGCAACCATAATGTAAACTGAAACATCCTCCAAATCTCTTGAGAAGTGGTCTCTTTAACAAAGAAGATGACCGTACACATTCATAATCTGAATATCAATATCATTTTCAAAGGGTACCGATAAAGGGGAATAGCCTAGACAACATTGCAGACAGAACCCAAACTCCCATTCTACACAGCAAGAATGCATTGCAGGCCTAAAAAGAGTCTTTGTCCAACAAATACTATCTTCGAGCAAAACCTCTCCTTTTCCCTCTAGAAAGAAGGTCGAGTCCTTTTTCGACTCTCCTTTCAGCGTTAGTAGCGAGGATTTGGAGCTTATTGATGAGTCATCCGAGCTTGAGAGGCAGAGACTTCTTGAGCCTTTAGAAACAGACCTCAATGCTCTATTCCAATGTGGTTATCCAAAATTTTAAGATCTGCCCTCTGCTATCGTTCTTTTCATCAGTCTTGCAAAATTCCAGATCATCTAAAGTCAATAGTCGCTGACTGCGGACTTATTCTAGTTTGAATCTTCAGGGTTTAATTGGAGCTCCTCCGGTTGTTGGACCATCTTCTGTCTTCCCCTGATTTCTCTTGCATGGGTGAATGAGTAAAGCCTTGTTGTTTGGGGTAGTTTGCTTGATATTGTTTTTGTTTTTGGTCTCCGTATTTCTGGCTGGCCAATGGGGAGATTCTGTGGGGGAGTTCTTTTGGAATCAGATTCTGTTTGTTTTGGAAGTTTTATTCAAGTTCCTGTGGATTCTGGATGGTTTCGACAAGACAGATTTGAGGCAGCCAGTTGCTTCTACTGGCGTATCTCTTTCTCCTTTCATCTTGAAGATTTGGGCTTGCAAGTTTTTATTCAAATGGGCTCTTCTTGAAGGAGTTTTAAGTTTTGCTTTGTATTTACCCTTCTATGGATGTTATGTCTTCGAAAGGCTTTGTTTTGCTCATTACTTTTGTGGTTGATTTCGATTCTTAGGTTGCCATATTTTATGTTTCCCAAGTATAGTTTTGCCCAAGTTCTCTTTGCTCTTAGTATAATACTCTTGTACTTGAGCTTAAAGTCTCAGTTATTTTCATTCATAAAGGGGCTTGTTTCCGTTTTAAAAAAACACCCTCTCCAGATGAATTTCAGAGTCATAAATTTTCCAAGAGAACAATTCACAGCACACCTCGTCTCTTGGCCTGTAGGCAGATATGGCTTACCAGCATCAAAGAAACTAAAGTTTTCATCAAAAGCTTCTCCATCAAAGCTAACGTCAAGGTTTTTCTTGTACTTCACACATTAATTGTCAAGTTCCTGAACTCCTACAGTCCCATTATACCCCTCCCCACTTTCTTTCCCGCCTTGGGTTTCTTCTTTCTCTTGTATCTTATATATGAGCTAAGAGCCTAAGACACATACTTCCATGGAGCCACTAGTTACTATTGCAAATGTAGGGGATCGTGAATCAATTCAGATGGTTCTCTGTTATTTTAGTGTTGTTCTTCCATTCTTTTGTACTCTGATATTGTATTTTCTTTAGATTTGCACAGCTTTACCATCTTTTCTATTCTTGGAGACCTGGTAACTTTTCCCTGTACAGTTTTTTCTTTAAATACAATAAACATAAACTTTAATTCTGCAGCTGAAAGATATGGCTGAAAGGATTTTAGCTGTTGATCGAGCTGCTGCCATGGTTGAAGAAATGCTTAGACAGGGTCAGAATTTGGCGCCATTGTCCTTTAGTTCTTTAAACAATGAATTCAAGGTATAATTACAATTACTGTACTGCCATGTTCTATTTGCAACAACTAGTTGAGGTTTAGTGCTGATCATTCATTTCCTAATTAATCAGGTTAAACAGCCATTAAGCATGAGTGTGTTCTTGGGCTTTGACACAGATCCATCTATGAACATTGCTGCTCGAATACGGGGACCAAATGTAAGTTTTCTTTTGGGTCCTCCATGCTATTTATTGTAGAACTCAAGGACAGTCTTACAGCCTATATGACAGATCAAGATGCTATTTCATATAAATCTTGAACTTGAAATTAAGGGAAAAAGATTATAGTTACTATAGGTATTTAAATTTAATTTACATAAAAAAAGTGCATTAAAGACAATCAAATCCATAAAAACTATCAAAAGGTGAAGGAAGTATCCCTGAAAATTTGTCCATTTCTCTCACACCGAAGAGTTCAGATTGTCATTCTGTTAAAAGCAAGCCATAGAAGCTTCTGGGGACCATGAAACCGATGACCCACAAAGCTGGAGGCTAGGAGATCATTAATGTTGTAAGACATAACCAAACGTCAGCCAAAAAACTTCAACATAAAGTTCAGATAGCATTAATTGAAGGAGCAAAAAGTAATTTAATGACCCGTAGCATTAGAAGAATGAATAACACACTATGAAGGAGAGAGAAAAAAGTGTCATTCAATTCTTCCAAACGAGTGTAAAGATTATTTTTAGTTGGACCTTTTGAGTGTATCAAGTTCCCCATCAAAGAACTCATGGTGAAAGTTTGGAAGGATCAAAGAGGCCAAAACCAAGAGGCATTCATATTCCTCAAGATATAAAAGGTTGGATAGGTTACTCCATTCCATAATTTCTATCTCATTGAGTTTCGTTCCTCTATAGGCCCAAATCCCATGCTACCTCAAAAAGGAAGAATTTCAACCTTTAGCCAAAATTATGCCAAACCACATTGTTGTGACCATTTCCAATCCTACTTTGTATTCGTTTTTCAATTAGAGCAATAATGTTGCTAAGAAATGCCCAAGAAGATTTTGACATCTCCTCAAAATGGCAGTGGGCATAAGCTCACAAGACCCCTAAAATAAATTAAATAATACTTAAGCAGTTAAGCCGCAATCAGTTGGTGCCAAAGAGCATTTTTCTCATGTAGAAAACACCAAAGCCATTTAGCTATGAGAAGCCTCATTTATATGCCTAGACTATCAATTCCAAGACCTTCCAAATGTTAAGGAAGCTCTAATGAACTATACTGGTTTCAAAAATCGTATCCTCTTGCTTCATAACTAAGAACATACAGTCGGTACAACATTCTCTTATGCTTTCCCCCTTTCTCTATTATTCTTTATTTAATTGATGAAATAACTGCTTATTATGTTCGTAACTGTATGAATTCAGTTCTTATTGGGAATACCATGTAGAATTAGTACAATATATGTGTGTGTGTGCTTGCATGCATGCATGTATGGACAATATGTACAATATGGTAGGAACATTTGGTATAGTTCTCATTATAATTTATAAACTCATGAATCTATAGATTCTTGACAGGGCTAAAAAGTATGAACACAGAAACGTTGCAAACATCATGTCACATCATTGATGTTAAAATTTAAATGCTTATGCTTTTGTTGTCATCGTAATGTCCAATTTTAAAGCAAATTTAAATGTGGTTCTCTTCTACCCGAAAAAACTTAATGTCCCACCTGAAGCACAAATCTTGATTGGAAAAAGGTTTTACTTCAAACGCTACTCTTTCCTCGCACACCATTTTATGGGTTTTATCTAGTTAAAAAGCAATTGTAGCATTACAGATTTATTATTTGCACAATGTAATCATATATTGTAGCCATTTGCAATGTCACTCGTCATTCTGAGTCATGCATGATCTCTTTTTGGCTAATTGTTCTTTGGAAGTTTATACTTTTGTTTCACATATTCAAGGTGAGAGATGCTAATGTTTTAAGCTTTCCATCTCCAAACATTTGGGGGAGATTGTTTTTTGTTTTTGGTGGTTTGTTTTTCTGTACAGGACCAGTATATAAATCACATAATGGCTGAAACCGGAGTAACTGTCTCTCTTCGAGGACTTGGTGCGGGAAATACTGAAGGTGCATGTGAAGGTATTTTTTTACTATAAAAGTCTTACCACATTATAATTGACAAGAGAGGACTGTGCAGTGCTATTTTATCATCCACTAGGAATTAGAACAATATCTCCCATTTTTGCAGAACAACGATTGCATTTATTCTTGACAAGCAACAATTCCAAAAATCTTGAAGATGCCAAAAAATTGGCTGAAGACCTGATGGATACAATCAGTAAAGAGTTTGGCGTTTCAAGGTAATTGGATTGTGTGTTTTATTCTTTGTTTTCTACTGGAAAGTTCATTGGATTCTGATCTATGCATAAGCATTTAAAGAGAGAGGCATATTAACCCTTTTTGAAAAAAGTCAAAGTTCAGGGGCATGTAATCCTTTACTATTTCCTACTTTTATGACCTCATAAGGCAGAAATTGCAGCTTATTTCTATCAATGAAGTGATTTGTGTCAACAGTTTGTAGCTTTACTGTTCGACTTAATTTTTATTATTTATTTGCTATTTTAGTTGGGATTATTTGTTAATGTTACTTTTGTTGTTAGAATTGCCCTACCTTTATTTATTTATTTTTTAATAAGAAATCAGGGACTTCTGTTATTGAAAGAAAAGATGCATAACGGGACAACAAGAAACCAATCCAAAGGCAAGTGCATCGTAATTAGTTCCTTCAATTGGGGTGAATGAAATAGGTGTTATAATTTATCCTAAAAAAGGGTGTTATAATTACAAGAATTTTTGAGAGGAGCACCAAGTAGAAGTTTACCCTGATCCATGATAAGTGCTAAGATCTTTAACCATCATGAGTTACCTGTGAGTTGTTGGCCTGATGATCAACGAGGGATACTGATGTAATAAAGGACCTAGAGGAAATGGGTTCAATAGGATTTAATGTTCTGTGAGGTTTGGTCCTTAGTGAGGTTTTATGTGTCGTTTTTGGCTTTGGTATCAAAGCTTTTTTGTGATTGTTTCACTAGGTAACAGTAACATTTTACTTAATTGGAATCTCTTTCCTTAGAAGGGGTGTTATTGTGGGGCTTGTTTTTTTGTATGCCCTTGTAAAATTTCATTTTTTTTTCCTCAATGAAAGTTGTTAATTTTATAAAAAGAAGTATCCTAAGATTTGGTAGGTTGTCTCGTGAGGCCAGTTGGATTGCGCACTAGTGACCTAGAATTCTCATGGATATAAAATGTGTTGGAGTATTTTTACTCCGTCGTGTTGATTTTATACCTCACCTCTCAGAGATCAGGTTAAGCATTTCAGCCTATTTTTGTGTACTATATCATTTCTTATGGACAGTGAAATCATTTAATTTGTTGTTGCTTGAGCTGTCATTGTATATTTGTGTTAACTATTAAGGTATAACTTTCGCCGATGTTTCCAACTGTTTTAGGGTTTCATCATGTAAGGTTTATAGTGCTGTTCCACCTCCACAGCAGGTTTATGGAGCTGTTCCACCTCCCCCACAGGTCTATGGAGCCGTTCCACCTCCACTTCAGGTGTATGGAGCTGTTCCACCTCTGCCAAAGGTTTATAGTGCTGTTCCACCTCCACTACTTTGTTCAACACCACAGTTCGCAAGAGTTGAGAGCTTGGGAAATGAGCCGACTACAAGTTCAGCTTCAAGTTTGATCTCGTCAGCTTCTCCTACCATAGTCTCACCGGTTTCTTCAGTTATACCAGGAGTTGCTCCTGTCATCTCTCAAGGTTCAATATTACAATCTGGACTGCCTCAGTCTCAATCAACCGCCATTAGTTATACCAAGCCATGTATATCTGGCGGGACAAACTATAATGGATATAGTGGAATATATCCTCAAGCAACACCTTTGCAGCAAGTTGCCCTTGCCCTTAAACAAGTATCTTCAACTACCACTCCTGTAGCTGTCCCAAACAGGCCAGCACTGAGCGTGTCAAATATGAATGTTAACTCTGATGCAGAGAAAGAAAAACGCCCTAGTCAGAGACGTAAATTTCAAGAGCTACCAATTTGTGTGCAGGGTTCCTCAATAAGCAATCAGGTATTAGTTTATTCACTCTTGTTTGAGCGTTTACCACTTTATTTGTTTTGTATTTTGAGCCATTCTAAAGGGATCATTGAGGAAGAACAAGCTTTTCAAGTGTGAAGGTTGTGACTTGTTTAATGCCAATCCTTGCATAAATATATCAGAATTACAGCCAATTACTTTGAGTTAAGCAAGCTGACTTGTAGCTTTGATAACAGAAAACTGGATAATAATGTGGACATGTGCTTGAATAAGTGTCTGAGATGAAGAATTCATTTTGAAAGTTCTTTTGCAGGGTTTTGTGTGAATTGCGTCAATTTAAAGTGATAGGGTTTCTGCCTTGCCTCGTGATATAACTCATTCTATTAATTGCTAATAATAAGAGTGATACAAACAAAGGCTTGTTAATAATAAGAGTGATACAAACAAATGGAGTATTTGAGAGCTCTTGTTTCTCCCGTGAGTATATTACCCAACCGAGCCAAAAGGTCTGTCCCATAATCATATTAACCGAACAGGCCAAGAAATACCTCCCACTGTTTCTCTCTAGCCTATTTGCCCTTCCTCTCTTATTACCCAAGCTTATAGAATGCATGGGGCCTTCTTGGTCCAATGACTGGCATTTTTTTGGGAGACTGGCATTTTATGCCATAAGGTTGTTGTGAGTTTGTGTATGCATGGTATGGTCTCCATTCTTATTGCTGGTCCTCTGGTTGGGGTCCAAAAGTAGATTTAGAATCCTACGGAAATCGATTGCTGAGAGGTTTCCACTTTTCTGTTGGTTCATTTAGGTTAGTTGTATGTGGGTGATGGGTATTTTTGGAAGGATAATGGAAGGGAGATAGGCTCCTCTTCCTCTACAGTTTGTTCCCTCTCATATCCATGAGGTCATTCTGTGGTCTCTGTTTTGCCTAGAACCAACAAATTTTTGTCTCTTTCTTTTGAGTTTCATTGTCCTTTGTCTAATATGAAATAGTGTCATTCTGTGATCTCTGTTTTGCCTTTTTCATCTCTTTCTTTTCAGTTTCATTGCCCTTTGTCTAATATGAAATGGAGAAACATTATGGATATGTTGCTGCTTAAGCGAGTGCGGATGTGCAAGTTTGATGTCTTGATCCTTCCATGGTTTTTTCCATAGTTCTTCCTTTTGTTGTTTGTTGCAGTGCAGCAGATACTTCGTAGGATAACAGAGGATCTTGGTCACATTCTTGAGAGTCAAGCTTGTTTGGTGAACCCCTAACATCAAATTCTAAAACCCCCAATCAATTTGACAGAATCCAAGGTAAAAGATTAGATTTGGATTACCCTTTGATGGAAGATCAAGAGATAAGTAGAACTAGTTTTTCACTCTAAGTTTGAACACTTCACAAGCAAGGTGATCAAACTTATCTGAATGTTCTTAATATGCAACCATGAATCAAGAATTGCAAAATATTGGTGATGAGGCTCTATCATCTATCAAAGAATTTTCATTGATTGAAAATCCTAAAATCTCAAAATCATCAAAACTGACATGCTGCTTGAATCTCCTTAATGGAGTTAACCTCCTCTTGAACATGAGAACTCAATGTTAACTGTAGCTTATTGGCTCTTGAACGTGTGATTGGCTTCAGATGTAACACAGGGGTGTCCTGGTTCATATTATCGACTTCCTTCTTCACTTCCCTATCTATAAGGACCGAGGACGCACATTTTTTTATTTCTCTCATGTCTTTTGATTTTGAGGAGAGTTGAAAATATTGTGAGAGGAAATTGGGTACGAGGTTTCACATATCTCTTTAGGCTTCAACTTGTATGTTAGATACCTAGATTAGTATAGGGTAGGGGTATAAAGGTAATTTGATTTGTTGGTAGTTAGTTGGTTATAAACAGAAGGTTGGGGAGGGAAGAAAGGTATGAAGAATTTGGTGAAGAAACAGGGCTGCATTACTCCTTGAGAGAGAGGAGAAGCAGAGGGCAGGTTCTCTTGTTATAAATTCATTTTGTGATTTTTGCATTGCTTCGATCTTAAGTTTTTTGGTTAGGAGAGATAATTGTTTGTTGAATTTGTCTTTCATATTGTAATTTCTGATTGAGATATCAATAAAATAGAAACACTATATCAATGTTCTATCAAATTGGTATCAGAGCACTCATTCCCTGGGAAATCGAACGAAAATGGCGATCTCAGAAACTCTGGAATCCATAGCAAAGACTATTGAGTGGATAAAGGTTCAAGTCGAAAACCACAAGTTATTTTTAAAGTGTGTTGAATTCTGAGAGAAGAAAAATTCGACATTGAGTGGAAGAATCACAACATCGGTGAATCAGACATCAGTAATGAAGAGTACAGTCGACGGAGGAAAGACAGTCGAGGGAGGAAGGACGCCGACAAAAGGAATCGAGAACGATGAACAAACGGAGAAAATAGAAACGGAAGAGAAGGTGACCGGGGGAAGGACGCTGACGGAGAGAAATGAGAATGAAGAACGAACCAAGAAAATAGAAACTGAAGAGAAGGTAAGCGATAGAAATAAGTTCGAGTTGCCAGTGTTTAGAGTAAGAAGTTCTGTTGGAAGTGCTTTCGATTGTTATCAATCACCGGAAGAACGCGAAGCATTCAAGGATTGGTTGGAACTGGACCAAAGGCTGTTATTGTGTTTCTGATCAGTGTGGGAAGAAGGTGTTGGCGGACGATCCTTAGCAATCAAAGAGAAAATGATCGTGGAGGATTGGCAAGAAGTACCAAAGAGATCAGAATCAAAGACTCGAGTTAGAAAAAGGTTGTTGCTTGAGGAAACGGAAAATTGTTGGTTCGATGGGAAAAGAAGACGGCGGCAGTCGTCTGGATGCGAAGGAGAAAAAAAACACCACCGGAAGTTGTTTGGTTGCGATGGGAAAAGAAGACGGCGACAGTCGTCTGAATACGAAGGAGAAAGAAAATGTCGGCAAGTGGCGGTTTACGGTGGTTCGAGGAGGTGATTGGGAAGATGGGAGAATCGCGTGAAGAAGATGAATTTGCACACGTGAGGATGCCAATGACGTGGAAGAAAATGATAGGAAGAAAGATTAGGGCAAGAAAAATAAACCCTAGAATTACTATTTCAAGTGGGCTTCAATGTATCCTAAATGGGCTTCAAGTTATTTTAAATAAAAGAGTGGAGGCCCACTATTATGTAAATGATGGGGGTGGTGAGTTCCAACAATGGGAAACAAGGAAGACGTGCAAAGAGGGGGGTTTCGAAAATGAAACAAGCAGCGGAATGATCCTGTTTTATATGGGCTTAATTGATTTTTGGCCTAACCCATTGGAGAAGAAAAGTTTGAAAATTAAATACTTGGTGGTGATATGCAAAGGGTTGAGTATGATAATGTGTTTGGAAAAGGAAGGTTTAGAAATATTGGGCTGTCTTGTGGGCTGAAAGGTGATTATTCTGGGTTATGGGCGGAAGTCAATGAACCTTATTGGAGCCAGAGTACCTGAGAAGCTGAGAAGGAAATTTTTCTCTAACTTGAAGAGCATATCATTGGAAATAGTTTGTAATTAAAAAAAAGGGGGTCAATTTTTGCGATCATATTTGTAAGCACACCTCGAGAACAAGGTGTTTTTGAAGGCCCGGGTAATGTTAGATACCTAGATTAGTATAGGGTAGGGGTATAAGGGTAATTAGATTTGTTGGCAGTTAGTTGGTTATAAATAGGAAGTTGGGGAGGGAAGAAAGGTATGAAGAATTTGGTGAAGAAATAGGGCTGCATTACTCCTTGAGAGAGGAGAAGCAGAGGGCAGGTTTTCTTGTTATAAGTTAATTTTGTGATTTTTGCATTGCTTCGATCGTAAGTTTTCTGGTTAGGAGAGATAATTGTTTGTTGAATGAGTCTTTCATATTGTAATTTCTGATTGAGATATCAATAAAATAGAAACACTATATACGTTCTATCAGTGTATGAAGGACTATTTGTAATTATCCTTTAGGTCTTATTTTGTTAGTCTTTTTTTTAATGCCTGACTCCTTTTGTTGGTTTGTCTTTTTGTACCCTTTATATCCTTTGATTTATTTTCCAGCTTCGTGTTTTTAATTATATTTTTTAAGAAACAGTAGCCTTTCATTGATTATATGAAATGGGATACAAAAAAAGTCATTGGTAATAATAATAATATGAAGGTTTTGTTTCTATCCAACAAAAGAACATTAATAAACATAACTAACCTCCCGTGAGAGATTTGCACTTTCAAATACCTTTGCTCCTTCCATACCTGTTCTATCATCTTCCTCCTATGAACAGTAATATCAGAAGGCCTATCAGCTTATTGTTTTGGAACTTGAAAGGAGATTTGTTGCGTTCAGGTTCCTTCTTCTGTTTTGTTATAAATGTTTGAGTCTTATCTAAAAAGACATGCTAAGAAGTCTACAGTTGAAGGGATCCATTGGTTTGGTTATCTCATCTTAAATAACCCCAATATAGAGTGAAGAGGCTGGAGGTGTCTTGATGCAAATGTATAATGTTTTCTTTTGATAGAAATATTGATATTGTACATCTGCATTAGTGAAGGATAGATGGGTTTCAACCGAAAGAATTACGGAAACAAAGTCATCCTCCGAAAGCTTAAGCTTGTGGATTGTCCGAATACCTTATGAAGCATAATTTGAATTCAATAGTTGCATATGTGCTCAATGACCACAAGCTTACATGATATTCTCTTCACCTATACTTCTGCAGAGATCTTGGACGAAACAAGTTCAATAAAGACATCCCTTATTCCATTTCCTTGATGACTTCTCTTCAATACTTGTAAGCAATTTTTTTTACTATCAATGGGGAGAGAGAGATGAGAGAGAGAGAGTTCCTTTGGTGCTATGGCTTCCAGTTCTTCGTCTTCCTTCCTCCGCCATCCTTCGCCCTCTTTGCTCTACCTTTTCCGTTTACCTCTCCATCCTCCGCCCTCATTGCTCTCTACCTTTTCCGGTTATCTTTCCACTGAACGACGATGGTGACTCCAAGACGGACCTCGACAAAAATCGAAAACAAATTCTTCTCTTGTGAGTTTGATTTGAATATCAAAGGAAGAGTGATTCGCTTAACTAAAGCTCATATGAATAAATCTTTACACACTTTTAGGAGAGGAAATATTATTTATTTGGCTGGTTGATTCTCTGAGAAAGTTTTGCAAACCCCAAAAACCCATAAATTCTTCCGAAAGACATTCTGCAATGGAAGGTTCATCTGGATTAAAAAACGACAAATAAGAGAGGAAGTTTTCTTGAGATCTCGAAGGTGTTGAAGTCGGGGAAAAAAGGAAACATTGTTGTTCCAGCTGGTATTGATTTAAAAGGCTAGGAATGATTCAGGCGTTTATTGCTGGATTTTGTGAATGTTGAAGATGAACCTAGGGCCCCTCACTTTGAGAAGAAAACAATCCAAAAACCTCCTTTTGGAACTCTGCAAAGTTCTCAATATGGAAATTCTCCAAGCGTGATGCCTAGTCATTTTGATGAAGAAAGTAGAAGCAAAGGAGAAAAAAGAGTTAGAAAGATTTGTTGGGAGGATACGCTGGTTGTCACTAAACGTGACTTCCACGATGATTGGCAGAGGATTCTAGAAGTCCTTTAAGCTCAAATACAAAAAACCTTTATTATCAATCCGTTTCATACCGACAAAGCCCTGCTCAAGTGTCCTAATCAGACGATAGCTAGACTTTTCACAATGAACAAGGGCTGGGCTACCTATGGTCCTTTAACTTTGAAAATGGAAAGATGGGATCCAAAAAAACATGGAAGAATGTCGCTTGTTCCCTCTTATGGAGGCTGGATTAAACTAAGGAATTTCCCCCTGCATTTATGGAATGAGAAGGTGTTTAAGAGGGTCGGTGATAAGTTTGGAGACTTCATTGATTTTGCGGAAGAGAATTCGAGTCTCATTGCTTGGAAGTGAATATCAAAGTTAGAGGAAATTATTGCGGCTTTATTGCAGCTGAATTTGATTTAATAGATAGTTTCGATTTTTTCCTTGTGCAGGTGGCTTCCTTCCAATATCCCACTCTTCTTATTGATAAAGTTGCCAGAATCCATGGATCCTTCTCGACGGAACAAGCTGAGAAATTCTTTAAAGGCCCGGCCGGCGTGGATCCGAACCTGGTTGATATTTGGCGCGTGGAGAGGTCGAATTCAAAAGATGTCAGTTTACGTTACTCAGAATTCTGGTTCGGTGAGTATGGCGGTAGAAGATGTTGAGACTTATTGTCCTTTTCTGGAAACTGAAAAAGACGCAAGAGAACCTAATTTAAACTTACCGCCCAAGCAAACCCTACTGGACTTGACTAATGAAGTGGGCTTTTCTGATTTAAAAGGGAAAGACATTGCTGTGGATGAAGTTAGTGCGCAAAAGCCCACCCACATTAAAACTCAACCTGGGATAATTATTAAAGAAATTTCACAAGCTCCCCATGCAAACCACCTCCCTCTCCAGAAAATACCCAAGCCGACAAATATTAAGTTTGCTGAAAAAGATGAGATTCGGCCTTTCTTAAAAAAAAGTGTGATTTGTTCCACAAAACAAAATGTAGGCTCTTCAACTTCTACGTTTTCCTCAGATCGGATCCATGATGAAATTGACCCAACTTCGGACATTTCTATCTCCAGCCTTGGCAGCCTCATCTCTGAAAATAAATTTGCCCCACTTGAAGTTGAAGATTTGCAGCACATCTCTGATTTTTCTCCCGACGTCTATAGACTCTTCCACGATTTAAGCGCAATGGAAAGAATTAGAGAAGAGGGCCTTCAGGTAATATCTTGAGAGGAAAAGACTGATCTTGCATTACCCATTGAAGAGACAACTGAAATTGAAAGTGTAACAGAATTAGAACCAGCAGCCTCTATACAAAATCCTTTTCCGCTGAGTAAGGAAGTGGTAGCGGCTCTTCTCGAATATGACTTATGCATTCGGGCTGTGACTAGGAAAGGGAAACCACAGAGAAAGGGTGGGGCCTCCTCGAACAGCAACAAGAAGCTCACTAGAGAAGTAAAAGCTTTGCTAGGTAGTTGGGAAAGGGAAGCTCAAGCGGCAAAAGTTAGTAATTCCCAGGGCTTCGATGGTGATCTATGTTAATTCTCTCCTGGAATGTAAGGGGTCTTAATGCTCGCCCCAAAAGAGCGGTTGTGAAAGAGTTGCTTGTGAAATTCAATCCAGATGTGGTTATTCTTCACTAGTGATCGACATTTAGTGAAGTCTGTTTGTTGGGTGAGTAGCTTTAGAGGCTTATGGTTCCTCGGGTGGTATCCTTATTTTGTGGAAAGAGGATTCAATCATGGTGGTTGACTCTATTCAAGGTCAGTTCTCTATTTCTATTCATGGTAAGTTTATTGCTGGCTTCTCTGGTTGGATCATAGGTGTGTACGGTCCTTCATCTTATAGACTTAGAGACCAATTTTGGTGGGAGCTTTCTGGTTTATATGGCTTGTGCAATGAAAATTGGTGTGTTGGGCGTGATTTCAATGTAGTCAGATTGTTAAATGAGAAGAGCTCCGACGTTCGTCCTACTAGAAGTATGATTCGCTTTAATAGCTTGATTGAGGAGATGGATATGGTGGATATCTCCTTTCGAAATGGCAGGTTCTCATGGTCCCGTTCGGGGATTAGGCCGGATGTAACTGTATTAAAGCTCAACAGATTTCTTATATCCAAGCCTTGGGTTGAGTTCTTTAGAGAATTTGTGTGGAAAGACTTCCTCGTACCACCTCAGATCACTTTTCGATTCTTTTGAAACAGGGGGCGCAATCTTGAGGTCCTAGCCCCTTTAGATTTGAAAATGCTTGGTTGGATCACCATCTTTTCCTAAAAAAAGTTGAGAACTGGTGGGGCAGTTTGGTTGTTGATGGATGACCTATTTTTTCCTCGTGGAAAAATTAAAAGGCTTGAAAGCTCTATTAAAGAGTTGGAATAAGGAGATATTCGGTAACATTTTCTCCCAAAACAGGTGCTGATTGATAAGATTAACTCTCTTGATTCGCTTGAAGAGTCGAGTTGTTTCGATGAGGAAAATGCGGCGGAAAGAGAAGTTTGTAGAGGGGCCCTGCTTGATTTGATTGTTAAAGAACAGAAATTATGGATTCAGAAATCAAAGCTTCATTGGCTTAGAGAGGGGGAGAACTCAAGCTTCTTCCACAGATGGGTTTCGGCTCATAAAAACAGAAATTTTATTTCTTCTCTTGTTAGTATTGATGGGAAGGCTCTTGTCACAGAGAAGGAGATTGTGGATGAGATCCGTAGTTTCTTTTCCAACTTATATGGCACAAGGATCTCTTCGCCGTCTATTTGTGATGGTCTCAACTGGAAAGGTCTTAGCTTATTATAGGATTCTAGCATACTTGAGGCCCCCTTTACCGAAAAAGAAATTAGAGAAGCTGTCCTTGAAATGGGTTGTCTTAAATCCCCTGGTCTTGATGACATGATTGGAGAGTTTTATAAAAAATCTTGGAACATTTTGAAGTCCGACCTAGTAAGGGTGTTCCAAGAATTTTTTTAAAATGGAATTATTAATAGAAGATGCAATGAGACTTATGTTTGCCTCATCCCCAAAAAGAAAGAGGTGGCCCGTGTTAGTGATTTTATAAAATTATTTCCAAGGTGCTTGCAACAAGACTTAAAAAGTCCTTCCTACGATAATTAATGATTCTCAAATGGCCTTTGTGGAGGGAAGGCAAATTCTTGATGCTATTCTAATTGCTTCTGAGGCTATTGACGAATGGTCTTTAAAAGGCAGAAAAGGCGTTCTTTTGAAGCTTGATTTGGAGAAAGTGTATGACAAGGTGGATTGGTCTTTTCTTGATATGGCCATGAAACTTAAAGGCTTTGGTAAGAGATGGAGGAGATGGATCTGGGGCTGTTTGTCGACGACTAATTTTTCCATCATTGTCAATGGTAGGCTTAGAGGAAAGATTCTTGCTAAAAGGGGCATTTGTCAGGGTGATCCTCTTGCCCCTTTTCTTTTACGATCGTGGGAGATGCTCTAAGTTGCCTTATTCACTACTGTAATGAGAAAAGGAGTTTAAAAGGCTTCCATTTTGAGAACTTGTCAGATGATTTAACCCACCTTCAGTATGCAGATGACACTCTTCTTTTTTCTTCTTGGGAGGATGGAAATTTGGAGACTTGGTGGAAGGTGATCAATATCTTTCTTTTTGGAAGCTGGTTTATCCCTTAATAGATCCAAAACGTCCCTAATCGGTATTAACCTTAACAGTGGTGACTTGGTTCCTTATACTAACTCTATGGGGTGCTCGGTTGATAATCTTCCTTTAATTACTTGGGTTTTTCTATTGGGGGGTCGTAACAGAAAAGAGATGTGGAACACCCTTGAAGAGCGATTCAAATATAAAATCGACAGGTGGAGGAATGTGTCCCTCTCTAAAGGGGTAGGTTAACTCTTGTGCAATCAGTTCTCAATAGTCTTCCTTGTTATTTATTCTCACTTGCTTAAGCTCCGGTTGGTGTTATCAATAGATTGGAAAAGATGATTAGGAATTTTGTTTGGACAGGAGTGTCTACTAATTCGGTTGCCCATCTCATCAAATGGGATTGTACTTCCCGCCCGATCTGTTATGGTGGTCTTGGGATTGGCTCGTTTAGGCAAAAGAACACTGCTCTTCTCACTAAATGGTTTTGGAGGTTTAGCAAAGAAGAAGCCTCCTCATGGAGGCGCTTAATTGTGGCCATTTACGGCTTAGAGGAGAATGGGTGGTCTACTAAAGATCCGAACAGGGGAAAATTTTATAGATTAGGGGCCGGTATTTTGAAGCACAAGGAGACCTTTAAATTTTCAGCTTTTGTGCTGGAAAAGGAACCAAAATCAGATTTTGGAAGGACAATTGATGTGGCGTGGAGCCACTTGCAGAAAAATTTCCTAACTTGTTCTCCTTGTCATTGAATATGGATGCTTATGTGGCTGAATGTTGGTGTATTGTTACTCATTCGTGGAACTTGGGCCTTAGAAGAAATATGTTCGATAACGAGCTTGCCAATGTGGCCTCAATTTTAGAAATTTTTCATTCTTGGGCTCCTTCGGATGGTGATGATAGTCTTAAATGGACTCCTAATGTTAGTGGCAGCTTTACCACGAACTCTACTTTTGTCAACTTAACCAAGAGATCCCCCTCCATTGTTGTTCCTTTGATTCGTCACATTTGGAAGACTAAAATTTCGAAAAAGGTGAAGATTTTCTTTTGTTCGCTCGCTTATAGAAGCCTTAACACTCATGAGAAGCTACAAAAAAAACTTCAGTACACTATGCTTAGTCTCTCGATGTGTTGCATTTGCTTCAAAGAAGGGGAAACCTTGGACCACTTATTTTTGCACCGTCTCTTTACTAGGAAAGCTTGGAACACTTTGTTTAGAATTTTTGATTTGGAGCTGTCTTCCTAGTAAGGTTGATAGCTGGTTGATTGAAGGGCTCAACATTAGAGGTTTTAGCCCGAAGGGAAACATCTTATGGAGATGTGCTACTCGGTCCCTTTTGTGGTGCATTTGGAAAGAAAGGAATAATAGAGTTTTTGAAGATAGCTATAATTCTTTTGATTCTTTTTGGACTGTGTTGCAACACACAGCTTCTTAGTGGAGTACGAATTACACCAAACACTTTTGTAATTATAGCCTTTCAATGATATTCTACAATTGGAAGGCCATCATCTTTTAGTTTCTTCGGGGGAGGGCCCTCTTGTCCATTGCCCTTCGGTTGTTCAATTTTGTTATATGAATACACATGTTTTTTATAAAAAAAAAAATACTGTACATCTGCAAAGTCTTGAATAGAGGTCTTTCTTATTCTGAATTTTAGCTATAGCTCGTAGTCTAGAGTTGCATATTTAATGACGTCAGTCTTTCTTTGTCATATCTGCACCTCCTCAATTGTAATATTACATCACTGCCTTCGTTCAGAATGACCTATTTACAATATGCAGCTTGTCTTTGGCTAACCTTAGTGCTTAATGTTACAGGTATTATCTCTGACTTTTGAAGCTTTACAGGCTGAAGTTCTTGGACCACATTGTTGGAACATTGGTTTGTTTTGTATCACAGGAACTGATGACTGTTAATGCTCTCAAATACCTAACAAGGAATGGAATTTGGGTCAACTATGTTGTTTCCAGTGATATTGTCTTCTTTGTCTCTCTACTTTGTTTCCATGCAGTGATATTGTCTTCTTTGTTTCTCTCCACTTTGTTTCCATGCAGTGATATTTTGTCTTCTAGTCATCTCCTTGAGGCCTTTTGTAGCTATACCATTCTTGGTGTCCTGCTCTCGTGATGTAGAAATTCCATTTCTCATGTTTTGATTTCTGTCAACAGAGTGCCATTTTTCCAACGATTTAAACCGCATTTTAGTTTAATGACGTTTTGACATATCCACCACATTTTAGTTCAATGACCATTTTTCAAATTGCCATTTTTTGCATGATTTGATCGGTAATTTACAAGTCAAATAGCTTTATAGATGCTCATTGCTCCGGTAGGTTTTTTGCAGTGTCTGACTTGGAATTGGTCCAATTATGTTGTATGTTCCCCTTCTAATTCCACTTACAGGATTCAGAACTTTCGGACAACCCCTCAAACAAACCCACTGTGAAAAGTGTATCAAATATGCCAGCTCCTAGGAAGCTTGTTCAACCTTCGTCCAATGGAATGGGACCACCTCAACCACGATCCATGCCACCACCCACACCAATAAAATCTACATCAACAGTTAAGGTCATAGTGCAAGATAAGGAACTTTCTTTGGACACCATTAAACACGATGTTGTCTCAGGTCGGAATACTTGTCTGTCTTCTATGTTGAAATCTGTAACCAATCATGCTATAACAATATTATCTGCTCCTGTCATTTTATTTTATTTTCTTAAATTCTCTGCTCACGTCATTTTATTTTTTTAATTCTTCGTGTGAAAAAGATACCATTTAATTATTAACCTGCTTGCATTTTGGTTTCTACGTGTGATACTGTTTGATAATTGTATACAGATACATTAGTGAAGCTAATGGAATATGGAGAAGAAGATGATGATTCAGAGGAAGGGGTTGAATCATTGAACAGCGATAACACTACTGGTGGCATAGCAAATCGAAAACCTTTCTGGGCCGTGTAGAAGTTAGAACGTATTTCATTAGTGAGAGAACATGTTTGTCATCTCCTATATACTAATTTTGGATGAAGACACGGTGATGCGTTTCAACCTCTCATGGAACATGTTTAGGCAGCGGGTTTATGGGGATTTTAGATAAATTGTTGATGAGGGTTTTAGATATTGTTAGAGAATGTTGTAAATTAGTAGTTTTGTAGTTGCGTACTAAGATATTACATTGTAAGCTTACAACATTAGTTGAGCAAGTATAAATCTGGTGGAAGCTTGACTGCTATATTTTCAAGATGAATGCATTTAACAAAACGAAGAAGCAAAACAGTGCAAAATAAAGGTTTCGGCTTTTCTTCACTACGTAAAAAACATTGTTTTGAACTAGTCGTTGCTTTAGCTTGGATGAATGCAGTGATTTAAATTGAAGAGGATGTCAAGAAGGAAGTCACCAGGACCTTCTTCTTTGTCCTTTTTTTTCTTTTTAAAATTATTATTTTTTTATTTCTTTCTCCTGATATTGATAATAATAAAAAAAAAAAAATAGAAATAGGGAAATCTTATATGATAACGATAAACTGGAGATTCATAATGCCTCAACCGTCATGACAAAGTATAATGCTTCAACGGTTGGGACGTTGGCGGTCACAACGCCTCGCCTCAACGAATAAAACCTTTAAATATGATTTTGTTAATTAAAAGAAAATAAATGTTTAATAAAAATAGAATATCATTATTTTATTTCTCACCATGCCATGTTTGACATGGGTATTCCTTGAGGTCGAAACTGGCAATATAAGGTGAAGGTATATAAAGAAGTTTCTACTTTGCATTCTTAGCAATGTGGAATCTCAATTTGGAACAAAATATTAATATAATTTTTTCAAAACAAAATTTTCGTAAAAAACCCCACTTGATTTTTTTTATTAATATAGTTCATCACTTGAAAATTTTAAACATCGAGCATGTCAATCTATATATATATTGTGTTTAAGCAAATGTGTGTGACAACTTGAACCTTTACATAGTGAAAGATGATTTAGAATATACTAGAGCAACTATTGATTTTGAACTCCATCTCTAATAACCTTTAACTTAGAGCATTATTCGAGTGTAGTTCAAAAACCTGTGCTTTAAAGCTTAGCACGTAAATCTTAGTTTAGTGGATGCTTTAGAAAATTTGCCTAAAATTTCATAAGAAGTGACCCTCAGTTCCACATCCAAAAAGGTGAGTCTATCAAGAGTACTACTGTAGCTAAGTACTCCACTTGACATCAATCTTATTAAGAACAAAGTTCAACCTTTTCATTTGCTTCAAGCTATCATGCTAATACTCTAGATCACGAGAATGGAACTTTGGATTTTTTAGCATGATTCTCTCCATATTGTGATAAGTTATTACCCTTTGACCTTGTTTCTTGGAATTTCTAGTCTACAAGTTGGTTTTACCTCACAACTGAATCATTTTTCTATAGGCATGAGTCTCATTCTTTATGAGGTTTTAAAATCTTCACTCTGGCTAGCTTTTTGTCAAAGGATCTGCCAAGTTTTCATCTGTCCATACATAATGCACTATAACTGTGCTTATGACATATTTGTCTTCTCTTGCCGTTATAACAACAGTTCTAAACTTTTGCGATTGTTGCAGTATTATCGCAATGGATCAATATGTCTGGTACTAGTTTATCTCATAAAGGAATCTCATATAACAAGCTTTGAATCCAACTTACTTCTTCACTAACTGTTGTTAGTGCTATCATTTCTAGCTCCATTGTTGATAAGGTTAAAATAGTTTGTTTATTGAATTTCCAAGCAACAACTTCATTTGCTATGTTAAAAATGTAGCCACTAGTAGCCTTATAGTCATCCAAAAGGGAGTTCCAATCTGCATTGCTGTAACATTCTAGGACAACAGGAAAATTTTGATAATGTAATTCTACGTTCTAGGTTTTCTTCAAGTTTCTCATAACTTTTTCTACAACATTTCAATGCTCTTTACTAAATCTATTTGTAAACCTACATAGTAATCCTACAATATAAGCTACATATGACCTAGTGCAATTAGCAGTGTATCTGACACTACCAATATTGCTCACATACTTAGATTGATTAACACTGTCACCAGTGCTCCTGAACGACTTTACACAAGAGTCGTAAGGAATGCATGCTGGTTTACTATCAAAGTAATTATACTTTTTAAAAATCTTTTGTGTAATGAGATTGATTCAAAGAAATTCCTTTTTTTGACCTCGTAATTTTTATGCCTAAGATTACATTAGTTTCTCTCAAGTATTTCATATCAAAACTGACACTCAACATTGATTTTACATCATTTATGATGTGCAAGTTTGATTCAAAAATTAACATATCAACTACATATAAGCATATAATAGTGCATAATCTAACTTTAGAGTTATATATACTAGATGCATTTGTCACTTCATTAACTTTGAATCCTTTAGAAATGATTCTATCAAATTTCTCATGCCATTACTTAGGAGCTTGTTTCAATCTATAGAAAGATTTATCTAATTTACAAACTTTGTTCTCTTGACCATGAACTATGAAACCTTCAGATTGTTCCATATACACCTCTTCTTCTAATTCAACGTTTAGAAAAGCGAGCTTTACATCCATTTTATGTACTAAAAGATTATTTATGACTGCAATAGAAATTAACACTTTAATTGAGATGATTCTAGTCACTGGGAGAAGGTATCAAAAAAGTCTATGTTTTCTCTTTGTCTAAAATCTGTAGCCACAAGTCTGGCCTTTTACTTGTCTATTATTCCATCAAGTTTGAGTTTCTTCCTTAGAACCCATTTGCATCTAATTGCTTTGCAGCTAGGCAGTAAGTCTATTAAATGCCAAGTTCTATTTGACTCGAGAGAATCCATTTCAACGTTTATAGCTTATTGCCATAAGTTGACATCTACTAAGAATAAAGCTTCTGATAGATCTTTAGAATCTTCTTCTACATTGTAGGTTTTGATGTTTATCCAAAGACATCAATGGTATGACTTCTCTTGCTCCTAGGCTGAGGATCTACTTCCTCATTTGAAGTTTGAGATCTAATTAAAGGTAGACTATTAGAGAACTCAAGCCCCCACAAGTTAGACTATTAGAACTCGAGCACCCACTGTTTCTTGATTTAAAGGGAAATCTTTCCTCAAAGAAGTGAACATTATTTGATTCTATAATCACTTGATTTACTAGGTCATAAATCCTATAAGCTTTACTATTGATTGTGTCAGTCCTTGATTGCATTCTGCCTAACGTGATAAGATTCATGTGGCAAGATTGGCCTATGCGATGAGACTGCTATGCCACAAGAAGTGGCTACACGGGACACTATTATGAGTTTTGAGCTTAGTAGTGATGTTATCTTCATCTAAGAAAGCCGACAATTGATTTGTCTTTGCCGACCAATCCAAATTCAGAATAAGAAAGTTGCAGGGACACGTGGCATCCTGACATTGGCTAACTCTCACTGCTGAGCAGAAGTCATTATTTCTACATGAAAAATGTCACCAGAAAGGCTTATATATAGATGAAGTCCGATCATTGTGAAACTGCTTTTACCATATTCTAATTTAAGAAAGAACTAAGAGAATACCCAAGATTTCCAAAGATTTTTTAGAAGCTTGAATCCGACAAGCATTGCAAGGAAGTGCAAAGGAGTTCATGGCTAAGGAATAGGAAAAAAAGATAACTTATTTGTGAGTGGTTCCTCTTTAAAATGTTAATAAAAAAAGGATTTCCAATGTGCTTAAATCCTTCAATACGTTTCCATTGAAACCTTAAAATATATGATTTCTATTATGCTTTCTAAATCTATGTGCTTTATAAATGTATACGTTTTGAATTTTTATATGAATTGAAATGATGGAATGAGATGATCTTTGTACCGTATGCGATGAGATGCTTCACACTTGCTGTGTGTTCTGGTGTTGGATGCCTTATCTGTTGGAATTTATGTTCTAAAACTCGTGATTTGTAATCAAATTCTATTCAATAAGTCGTTATTGATACTATAATCTTAAAACCAATAAACTAAAGTCCCAAGACTATTATTAAGTAAACTTGAACTTTATGTAGAGACATAAACGTAGATCAAGTTCGAGTAAATAGTCTAAATAGTCTATAGTATACAAATACGGTTGGGTACCTTATTCTGGGGACACTATGGATGCGGCCCGCTTTGTAGTTAGTACAAACGATGTGATCCTAAATCGTTCATGTAGAGCATGAAAGTGGGGGCATCCTATGTAAAGAGTTTACATAAGACTGGAACCATGAAATAGTTACTTTTAAGTTATAACACCGTTAACTTTGTAAAACTGACTATTTCGTTTATAGATATCCAATGTAACTTAATCTTAATCCTGAGCTAACTATGAACTTCTATTCACACGAAATTATCCTTAGATATGCATAGGTGAGGGCAGCTCAATGGCGCTGGCCCAATAAGCCTCCAATTTTAGGGGTAAGATCAGGTGGATAGCTAGGAAGATGGGGTGCAAGACGAAATTCACTCCTACCCACTCTAGGGTTAGTAGATAGGTTGTTCCCTTAAGGGCTGAATCCAGGTCTTCTCATTGGCCCGAGAGGGATTCGGTTTAAAGGTTGGACCTTAAACCAATTGTTCAATAATGGATCAGTGGGACTTAAGGAGAAAAGATATAATCTCGGGGGTAAAACGGTACTTTGATCCAGTCGAAAATATGAACAACCTGTGAAGGATTAACTTACTTATCATGGTCATATCACATGGACACAAATATATCTATAGTGAGGGGAGTGCAACTACAAGACTTTAGTGGAATGACCCATTAGTTAACGAAGGTTGATTATCTCGGTCTAAAGAGTTTAGCCAGTTAATCTTGGATCGTTGGAGCCCATGATCTATAGGTCCATTAGGTTCCCCCACTAGCTCACAAGGAATCACCTTAGAACATTATGATGAAATAATTCGAATTGTTCAAATTAGGTAAAGAGAAAAACCAAAAAATATATCTGATATAGTCATCGGTTATAACTTAAGATATAGCTTCATGTTTAAATGTGATTTAAATATGAATATGGATTCATATTTGGAAGCTCGAAATTGATGAAAAAGGTAAAAAATGTAAAAAGTCAAAATGTTGACTTTCGACTTTGAAAAATCAAACATTGACTGACTTTATATTCAAATGTGATTTGAATTTTGAAGAAATGAATACGGATTCATGCTTGAGAGGTTGAAATTAGTCAAGACGGACAAAATGGTTAAAAGTCAAAATGTTGACTTTGGACTTGAAAAAGTAAAAATTTGAATTTGATTTAAATGTTGAATTACCATATTGCTCTTAGACTAATTTAAATAAAAATAATTGTTGATATTTGGAAAGCTTATCACTTGCATGTGATATGCAAGTGGCTTATTGCATCCAAGACACCTACCCCACTAAGAATTTCAAGTGGTGAGATAGGGAAGCTCTTGCATGTAGTTTGCTTGTAAACAAGTTTTATCAAAGGTGAAATGACTTTTGGATTTGAAATTGACAATTAATTTTGTAATTGAGAATTACAAAATAAAACCAAGAACTCTTTTCATTTGAGACTCAACATAAAAAAAAAAAAAAAGAACCTAAAGGTTAGGTTCCTTTAAAGGATATCATATCTCTCTATTTCCTCTACCAGATTTTGAGTCCCACAACTCGGTTTCAAGTCTGGAGAATAGCGAGTAAACTCCAGTGGTTGTGCTGACTTCAAATTCGTGAAGAGAATACAAGAGAAGAAAAACTTCAAAGGTAAGTTTTTCTTTTAACCCTATCTATGTTATTTTAGGGTTTTTTTTTATGCATGTTAATCACTAAACTTGTTTAGTTGTAATTAGAGTAAAAATTTGATCTTAATTTCGCTGCGCATGTCTACCGTTTCCATCATTATCCTTATTGTGTGATTCAGAATAGAATGCATCATACTTGCTGTCTGATATGGTATGGGATGCCCTTTGCTTCCTGTGTGATCTAGCATTGGATGACGCGTTGTGCGTGAATTGATGGGAATTTGCTAAATGCGTTGAGACTACTCCGTATAGCTACAACTTGGCAAAAGAGTCTGGTAAATGCTTGAGCTAAGGAAATGGTACATATATGTATTTAATATGCAGAATGACTCTGCGAGATGATGATGGGATTATAAGATGATTTATAATGAATGTGTTTCTACATGATATGAGCCTTAAACTTGATTTAAAAAGGAAATGATCTTCTATGCGATTGCAAATGATGTTAATGAGATTTGAATTGTGTTAATTGCCTAACGTATTGAAAGGACTTGCTTTAAACCCAATATTCTATTATTGAAATGAGAAATATTTGTATCGCATGATTTGGTGAAATGATCGTAACACGATACAACAAAGTTTGATTTATAAAAGTGTTGATAAAGGGCCCCACTCACTAGATTTTTTCGTTTAACCTTTCAAATGTTTTGTTTCAGTAGCGAAGGAAATCCAGCGTTGAACTTGCAATATTGATCTCCTACTGTTACCTCGTATAGCATATAGAGGCTAGGCGAGAGGAGTCAAGTTGTAGTTTTGAGTTTGTATTTAGTTCTTTTTTAAGGATTTTGTACTAAAGGCCTAATGTACTCTATTATTTTAATATCAATGAAGTCTTTTTATTTGTAAGGCTCAGATCCGTAAAGGGAGATCTGTTGAAGAAGAGAGGCACCGAGGAGTGGGATGATCCTTCTAAAATGAAAAGTTGATCATTCTAAAGATAAAATTCAAAGGGAAGAAAGGAAGTCATGTTGAGAGAAGGTGATGGAGGGAGAGTTGTCACGACGAAGGAGTTCTATCGCAAGAAGAGTTAGGAGACCTGGTGAAGTTATTCGAAGAGGAGTCATAAAAGAAGTGGGTGGTTGTGGTCTGTCGCAAGAAAGAGAAGGCAAGGAAGAAGAAGACAACAAAAAGAGTTAGCTTCCCTAGAAGATAAGGTTTGCGTTTTGAAGGAATCTCTAATAGTGAGTTGACCATTGGCTTACGTGTTGAGTTTGGATTTGGCTGCATGGTGTGGCAAGGCAGTAAGACGACACGTGTAAAGTTAAAATTCGAAATTGAGAGGTAAATAAGTAATAGGTTCAAAGGATTAGTATAAATAGGGGTGAAGGCCCTAAGAAAAGTGTTGTTATTTGGAGGTTTAGTCGAAAGAGTGCAAAGAGTTGAGTTGCTGCTAAGGGACTTCTTGGTGGGGAGAGGTATTTGAGGATGAAAAGGATTGGACATTGCATGAGTGATCTTCTTAAACTAAACACTCATGTTGAGTGACTTTCTTACACTAAACACTCATGCGAGGGTGATTTGTAAACTCAATGTTTTGTAATTTTTTCTAAATAGTTTCTTTCTAAGTCTGTGTCATGCCCCGCCCCAAATGTCACACCACTCGATCAAATGGAGGACGTGTCACCTAGACATTCAACACATACCTCGCGCGAGATGACGCACCGAACACCTAGTTAGCGGAAGAACTCTTTTCCTTATCTCTTCGTAAAGTTCTTCCATTGAGCATTAGAGACCTTCACAACTTTTGCAGCGGAAAACAATTCAAGAAAGTACAATAACACAGCTGAAAAACTTAAAACTCCTCATCTTTATTAACTTAACACTTACATAAATTACAAGGTACAAATTACAACTTTGCTTTGCATAATTTAAAACCACGTTTGATCTTCTCACATCCTTATTCTTCCCACAAAGTGTTGTTCTTCGTGTCAAGGTATGTAAGACTCTGATTCCGTCCTTTTTGCTTTACGTTATCTACAATCCAACTCAAGGACATCCTTTCAAAATCTCCCTTTTCTTTCTTTGCCACTTCAATTGCTTCTTTGAGGTGAGGTATTTAGAGGTGTGAAGTCCTCCTTTCCTTCTTTACCTTGTTCACCCAACAACCCAAATTTAGAAGACAATCTTCAGAGCTTCCTTTTCCTGCCTTAGTTCTTCGGCTCCTTTGCTCTCACCACCCTGCTGAACTGAGTTTTTGGTGTTAAGGAGTGGTAATCTTACGAACCAACTCCTTCAATGCATGATGAGAAGTCATGGTTAACACCCCATGTAAGACTACAAAATAACTCTGCCTTCCCTCCTTAACTAGGCTACAACGCATTGGAACCAATCTTCGCATGGTCTTAACGCATAACAATCTGGGAGGAAAAAACTTAAAACATAAGTCAAATGGACTTAATGAGTGATGAATTTTGCGAAAAACCTTTTTGGTAAAACACACACAAATCACAAGTAATGGATCAAATCGCATTAGATAAAGCACATCGCATTAAACCATAACAAATTAAACAGCCACACAGTGAGCAAGAAATGAATGTGTGCAAACCATTAGCCTTATTCCTAACAAGTGAACAATGATTATGTGGTGTGCGTATAATGTGAATGACGTCGTGTGGACTATCGGTGCGCCAAGAAATGAATCAGGAAACTTTTCAGATGCTGTGGATGGAGTGAACATCACAGTAGCTCAATTGCAAGATACTGACGAGATTGAATCACAGTAAGCTTGACGAGGGAAAGGATTCATGTTCTTTGTGGAAATAAATAAGAGAAGCAAATGTGGGATTTCTGTGATTTATGAAACAAGGCGTTGGAAGACGTGTTTGAGAAAGGAAAATGAATTTGTGCTCGACTTGTATTCCCAAAGGTTTCCTAAAATTTTCACTAACTAAGTATTTGACTTACATGTTTAAGTTTTTCTTCATCAGGTAATCAAACGTTGACGCCAAGTAAGAAAAGGTAAGATTTGTGATGTGGGAAAGTTGATCAAGTTATTTGTTTTCAGATGGGTTAAAGTTTAATGTTTGGAGAGGGTTGCATCCTAGCTTTGTGTGTGAGATAAGTCTTATCTTTGAGATGGGTTGCTAGGCGATCAAGTAGAAGGATAAGAATGAAGGTATTAGAGCCCTTCACAGCAGAAGATTTTAAAGAGACCTAAACTCAGTTTAATTGGGATCTTAAAAATACCAAATACATTGGCAAATGACAGAAATAAATTTCTATAACGTAAACTGATCTAGGCTAAGCATGGTTAACAAAAATTATACAAAATTACAGAGAAGAAGAACTTATGTCATTGACGACTTTGAATCTGCCAAACATCAAACTTGGTGAACCTCCTGTCGGAGACCTCCCTATTCTCTTAGATGAGAGATCGGTTCGTGGGAACCAATTGGAAGGAAAATTTTCTTGTGAGAGAATTGATAGTAACACACAAAAATTCTTCAGAATGCCTCTAACGTCTAACGTAACCTCCATCTTCTTCATCTTAAAGAAGAGGGAGTTTGAGGGATATTGGAATACATGGGAAAACTCCCACCGTTTCCTAAATAACTCCCTTAGCTAAGGGAGTTATTAATTTAATTGAATTAAATTAAAATAAAATAAATAAATAATTAAAAATAAAATAAATTAATAATTAGTTAAATCATATTTAATCAATATTTCATTTACATCATATTTAAATGAATATCTCTCACATAACCTATAATTTAAATTTAATTAAATCAGATTTAATTAAATAAAATTAAACTAAACTATTAATTAATTCTTCAATTAATTAATTTCTAAATTAAATATCTTATATTTAATTTAATCCAAATTTGGATCATATTCAAATATAAATTTCTCTCATAACCTTTAGTTTTAATGTATACATATACACATTAAGTTTTAACCTATAGTTTTAATATGAATCTAATTCATATTAAATTAATATTTGAACTCATTCAAATATTTTATCTTTCATAAATTAATTTTGATTTATAATCAAAATTTAATAAAGTTTAATTAAAATATAAACTTTATATTATAATGTATCACCATACATTATATTAATTCCCTAAGTAAATTTGAACATTTCAAATTACAACCAATATAAATAAATTTTATTACCCTTTACGAGCTAGGAAGGGGACCTAATGGACCTATGGTTTGACGATTAAATTCAAACTTACTGATTTCGTGTGCGTGTGACGCAAGTGCAATACATCACTAAACCAGGTCATCGCACGTGTTGCATTCACCGTAATTCTTTGCATAGCATGCTTTAAATTCTAGGTGATGAGTCATAGGTCATGATCATAGCATGTGGAATGCTCACTATGTACCTCTTCTTTGCATAATACTCAAGTCCTTGTTAAATACAAGTTTTCCTACAGTTCGCCCAAGTGCAAACGAACAACAGGTTTACCTGGATGATCCAGGGTCAAACATAAAGAAATGTTCCTTAGCTTTTTTTCGCTGTCATGACTTGAACATAATTGTGCAGTAAATAGTAAATCATAGTTGGTAGCATAAAGACTATTACTTTTCCTAGCTATTTACACTACGATGCTTGGTGGTGCAAGGTGTTTAAGGGTTATGATACATATAGTAGAGTTCTCCTGTTTGGCGAGATAACAAAGAAATTTAAATTAAAGACAAGAAGTGTCTAGCCGATGACTTGATACTTTGATGCGATTTAAGCAGTTTAACCGATTATTAAGGTTGTCACCTCTCAGTGCATTCCCGTACTTCCTCTCCTTTCAGGATGTAAATACACCGGTTAAATGTCCTCTTTCTCTCACTCATAATGCACAAAATAATAATAACCTACCCTCGATTAAGGTTCATACCTCTCGATATGTTTTACCATACACAACTTCTTCTTAGAGTTGAATGTTAAGGGTGATTTGGCGATATGAACACCTTGCTATATTCATTTTGCCTCTTGTCTAGTTCAAAGTGAGTGAAAATTCTAATTCTATCTTTTTTTTCTTCTCACAAAAAGTTAAGAGTAAACTAACTACTTTAAACTGAACAAAACCATTATTAAATACACGATGAGTTTGTTCATATCAGGCGCATTGTTGTAACTAATCGTTTACTCATGGAAGTGGTTGAAAAAGATAAAGGAACGATAGAAGATGTAAAAATGCATGATAGTTAAACATAACAATTTGAGTTCATCGATGATAAAGTTTTTATCACCAAATAGTACAACAAAAAGTCTACTACTTGAAAACATAAACAAGTTGTTACACCTTCGAGGTTGATAAACCATTTTTTTTGTCAATCGAAGTATTGCCAAACTAGGAGGGGGAGAACAATGGAGTGATAGAGTTCTTCTTCATCTTATGGTCCTCTCACCTAGCGTATGATAGAAGGAGAGTGTACACAACTTGCTTGTTCGGCCAATTTTCTACACACCCATTGAAGAAGAGTGTATTGGTTTATATATAGAACAAATGATGCTGAACTACCGATGCTCCATTAATACTCTGAAAAGTTGTCACTTTGCTGTGCAACCTAGTCTACTTGTCTTTTTTTGAAATTCCCGCCACTTCCTTTTGTCTGCTGATGTCGCTTTGGCGCTCAACATCTATTTCTTGTCGTCAGAAACTGAGGTAATTACTTTGCGTGATACACTTGCTCTTTGTCGCCTAACATCCTGCGATAAACATGTTCAAACCTTGTCAAAACAGATATAGTTTTTTTGCGGTAGACTTTTCGCCTATTAGTTAAATTTCTACTTTTTCTTTCTGCAATAAGCGAGATGATTCGCTAAGAGACAAGAGTGGTAGTTGGGGATGATGTGACAAGGAACGATGACTTTCTGCGCTGACACTTGTAGGCAAGGACAATTGGCAGCATATGCAAGGACAAATGTGCAGTATGAGCATTTAATTTCCGGCCTAAAGTATTCCTATAAAAGAAGTCTGACTTCCCCTTGAAGAAGATAAACAGAGGAGACCGGTGAAGGATGCGTTTTAGAGTCTTTCACCATTTGTAGTAGTGTTCTTTCTCCATTGTTTCTTCGTTCAAGGTTTGAGTGAGAGCTTAGAGAGAGAAGTCCCTTTCCCATCTTTGTACTTTTTGATGTATTGTATGAATTTTCTTTATTTTATGGCTGAAAGGCCTACATTTATAGTACGATGCATTTGTATCTACTATCTCTCTTCCATTTCTTTACTTTCATCCGTTGATGTGTTTTAAGTAGTTCAAGTTCATGTTATATACTTGGTAAGGACTCTTTAGTTATAAGTTTCATCATGTTTAGCTAAGCTTAACTCAATTGCTTGGCTAGCGTTGGTCGCCAACTAATCAAGAGAGTAGCAAGGATATAGATAAACATGCACAACAGGGAGTTGGGAAACAAACACCATTTTGACATTTTGACTCCAATCATTTGTGTTTCGAAAGGAGAACAAATATGGTGTTTAGGCGCCAAGAGGTTGCTCGCCTTAAATAGAGAGTTAAATATGATGTTTATAAATAAAGAAGCCTGGATGTATATCACTTGGTTTATCTTTACCATTTGTGTCTCGAAAGGATAGTAAGTATGGTGTTTAGACACCAAGAGGTTGCTTGGCTTAAATATAAGATGGTCAAGTGATCTACATTGCATCAATGACATGCCATATAACTTAGATCACCTAGAACATTGCAACATTCCTTCACCCTTCTGAATGAAAGTTAGTTCACAGTCCTTCATCACTCTATTTCATTCTCCCTACAAAATCCACTATGTACATAAGTAGAGTAGTAAAGTTTTATACTTCATACTGTATAGAATTTATATCACTTGGTAGAGAAGTACGCATTATAACTAATGTTTTGATAGAAATTCCTTTTGTTCAACCCTGGCTTAGAAAACTTTTCGCTTCACTTACAATTGGACAAGCGTGAGAAAAACTTGTACTCAACATAGATTATCATGAAGTTAGCAACACATAGGTAGGGTGTGCTCCTTTTATTGTGTAATCCTAATCTAAATGCGTGTATTAATCGTATTATTAGAGCCCAACATGATTCAATTACGATTAGATCTTGTATAAGATGACCTAAAGCCAACACAACCAAGTTTTTGGTGCCGTTGGTACTAAGTTTGCGTGCAATGATCAAACAAGTGAGTCATGGCGAGGAGGTGAGCGGTGCAATGAGAACATACATTTTATGCCAAGCGTTCACCATAGAGGAAATTTTAAATCTCGCTCTCATGTCTTATCTGAAATCCCGAATGAGTGATGATGAGAATTCTCAAAGACAAAATAGGAGCCAAGGGAGTGGAAATGTTCAAATGTGGTTAGAGGAACCTCTTTAAGGTAGACAAGAACATTTCTAATGGCGTGCTTCCCCGACTGTAACTCTAGATTTCTGATGGATGTGGCTTGGGTTTGTAGAAGGACATCATTTCTTTGAATGTACTTGTGAAGAAGGTTCTAAATTGATGATGAGTAGGATGAAGTAGTGGTGGCAGATTGGTGTTGTTGAGGTGGAGAATGATGAGATATATCATTGTGGTGTCTTTGGTGACAGCCAGATGCTTCACCATGATGATCACCATGACCACCCCGTCGTCCTTGATTTTGCTGACCCGATCCTTCCCACCCAAAATTTGGGTGATTCCTCCAACTTGGGTTATAAGTGTTAAAGTAGGGGTTGTGCTTGACCTACGCGATAATTTCATGATTAAGTGGGCATGCATCAGTGTTATGAGGATCGTCGCATCCCACGCAACCCATTTCATCCATCCTTTTTATCGCATGGTATGAACTTCCCATGTCATTAACTTGAGATAATGCCATTGTTTATAGCAAGTTGTTCATTGTGGCCATTTGATCTTGCAATGGCACCATTGCATTTATATTCCCCCTTCTTTAATCATTCCTCTTTGGCGAGAACCAAAGCCATCGTCATCCCATTCTTCACTATTGCTAGCTATAGGATCTAGAATAGATTTAATCTGGTTGTAGGAGCTTCTCAGCATTCCTCCTACAAACAAAGTATTAGATGATTGATGTATATCCTTACTCAGCTCTAAATAAAACACCTTCATCAACATGCATTCAGGAATGCCGTTGTGGGGGCAAGCCATCACCATTCTTTTGAATCTGCTTTGCGTGTCGTGCAGATGCTCTCTATCTCTTTGCTTGAAGAGCATCAAGTCATGTCTTCTTTTAGCATTCTCAACGGGCGAGAAGAACTTCTTTATAAATATTTTGATCAGGTCTTTCTATGTGATCACTTCTTCGTGTTTTAGGGAGTTGGCCCATCTTCTTGCCTCATCCCTCAGCGTAAATAGGAAGAGGATAAATCACAATTCATCCTTAGATTGTCAGGCATATGAAATGATGTGTAGATAGGGTAGAAGCTGCGGATATGTTCGTGTGGATCTTTGCCTGAATCTCCACTAAACTATCTAGCGTTCTGAATCATTTGGAGCATAATCGACTTGATTTCAAACCGAGAATTCTCGTTGAACTTAGGGTAGGCGATTCCAAGGTTAAAGTCATAGAGATTAGGCGAGGCATAGAATCAAATCGATCTATCTAGGTCTATGGGTTAAGTAGGCTAGATTAGCTTCTTGTGCAGTCTAGTTCAGAGGGACTCCTTGGTTGTTCTTGTTGTTTTTCATTCTGCTGGCTCTTGTTGTCTCCTCTTTCTTTGTCTTTTGTCTTTCTTAAAGGTTCATTCAATTTAGGTTCAAATACGAATGGTGGTTGGTCACCGTCACTCATAAACTTGTTGATACACTATTCAACTAAAATGTGCAATTCAATTGAAACATAACTTCTGCATAATATTTAGCGCAAAGATGAAATCAAAAAGAAAACTTGACTAATTCCCCGATAGCGACACCAAAAACTTGGTACTTGTGTGGGTTTGTTTATTATGCGATGTATGTTATGTGCAAAGATCATTCATGGATATGTCATGCTAAATGCATGATGATGAATATTAGTAGAAGTTTTCCTTTTTCTCGCCCAAGTGCAAGCGGTGAAAGAGGTTTCTTGGTAAGTCCATGGTCGAACATTGGAATTAATTTCCTAAATGAATTTATCTCACGTCCTAAACCATATGCAGTTAAGTATACAGTATAAATATAAGCACAATATGATTTTCCTAATTATTTACACTATGGTGCAAATAAGAGTAGCAAGGTGGATGTAGGGGTGAATGGTGTTTTGATTATTCGGACCTGGCTTGCAGTGTTGTATATGTCTATATCTTTTTCTAGGCGATGATGCATGGTCATTGCATGTGAAATGGACTCTATGTCTTCGCGTAATTACTAAGTTCTCATTAAGTACAAGTTTTCCTATTGCTTGCTCAAGTATAAGCGAAACAATAGGTTTTCTGGGTAATCTAGAGTCGAACACAGGGAATTTGTCGCACCTTGCCCTGAGCACCTGAGTGCTTGACCCAAGACGTGACGTGATGTTAGCTAAAGTCGTTCACCTCTGAAACAACTTCAACTGACACATGACATAAACACTTGCAAAACTTTTAAACAACTGAAGTCTTTCATTAAAATAAACAGTTAAATCATACTTCGGAATCCATAGCGTAGCCTATAAGAAATCTTTTAAAATGTAAAAAATGAATAAAACACGAAGTTATAAATATTTGAACAATCACAATACTACTTTAAAAAAAACAATGTCCTTGCATAATGAAAAATTAAGTTGGTCTGACACCAGTAAGTTCAGCATACAAAGATCCACAATCTGTATCTAGAAAGAGGAAAAACATTTTGAAAAAGTAATTCGAAGAACTTAGTGAGCAACGGTTTTATAAAATAGGTTTTCATAAACATTTAATATAAGCAGAAGCTTAAATACATTTATCACTAAACAATCATAACATGAAACTTGAAGCATTTGCATAGCTTTTCGAAAATAGTCATCCATAGCCACGAGCAGTATTTACCCCTTCGTCTGAAGACGAAACAGTCGATGGGTAGCTAACCCTTCTCCTTTAAAGCATAACAATATACCCTTCTTGATGGCCCATAAACTATAGGCTCGTCAACCCTACCATCAGTATGGAGTTAACCACATATATACAACAGGTCTTATAAAATATTTGGACATGGGTAAAATTATTTGAAAACATTGAAAACATTTCTTTGAACTTGATCATGAAATCATTCAAACATAGTGTAACTTGAATAACAATTTATAAACATTTAACATAAATCAGGACTTAATAATAACTTGGAAATCATGTTCATAAATCATTTTTACAAGCTATTGCTTGTAAGATCTAAAATCATGTTTAATAAATACTATAGACATTGTGGTGTTACTCACAGTCACTTGAATAGAGCCTTGATCATGAAATTCCTCTCTGTTAGGATTTATGTCCTAAAACTCGTAAATTGTAAATATAATCCATTGACCTTTATTAATAAAGTGTTATTATTGTAATAATTGTTATTGATTATATTATTAGTTTTGTCTTAATAACTCAAATCCAATAAACTAACATCCTAAGCTGTTTAATGAGTCTTGAACAGTATGTAGAGACATACATGGATCAATGTTCAAGATCAGCTTAAAGGGTCTATAGTATAGGGATAAGTCTGGGTACGTTATCCTGGTAAGACTCTGGATACGGCTCACTTTGTATTTGATACAAACACAATGATCCAACCTATTCGTGTACTAGACATGCGAGTGAGGCTATCCTATGCAATGAGTTTGCATAAGACCAAATCGCAAAATAGTAACCACTAGATGTAACTCCGTTAACTAGTTAGGTTTCTATTTCACTAGAATGACCTAGGTAACTTAGTCTTAATCCTGAGTGTATTATGAACTCCCATTTGCGATGGATTGTCCTTTGATTTGTAAGGGTGAGAGTGGCCAGATCGCCGACTCAATAAGCTTATCTTTTTGGAGACAAGACTAAGTGGGGAGCTGAGAACATAATTACACAAGATGGAATTCACTTCTTCCCTATTTTAGGGTAAGTAGATGAATGTTCCCTTAAATGGTGTCTTCAGGTCTTGAACAAAAGGCCTCGTGGTTTCTGTTTATTGGTAGAACCATAAACAGGTTGTTCATTGGAAGAACACTAGTATTTAAGGATTAAAGGTAACCCAGGGGTAAAACGGTAAATTGACCCAGCTGGTGTTACGAACACTTCTGAAGGACTAACTTACTGTTATTGGTCTATATCCGTGGACAAAGAAATATATCTACAGTGAGAAGAGTTCAGCTGTGAGTCTTTAGTGGAGTGTACACACAGTTAACGAATATTGATTAATGTGGTTAATGAGTTTAGCCAATTAATCTCAGATCGTTGTAGCTTCTGATCTGTAGGTTCATTAGGTCCCCTTCATAGCTCGTAAAGGGAAATGAGATTTATTTATATTGGTTATAATTTGAAATGTTCAAATTTACTTTGAGAATTAGTTTAATGTATAGTGATACATTAGAATATATAGTTTATCAAACTATATTATATAAATTTAATTTTGGATATGATTCAAAATTAATTTATGAGAGATAAAATATTTGAATGAGTTCAAATATTAATTTAATGTGAATTGAATTCATATTAAAATTATAGGTTATGAGAGAAACTTATATTTGAATATGGTTCAAATTTAATTTAAGTTAAATATAAGATATTTAATTTAGTTATTAATTAATTGGAGAATTAATTAATAGTTTATTTTTATTTAATTAAATTTGATTTAATTAAATCTATAAGATATTGCAGAGATATTCATTCAAATAAGATTTGAATGAAATATTAATTAAATATGATTTAATTAATTATTAAGTAATTGATTAATTATTAATTAATTAGTAGATTTGATAATAGAATCTCATGATTCCCTCCTACTCCTTTTCCTATTTCAAGAAAGAAAGAAAGTTATAAATATCTAGAAGAATACAGTTTTCTTTAACGAATTCGTCAAGAAAAAAAAAGCCAAGACTTTTGCTCTCTGCAAAAAGAAAAGAGTTTCTCTCAAATATCTCTAAACTTTTTTCCATCCCAATTGGTTCCCAAAAACCAATCTCATTCCAAAGGATAGGAAGGTCTCCAACGGATGGTGTCCCAATTTGATGGTTTACAGATTCAGAGACGTCAACATAAGTAAGTTCTCTGTATCTTTTAAATAAAAAGCATGCTTAGTTTTTATTTAGAATTTTGATTCTAAATTTTTGCCAATGTACTGGTATTTTGAGATTCCCAAATTAAATTGAGTAATGGTTCTGTAAAATCTTCCACTGCCATAGGGCTTTTATCCCTTCACTCTCGCTTCCTTGTTCTGAAAAATTCATAATTCATACTTAATTAATCCCTTGAACATCAAAATATCCAAAACTTTCTTTAAATTTTCCAAAAATATAAAACAACAAAAAATAGTTGGAAAACAGCCCAACGTGCCCAATGTCATGGTGGATGAGGCTGGCCGCGCACGCATGGCCTGGGAACTTTCCACGTTCTAACCTTACAATGAGGTTGCCACACGCGTCCTTGCTACCTACCCAGCGCTCCAATCGTGTGCTTTGTGCTCCCCGAACATCTTGCACGCTAACGTCTAAGGCAGGGTCATATGCGCAACATGAGTGCATGCCTTGCCGCTCGACTGTGCCATGAACTTGTCATGTGAGTGCAAACTTACCCAAAATGCACGCCCATCTCACCTACATATGCAAGCCTCTCGACCACTATCCAAAACACTGTTTTACTTCCATAATAACGACCCAACTTTGAAAAATCATAACTTAAAATACAGAACTCTTTTGATAAAACTTCTTTCTACAAAGTTTCTCAAAAGTTTCTTAACTTTCTTACCACAAATTTTCAAAGGAAAACTCCAAGTAATGATTTCTGTAGCCTTCTGAAAGTACACCTAGCTCAGATTGTCCTGGAAAATGACTTTTTTGCCTTATCTTGATTCAATCGCAAACCTTCTTGAATGTAATTTAAACAGCTGTCATCTCTTACAAACTAGACACAATTTCAGAACTTTTAAGACCAATTTGAGTAATTATTTACGAGTAAGTTGTGAGAAATTCATTTAAGTCTATTTATGTCTATTTAGTTTGAGAATTAGTTTAATGTATAGTGATACATTAGAATATAAAGTTTGAGAATTAGTTTAATGTATAGTGATACATTAGAATATAAAGTTTATCAAACTTTATTATATAAATTTAATTTTGGATATTATTCAATATTAATTTATGAGAGATAAAATATTTGAATGAGTTAAAATATTAATTTAATGTGGATTTGATTCATATTAAAATTGTTGTTTAGGAGAGAAATTTATATTTAAAGATGATTCAAGTTTAATTTAAGTTAAATATAAGATATTTAATTTAGCTATTAATTAATTTGAGAATTAATTAATAGTTTAGTTTAATTTTATTTAATTAAATTTGATTTAACTAAATTATTTAAAAACTATAAGATATTGGAGAGATGTTCATTAAATATGATTTCAATAAAATATTAATTAATTAGATATAATATAATAAATTATTAATTGATTAATTAGTTACTAGATTTAAAATTTATATTAATTTATTATTTTTTAAATTAATAGAATCTCATGATTCTCTCCTACTCTTTCAACCAAAGAGAGTTATACATATACGGAAGAAATTTTTTTTAAAAAAAAAAAATTAAGAAAAAGCTATTGCTTTTGCTCTCTGCAAAAATAGTTTTCTCTAAAACTTTTTCCATCCCAGCTGGTTTTCACAAACCAATCTCATCCCAGAGGATAGGAAATTCTCCGACGGATGGGGTCCTTAAATTTGGTGATTTAGTAGATTCAAAGACATCAAACTACATAGTTTTTCTCTCTCTAATCTATACTTTATTAAAGCATGCTTAATAAGAAAATTAGTTTCTTAATTTTTTTTGCCAATGTGTTGGTATTTTGGGATTTCCAAATTAAATTGAGGAATGGTTATGTAAAATCTTTCGTTGCCTTGGGCTTTTATCCATTCACTTGCTACTTTCTCTCTCGAGTAGTTAGCGATATAAACTGACTAAGTGATAACTATAGCTCAAATAATGCGATAAGCTTTATAAGCTAAGCTTCTTATCAAGAACTTATCACAAACATAAACTACAAATAACACATTGACAGATAAATAGTAAAGGAATGATGGATTGACAAATGTAGGCCTTAGGCCACTGTATAATATGAACATATAAATTGCAAAGAATAGTAAAAAATGGAAAGTAAAGAGAAATGAACATTCAAGTTAGGGAAAGGGAAATATAGAATTTTCTCTACTTGAACTCTAAGCTTTCATTTACAGATTGACGAGATAAGAAGAACTACTTTTACAAACGATGGAAAGACTACTTTTTTCCACCTCTCTCTAGGTTTTGGGCTGATCCATACGGACATCTGACTTTTCTCAAAGCCGACTTGTTTACTTGGTAGGGAAGGAGTTCTTTTATAGGCAACTTTCATTGGAAAACTTCTATTCTTCAGAGTCTGTCAGCACCGAATGCAGTCGTGTCAAGTCACATGAACTCCAACTACCATTCTTGTCTTCTAGTGAACCTTCCTCGTGTGATGACGTACATCCGCATCTAGAAATTGTAATTTCTAGATGGGTTCTTCTCAGGTAGCCTTTGCATGAGCTCCTCTGTGATTCACTAGTTTCTTCTTTTTTGTTTCTAATTCTATGTTAAAACAGGGTAAAACAGGGGTGGAGACTTACGTAAAGTGTATTTCCAAATATTTATGCATTTGCACTACAAGCTACAGATTTTGACACATTTACTACGTGTTTTGGTCCCATTATTCTACCTAAAATGCCATAATAACTTTTACTTCTACAAGTTATCACACCCCCAAATTTAGAATAATGCTTGTTCCTAAGCATCACTCCTTATTATTGCTTGTCTTTAAGCACAATTCCTCCTTCAAGACTCACCTTCCTTCTTGCATTTCTAAACTTCTCTAAATGCAGGATAATGAACAAAGAAAGAAACTAGTGAACTGCACGAAACATCTCGCGCAAGGACTATGCAATGGGGAATTCATCAATTAACGTCTCCAGGTGAGGAACAACGTTATCTCGCGAGGAAGAGTCACTAGAAGACAAAGAGTGGGAGTTTGAGATGATGTGACGTGCAACAGAAACTTTTCGGTGGATGGCGCTAACAAGTTTAGAAGAATAGAAGTTTTCCACCCAAATGTTGCTTATATAAAGCCATCTTCTTCAACCTAGAAAGAGACGCTTGAATGGGTGTAGTGCCTGAATAGGCAAAATCCTTAGAGAGTGACGGAAAGGAATAGTATGTCCGTTGTCTATAAATGTTTTCTTCTTCTTCTCCGATCAATTATAAAAGTGAGAGCTCGACGCTTGAGTAGGAAAGAATCCATACTCCTGTTGTCCCCTAACTTGTAATATCTTTCATTCTCCTTCCTCTGCATTTTTGTACTTCTTTGTAATATATGTTGTTCATATTGTACAATGACCTAAGACCTACATTCTTTATATATATATATATATATACATATATATTACATATTTATACCTTCTCAATCCATTATTTCTGACTTTTCTTTTGTCAAAGTGTTATTAGTAGTTTAAGTTAGTGATAGTTATTGATAAGAAGTCTAGCTTATAATCCTTAATGCATTAGTTGAGCTATGTTCATCGCTTGGCCAGCTTTAATCGCCACTTACCCAATAAGGCAAGTAGCAAGGATGATGCTAATGCGTGCAAGGAGTAGTTTGGCGACAAACTCCACCTTTGCGAGATAACTTCCATCATTTATGTCCTAAAAGGTGAATAAGTGTGAACATTAGGCGCCAAGAGATGTCGTTCTTAATCGTGAAGTTCTGTAAGTTTTATAAGTGAACTCTTCTAGATATACCTTGCCTAATAAGACTTAGTCATGTAGATCCTGAAATGAAACTATGTGTGGTGTTTAATGACTTTGATAGGAGCACACCTTAATCATAAGCTGGTTGAGTAAGTTATATCGCATCACCTAAGTAGTTTTAATCTTGGTTCTATTTCTTTTATACTTTAGTTAATTAGTTCTCATCGCCTAACTAATGAGCAATTCCCTAGAACTAATGTCTGTAAACAATTCTCAGTGTTCGACCCTGGATTATCCAGGTAAACCTACTGTTCACTTGAGCAAACAGTAGAAAATCTTGTACTCAACGAGGACTTAAGTATTATGTGATGAAGAGGTACATAGTGAGCATTTCACATGTTATGATCATGACCAGTGACTTCTTACCTAGAATTAAGCACGCAACACAGAAAGACATGGATGGCGCTGACAAGTTTAGAAGAATAGAATTTTTTCGTCCAAATGTTGCTTATATAAAGCCATCTCCTTCAACCTAGAAAGAGATGCCTGAATGGGCACAGTGCCTGAATAGGCCAAATCCCTAAAGAGTGGCGAAAAGGAATAACCTTTCCGCCATCTGTAAACATTTTCTTCTTCTTCTCCAATCAGTTGTAAAAGTGAGAGCTTGACTCCTGAGTAGGGAAGAATCCATACTCCTCACTACAAGAATTTTCACTTTTACCGACGAAAACAAACGTTGGCCAAAGTTCAAAAAACATCGATCTAAGTTATGATGACACATTTTTACGTTGATGAGAACGTCGTTGTATCAGTGTTGGGATAAGTTCTTGTCGACGAAATTCAATTTCGTCTGCATAAGTATCATTTTCCCGACGTATATTGTTGTATCTGCATACAAGTTTTACCGACGTTACGCAATTTTGTCAGCATAATGCATGTTTACCGATGAAAAATGTTGCGTTGGCATATAAGTTATCTCGACGAAAAGACATGCTTTATCGACATAACCATTATTTGAAATGCGATAAAAAACATATGTTTGTCGACGTCGTTTTCGTCGGCATAAATAGTTTACAGTTTTATATATGAATTGTAATTGCTAAATAACCAATTTTTTAAAATAATACCTAATTATGCACGGACAATAACTAATTGACAATTAAATCAATAGATGAACAAAAATAACCTTCTATATTAAAAATAAAACTAATATTGAATTCAACAATGTCACATTAATAACACATATATATTTGAGCCAAAATTTGTCATTCTAACTTTTTACAAGTCTCCTATACTAAAAAAAATTCATTCACCTTACCAAAATATACTCTAACCCAAAATAAGTGAAATATGTTACATCAAAATAAGTGGTCAACTCAAAATCTTCTTCCAATCTCCAAAAAAACCGATGTTTGAGATCACACATATAACTTGAAATAGAAAACAAAATACAAGTGACAAAGTAACAAATTAGCAACAAAATGACAAAGTGGCAACAAAAATGATAAAGTGGAAACATAAAGTGACAAAATAACACAAACTTGCAAAAATCAAATAGAGTAAAACAAAATACCTTCTTATCTTCTTCGGTTAAAAGATCACGAAGTGCAGGACAACTAAAGAACTGACAAAATAAAGCATTGGTCATGTGCATCAAAGGGGCAAAGAAAGTAAACAAATTATAATTAAATAGCTGCATAAATAAAATGCCAATAATAAAAAGAGCACTAACAAAATAGGATAACAAAAAGTTTCGAACTAAAGCTCAGAGTAATGAACTGGTCATTTATTTTTAGCTTCCTATATAAGAGATAATAAAAAAAAAAAACATAAAAACTCTCTTCCAATGTAAAACTTATTTATTACGCTTTCCTAGCGATACTCATTAAAAGTTGCTCTTTCAGTGTCCGTAGCAAGAATTAGCTAAATTGGATTTCCTTGCAGGCACACAGAAAACATTTATTATTCCCCTCACCATTTTTTACCACCCACCGCAACTCCATTTTTTAATCATTATCTATCAAATATATTCATACTTTGTAGAGAAAATAAAAGGATATACAACATGCAAACGAAACCAAAAACAGAAACCATTCACCAATTGAAAAACAAAACAAAACAAATTGAATCAACGATTGAACTATTACTATTTGTAAAATACTTAAAATGTTCCCACCGTTTGTGGTCAACATATGTATTAAACTATTTAAAACAAAGAAAAAAATATATTCATACACACACTTTATCCATCACAAAAAAAAAACAACCAAATGAACAATCCGCAAAATTAAAATTTGAAGTATCTAGTAACAATTAAAATCAAACCCTAAAATAAAAAAACTAATAACTATAACAATTGAAACCAACCCACTAACAGCGTCAAAATCAATAAGTAAATCTACATAAGCTATCAAACGCCAAAACCTATACATGCAAACAAACAATAATTCCTAGTACATCATCACACATGAAAAAAATGAAGAAAATAAAAAGGGTCGTATAAAGAAAAATTACCGTTGACCGCCATCGAAAGCAGGCAGAGGGACTTTCTTGCAGAAAGGGAGTGATTTCTCTAAGGGTCGTGTGGCTACTTCATATTTTTATACAGAAAAGAGAGGACGACGATTATGGAAGAAGGAAGAGGTCTGACGACTGTGGGAGAAGGGAGAGGTCAGACGACTGTGGGAGAAAGGAGGGAAATCGTGTGTGTGTGGTTGTGTGTGAGAGAAAGGGATAAATCAAGGAAGAATTGAGAAAGTGAAGGGAGGGGGGCTGGCGGTTGTGGGTGAAGGGAGGGATATCGTGGGGTGGGGTGGGGTGGAGGGAAGGGGGAGAGGAGGACTGTGCATGAGAGAAAGGAGAGAAATTGTGGGGGAATTGGGAAAGTAGTGGAAAAACTAATTAAAATTAGGGGTTTTTTTTAAAACTTTATGCCAACATTTTGTGCGTCGTTATTAATATTATTCTTACGTCGGCGTAAATATGTAAAAAAATGTATGTATTTTTTTGTTTTTAAAACTTATGTCGATATTGCGTTGACATATGTATAAATATTTTATCGGCATAAATATGTAAAAAAATGTATGTGTTTTTTGTTTTTAAAATTTATGCCGACGTTTTTTTGCATCGGCTTATGTATAAATATATTTTATCGACATAAATATGTAAAAAAATGTATGAGTTTTTTTGTTTTTAAAACTTATTTCGACGTTTTTCTACATCGTCATATGTCTAAATTTTGCATTGACATAAATATGTAAAAAAAATGTATGGGTTTTTGGTTTTTAAAACCTATTCCGATATTTTTTTCGTTGTCATATGTATAAATCTTGTGTTAGTATAAATATGTATAAAAAAGTATCGGTTTTTCTTTTTTAAAACTTAGGTCGACGTTGTTTGTATCGCCATATGTACAAATCTTGCATCGACATATATATGTATAAAAAATGTATGGATTTCTAAAAATTTGCCGATGAATTAGAATTTCATTGGGATAAACACACTTTTGCCCATGTAAAATGATGCGTATGGATAAAAAGTGTCGAAATTTCCAAAAATTCTTGTAGTGCCTGTATGTAGTCCCCTAATTTGTAATATCTTCCATTCTCCTTCCTCTCCAATTTTGTAATTTTTTGTAATATATGTTGTTCATATTGTACAATGGCCTAAGACATACATTCTTTATATATATTACATGTTTATAGCTTTTCAATCCATCATTTCTGACTTTTCATTTGTCAAAGTGTTATTGATAAGAACTCTAGCTTATAACCCTTATCGCATTAGTTGAGCTATGTTCATCACTTGGCCAGCGTCAATTGCCACTTACCCAAGAAGGAAAGTAGCAAGGATGAGGCTAATGCGCGCAAGGAGGAATTTGTGATAAATTCCACCTTTGCGAGATAACTTCCATCATTTATGTCCCAGAAGGTGAATAAGTGTGAACATTAGGCGCCGAGAGATGTCGTTCTAAATCGTGAAGTTCTATAAGTTTTATAAGTAAATTCTTCTAGATATACCTCGCCTAATAAGACTTAGTCGTGTAGATCCTGAAATGAAACTATGCATGGTGTTTAATGACTTTGATAGGAGCACGCCTTAGTCATAAGTTGGTTGAGTAAGTTATATCGCATCAAAGCTCTCACATTGCCTAATCTATGCATGGTGTTTAATGACTTTGATAGGAGCACGCCTTAGTCATAAGTTGGTTGAGTAAGTTATATCGCATCAAAGCTCTCACATTGCCTAATCGCCTAATGGTGTGTAGACCTTCCTACACTCGTTTTCGCATACAAGTTAGTCCACATACTATACCATTTCGCATCCATTTATTCTCCTTACAGATTCTCTAGGCGTACATAAGTAGTTTTAATCTTGGTTCTCTGATTCTTTTATACTTTAGTTAATTAACTCTAATCGCCTAACTAATGAGTAATTCTCTAAAACTAATGTCTGTAAACAATTCCTAGTGTTCGACCATGGATCATCAAGGTAAATCTACTGTTTCGCTTGCACTTGGACAAACAGTAGAAAAACTTGTACTCAATGAGGACTTAAGTATTACATAATGAAGAGGTACATAGTGAGCATTTCGCATGCTATGATCATGACCAGTGACTTCTCTCCTAGAATTAAGCGCGCAACACAGAAAGAGATGGTGAGCACATTATGCGCAATGACTTTACTTAGTGACATATTGCATATGCGCTATACACACACGAAATTATGAAGTTCAAACAAACAAGCATAAATGAGAATAGCTATCAAACACATACGTTTCTTACAAACTGAAAAACAGAAACAGAAAATAGGAATGTTACAAATGGGCTTTCACGTCTTGCTCCAATGCGATGGAATGGAGACATGATCGCCTAGACATACCACGCAAGATTTTCCGTGAAGTAACATGTCGAACGCCTAGAAAGTGAAACTAAGAACATTTGCAAGAGTTTAAACACAGAATGTGAACATAGATAAATTTTGAAAATTTCATTGATACTTCAAATACAAGTACATTTAGAACTTTTACAACTGATGGTGGGTTATTGAAGCATTGTTCATTTTCAACAACTGGGACTTAATGTTTGTAAATGGTGAATGGACAAAATATAAGTTATCACAAACCTAACTACTAATAACACATTGACAAGTGAAAAGTCAAGAAACGATGGATTTAAAATGTATAAACATGTAATATACATTAAAGAATGCAAGCCTTCAACCATTGTACAATATGATCAACATATATTACAAAGAAATCCAAAAATTGAAAACAAAGGAGATGGAGGATAATACAAGTTAGGGTGAAACAAAAAAATGGAACCTTCACAACTCAGACTCTAAGCTCTCACTCACAGTATGATAGGAGAAGAAGAAGAAACTCTTTACAGTCAGTGGAAAAGGTATTCCTCTCTGTCCTTCTCTCTAGACTTTGGCTTATACAAGCCTCTCTTTGGCTCATATATGCCTCACTCTGGCCCACCCGTGCCCCCTTGCTTTGATGAAGACGGAGACTTTTTATAGGCAGCTTTTGGAGGGAAATTATTATTGTTCTGATCACTTTAGTATTGATGGCAGCCTTGTCACGTTACATTAACTTTAACTACCATTCTGTCTAGTGAATCTTCCTCACATGATTATGTGGTTCCTCTCCTAGAGGTGTTAATTGCCTAATGAGTTCCCATCACACAGCCTTTGATCGAGATGTCCCTTACGATTCACTAATTACTTCCTTTCTAATCATCCCCCGTTAAGACATGGAAATCACATAAAACAGGCATAATGCTTATGTCAGATATATTTTTAAATAATTATGTACTTATAACATAAGTACACGTTTTGACATCTTTACCATGCATTTCAACCCCATTATTCTACCTAAGAGGCCATAATAGCTCGTATTTCTACAAGTTATCAACAACAATCCATACAAGAATTCTAGACATAATTGAAAATGACACTCGAACCTTCCTCGCGTAGCTACTATATGCTATGCGAGTAAACACTAGCTACTACCAAGATGATGTGATAGGGAGGCATGATAGGCTATCAAGGTTGCAAGTTCAACGCTGGATGTTCTTCGATACCTTAGGGGATAAAACAAAACATCTGAAAGGTTAGAAAAAAACGTCTAGTGAGTGAGATCTTAAACAAATACCTTAAATAACTAAATTGGTCTTACACGGCAAATCCATTTTCATGAATCATATTAAAATTACCGCTTTTTTAAAGTCTTTCATCACAACTCATGGGAATCAATTCTTTCTTTGCACTTCATATCATGTCACATACATTATTCGTATGACATACTCATCTCGTAGAATCAATTTGTATATTTAGTTACATTTTTGTACCCCTTTCCTCGGCTTAAGCGTTTACCACACCCTTTTGCCAAGTTGCATGCAGCTATGTGGAGTAATCTCAACGCATTTAGCAAGTTTATCAATTTCACTACGCATAACGCTTCTTCCAATGCTAGATCACAGATCAAGCAAACGGCATCCCATACTAGATCACACAACAAGGATAAGACATCTTATCCCAAATCACACATAAGGAATAAGGCGTCCCACACTAGATCACACAACAAGTATGAGGAATTCTCATTGCATAGGGTACAAAAGATCATTTCGTTTTCGACTTTATCACATCTCATACTCTCCCGTATACATCCCTTCAACAATAAGTCTAATTTATTTATAAGTTATATGCATTTTAAGGATTTGAAAATAGAAGAGAAATCATACAGATCATGGACTCGATAGAAATTGATTTAAGGATGTAAACACATTTTGGAAACATTTTATAAGAAGAACCACTCACAGTTACAATCAATTTGCTCTTCCTCCTAGCTTCCACGACTAAGAGTCTCCTTGCACCTCTTGAAATCCTTGTTCAAGATAAGGTCGTTTTGCGTCTTTGAAATCTCGGATACTTCCCCAATCCTTTCTTGAACAAGCGCAGGGTACAAGCAACTTCAAACTAACCTGAATTTCTTCTTTTTATAGGTCTCCCCCCAATGAATTTTTCTATAACGAAAAAATTACCCTTACTGGCAGCGAGAAGTACCCAATTTCAAAATTCCATGTGTCCCTGTCTAATCCTTATTCTGAACTTCGATTGTGTGATAGGGTCTAATCGATCATCGATCTATTGACATCAAGGTCACATCACTGTTTCTCGGTGAAGTAGCTCAGACTGCTCTGTCATTCACTGAGTAACCATTTTCACGTAGAGACTTTCCATCACCCCCTCTTTTGCGAAACACGTTTTGCGAAAAGAAGTCTCTTCGCGCATTATCCCTATAGCAAGGCCTTCATTACGTTGGTGGTACGTAATCAAGACCTTACACGAGCCCCTAGAAATTATTCTTATAATTTAAAATGACATATAATTATTTTAAATAAAAGTACAAAGTTATTGAGGGACGTTTAAAAGTTATTTTTAAAAATTTATGGACTAAAAGGATAAAATTTTAAAACTCATAACTGAATGAGTCTATACTTACAAACATGTGAACTAAAATGGGTACATTTTTAATACCCAATGACCAAACACATATTCTTAAAAATTTTAGGACTAAAAAGATTACCGTTTATTTTTTTACATTACAATTTCCATCCAATGAACTGTATGCATCTGGCTAACTATGAACTGTATGCATCTGGCTAACTTATTTATTTTTTAAAGTTACAATATTTATCCAATAAACTACATTCATCTAGTTAACTCGTTTCAAAGCTTCAACTATATTCTTATTATTTACCCTTAATTTTGTAATTGTCTTAAAATAAGAATTTCATCAGCTTTAAAAAAAAAAAAAAAAAATTTAAGAAACAAAATAATACTTTTGAAAAATTTGAAGATATTTAAAGTAGTCAAAGATGAAATAAATTTGAGTAGAGATGAAAGAGCAGTTTTGGTAAAGAGTCGCTAGAAAAATGGTATTTAAAATAGATTTGAAAGATCAAAAGCAGTGTGAAAATGAGAAAAAGAAAAAGGTTAAAATTATGGAAGCAAAATTATGAGGTTTTTGTGCCTGACTTGAGTTTCACTGCATGCTCACATGTCGCTCAACAGATTAAAACATACATCCTAACCGTCAAACAATTAAAATATCACCACATGCTTCGTTTTACGAAACGAGAAATAGAAAGTAAAACAACTAAAAAAATTGTAATCTTTACTTTATTATAACAATAAGATAGAGCAAAAGTTACAAGGACGGATCTGATACAAAACTTAAAAGTGTGAAAAGAAGAAAGGTTTTAGTGTTGATTTTACAAAGTTTCACCTTCTGCTGGTGTTGGCCAATGATTTTGGAGATCCCTCAAAGAGATCAAGAAGGTAACCCTCTAAATCATCTGGAGTGTACTTAATCAGCTTATCACTTACATGATTATTACATCTTCCATAAAATGCTCGATAAGCATGGATCACCCTCAGTGATGTTGAGATTCGCAGGTCTTCTCGAAGCCTAGAGTCGTGAATTATCCATGCAGTCTGAGTTTTGTAGATCTCCTCGAAAGCTAGATTGAAACTACGCAGCCTGTCTTTGAGGACATTTTTCGAGACCGAAGTAGAACCCGTATTTTGAATCCCATCGTCCCTAAGGTATTGGAGTATTGAATTCCAACTAGCCCTCTCGTAGTTGGTTGCCTGCTGCTGAAACTTCTTGTAGTGTTTTCGAACCCAATCCTCCCCAAATATCTGGATAAGCTCAGAACCTCGAACCTTCTGAGCCATGTAGTGTATGTTGTTCATCAAGAAGAAGTGCTGTAGAGCAGGATCTTTGTATTGCTTTGACTTCTCGTCAAGGTTACTCTCTAGAATTGAAGCAACTGAACGGAAATGCCGAGCCATCGGTGAGAACTCGCCTTCTCTATCTTCTTCTCTAGTTGGATTCAAAGAGGATGATGGTGAATTGGGACACACATCTTCATCATCCTTCAAGAGTAAATTGAGGGAGTCACGGTAGTCGGTAAGTATCATAAGGTAATTCATGACGTATTTTGTTAGATGATGGATTCCACCACCTGCAAATGGATTTGGCGATGTGTTTGCTGCAATAGCTTTCTCAAACTCAAGGAATGTTGCCCTCACAGACTGACCTAAACTCTTTAGAACATCATGATACTCGATTCTAACAAGATAACCAATGTCATCACTGTACAATGTATCGATATCGAAGAGATGCTCTTCAACGACCTCATACATTTCAAGAATGCGATTCAACTTTTCTGGTGTATGAGGACCTATGGCCATGGCTTCGCCAAAGTTCAGTAGTTGCAGCATTGATGCCTTCGACGATTCAACAAAACAACTCAAACGAACAAGTCCTTCCTCACTAAAAATTTGATCGCAAAGGGATTTTTCACTGGCTAAATAGATTCTCACGAATCTCTTCATTGCTCGGTTCCATTTCCTAATCTTCGAGTTCAAAGTAACCCAATCCATTTTTAGCACATCCTCAATGCTCAGCTTCTCCATCTCAAGAGTCAAGAGGCACTCGTTTAAAGCGTCCCGACGGAGAAGATTGTAAACCTGGATGCATTCCTGATCATAACCAGCCTTGAACATGACATTTGCAATGCCCCTAAGCTCAATAACTGCATCAGGATTGACCAAATCAATGATGGAATTCTCCAAAACTCTCCCAACACTACTACTTCGAACCGAACTCTCAAAAGATTCATCTCGGTATAAGCTTGTGGATCCGTCCTCCACAGTCTCTTCCACCACGTGGAAAGACATGCTCTCAGGCTCATATTCAAGGCTACTTTTAGCAAGCAAGTGCCTAAACTCTTCCTCAAGCCTGGCCATAGCCGTTTGAAGAACATCGTGTGCCTTCCTCAAAAGTTCATAACCATATTCATCTTTACTTAAACACAAACTATCCAACTTGCCAACCAAATCCCGAGCTTCATCTGCAGCATTCAGATACTCGCAAGCTTCATTAAGAGTAGTAGAATCCCATATCATGGACTGATCAGCTTCCCAAGCCATGATTTTCTCCTGCACTACATTGAACCTACTCTCAATCTCTTCAACATCCCCAATCCCTCTCTCCTCGATTTCAACTTCAACGACATCTGTTTCATAATTCTGTGTAGTTACTAAAGATAACTTCGAACAAAGATCAGCTAAAACCTTCTTTCCATCATCCGAAATTCTTATGTTTGAACTTAAAGCCTTAATAATGTAATTAGCAGCAGCAACAAGCCGCTCCTCACCTCCCGATTCTGAAACTAAACACTCACACTCTCCCATATTCCAAACACACCCCAACAGAACAACAATCAATACCAGCTAGATCCGACCCCAGATGAAAAATACAAATTAATCTGAAACCCTGAATTTCTCAAAGGTCAAAACAGAGTTAAAAACTCCTGCAGAAACGAAACAAGAAGAGATTAAGAAAGAGAAGGGGTTTTGAGGACAAATAATAATATCAAGTAAAGTGGGAAAATAGTTGGGCAAAAGGAAGCCCTCGAGGTGAAGGAAGAAAGCAGTTCAAAGTTGAAAGAATCAACTTTTAAAAAAAGGATTTTATTACTAAAAGTTGACCAATCTAAAAAAATAGAAGAAGACCCAAAAGATCAAAATCAAGTATTCGATTGGGAGTAAGAATCTAGAACAAAACATACGAAGTTTGGGAAGAAAAAATAAGTTGAAGAAGCTCGGAATCAGCAAAGCTCAGAGAGGTGGGGGAGCTTCAACAATGGCGGATTTCTTGCTGCTCCATGAATTTGAAGGTTTAATGTGATGGGTCTACAGATTTTGAAGGCTCTTGAGTTTTGCTTTATTAGTTTTTTCCCAGGAAAATGGTTCACAATTTCGACGGATCTTCCATTAGAGGACGTGGGGAGAATTATAAAATAGAAATAAAGGTTTTATTTATTTATTTATTAAATTGAAAATGGAGAGTGGTCAGTATTCTCTCTCGTTGACGAGGGACATGAATTTTCACTTGTATTTTTTATAGTTTAAAGTGAGATGAGAGGATGGTTTTTTTTTTTCTCTAACTTAAGGATGATATTTTTCTTTTTCTTTTTCTCTTTGTTTTTCTATAAGTAGACAAAAAGTAATTTACCGAATCACGTGCTCCAGACAGAAAAAAAAAACTTATTTTTAATGTTAAATTATTTAAATATGAGTTTTTTAAAAAAACGAACTACACGAACCCTGAAAATTCCAAAAATGATTCATCAATTGGGCGTAATATATTTGAAAAACTATTAGTATTTGGTAAACAATCGTTTAGATTTGAGTATTCTTTTCTATGATTTAGTCGTTTAGATTTGGATTGTCAAATCTCAATGATTTTTTTATACTCGTTTATATTTGGAAAACATCGTCTATATTTGAAAAACGATTGTTTAGATTTGGAACTCGATCGTTAACATTCTTTGTAGTTTAGATTTGACTATTTTGGTTCATAGTTTAGATTTGACTATTCAATATTCGAACGCGATATTTTATATTCGTACAACCAAAAAACAATTTGAAAAAAAATTAAAAGAATAGTTTTATATTTGTTATACGATCTTGAACCAAGTAACCGTTTGAAAAAAAAATTGCAAAAGAGAAAGGAGACAAAGACGATGAAAAGGAAGGGAAACCTAAAATATTAAAAAAAATGATTAGTTTTATGGACTTTCTCAATTTGTTACACGAGCCGTAAATATTTTGTCTCTTAATTATATTTATGAAAATTAATCTTTAAATATTCTATTTTCATTTTTTTAAGAAAAAAAAAAGTTTACTTTGGTTTGAAATTGATTTTAGGAATATATGATTTCATTTATTTTAAAGTGATTTATTAAAATTAAGTTTTATGTAATTATTTATAGAGTCAACTAGAAGAATAATAATTTTAAAATTGCCATTTTGAAAAATAGCAAAATCGTTTCTTTTCAAAAATGGAAAATTGACAAAAAAAAATTTTGGAAACACCAATAATATTTCTACATACATGAATTACACCGTACTTTCTCAAGGTAAAATTAAAAGAAAAAAATACACAACCATAACCCTTTCTTCTTCTAATTTCAACAATCCCTTCTTCTTTAATTTTAGAAAACCATTTGTTTCGTATTCGTCTTCCTTCTTCTATCCTCCTCCTTTATCTTCCTTCTTCTTCCGTCGTTTTCTGTCTACCTTCTTTCTTCTTTCTTCTTTTTCCTTTTTCCATCTTTCTGTCTAAATAAAATGGAGATGAAATAGCACGAGAAATCTAAGGAGGAGAATAATCCATCAACTCTACAGATTTAGATCATCGACATGATAGCCAAGATGAGCATTGGACGGCGCAGACAATCCATTCGGCAAACTACTTCGACGAGCACTAACTTCTTCATCTTCCTCGGCCCTAGATTCCTCATCTTCTATGCCATTCACATTCCTCATCTCATCTTCTATGTGTTCACATTCCCCATTAATACGAACCAATAAATGGAAAGTAAATAAATAGAATGCACGATATTTATAATATATTTATAATAATTTAATTTAGTCTATTTTATTGGAAAAATATTTTGTTTCTTTTAATAATTTGAATTTTAATACAAATTAAATGGACCAGATTTATGAGATATTCCATTAGAAAAATAATAATTTAATTTAGTCTATTCTTTTGGAAAAAGATTTTGTTCTTTTGTTAATAATTTGTATTTTAATACTAATTAAATGAAATAAATTTATGGGATATTTCATTTGAAAATTAATAATTTAATTTAGTCTAGTTTGTTGGAGAAAGATTTTGGTCCCATTTTTAAAAATAATTTGTATTATTTAATAAATAAAATGAACTAAATTTATGAGATATTCCATTTAACAAATAATAATGTAATTTAGCCTATTTTGTTGGAAAAAAACCAAATAAAAAATATTTTCTTTTTAAATTGATTTCTTTTTTATAATTAAGAGGGACGAAAGAGAATAATACTATGATGAGTGCAAGACAAAGTAATTGATTGAGAGCTTCAAGGGTGATTTGAAGAGGGATCAAATAGTCTGACACGATCGAAAGTTTAAGTAGTTCCGAAGAGGTATTCCATTTTTTTTTTTAAAAGAAGTTCTGAAATTCATCCTATTAATTGAATATATTTGTTGATACAGGAAACAAACACCCAAATGGAGGCACCGTCAGTTGAAAGATTGAAATTAAAAGGAATGAAGAAGAGAGAAAGATCTGAAGTAATAGGTGGTATGACTGTAACAGCAAAAAAACCGAAGACGAAGTTAAACAAATTATGAATTTAAATCAAATCACATTTATCACACAGAAAATAAGACACTATATAGTATAATATATATACATTGTTTTACAAAGTATTAAGCAACAAGAATAAATTAAAAGAAAGGGAAAGGAAGTTCTGGATGAAGAAAAGAAAGTACTAAAATTTCTTATTATGTTGTAATTATACTTTGAGAATTTTGACCAAAAGGCTTATATTTTTTCAGCATAATATAATTTACATGCAATTATGTAAAATGCAGGATCATAGTAACGAAGTAGAATATATTGAAGATGATACAAAAGAGAAAGAACAAAAAGAAAGGAAAGAGATTGGTGAACATTACTCAGAAAGCCACAAAGAAATTACTTCAACACAACATAAGACACTAATTGCTAAAGAAAAAATAAAAAAGGTAGTGTTTCTTTCTATTCTTTATAAAATGGATGTGTGTAAAAATTATTACAATGTTCAACCTTGTAGGGAAGATCAAGGAAGACTAAACATGCTTAAGAAAAAGTTGTCAATATTGGAGAAAGAAGTGAGGTTTGTAATACATACAATGCCTTCTATTATAAATAATATTTTTTTTGTTAATTGTATTGAGGCTGGGTGGCTCAATATCCAAGATTTGTGTTTGTGATTTGCTGCATAAATAGAATAACTACATATATTTGTGTTGTGACTAGCTAAATAGTTATAAATTAATTATTCTTTAACTGCATGTATTTGTGTTGGTTGAATAAAGAGCTGAAATTGAATATGTTGTTTATGTTGTGACTGATTGCATAATTATAGATTATTTATTATTTAACTGCATATATTTTTGTTGTGACTAGTTGCATAAATAGAAGAACTACATATATTTCTTGGCTATTAGTTATAGATTAATTATTCTTTAACTGCATGTATTTGTGTTGGTTGAATAAAAAATTGAATATGTTGTTTATGTTGTGACTAGCTGCATAATTATAGATTATTTATTATTGAACTGCATATATTAATGAGGAAAAAAGCCTCTGAGTTTTTTTTTTTTTTGTCTGGCATACTTCAATTCTCTTATAAAGAAAGAAAAAAAAATTATCTCTAACATTTTTCCCATACCAATTGGGTTCCCACAAACCAAAGTCTCATCTCAGCTAATAGAAAGGTCTTCAAGTAGTAGTGTCTCAGCAATTTGGAGTTTTAGTATATACAAAGCCAACAACATACGTGGGTTTTTCTTTCCTCTTCTCTGTATTATTTTTTAAGCATGCTTAGCCGTAGTTTAGGTTATAGAAATTGTTTCTGTATTTGTCAATATATTTGGTATTTTTAAATTCCAAATTAAATTGAGTTTTATGATTTTGTAAAATCTTCCGTTGCGAAGGGCTCTAATTTCTTCACATACAACAAATAAGTTTTTTTTTTATGGTAAATGGAATGAAAGTTCATAATATCACGATTTTTGTTTTGTTGAGGTTTATATTTCATTCGATTCTTCATTCTAACAATTCCTTGATTGTATTCAAGGTAAACTTTTTTCCTCTTCCAATCTTTCTATGTCTCATTTGATGGTTTACTAGCTTGGTTGCAATAGTTCTAATTTTATTCAAATTATTGAAGATAAGGATGTCTCGTGACTTATGTTGGTTTTTATCAAAATTCCCTCAAAATGATTTATGTTTTGTTGTTGATTCTGTGATGTCCGACACTTTGAAGAATACAATGTATTTGAATTCTTATTTAGCAGGAATAAAACTATCACTTCTTGTCCCAAAGTCACCTTCTGTGACTAAGTGGAGACATGCCGCCTAGACCCTCAACGCGTACCACACCCAGTGATAAATGTTGAATCCCTAGTAAGCGGAACAACTTCTCTACTAAACTTAAACGCAAAGCTTACACTTCAATATTACTTAGCACAACGTAGGAGATAAATATACAACTTAACTTTTAGCTTAGCCTTATCGCCTAGTCTTAAATACTTAGCTTTACCCTGTAACTCCTACGTGATAGACACAAGGTAATTGCAACGGAATGAACACAAACTTCTCTTATTAAATCAGCACTTTACACCAATTTCAAATATAACTCAAACTTTCTTTACAATAAAATTTAAACATAAACTTTAGGCCTTTTTCGTCTAGTACGGCTTCTCCAACTCAACACTTAGCTTGCTCGCCTCAACGCATAGCAACTCGCCTTATCCTTTCATTACTTGGCCTCAACGCCTGAACACCTAGGGAATGGAAACTTGAAATGTAAGTCAAAGACTTAATGAGTGAGAGTTTAAAAATACCTTTTTGGGGAATACAATACAATCACAAGAATCACCTTTCATTTTCATAAACACAGGTTTACAACGCCTCTTTTCACAAATCACAGAAATCACACATTGGCACCCTTATTCCTTTCCACCTAAGAATATGAATCATCCCTTATGCCAAGACTATTGAGATTCACTCTCTCCAGCATCCTAAGTTTTAGGCTATTGTGATGTTCACTCCATCCACAACATCAAGAGGTTTTCTTGATTCATTTCTTATTACACTAGATGTCACACGACGCCTTCACACATTATGTGCACACCACATAATAGCTGATCACTTGATAGGAATGAGGCCAATGGTTTACATGCACACAAGCATCACATAGAAATAAACCATTTTCTCTTTTCAATAACACAACAACAAACAACATCAATAACAAAAATATAAATACATGACATGTTATGCATAACCATAGACTAAGAAGGAATGTTTTCAAAACATAACTTTTATTTATAAAATCATTCACAACATTCTTTTTACTCATAAAGGTCACTCACAAAACATTTAGTCCACTTATGAAAGCCACTCACAACATGCTTGGGTTTTCCTTCTTAGAATGCCTAGTTCCTTCCTCCTCTCGCTTAATACTTCTCCGCAAGCAGCTCAACATTTAATAAAATTTTCAGAATAACACCTTCTCTGAATCCTTCAATCCTATTTATAGAAATCCTTCAATCTGCTGAGTCATTCTTACCTTTACACGTGTCAACTTTCCACTCATTAGACCATTCAAACAACTTAGGCTTAACACGTAGCCAATTGTTAACTCAGAATTAGACATTTTCCTTGAAATGCTAAATTTATCTTCTTGGGATTTTCAACTCTTAACATCTGACTTTTCTTCCTCGCGTTACAACAGAACGCCTAACTCTTAGCTTAAACACAAGCTTCTTCTCGCGTCGCCAAACTTTAATGTGATCTATTCAAATGCAACCTCTTCGCAAAACACCTTTTCTATACTTGGCCAAAATAAACTTTAGAACTTACTTTTCCAAATCTAGGTTTAACAAGAACATCGTGTCTAACTGTTAGAGCTGGATTCCAAAATAATTAATTTTGAAGCTTTTGAATCCTCACAATCATATCCTCATTAAAGAAAAGTGCACCTTTTAGGAATAAATCTATTGTTAAAAAAACTATTTATTTGCTTACTTTCAATAGCTTTTGTTATGGCTTTACAATGAGTAAATATTATTTTTTTTATGCTAGATGGATCAGAACTTCCCAGTATCACGATTATCACATTGTTGAGGTGTATGTTCAATTTGAATCTTCGTTTCAACAATTTGATGAATGTATTCAAAGTAAACTTTTACCGTCCTTCAATATATCTGTGTTTCATTTAACAGTTTATTCGTGGTTGTTGACTTTGTATTGGTTGTTGTTGTTTACAACTTATTTGAATAGTGAACTACCTAGTAGCAAATGTATTTAATGATTATACACAGTGAATTAAATAACAAATACAAGGTATTTTGTACACACATTTTTTCATTTTTTGAATGGTAAATTTTTCTTAAATTCTTTAAAATTTAAGTATGCTTAAATTTTCACTTTTGTTAATAAACTAATTTTTTCCTTGTATCTCATATATTGATTTTTTTTCAATTTCAACAAATACATAGTATTTATGTATTTATTTAATTATTTTAGAATTGTAAAAAATTTACAAGATGATTTAATTTGTTTCACTTTTGTTAATACACTAATTTTTTCCTTCTATCTTGCATATTGAAATTTGTTTTTCAATTTCAACAAATACAAAATATTTATTTAATTATAGGGGCATTTTTAAAAATAGCAAAATAAATTAAAATATTTACAAGCTATAGCAAAATTTTGGATTCTATCACTATAGCATATCAATGACTATCGGTGATAGAATTTGCTATAGGTTGTAAATATTTTATAAAATCTACTATTTTAAAAAATTTCCCTTAATTATATTAGAATTTTAAACAAACATACAAGATGGTTTAATTTTTAGATGATAAATATTTTTTTTCGTTAATAGACTAGGTATTTGTATGTTTTTAAATGTAAAGTAAAAGCACATTTTATCTATAAAAAGAATAAAATTATGTTATTGAGTTCCTAATTTTAAAAGATGGAAAATTATGTTAAAAATTTAAAGATGACTTGTTATTCAATTCAAGTTGTTGAGATTTGAAATTTGTATTTTTTAAATTTGAGTTTTTTCTTAATCAAATCGTAATTTATTATTTATTTATTAGTAATTAATATATTTAATTTGAAGCTATTCGGATTTGAATTTTTTTTTAATTTGAGAATTTTCTTAATTAAATCGTAATTTTAGTTATTTATTGTTATGATATTTTTGTATTCTAATAATTTGAATTTTTTATTAAAATTTTTTTTTTGGTATTTTAAATTTTTTTAGGCATGTTACTATTTTTTAGAAGATGAGAAATTCGATGGATACTATCTAGACCAATTCATGGTGGTGAATGACTGCATCGCTACAAGTTCATGACCAAGTGAGTGTTCTTCTTCAACATTGACAAGTTCATCTACATGTGTTGCAGAAAAGCAACCTAAAATCGGCCCTGGATTTGCTTTCAGAGTACTCCCAATTTACAATTAAGTAGATATCGATGGACAACATGATGAAGTTCCACTAGTTGAGGTAGGATACTATTTCGTTGGTGGATGTTTTGTGAATGGCGTCGTAGACTGGTAGTCTTGTGAGGAATCACGTCTGCCAATTTATTTTATTGAGATCACTACTACAAATTTGGCCTTCTTTGATGTGTAAAGCACGTCAAAAAATGTCTACCTTGATGATTTTTAAAATCAAGTAGGCAGACATCAAGAAAGCCCAACCATAAAAAAAGTCAAAACATGTCTTCTAAATCTCTTTCTTGATGGTATTAGCCATCAAGAAAGGGGACTTTGATGTTTTTTGTCCATCAAAGAAATTGAAAAATCCATCAAGAAACCAGTTTTTTTATGGCCAAAACATGCCATCAAAAACTCTTTTCTTGATGGTATTGACCATAAAAAAGGAGAGTTTGATGTTTTTTGTCCACCAAGAAAACTGAAAAATTCATCAAGAAAACCAGTTTACTTAATTACCAAAAAATGTCATAAAAACCTTTTCTTGATGGTATTGGCCATCAAGAAAGGGGATTTTGACGTCTTTTCTCCATCGCAAAATTGGATCAAACCATCAAGATAATCCTTTCTGTTGACATGTTTTGTCCATCAAGATAGCCCTTATACTGACAAGTTTTGCTTGTCAATAAAAATTTGTTCTTGATGTTTTGCTCCTGTCAACTATAACATCTTTAGAAAAATAAATAAATATGGGTCATTACGGATATGTGACCTGTAATCGACCTCAAATGAGCTATAAAATATCTGAAAAATACCAAAACGTCAAAATATATAAAATCCATTACATACAACTACAAACCAACTTCAAACAACTTGTCATGCTCCCCTCCAAAGTCATTCTATGCGACCAAGTGAAGACGTGACTGCCTAGACTTTCTATGCATTCTCTCTGCAAGATAACATGCAAAGCCCCTAGTAAACAGATTAAATACAACCAACAAGCTTAAATTCAGAATATGATCTCAAATGAAATAAGAAAGCTTCATTGATATTTAGATAACAAAGTACATTAAACACTTAGAACAAAGTTCCCTTCAAAAGAACTATACACAAACATAAACGACATTTAGACTTTTCTTGCCTAGCTTCTATATGCTATGCAAGTTGACAAGTGTCACGCCTCGCCCCTAAAGTCACTCTCTACGACTAACGAGTGGCATGCTGCCTAAACCCTCATCGCGTAGCTCCCATGAGTAAATGTTGAACGTTTAGTAAGCGAAGATAAATACAACAAATAATTTTAAACGTGAAATGCGAACATGAGTGGAATAAGACAACTTCATTGATTTTCAAAACAAGAGACTACATTTGGAATTTAGTACAAAATTTCTCCTGAGAGAACAAAATACAACCTAACGACATTTAAACCTTTCTCGCCTAGCTTCTACACTATATTCAAGATGACAGCGGCCACTACCAAAATGATGCGATCAAGAAGGCACGATAGACGATCAAGATAGCAAGTTCATTGTCAGATGTCCTTCACTACCTGGGGTGGGGGGAATAAAATAGTCATGAAAGAAAAGGGTTAGACGAAAATGTCTAGTGAGTGAGATCTTTTATCCATTAAACATAAATCATTCAAGATAGGCAATATTCAAATTGAGGCGGCATAAAATCATGTGATTTAAATCATAATCATTTTTTTTATCAGTTATTACACATCATCTCGCGTCACATGTCTTCCCGCGTACCTTAAGGTCAGTTCGTAGAATCATCCCTCGAAATTATTTAAATATTTGTACCCTCACCTTGGCTCAAGCGTCTACCACACTCTTTTGTCTTGTTGCAATCCTGCAGATGAAACTCAACGCCATTAGTAAGTTTCACCAATTTCACTACCTATAGCGCGTCTTCCAGGAATGGAGTATCATATCGCATAGGATACAAGAGTCATCTTAATTCAATTCTTAACAAGTTTCATGTATTCTTTCCAAATCACAATAAAGGCACAATAACATATTTAGATTTACACACGTATTATGCATAACCACAAAGTTGAGAAGGAATATTTCTATGTACTTTTTCAGCAAGAAAATCATTTACAAAACGCTCTTTTACTTATATGGTAATTCACCACATGCATCCTTTAAATCATATTACCGTCACTTCTAATGTGTGATATGATCATCTCCTTTCAACATATACTAAGTCTAACTCATGCATAAATTAGTGTATTTTGGAATTGGAACACTTAACGGGAAGAATATATAAACAAATTCTTCAAAAATGCACATTTGAGGATTCATTTAACGAAGTTTAGAAATGTTTTTACTAATAATAACCACTCACAAATACAACAACTAGCTTTTGCGTCTAACCTTTTACTGAAAGTTCTCCTTTAATTTGCACTAGCTTTCAATCCATTGTCGGATTCTAGTTGGTTTTGAACCTTTAAAGACCCCAAAACTCCTCTAATCTTTCTCCTCTTGAAGCTTATGGTAAGAACAACCTTAAAAATGGCTAATATTTTCTCTATTTATAGCTTTTTCTGGTGGAGGCTGCCCATGCTGTAATGATTATTATTGTCGGCGACGAAAAGAGGTCCAATATCAGAACGCCATGTGTCTTTGCCATTGCCTTATCTGAGATTCAAATTGGGCGGCAAGGTCAAATCGTTTGCTGACTTCTTACATGGGCAAATGTGAAGGGATAAAAGCTCTAGGCAGCGGAAGATTTTACAGAACCATTCCTCAATTTAATTTAGGAATCCCAAAATACAATACATTGGCAATATTTAGAAACAAAATTCTAAAAGGCTAAGCATGCTTTTAAATTAATAAGATACAGAGAATGAAAAACTCACGTAGTTTAACGCCCTGAATCTATTAAAACTCCAAATTGAGACACCATCCGTCGAAGACCTTCCTATCCTCTAAGATGAGATTGGTCTGTGGGAATCAGATGGGATGGGAAAAGGTTTAGAGAGAAACTATTTTGCAAAGAGCAAAAACATAGGTTGAAGAAAAACTATTTTCTTCTGCATATTTATAACTCTCTTTCCTTGAGAGAGTAGGAGAGAACCATGAGATTTTATTAATTTTAAAAATATTAAATTAATAGAAATTTCAAATCAACTAATTAATTAATTAATTAAATCATATTTAATTAATATTTCATCTCAATCATATTTAATGAATATCTCTCTAATATCTTATAGTTTTAAATTAATTTAATTAAATAAAATAAAATTAAACTATTAATTAATTCTACAATTAATTAATAGCTAAATTAAATATCTTCTATTTAACTTAAATTAAATTTGAATCATATTCAAATATAAATATCTCTCATAACCAATAATTTTAATATGAATCCAATTCACATTAAATTAATATTTGAACTCACTCAAATATTTTATCTCTCATAAATTAATTTTGAATCATATCCAAAATTAAATTTATATAATAAAGTTTGATTAAAATATAAACTTTATGTTACAATGTATCACCATACATTATACTAATTCCCAAAATAAATTTGAACATTTCAAATTACAACAAATATAAATAATTCTCATTACCCTTTACGAACTAGGAAGGGGACCTAATGGACATACAGATCAAAAGCTACAATGATATGAGATTAATTGACTAAACTCATTAACCACATTAATCAATATTTGTTAACTATGTGTACATTTCACTAAAGACTCATAGCTGGATTCTTCTCACTGTAGATATATTTCTGTGTCCATAGATATAGACCAATACTAGTACGTTAGTCCTTCACGAGTGTTCGTAACACCAGCTGGGTCAAATTACCGTTTTACCCCTATGTTACTTCTAGTTCTTAAATACCAGTGCTCCTCTAATGAACAACTTGTTTAACATCCAACCAATAAACAGAAACCCCTCTCGTGCCATAGAAAGGGTAGAGTCCGTTGTTCAAGTCCCAGAAACAACATTTAAGGAAACACTCATCTACTTACCCTAAAGTCGAGAAGGAGTAAATTTCATCTTGTGTGATTATGTTCCCGCTCTCCACTCAATCTTGTTCCCAAAGTGATAAGCATATTGAGTCGGTAATCTGGCCACTCTCACCCGTACATATCAAAGAAAAATCTCTTGCGAATAGGAGTTCATAATACACTCAGGATTAAGACTAAGTTACCTAGGTCATCATAATGAAATAGAAATCTAACTAATTAACAGAGTTACATTTAGTGGTTACTATTTCGTGGTCCGGTCTTATGCAAACTCATTAAATAGAATACCTTCACTCGCATGTCACCTACATGAACTCATTGGATCATTGCGTTTGTATCAAATACAAAGTGAGTCGTATCCATAGTGTCACCAGGATAAGGTACCCAGCCTTATCCCTATACTATAGAAACTTTAAGCTGATCTCGAACATTGATCCTTTTATGTCTCTACATACTGTTCAAGACTCATCAAACAACTTAGGATGTTAGTTTATTGGATATGTGTTATTAAGACAAAACTAATAATATCATCAATAACATTTATTGAAATTATAATAATAACACTTTATTAATTACGGTCAATGGATTATATTTACAATCTATGTGTTTTAGGACATAAATGCCAACACAATGATGTTATTACTTTCTGGTGAAGTAAGCTCATACCACAGTGAGGGTTCTCTGCGTAGTTTCTTTATCGCATAGTGCTTCTTATCGTGTAGGTCATCTTCGTTGCTTGTAGTCTTATCGCAAGTAACTTTATGACTTGAGCCTTACAATAGGGGTCACTACCAAAATGATGCATTCTTGAATGACACAGTAAGCAACCAAGGCTTCAAGTTCAATGATGGATGTCCTTCGCTACCTAGGAGGGGAGATAAAACAAAACATTTGAAAGATTATATGGAAATATCTAGTGAATTAGGTCTTTTGTCAACACCTTTAATAAATCAATTTATGCCTTAATGCGTTATAATTATTTCACAAAACATGTGATAAAAATATTTTATGTTTCAATAATAGAATATGGAGTTTAAAGCAATTCATTTCAATGTGTTAGGCGATTAACACAATTTAAGTCTTATCATCAAACATTTTCAAACCATATGGACAATCATTTACTTTTAAATCAAGCATAAAACTCATATCATGTAGAAACACATTCATCATCATTCATCTTATTTAATTACATCTTTGTATCCTTTATTTAATTACATCTTTGTACCATTTTCTTAGCTCAAGCTTTTACAACACTCTTTTGTCAAGTTGCAGCTATTAAAGGAACACAAAACATGAGCAGTAGAAAAAACAGGATCAATTTAACCCTAATTGCATCTAAACAATTTAGAAATTAACATGCAAAACTACCATAATCAAACAAAATTAGGGTTAAAGGAAACCATACCTTCGTTGCTTCCAAATTCCTTGATATCTCCTCACGAACACAAACTCGAGACCACCACTAGAGTTTATCCGCTATTCTGCAGACTCAAAATTTGTGAGACTCAAGTGAAGAGAATTGAGAGAGATGGAATTTTAGAGTTGAGATTTGAGAGAGAAAATTTTCTGTTGGTAAAAGATTGTAATTTAAAATTACAAATTAGGCAAAAAATTTTTTTAAAACAACTTAAATGAAGCCTATTTATAACCTAATTACATGCAAAAATGCATGTAATTAGTTCATAAAATCTCAACACCTAACATTCCACTAACAATTAGTGGAACTTAGTGGGCTAGGTGTTACATCTTATGTAGCCACTTGTCCCACTAAGTGTTAGTGAAATTATCCAACAAAATGTTGAATTTTTCCACTAACTTGAGTCCAAGAGCAATATGGTCATTTGACCATTCAAGTTAAAGTCAAAGTCAAAGTAAAAATTAAAGCATTACATTTTGTAGCCTTCTGGAAGAAGAGATTGTCTAGATTCTTTCTAATTTTGACCTTTCACCTTTCTTCAACTAAAGCTAGGTCTCTTCACCTAGTTTTTACACAGTAGCTCTTCTAAACAATTTAGACTCATAAACAAGGCATTTATAAGTTGTTACAAGAAAAACGCATGAATGGTTTGCTTCCGTTCATCGTCCAAAGTAACCCTTTTATAGAGAGCTCTGCATGTAAACTTGTTGGCACCTCAACTAACCCAAACCACTTCCTGCTTGCCGAAATTTAAGTTAAGCATGTAGTGGTCATTTGAAAAACACTCAATCGACTTGCCTAGATCGGCCACTTCTTCACAACTTCACCTAAGCCTTTGTTCTTTGCCCAATCTTCCATTTTCCTCGCATACTAACCTCTCAAACTTGTCGCAATGCCCAACCATGTTCAGCCCGCCCACAAGCCATCTCGCTTAGCTTTCACCTCGTCTAATTATAATCTCGCCTAGCCCATGTTCAATCCCTTCGCATAGCCAACATGCCCATGGCATGCCTATCTCTCCTAGCATACCATGCTTGGGGCCTAGTGAAACTTTTTGGAGGTTCTCACTTAATTTGGAGGTTCCCACACTCAATTTAGCCACCTAAAGGAATCCTTTAGAGGTTCTTTTTGAAGGGATAAGAGCCTTAAGTAGCGAAAAATTTAACAGAAACCTTAACTCAATTTAATTAATTTGGGATCTAAAAGTGATAATATATTGGCAAAAGAATACAAAAACTAATTTCTATTGTAAGGCTAAACATGCTTCTAAAAAAATACAAAGAAGAAATAAATAGGAACTTACGCTCCTTTAAGTCTTTGTATTTGTCAATCACCAATTTTGGGCACCACCACTTAGAAACCTTCCCACGCTTTGAGAACGAGATTTTGGCTTGTGGGAACCAAAATTGAAATGAGAACTTTGTTTTTACAGAGAATAATTCTGAGGGAATTGTAGAGTACCAAAGTCATAGAAGCCCTCTGTCACATTCGTACTTTACCTCCATCTTCTTCATCTTAAAGAAGAGGGAGTTAGAGAGACTCTGGGATACGTGGAAAAACCATCCACGTTCCCTAAATAACTCCCTTACTTAAGAGAGTTACTAATTTAATTTAATTAAAATAACTTAAATTAAATTAATAATTAATTAAATTAAATTAAATTGATACTTCATTTAAATCATATTTAAATGAATATCTCTCACTCAACCTATAGTTTTACTTTAATTAAATAAAATTTAGGAATCTTTTTAAAAGTATAACAAAACAGCAAAATATTTACATGATATAGAACAATTTTGAAAACGGAAATAGCCCACTGACCCACAATGGGAAATACAAAAAATGCCCCACAATTAATTGACATGCAGCACGTAATATATTTGAGAAATGATCGTTTAGATTTGGGTATTCTTTCCTACATGATCGTTTAGATCTGGGTAGCCAAATCTCAATGATTTTTTTTCTAGATTTTTTGGTACTCGATTATTTATATTTGGAAAATGATCGTTTATATTTGGAACACGATCGTTTATATTTGGAAAATGATTGTCTATTTTGCAACACAATTATTTATATTTGGAACACGATCGTTTAAATTTGGAACACGATCATTTAGATTTGATCGTTTAAATTTGGGTAGCCAAATCTCAACAATTTTTTTCAAGATTTTTTGGTACACGATTATTTATATTTTGAAAACGATCTTTTGTATTTGGAAAAGAATCGTTTAGATTTGGTACCCAATCGTTTATATTTGAAACACGATCATTTAGATTTGATCGTTTAAATTTGGCTACCTAAATCTAAACGATTTTTTAAAAATTCTTTGCACACGATCATTTAGATTTGACTATTTTTTGTATACGATCATTTAGATTTGGCTATCCAATATTTCAATGATTTTTTTCACGATCTATTATATTTGGAACAACCAAATAACAATTTGAAAAAAAAAAATTAAAAATAGATCTTTTATATTTGGTATACAATCTTGAACTAAATAACAGTTTGAAAAAAAATAGATCTTTTATATTTAATATACGATCTTGAACAAAATAATAGATTGAAAAAAAAAAATTGCAGAAGAAGAGAATGAGACGATGGAAAGAAAAAAATCATAGAGGAAGAAAAGAAAGACGATGAAGGAAAGGCAAACCTAAAATATTTAAGCCTGTTTTACGCGATTGTCATGTCTAAATGTAGGATAATGAACAAAGAAAGAAGCAGGAAACATCTCACCCAAGGGCTACGCGATGGAAACTTATCGGGCAATTAACATCTCCAAGCGATGAACCACGTCTTCACGCGAAGAAGGCTCACTAGAGGACAAGAATGGCTGTTGGAGTGATATGACCTCATAAGACCAAAGTTGGCGCTGATAATCTCAGATGAATAGAAGTTTCGCCCCCAAAAGTTACCTATATAAAGTCTCCTCCATCAAGTAAAACATGCCTGTATGGGCACAAAGGGGGCATGCATGGGCCAAAATCTAGAAAGTTAGCAGCAAGGAGTAGTCTTACCACCATGTGTACATCATTCCTTCATCTTCTCCGACCAGATTGTAACAAAAAAGCTTAGAGTTTAGGAGGAGAAGAGTCCACCCCCCGTTCCCCCTAACTTGTATTTCATTTTCTTCCTCTTTCCATTTTACTATTCTTTACATTGTATTGAGTCATATTGTATAATGGTCGAAGACCTTCATTCTGTAATACAATGTATCTTTATACACTTTCAACCCATCCATGCCTCTACTGTTCATTTGTTTTTATGTTATTTGTAGTTTAGGTCTATGATGTGTTCTCGATAAGTAATATTTACTTATACCACTTAGTGTGGCTGAGCTACATTCTACACTTGGCCAGTGTATGTCATCAACTGCACAAGAGGGTGAGTAACAAGGACGTGGCTAACACAAGTAAGGAAGAGTTTTCTCTACCTTGCGAGACGACTTCCTTCATTTGTATCTCGAAAGGTGAACAAGTGTGGACTATAGACACCAAGAGGTTGTTGTCCTTAAACGTGAAGCACTCTAAGTAGAATAAATAAGTATTACTAGATATAAATCATTTAGCTTGTCTTAGTCATTTAGATCCCTAAAGGAAACCAAGTGTGGCGTTTAATGACTCCGAGAGGAGCATACCTTAATCATAAGATAACTTGGTGAGTTATATCGCTTCGAGGTGGTCATATAGCTTATTCCCCTTATAGTATTAGACCTTCCTTTGCCACCTTCTTTAGTGCAAGTTAGTTTGCTTAATCTTCCATCTGGCCATAATTTATTCTCATGTGCATGAGTCTCTAGGTGTAAGTAAGTAGCTTTAGTTCTTTTTATATTCTTTAACTCAATCACCATAATGCCTAAACAATAAGTACACCCTATAACTAATGTCTGGAACCAATTCTCTATGTTCGACCTTGGATCCTTCAGGTAAACCTATTATTTGCTTGCACTTAGGCGAACAGTAAAGACCCAGGAAATGAACAATTAACATAGTTCAAGCTAATCTGGGATGGTCGGATTGTTGTAATACATAGCACCAACATAAAATTTTCCCCATAATACTTCCCCTACCTCTGTTTTGCTTGTCCATAGCAAGAATAAGATCAAAATTCACAAAATCAGATGGCTGGATTGGCCTCGAGATGGATGTTATGGCTATCCCACGTCGTTTAGAGGCTGCTTTCATTCTTGGGTTGGCCTCATTACCCTTGAAAAAGTAATCAAAATCACTTAAAAGTTAAAACCATAAAGAAACAGTTGTTGCTCCTAAGAAATTATAGAGGTTGTTTAATTGCAGAAGAAACGAAGGACAGAACGTTTTAATCAAATCTACAACAAGAAAAAGGCATCGAGAAATTCTATTGAGCAAATTCCAATGAAAACAGATGCAATTATCTCATGATAACCAATGGTACCAGCAGAATCGATAGTGAATTTGGAATCGAGACCCTTCTTCGTCACCAAGTTCATGAATACTCCTTCAGCAACTGGGCTTCTAAGCTATTACACGATGAAAAATGTACATTGTGAGCATTTTGCATGCTATGATCATGACCCACAACCTATCGCATAGAATCAAGCACGCAATACAGAAAGATGTGTTGAGCATCTTACATGCGATGAACCTGCTTTGTGACGTATTGCGATTGCACTATACAGATGCAAAACCACTAAGTTCCAACACACAAACCAGTCCACCAACCAACAGAGAACTCTGTTGTAGGCTAAAACCTTACTTTTTATAAAGCAAAAGAGACCTCTTAGTGGGGTTGGTCTTCCCATTAATTACTTTGAACGTTTCAAAGTAGAAATCTAGGAAAGGTAAGTGATAATAAGGTTAAGTTATAAAGAGATTCACGTCCAATGCCAACTAAAGAGAATAATGAGATGTAACAACCCATTGAGGAATTTTATCAAGCAGATGGAGCGCGTATGGAAGAAAAAAGAAAGATAAGCACAATATGTGGAGGTGGCAAATTTCATTTTAGAAAGCGACGTTACACATAATTACTTATGTACTTGGAAGTTACACAGAATTGGTTTATCACTCAACTTCTCACTCTCACCTTTCAAATGCATAAATTTCCTATTTATTAATCTGTGCAAAAGCATTTTAAAAAGTACCAAGAAATATAAGAAATTTTGAAAGTTACAGAGACTGCAATTTGAAACTCACATTATCGACTTTAAAATCATTTAAGGCGTTCAATGGGCGGCGCTTCGAATTCAGATCTGGCCACGAGCACACTAGGTCTGAGCTTGCGACACAAACGTGGTTAGGTAAGTGGTGGCCACGGCTGCGCAAAGATGAGGTGTTCGAAGAAAATAACTTGGCCGACGATGGTGGCAAGAACAACTGTGGTCAAAGAAGGACTGTTCAACAACGACAGGGCATGGGCTGAGCACGAAGGATTTCTTCTAGTGGTGGTAGTGGCGGCTGTTCGAAAAAGAGAGGAAAAAAAGTGAGATGAGATTGAGAAGAGAAGGAAAGGAATTGATAAAGAGTGGAAGAAAAATCGTGTGGCTTGAGAAAAGAGTAAAGTAAACGAGAGAAATACTTAATTTTTTACAAAAATTAAAGAAAACTAAAAAAATTTAAACATACCTTTAATGTTGCTTTTCAAAAGAAGGATGTTTAATGTCGATTTTAAACCGACATTAAAGCTCTCTCTTTAATGCGATTTAGAACGGACATTAAACATCAGCCTTTTGAAAAGCAACAATAAAGCTCTGTTTTCATTTTTTCCACTCGACATTAAAGGCTAGATTTATTTCTATTGAAGCTTTGAACAAGCTGCCTGATTAGTTGGTTTCTTCTACTTTATGCATTTTTGCATATTTCAACAAAATCAGAATGTGTTGTTAGGGATTGCCCCTTCGATCGAATTGTTGAAATTTTAGAGGTTGATACCTAATATGCCTTCTCCTGTCGTTGATTCCCTTTGTATATGAATTTAAGTACATAAAAAAAGTTTGTGGTGGTCCTCCATACAGAGCTCTTATGGATCTTGTGATCATATCTTACAGATGTTGGATCAACAAGGAGGCGATAGAGATGGACTGTTGCGTTTGGCTTTTTCTGCTACTCAGCTTTTCCTTTATTGTTAGCTTTCGCAGTAGGACTTTGGCTCAAGTTAGCAGTTTCACAAGCCTTCATTTGATCTCTCAAGGTAAAGATTTCATCACGCGCTCCACGATAAATTTCATTAAAAGATTTATTTTCCTCTCCATCTTTGCCATGGATGCCGATTTGAAGGTGTGATTCTTTCTCTGATAGATCAGAAGGAAAAGCAGAGTTCTCGAACAAAAGACTCTCTCTAATTACGATTCTACCTTTCGAAGATTCCATAAGTTGTTTACAACTTTTCTTTATAAAGACAGAACCTTGTTCTTATTTTTCCATGATCTTCTTTGATCGATTACGGGTGGCAGGTCCCATGCAAAAGTTGCTTGCAACAATTTCTTTGGATGCAACTTTTCTTGGTGCTATTGGTTGGTTTGCTGATTTGAATTTTGAGAGAGAGATGAGAGGTGGGTGTCAATTTTATCGCACGAGGTTTTCGCAGAAACATGTTTCGTGGAATTGAACTTGTGTTGATGTTGTGTTTTTGTTGACTTGATGTGATGTGGTTTGATCTCTAGTACTTGGTCTTCTATTTCTTTATCGGTTAAATGTGTACTCTTAATGTATGGACACTAAGGGCGTGATGTTCTTGAAGTTGGAGTCTTTGAAGAATACTTATATCTCGAAGAAACTTGAGTCTTTAGGTATGGTCGACATCAAGCACGTGAGAATTCTTCCCAGGCTCTCTAAAGTCTAATTTTCTAAGCTCCTACAAATGAAGATAACTTCTCGATCTATACAGTTATGTTGTGGACTTTATGGACTTAGACTTGGTTGCTCGATCGATCAAACTCCTTGGGCCCAACCATATTGATTTAGGCCTGATTTAGCATTTAGGCTAAATTAAACCTTTTTGGGCTAAATTGAGTTTTACTTCAAATAAATAATATTTAATTGCACAAAAATAATTAACTTGATCCATGACGTGACATCATCAGAATTTGTCAATTTTATCTCCAATTTCAATTTGGGACACATGTCAACTTTTAAATTGAGACACACGTCAACTTTTAGGGTTCGGGGTTTACAACTTCTCTCCCATTTAAGAAATTTCGTCATCAAAATTTCAATCTATCCCAATTGGAAACGTTATACTTAACTTAAATAAAATAAAATAAATTATTTAAATAACTTACAAGTAATGATATTTAGTGTCTCTTCCACTTCCTGTTGTCCTAGGGCATACATCTTTTCTTGTTGTCATGGTCTACTTATAACTCTTTTTTGCTTGACATCACTTGTTCCTTCTCAAGTTGCTTCTATTCCTGGTTGATTAACTGTTTGTGATTGAACTTGTGAATCCGTTTGCAAATCAAACTTTAATTGAGGATAATTCCTTCTGAAATGTCTTGGTTGTTTGCATCGATAACAAATATTTGTTCCAACCAAACATTGTCCCCAATGATACCTTCCACAACTATTGCACAAGGGCTTTCTAGTCGTGCTAGCTATCTTCCTGTCCTGACTGTGATACTGTAGCTGACATTGTTGGTTGACTAAAACGTCTTTGTACTAATCTTGAGTAAACACATCTAGTGCTTATATCTCGTGATTGTTGCCCAATGGAACGAATCTTAAAATCCTTCTTCCCCGACACTCTGGTAATAAAATATTTCCAATCTCTCCTCTGCTACTTCTTAGGAAAAGTGCCTTGCCTTTGCTTCTTCTCAAGTTCATCCTACTTCAGACTTTGCTCGACTCGGAAAGTTGTATCAATTAACTGAGAAAAGTCTATTCTTGCTGCTAAAACCGTCACTGGTGTGTGAATTATCTTACATAAACCTATTTCAATTTTCGTACACCTTTCTTCCTCAGTAGCCACTAGTGAACCAATATACATTGACACATCAGTAAATGTCCTTTTATAATTTGCCACACATTGAACCCTAAACCAACTTCATAAATTTCTCTTGTTTCTTCTCACAATAAGTCTTGGGATAATACTTTTCTTTAAAGATGTACCTAAAAGTTTTCCAATATAGGGTATCTGTATCTCCTTATCAGATCTCGATGGATTTCTACCAACTCCCAGCTTCTTTCTGTAGTAGAAATGAGGCCAACCTAACTTGTCTCTCCTCAGGACAACCCATCACTTTAAAAAACTTCTCTACTAAGTTCAACCATGCCTCAACGTCTGCAGGGTCCGTGAAACCTGCAAACACTGATGGTCTTAAAGCCTTTAACCGTTCTATTCCAAATTTCTTTTTTGAATCTTTCAATGTAGACTTTAAAGTTTTAGCTATCTTTTGGGCAAACTTATCAACATTCTTTCTTCTCTCCTATGTACTTGTGGAGCACTTGACTCTCCTTCCGACTGTTCCTGGTTAGAGTCTCGTGTTCTTTCTTCTTTCTGTCATCTATGTCTGCCAGTTGTGCGAACCATAACTTCTATAACATATCAGCTTATCAGACATGCTATAGATAACTCAATTTAAATGCATGAAACTTGACTCTTACTCTTCCCTTTCCTTAAACTTTACTCTGATTTTCTTGAAAACTTGCTTCACTTAGACTTCATACTCTTTCCTTTCCTAGGGAAATAGATTCATACGGACATCTATTTGACATCAAACCAATTAAACTCACCTAAATTCTTACCTTTCAGACCCCTAGGAACTAACTTTTAGACTTTTATTTTCCAAGGACTCAACTCTTACTCTGGTACCAAACTGTCACACCCCCTCCCGGATTACCTACTCTCGATCCAAAAGATAGGATAAAGTCAACCAATATTGCTCCCCTATCGAAACAACATCACCCTAACTACCCCTTTGAAAAACTGAAGAACTTAAACAAATTAATGAAAGGATAAAAGCCCTCTGCAACGAAAGATTTTACAATATCATTCCTCAATTTAATTTGGAAATCCAAAAATATCAATACATTGACAAAATAGTACAGAAACTAATTTTCTTATTATAACTTAAAGGCTAAGCATGCTTTCTAATTATAGATTAGAGAAAGAAAAACTTACTTAGTTTGATGCCTCTGAATCAACTAAAACTCCAAATTGGGACACCATCCGTCGGAGACCTTCCTATCCTCTAGGATGAGATTGGTTTGTGGGAACCAATTGAGATGGAAAAAGTTTTAGAGAACTATTTTTACAGAGAGCAAAAGCATTGATTTTTTATTAATTAAGAAAAATTGTTTTCCTTTTGCATATTTATAACTTCCTTTCCTTGAGGGAGTAGATCATTAATAACCAGAATCATATTTAGGTTTGACTTCCACATCGCATAATTCTCGCCTGTTCATTTTTCCTTTTTAAGCAATTGAATGATTGGGGAAGACATACTGAAGCAATCAATTGACTATATTAGTTATCTTTGTCTTAACCCATTACACAAAATAATCCAATCAATTCAGCAAAAACAAGCAATCAAAGAACCCTAATAAAATAATTGATTTAGTTTTTGCAACGTTACTTCAGAAGTTTAGAGCAACAACCACCGAAGGGTGATTTGCTACCTCCTCTCCTGAATTGAGACAATCTCAGCTAATAACTAATATCAGAATAAATCATATTCCTATAGTTCTTAGCTACCGTTGTTTGGTCAAGGATTCATTAACTAACTTAATTCATCTCGTAAGTGTGACCCTACTATTTTCAGATCCTAGAGATACGCTTAATAGGCTACCGAAAGTAAAGACAAGTATTGAAAATTAACCTAAGAAACCCTATCCATTTCTAGAGTTTGCGTTTTTCGACTTCTATAATCAGGCCCTCCGAAGGGATGGTCACTCTAGAACGACACAGGCGAATCATAGAAATCTCACGGTGCAACCTAATGGAGGAGACCATAGGATACGTTGATATGTGTCCTTCTCCCACTTACTATGAACATTTCCTCTATTCACCTTGTTATTGACCCATACAAACACTTTTCGAAGGGAGACCGCACCCAGGGCGACACGAAGTCGAGTATGAATCTCACGTGTGAACTCTTAAGGACTTGAGAGCTAAAAAGTGATATATCCTATATACCATTTTTCTCCCACTAAAATGTTCTATTAATTTAGAGTTTGGTGTACTTAGCTAAATTCTGGCTAAATGAATCTATCTAAGTCTATGCTTATTATAACTCTTATAATAAAACTTTACTCTAAAGTTTCTAGGTGTATTAAACCATTTAATTTACCTAGTGGCATCTTATGTTAATAGAAATAAGTTTAATTCAACGTCGGTTCTGGATTAGTTTCTAGGTAGGAGGTGTTCTGTAAACCGTCAACTTAAGTACCTCCAGCTGAGTTCCCTTATAACCTTAAATCCTATTTGTCCTACTTAGTTTCATTAAACTAAAATAAGACATAATTCTAATCCTATTAGAATTAATGTGATCTTAGGTCTATTTAATTTGAAACAATTTAAAATTAAATCACATTAATCCTAAGATCCTATGTTTGTATGCAACTCTTTATTATAGGTTGACGGTTTTTAATTATCAAATTTTATAACTATTATAAAATTAATTAATTAGTCCTATAATATGCATACTATGGTTTAATTAATGAAAACAAATTTTAATTAAAAAAATAAGTCATACAACATGTTAAACATTACATTAATATAACAATTATATTAATCTGTGGATGTAATATGCTAAATGCAAATTGATTTTCATCTTAATTAATATCATACTTATATTAGAAAAAATAATACATGCAAATCAAGCAAGCATACACAAGACATTAATTTATAATATGTTAAACATTACATTAATATACAAAATATCGACATACTTTAAATAACTCATAAAATTCAAAATCATGCATTAAAACCATATATTATAACATTTATAATATATAAAAATACATGAAAATGCTTAACTTAAGGTGTGATTTATCTAAATGACATTCATAAAGTCTTTAAATAGCGATTGAACCTGTAAGATGCCCCTATGATAAAGTAAAGCAATAAATTACAAAAATTAAGCTTTAAAATATCCTTAAAAAGCTTCCAAAGCTCCAAAAACTATCTCAAAACCTTCAAAAAGTTCAAAAACGGGCCCAAAAATCTTGAACCGGTCCAAAAATGGAAGAACCGACCCAAAAAACAATTGAATCGGTGCCAAAATGTTGAATCGCATCGTCAGACAATGAACCGAGTCGACTGCACGCCAATCGAAACTGACCGTACGTGAACCAACCAAAGTAGATCCATTGATCTGAGTTGTGCCTCTCCTCAACTACTGACGTCATGCTAACGTTAGCCCTAATCTTTTCAGCAGCAATTTTTTTTTTGTATCTGTTGGAATTTATGTCCTAAAACTCATAGTTTGTAATCATATTCTATTCAATAAGTCGTTATTAATACTATAATTTTAAAGCCAATAAACTAAGGTCCCAAGGCTATTGTTATGTAAACTTGAACTTTATGTAGAGACATAAACGTGGATCAAGTTCGAGTAAATAGCCTAAATAGTCTATAGTATACGAATACGGTTGGGCGCCTTATTTGGGAGATACTATTGATGCAACCCATTTTGTAGTTAGTACAAACGAAGTGATCCTAAATCGTTCATGTAGAGACATGGAAGTGGGGGCATCTTATGTAAAGAGTTTACATAAGACTGGAACCATGAGATAGTCACTTTTAAGTTATAACACCGTTAACTTTGTAAAACTGACTATTTCGTTTATAGATATCCAATGTAACTTAATCTTAATCCTGAGCTAACTATGAACTTCTGTTCACACGAAATTATCCTTAGATCTGTATAGGTGAGGGCAGCTCAATGGCGCTGGCCCAATAAGCCTTCCAATTCAGGGGTAAGATCGGGTGGATGGCTAGGGACATAGGGTGCAAGACGGAATTCACTCCTACCCACTCTAGGGTTAGTAGATAGGTTGTTCCCTTAAGGACTGAATCCAGGTCTTGAACAAGGGGCCCCACCCTCTCATTGGCCCGAGAGGGATTCGATTTAAAGGTTGGACCTTAAACCAATTGTTCAATAGTGGATCAGTGGGACTTAAGGAGAAAAGATATATTCTCGGGGGTAAAACGGTACTTTGACCCAGCCGAGATTATGAACAACCTGTGAAGGATTAGCTTACTTATCATGGTCATATCACATGGACACAAATATATCTATAGTGAGGGGAGTGCAACTACGGGACTCTAGTGGAATGACCCGTTAGTTAACGAAGGTTGATTAACTCGGTCTAAAAAGTTTAGCCAGTTAATCTCGGATCGTTGGAGCCCATGATCTATAGGTCCATTAGGTTCCCCCGCTAGCTCATAAGGAATCAACTTAGAACATTATGATGAAATAATTTGAATTGTTCAAAATAGGTAAAGAGAGAGAAACCGATAAATATATTTGATATAGTCATCGGTTATAACTTAAGTAGAGCTTCATGTTTAAATATGATTTAAATATTAATATGGAATCATATTTGGAAGCTCGGAATTGATGGAAAAGGTCAAAGATATAAAAAGTCAAAATGTTGACTTTTGACTTTGAAAAATCAAACTTTGACCGACTTTATATTCAAATATGATTTGAATTTTTGAAAAATGAATGCGGATTCATACTCGGGAGATTGAAATTAGTCAAGACGGATAAAATGGTAAAAAGTCAAAATGTTGACTTTTGACTTTTTAAATGTCAAATTACCATTTTACCCTTGGAAGAATATTGCATGTAAATAACAAATGGCTTCATGCATGTGAGACACCTACTTGGTAATATGCCAAGTGTGGAGAGTGGAAGCTCACTACATGCAAATTTTGCATGTAGTTTGCTTATAAAAGGAATGGATTGGAAATAAAATAAAAGGTTGGTTTTTTGTTGAAAAAATTGATTTTGTAATTTGGAATTGCAAAATCAAACCAATTTCCTTTTACTCTCCAAAAGTTCTCTCCACAAATTCTTCCTCCTAAATCCATCTCTCTCTCTCTATTTTTCTCTACCGATCGAGTCCCACAACTCTGTTCTAAGTCCGGAGATTAGCGGGTCAACACTAGTGGTAGTCCCGGTTTTGATTTCGTAAGGAAATCGTAAAGAGCACGTGAGAAGATTACGATAATAGAAAAGCATCAAGGGTGAGTTTTTCTATTAACCCTATTTTGTTTCTTTTTAGGGTTGTGATGCATGTTTACCACTAAAGTGTTTAGTTGTAATTAGAGTAAATTTTGATCCTAATTCTGCTGCGCATGTCTATCGTTCCCATCAGTATCGACTTTCGTGTAATGTCGAAAAAACACCAATTGGTGGCCTTTCAGTGGTCTGTTTTGGGCGAATTTGGTACCATTTTCTCATAAAAATACCACAAATCCAATTTTGGACTCTAATTTACTAGATTTACAGTTAAAATTGTCCAAAAATACAGGGGCCTTTACATGATCATATCAAAAAAAATTATAAATCTATGGCCAAAAGTATAGAACACATGCAATTGCAAACCACATTCATAATGCAAAAATCCCACCAAAAACCAATGCAAATTTTAATTTTTTTAATTAAAATTCAAGATGGCTTTGATACAAATTGAAAGGATAAAAGCCTTTGGCAGCAGAAAATTTTACAAAACCATTGCTCAATTTAATTTGGGAATTCCAAAATACCAATACATTGGTAAAATTGTATAGAAACTAATTTTCTTATTATAACTTAAAAGCTAAGCATGATTTCTAATTATAGATTAGAGAAATAAAAATTTACTTAGTTTGACGCCTCTGAATCTACTACAACTTTCAATTAGGACACCACTCGTCGGAGACCTTACTATCCTCTGGGATGAGATTAGTTTGTGGAAACCAATTGGGATGGGAAAAGTTTTAGGGAGAAAACTATTTTTGCAGAGAGCAAAAGCATTTGTTTTTTCTTAATTAAGAAAAACTGTTTTTCTTTTACATATTTATAACTCTCTTTCCTCGAGGGAGTAAGAGAGAATTATGAGATTCTATTAATTTAAAAAATACTAAATTAATAGAAATTTTAAATCAACTAATTAATTAATTAGTTTGTTAATAATTAATTAAATCATATTTAATTAATATTCCATTTATCATATTTAATTAATATCACTCCAATATCTTATAATTTAATTAAATAAAATTAAACTAAATTATTAATTAATTCTTCAATTAATTAATAGCTAAACTAAATATCTTATATTTAACTTAATATTGGAATCATTATTGCATACAAATATCAATTCACATTAAATTAATATTTGAACTCATTCAAATATTTTATCTCTCATAAATTAATTTTGAATCATATCCAAAATTAAATTTATATAATAAAGTTTGATTAAAATATAAACTTTATATTATAATGTATCACTATACATTATACTAATTCCCAAAGTAAATTTGAACATTTCAAATTACAACCAATATAAATAAATCTCATTGCCCTTTACGAGCTAGGAAGGGGACCTAATGGACTTACATATCAGAAGCTACAATGATATGAGATTAATTGGTTAAACTCATTAACCACATTAATCAATATTCGTTAATTATGTGTATACTCCACTAAATACTCACAACTGAACTTTTTTCACTATAGATGTATTTTTGTGTCCAGGGATATTAATCAAGAATAGTAAGTTAGTCCTTCTCGAGTGTTCGTAACACCAGTTGGGTCAAGTTTCCGTTTTACCTTTGGGTTAACTCTAGTCCTTAAATATCAGTGCTCCTCTAATGAATAACCTGTTTATAGTCGAACTAATAAACAGAAACCCCTCTCGTGCCATAGAGAGGGTAGAGCCCTTTGTTCAAGTCCCAAAGACATCATTTAAGGGAACACTCATCAACTTACCCTAAAGTAGAGAAGGAGTGAATTCCATCTTATGTAATTATGTTTCCAGCTCCCCACTCGGTCTTGTCCCCAAAATGATAAGCATATTGAGTCCGCAATCTGACCACTCTCACCCGTACAAATCAAAGGATAATCTTTTGCGAACAGAAGTTCATTATACAATCAGGATTAAAACTAAGTTACCAGCTAGGTCATCATAATGAAATAAAAACCTAACTAGTTAATGGAGTTATATCTAATGGTTATTATTTCGTGGTCCGGTCTTATGCAATCTCATTGCATAGGATACCCTCACTCGCATGTCACCTATATGAACGTGTTGGATCATTGTGTTTGTATCAAATACAAGGTGAGTCGTATCCATAGTGTTGCCAGGATAATGTACCCAACTTTATCCCTATACTATAGACCCTTCAAGCTGATCTCAGACATTGATCCCTGTATATCTCTATATACTGTTCAAGACTCATCAAACAACTTAGGATGTTAGTTTATTAGATTTGGGTTGTTAAGACAAAACTAATAATATAATCAATAACATTTATTGAAATTACAATAATAACACTTTATTAATAACTGTCAATGAATTATATTTACAATCTATGAGTTTTAGGACATAAATCCCAACAATTAAAACTTAAATGGTGGACCAACACTATAACACATAAATTAAACAAATCAAGGCTAAACAACACTTTAAGCATTATTTCTTAACACGTCAAGGCTAAATGCCATTAAGTTCAGACAACACTTTAACCCAAACGAAACTAAACAACCTGATAATTATAATCTTAGACTTAACACATATGAACATGACCTGGCTTGACCTAGGTACTAACCAAAAGTTGCAAAACTATCGATAACTTGCACAACAACTAGAGACCATAGTCACGATCTCTTCCTGGAAAGTGGAAAACATTTAAAAAGATTGGGCTAAATAGCCTAATGAATGATGGTTTTATAAAAAAGTACTTTGAAATAAATAAACTTTAGTCTTTTTCATCAATCATTCATAAAACATAACATATAGTATAAAATCTTAAAACTTCTTTATGTTGAACTCTTTATGTTTTTAAAGTAAATCTCTATTTACTTATCTCTGTTAATTCTATACCTTGGAAACTCGATCACAATAATAACTCGCTCGACCTACCATGTCTGATAACTCGATCATGACTATATCATGTTTGAACTTAGTCAAAATAGCAAAACTCTGTTCATACTATCTTGCATGAACTCAGTAGTAGCGGTTAAGTGGTCAGGATAACCCTATACCTCTAAAACTCTAATGCACATTGATCGTCGAGAAATTGGTATATAGAACAAACATGGTTTTCTTACTTGAAACCTTTCTCATTAAATTCATGCTTTTACATTACCTTTCTATCAGTAAACATCTTTCTTTCAGAAACTCAAATTATAAATCATTGCTTGCAAATCTCAATCGATAAACTTATGAACAAGTACATGCTTTGTCAAAACATTTTCTAAACTCATGCTTGGAAACATTTTCTAGAACAGAACTCAAATACTTTTCATAAACGTGCTTGTAAATTGAGATATAATAATCAATACAATTCAATAATTACTCCAATGCATACTTAAACAATAGCTTGTAAAGCATATTTAGAAACTTCATTTAGAAATCATTTTGTTACTTATAGATGGTGGCTTAAACCATCGGCTTGTAAACTTGTTCGATCTCTTTTTGACCTAAAATAATAGGAAATAATTTCATTTAATTCTTTTTAGTCATCAGAATATCAAAACTTCACTTAAAATTCTCAAAAATCACCAAAACAGCCCAAAATCACCTATTGACATGGGCTGGCATGTAGGGATGGACGGCGGGGGCTGGCATATGCGCGCAAGGCCTGGGTAGGCCTTACCGAGTGTTAACCTTGCAAGGGGCATTCCACGTGCCTCTCTTGGCCACACATCCAGTGTCTTGTGTGGCCCTCCTAACGCGCAGGGCTTTTGCACTCCTCCTTCGCCTCACACACCTTATGCGTTGCTTGCCTTACACGTAGGTTGTGCGTCCAACACAGATCCAATTGCATCACTAACCTGCTTCTCCACTAACACACATACCCATCTCACCTACCATAGACTGTCACTTGGCCAGCCTCCATCACTTCCCAGAGTTCAAATTTTTGTCCAAAAACTTAACTTCACTTTGAAAAATCATAACTAAACATCCATAACTATTTTGAGGAAACCTTCTTCTACAAAGATGCTTAAAAATGTCTGTTCTTACCTTAAAATATCAGCTCCAAAGTCTAAAATATGTGCACTATAGCTTTCTGGAAATGCACCTTATTCAGATTGCTCCGAAAACTGACTGTTTTTTCTTTCTTCAACTTAAACTCAACTTTCCTCTTCTTTAATTCAATAAGCAGCCCCAACTTAGAAAATGGACTCAATTTTTTGAACATTTGGGAGTAATTTCAGGTAAAACGCATGAGTAAAATGGGAGAAATTTCAATTTGAAGTGACCCTTTTATACTGAGTCTTGCATGAAATATTTTTTACTCCTTCAGCTTTCAAAATTTTCACTTAAGCATGCATTTGACACATGGAATCCACTTAATAGACTTATCATCTCACCTTACTTTACTCAAAACACCTAATCAAAATGCCTTAAGCCTTTGGAATGCCTTTCTAATCTCTTTAGCCTTGGCCACAAGCCTCATCTCGTGTGCACATGTCTCCTTGCCTAGCTTTCCACACCTTACTAACCTCTATGCAAGCTTCCTCGCATTGTTAAGAACAATCCAAAATGCTTAGTGACATACTTCACGGTCCAACAAACCTCAATGGACAAGCCTTCACACCTAGCCAAAAAACATCTCCCCAAGCACACTTATCCGACCCTTGCCCAAAAGGCCTAGATAGCCTCTTAGAAGGTTACTTACTCCTCTTTTGGCCATCCACCAAACCCAAAACGCCTAAAGTGTGGACTTAGCCAAATTTCTTGCTTTTTTCAACTTAGCCTCCTTAACTTTTAACCATCTTTGTTTTCTTCTTCCCACCATCCATGACACACTTAAAATGACACTCTTGTATTTAAAATGTTTATATGTTTAATGTTTGATGTATGATAACTTAACTTGTCGATGTATATTTAATGTCACACCCCCTCTCGAGCTACTTGCTAGCTTAGCTCGAAAGACGGTGTGAAGCAACTGACATCACTCTCCTCTAACGATACATGTCAACTCTGCTGAACTTTTGAACCTGATAAATATGCTAATCTTATATATGAAATACTTACATGCAACACAACATAATGGAACCTAGACAATCCATAGACATACATGAAGTGCAGCTCTGAAATAATTCACTTAGCAAATAAATTGGATGGACACATCATAACCAAAAAGATATCCAACAAAGGTTTACACAACTACAACACCTAGAGCTTACACAAACTGTAGAGTATCTAAATCTTACAAAAACATATACACATAACAAGACAGACTCGATGTAGAACTCCACCCACATACTGGCAATCGATCTAGGAGCTTTCAACATACTAAGGCAACATTTCAGGCACCGAGAGCTCGATCTCCACTAGAAAGTGGAAAAACATTTTGAAAGGGTAAGCTATAAAGCTAAGTAAGTGACTACATTTAAAACTGTAAATCTGAAAATCATAGCAGATGATAAACCTTAAACATATAAATTTGTTTAATCAAAACGTTAAATATAAATGTGTCATAATAACAGCTTTCTCAAATACTCAGTAAGTACGTTGCTGAAATCTAGCAAGACATATCAAATATATTAAACATTTTAACTAACATGACAAATCTACGTTGTGTAGGGCACATCCAATACAACCAAAGTTTACTAGCTCTACGATGCACTGGGACCCGTCTTTTTCGTAGTGGGACCCGTCTAACACTCATGACATACAACATCGTTGTTATGGACTACAGTCAACGTCAACAACGAAATCTAACTTGTGTGAACATGGTACCATTCAACGTCGGGCTTATCATCTTAGTTATGTAGTTAATAGAAATCTCCAAAAAGTCAATGTGAATATTAAAACATGCCTGTTTATCTTTATCTTTTGTAAAACTCAAGCTTACTCGACTTGTTCGTGGAAAACTGAAAATCTAAAAACAATAATTGCTTTAAATGATATTGTTTCAACTACTTTTCAGAAAGTCAATAATAATTTGCTCATATATGAATTTCATTATAAAACCTCTAAGCTTGAAACCATTCATAGAAATCATGTATTATTCTAAACTCAAATTCAATCATAGAAAACATTTAATCATAAATAACAGTTTAGAAATTACTTTTGAAATTTGTTTTTTCACACACAACCTTAGGCTAATTCCCTGGTCTGAAAACTCAGCCTATTTCCTCTTGGCTTGTCAAAAAAATAAAAACCGAGCATCAAAACCTTAAATAGTCTTATCTTTTGACACTAAACTTAAGATGGCGCACAAAAGATAACATTCATCAATTCTAAACTTTAGATATAAAAGAACATTTCACATTTTCCACAAAATTTTCTAGATTTCGCAAACTATCTTCAAATACTCATAAACTCCTCAATACTTGAAGGAATAAAAATGAAATTTCCAATCGATCGTTAAGGAAATCGGTTGAAATATAGGTAGTCCAAATTTGGGTCTTCTACTAGCCTCTTATTTTCTTCTAAAATTAAACTTGCTTCTAGTATTTTTTGGCTCATGATTTCTTCATGAAAGTTGTAGAAAATCTAATAAGCTTTCTAACTATATTAAATAGAGTTTCTAAATCGATCTGTACAATACGAAATACTCAAAACACCAGAGACATCATGAATTTGCACACAAATCTGTGACATGATTGCTTCTTCGAAAATCTTTAATTTAACATCATAGTTTGCTCAAGATTCCTTCACAAAACTTGTTAGAAATTGAATAAAATTTTAAACAAAATAAATCTTATCGTTTAATTCCTTCTAAATAGTTCAAACCGACTAAAAAACCAGAGATTGTCTGTGAACACCAAGGTTCTGCCATGGCTTTCTCTTCCTTCAAGTTTTTCTTCATCTCCTTCACCTCAATTCATAGCCCTTTTCCTTCTTCTTCCTTAGGTTCTAATCTACTTCAGCCGCCTCTAAAATTTTGGTAAAAGTGCTTGAATAAATGGCTTGATCGGCGGAGCAATCCTTAGAGGACAAATTCAATCGAAAACTTTTATTTTCCCTTATCTCTCTCTTCCTCTTTCTTAATTCTTTTTTTAAATAAATTTTCTCCATTTTTTCATTCTTAAATATATATATATATATATATATATACCAAATTTCACTTTCTTTTTTTTTTTCTTTTCTTTTCCATTTTTTAATAAATTTCAAAATGATTAAAACAACTTGAACCCAAAAGTTTTACCATTTTTCTTCAACAACTTAAATTCAACTTCGTATAATATATGACAATAGCAAATAATCCAAAGAACTTTTTGGGTTTACATTTATAATACACTCACTATAATTTTTAGGGCTTCTTGCACATATATCATAATAGGTTTAAATTAGGCCTATTAACACTCAACTTTTAGTTTTGCAAAAATGTCAAAACTCAAACCCAACATAGATTTGAAAATGAAAAATTACAAACTTGTCATCACATTGTGTTTCACAAATACGCTTGATTGGATTGATACACTTAAATGCTTCACTCGTACACTGAACGAATTTGATACGCTTGATACACATGATATGTTTGATACACTTAATATTCTTCACCGATACACTCAGTTAATTAAATGCACTCGATATACTTGATGTCCCATTGATAGACTTGCTACGCTATTGATATACACTTGTAAACTTGATTGATATACTTGATAATGATTCACTTTACTAATATGCTAATATACTTAACTAATATATTGTTGATATACTTCATAATAATACACTAACTTACATCATTCATATTCTTAGCAATGCACTGGTTTATACAATTGATACAAAATTTATTATATACTTAGTCATAACTACAATGAACTGCAAAAATTTTGAAAAAATGAAAATTACGTAATAAGAATATCAACCAACATACACATAATATAAGTACATCACAACACTGATATACAAAACAAATATACAAAGTAAAACCAAAACAAAACAATATAAAAAACAAAACAAAATTATTTGAAATTAGATTCAACTCCAAAATTCACATCGAAGAAAGCAGAGAACAATCACAGATGAAGTTAAATTCCTCATATCAAGTACCATTATATATCATATTGTAATTAATGTATCATTAATATCCTAAAATCAAGATTATTACAATAGAAAAGAGATGAATTCGTGGATGGTTAATAGCAGTGCATCCACTTCAAAATCAAAAAGAAAAACAACAAAACCAAAAATAAAACTTAAAAAATAGTTCAAATGTTGAAAAATAAAATAAAAATTGAACTCCTAAAACCACAACGACGAAATTGAAATCAATAATAATGAAGGACCGAATCAAAATTAGATATCCATCTTCATATTCATTTTGAATGACTTGACAAACGATTCACAAATGAAGACGATCTTACCAATTTCAAAAACTAATTAAAATCTACCAATGAAGAAGAATGAGAAAGAACGACAAATTGTAGAGAACGTAAGAGAAAGGATGACTAGGGCTTTAAAAAGTGGAAGAAGTTTCATTAACAGATTTAAGATGAAAAATATTTTTCAAAATGAGAATTTGTCATATTTGCAAAATCATAAAACTATGTCATATTTGCTGTATAGTATTCTAAGAAAACTATCCAATACAATTCTTCTTTAAAAAGTGGGAGAAGAAATACATTATTGAAGGGTGTTTTGGAAATATAACAAATTTAAGATGAAAAATATTAAAAGAAAAGAGAATTTTACCATTTTTATAAAATTCTATATAAAATCATGTGTCATATTTGTTATAGAAAAATTGCATCAAATGACAAAAACTGTCATATTTGCAAAATCCTGAAAGTGTCACATTTGCTATATACTATTCTAAAAAAAAACTACCCAATACAATTCTCCTTTAAAAAGTGGGAGAAGCAATACATTATTGAAAGGTGTTTTGGGAATATAACAATTTTAAGATGAAAAATATTTAAAAAAAAAAAAAAAAGAGAGAAATTTTTACCATTTTTATAAAATTCTATATAACATAATGTGTCATATTTGTTATAGAAAAGTTGCATCAAATAACAAAAACGGTGTCATATGGTGTCATATTTGTAAAATCCTAAAATTGTGTCAATTTGCTATATACTATTTTAAAAAAACTATCCAATACTATTCTACTTTAAAAAGTGGGAGAAGAAACGTGTTTTGGAAATATAAAAAATTTAAGATGAAAAATATTAAAAAAAATAGAGAATTTTACCATATTTATAAAATTCTATATAAAATCATGTGTCATATTTGTTATAGAAAAATTGCATCAAATGAAGCTCATGACACCTATTTTTTGCATATTGCAAATATGACAAAATTAGTGATATCAAACGGCTATCAGACATTAATAATAAGGTTATTAATTTTTAAATTTACTACTTTTATAGTTTAGAAAATAGAGTGAAATAAGCTCTATTATTATTTAAAAAAATTGCAGGAGCCCTCTTGTAATACTATTCTCAAAGTCCCACCACAATTTTCTTAAAATTTAATCTTTACGTTTTATTTTCTTAAAAAGTAGATGATATATATGGACTAAAATTAGAGAGTAAAATGGAAAATAAGGGCAAAGTGGAGGGCAAAGTGGAGTCGAAAGAAAAACATTATCCCCAACAAAAGAATGAGTTTTTGTTTCTGCAGCTTCTTCCCTAAACAAGCAGCAGCAAGAGAAAAGCTCAAATGGAGACAGCTCTTCACAGACACTTCCAAAGCTTCAATGGAACAATTCTTTATTCCAATTTTAAACTCTATTGCTCATGTATGAAGAAAAGAAAGAACCCTTATTTTTACTTTTTTTTAAAAATAATATAACACAATTGGGTTTTGATTTTTTTGGTTGCACAGTTAAAAGAGCAAGAGCGGCAAAGCAAGATTACAAATTGGGAGAATCAAGAATAAATGTTTCAAAGTGTTTTTTGAGTGCTTCCTCTCTTCTTTGCAGTCTTTCCACTTGTTCTTCCAGACAGCAACAACAAATCAAGGTTTGTTTTCCTTTTTTTTTTCTACATAAATTGCTTTGTCTTACCCGTTAGTAGTGAAAATTTAGCTCACAAGGTTGAAAAATTTGTATTGGAAAACTTATTTTTTATGGGGTAAAACTTTGGATAGGTATACGGAAGTAGAAGAAGAAGGGTAAATGAAAGTAGTGATACATATGTACTATTAGAGCCTGGAGAAGAGGAGAAATTTGTTTCCAAACAAGAATTGGAAACCATTTTGAAGGGTTGGCTTGAGAATTGGCCAACTCCCCTTCCACCTGATCTCTCACGCTTTCAGTCCATTGAGGAAGCCGTTTCTTTCTTAGTCAAGTCTGTTTGTGAACTTGAAATTGATGGAGATGTGGGTTCGATTCAATGGTATCAAGTTCGTATTGACTGACTCGTCGTGCAATCTTTAAAATTTGGTTAGTTTTTTTCTTTTCGAGTCATTTTTGTTGTTTGAGAAAGGATAAACTTGTTTTAATAAACCATATTCGCAATCTCTCCATAATTTTCGTATTAATATAAAGGGAGAAAAAGGAGTCTATATTTTTATCAAACCATTTGGATTAGTAATTTTGAATAATAGTTACACAAACAAATGGATGAACACAAAGCACTTGAGAGGGGAAAAATTGACACACTAACTCAATATTATATGACATGATAATTCACAACAGTACAAACAAAGCAATGAGGAGATAAAAGGGGTTGGAATTAGAATGTTCTTCCAAGAAGAAGCTTTGTAGATTTTTGCATCACAGTTTGAGTGGGGCAAATTCTTGAAGATGAAAAGGAATAGAACCGTGGAGTTTTTTTTTGTTTTTCTTTTTTCGTATAGCCATTTATCTTGTTCAGCTTTGAGATAGAAGGCTCATCTCTGAATATCTCAACTCATGCATCTGCCATCAAACAAAAAGAAAAATGAAAGAATGGTGATTTCTAGATTTATAAAACAATACTTTTATGGATTGAATTACAATTTTAGTTTCTAAATGTGCATCATCCCACTCAACCTTACAAAATAACAAAATTAGTGTCCAAACTTCTATATTTTCAATTTTACAATTCCACTAGACAATAAAATTGATATTTTAAAAATTCCATTCGATTATTTGTAATTTACATCCAGCATATCAGTTATGCCGTATTTGAAAATGAAGTTTTTTTTTTTCTTGGTTTTTAGGCCGTATTTAAACATGGACAAAAAGTAGTTAACAAACCAACAAATTTAGACGTGGAAGAGGTACTTTTATGCTTAATTTTCAAAAACTTAAAAAATAAAAAATAGTCACCAAAAGCAACTCAAGATCGACATGAATGCATTTAACACAAAAACTGAAATTGAATAAAACTCAACAAATTAAATGTGTAATTAATTATTCATTTATTTTGATAGATCAATAATTACATTTTAGGTAGTAATTAATAAAGAGTTGAGAAAGAAAGAAAGAGTTTTAAAAACCTTGGAAGGAGCAGCTCCTTTCCTTGTTCTGGCAAGAAGGCCTTTGCTGATAGGAGAAATCATCAGATCAGTGGGACTTTTATACCTAAACACAGCAGCAACATATCAACTCATTCATTCAATCTTACTTTATTCTCTAATTAAAACTCCAAAAGTTCAGAGTGTAAGTTTAAAGCAAGAGTACCTCTCCGGATATTTGAATGCGATGGGGAGTTTGAGGCGATTAGGAGTACCATTTTTAGGTAACTCAATACCTCCAATTTTCACTCTTTGTGTCGGAGTTTTACACTCCAAATTCACCTTTGCAGGGCTTTTCGGCACCTTGGATCGATCCATTGACCCATTTTTTGGGACCAAAATCCTCTCTTTTTCCTCTGTTTTCTCATCTGGGGTTGAAGTTTTGCACTGCACAATCAGATCTCTAGGGCTTTTTGGCACCTTGGATACCTTTTTAGGAACAAAAACCCTCTGTTTTTCTTCTGTTTTCTCATCTGGGGTTGTAGTTTTACACTCAGAATTTGAAATTTCCAACTCTTTGTCAAGTTCTGGGATTAGGATGGCTGCCGTTTGGGCGTCCTCAGAGCCGGAAAGTTGAAGGTGTGGCTGGGTGAGAACCTCCATTGAAATAGGATTTGCTTGAGAAAGAGGAAGAAGAAGAAGGGAAAGTAATGGACGAATTGAAATAGTGTTTGGATTGAGATTTATTTAATATGGGAGACAGAGGAGAGCCGTTGCTTTGTAAGGACCGAGGAGTGAGAATAGTGAACGTTGGGAGATCAGGAAAAAGTGAAACAAACAAAAATACTTTCTAACGGTCGAATTTTGGCGTAAAATGGATGCCATTTTACTACATTTTGAACAAAACACGTCTTTTTGTTTTTTATGTCTTCAGTCTTGTTTTCATTTGGTTAGATTTTAAAATATTAACTTCAAACAAAACACCAAAATATTTATTTCTTAATACAAAATTTAAAAACCCGTGAAACTAATCATTTTTTAAAAATATTATATTTTAGATTTGTCCTTCCTTTCCATATTCTTTTTTCTTTTTGTGCAATTTTTCTTTTCCTTTCCATCTTTTTTCTTCTGCTATTTTTCTTTTATATTTTTTAAATCATGATTTTTATTTTCAATCAATTATAAATCTTGTATTGTTTTTTTTCAAACTGTTATTTGGTTTAAGTTCACATACCAAATATAAAATATATTGCTTGAACAAAAATCGTTGGAATAAAGTTACACGATCGTTTAGATTTGGCTACACAATCGTGTTCCAAATCTAAATAATATTGGTACAAGATCGTGTGGTAAATATAAAAAAAATCATTGGGGTATTGATATACGAGCATTTACATTTGAGTATACGATCGTGTAGCCAAATCTAAATTATTGTGTACCAAATATAAAAAATTTATATTTGATACACGATCTTGAAAAAAGTTGTTGGAATATTGGTACATGATCATTTAGATTTGGATACACGATCGTGTACCAAATCTAAACAATCTTAAAACAACCAAGATCATTTAGATTTGGTATGCGATTGTGTATTATTTTCTAAGTGATTGTGTATCATGATCATTTATAAGAAAAATTACGCGCACGAGTGGCCAATTAATTGTTGTTGACTAGGGCATTTTTTTTGTATTTTTTATTGTGGTTCTGTGGGCTTTTTTCATTTTCAAAATTGTTCTATAAATTGTAAATATTTCGTCGGTTTGTTATATTTTTTAAAAAACTCATTTACTATATTTATGTTAAATAAACAAATAAACAATATATCCATATATTAGTTTTTTAAAATGTTAGTTTTCATAAATATAACAAAATACCAAAATATTTACTGCTCATGTAACAAAATCAAAAAGTAAATGAAGCCGACCATTTTTTTTTTAATATTTCAGGTTTGGATTTTCTTTTCATCTTCTTTCTTCTACAATTTTTCTTATTCTTTCCGTCTTCTTTCTTCTCTTCTTCTTCAACATTTTTTCTTTTATATTTTTTTTGAAATAATGATCTTTGTTTTCAATCAATTATAAATCTTATATTTTTTTTTTGTTCAAGATCGTGCACCAAATATAAAAGATCTTGGTATACGATCTTGAACAAAAATCGTTGGGATATTGGTACATGTACCAATTATAAAAGATCTTAAAAATAAACCATTGGATATTGGTAGTTTAGATTTGGCTACATGATCATATAGACTTACTACACGATCATTTAGATTTCGCTATACGATCATGTACCCAAATCTAAACTACCAATTTGGTATATGATCTTGAAAAAAAATCGTTAGGATATTGGTACATGTACCAATTATAAAAGATCTTAAAAATAAATCATTGGATATTGATAGTTTAGATTTGGCTACACGATCATATAGACTTACTACACATTGTTTAGATTTTGCTATACGATCATGTACCAAAATCTAAACTACCAATTTGGTATATGATCTTGAAAAAAAATCGTTGGGATATTAGTAAATCTAAACGATCGTGTACCCTAAACCTTAAATATATTTGGTACACGATCTTGAGAAAAAACACGATCGTTTAGATTTGACTACACGATCGTGTACCAAATCTAAACAAAGCTTGGTACACGATTGTGTACCAAATATATTGCGCGATAGGGACCAATTAATCGTGTCTTGACTGGAGCATACATATTTGGTATTTTTCATTGTGAGTCTATGGGCATTTTCCTTTTTTGAAATTATTATATACAGTATAAATATTTTTTCAGTTTGTTATATGTTTGAAAAAATTCCTAATTAATAGCATTCTCCATCAAATTTCAAAATCTGTAATTAAATATACATACTCATATATATTTAATTAATCCAACACATTATACCAAATAAATTCCTTAACTTTCAATTTCAATTAATCTAACATCAAATTAATTTCTTAACTTCCAATTCCAATTAATCTAACACCAAAATAATGCTTTAAATTTTTGTAGTGTTACACCATTCTCATTGTAAATTGATTGAAAGGACCCTCTCTATTTTGTGCCATAATTTTCTCAAAATCCTAAAAAATATCTACGTGCTTTCCTTTTAATTTTTTTACACTGACTCTACAAAATGTTGTGATATATAATTAAATTTGTTTTTAACCACTCGCTTAAGCTTTTGGATGAAAAGTAAGTGGTTGAAGTTCCTTTTGGGTGAATGAGTGGTTTAATACAAAAACCCAACATTCTACTTCAGAATTTTTTTCATTTTTAATTAAAGATTTGTGTGTCTAAATAAGATTATCTGGTATTGGACCACCAACCTTCCACTTTGCTATCTTTTGTTAGTATTTTGTATAAATAAGTTTTAGTTATAAATTTATTTTGGTAATTATAATATAGGAATTAAATTCTTCTTTTAAATGACATCTCTATTCGGGTTAACATACAGATTGCCAAATATTTAAGTTATTTGAAAACAACTTTTGAATTTAAAATTTATTAAAAGCATACCACAAATATTAAAATTAGATACATAAAAATATAGATTAAAATTGAAGGCTTTTCAAAGTATAAGACAGAATATGGTAGTTTAACTTAATTTGCAAAAAAAAAAAAAAAAGTGAAGGAAGAAAGAAACAAAAGAGAAGATTTTGTTGAAATTTGAAAATTCAGATGTGGAGAAAAGTATCATAACTTTTCATCACCATCAACTATTTTGGGAAGTCTTCAAACAAGAAGACATTAATGAGCTCTGGAATCTTCTAAAACAATTAAATTAAGCTTTGATTTTTTTCCCTTTTCTTTTTTTCTAATTCAAATAAGGGAGTTATTTTCCCCAAAACCAAACTTAGGTATTAAATTTTCCCTAAGGTTTCGAAGAAATAGTAGAATTTTGAAGCAAAATATGGAGAAAGAAATGGTAAAAAGAGCTAATAAAGCCAAGCCAGCATTTATCAAAACTGTCAAATACTCTCTTATTTGAAAATTTATTTATTTTTTTAATTAAAAGAAAATAAAAGAAAGAAGAGAAGAGAAGAGATTGTTGTGTAAATAGACAAATTCTGACAACCAACTTTGGTTCGCGTGCACGCAACGTCTAAAACAGTTTCGGTCTTTTTATTTTCTTTTTCTTTCTATAATTAATATTTTGTTCATAAAAGAATTTCAATAACAAAATGATTTTTTCCATATTTTTTAAGGCATGTGTTGAGACAAGAAGGGGAGTTAAATGGGTTTTAACAGTCAACTTCTTATTTGGAGCAGAATTAGAATTTAAAATAACTCATGAATCGTTATTATTCTTTTTACCTTAAGGCTTTTTGTTTTAAAGTTGGAAAGTTCGTCGGTCAACTTTCAGACACCACCTCCGATGATTATCGTCGGCTAAGCTCTGACCATGACATCTGATGACTTCACCAAAAAACTTTCAACAACCAACTCTGATGATCGTCGTCAACTAACCTTTGGTTGACATTGATCAACCTTAAAAATTAAAAAAAAATATATTTTTATGGTTTAGGCTAATCTCAAGTGATCGTTGTCGACCAATTTTCAACCACCACCTCCAGTGACTCCATCGAACAACTTCCACCAACCAACGACTACCACTTCTAATGACACTACCGACGAACTTTCGACAACCAAGTGAAACTACCACTACGTGGGAGTCTAGTCGATAGGATCGTCGAGGAGTGGAAATATCAAAGAATGGATGGAACTGGAGCTCTCAGATAGATTATTTGCTTTCTTCCTTAATGAGTGTGTTAGGGAATCTTAATAGAATACGGAATGGAATGGGAATGCTTCGCCATTGTCACCTATCAATGTTGAAAATTTTAAATAAAAACATTTTTTGTATATATAATAAACAAAGAAAACATGTATATACAAATACTTAAAAAAAAAAGTTTTAAAACACATCGTATTTTTATTTTAAGAAATTTTTATAAAAAATGTTTAAATAAAAATGAATTTATGAAAAAACTTTTTTTCTAAGTCATTCTAAATACACTTAAAGATAATTCATAATAATATTTTTTAAAATACATTTTCTTATGCTTTTTTTTTCTTTTAAAATTATTTTATCTACTTGTTAATAGAAGATTCTAGTTAAATTTAATAAATAAACAACCTAATTAACAAAATTTAATTAAATAACATATCAACTTTTATAAAATAGGTTATAATATAAAATTGTAGAAGACATGCATCCCAACTAGTAATAAACTAGTTCGTATAAATTAGTGGAAGGGTACAATTATATTCAAACGTTGCTTTCAAAAATGGTATTTCATGTACATAATATATGTATGTAAAAAAATAATAGTGAAAAAAAATAAAAATGATACAACACAAACTATAATTAATCTGCACCTCAAACAAAGACTATAATAACCGAGACTATAATACTTTGTACTCCATACACGAACTATAATAACTTACATACTATTATAACACACAACTATAATAATAACATACTATAATAACTCATCTTGCGTTACAAACAACATCTATTTAATGTTTTATTTTTTAGGAGACAGTTTTTTTTAATTTTTTTTTGTAAGGATCTTTTTTAGAAAATAGGATAGTTTAAAAAACTATTTAAAGAATACAGTTTCTTATAGGGGCTCTTGCAAAAATAACAAAAAAAATTATGATAAAGGGCCAATGTCACTACATTTTCTAAATTACAAAAGTAGCAAATTTAAAAGTCAATAACCCTATGATTACCTTCTGATAGCCCTCCGATAGCCCTATGATTACCATCTGATAGCCATTTGATATCACTAATTTTGTCATATTCGCAATATGCAAAAAATAGGTATCATGAGTTGTTTTTTTTTAAAAATGTTTTTATCATTTGATGCAATTGTTCTTTATAAAATATTTAGACATATATGGTTGTTCCAAACTTGGAAAAAAATAAGTGACAATCAATCACATCGGAGGAAAAGAAAAAGAAGGGTTTTTTTTAAAAAAAAAATAGAAAATTTTAACAAATTATTTACCTTCCATAGAACAAAACCACTAAAAGGCAAAAAAAGGAAAAAATTATATGTAAATATTTTGTCAAATTTTGTACTTTTAAAAATTTATAAAAAAAAAATAGACAAAAAAGAAAAAAAAAAAAAAAAAAGAGGGGTAAATAGGCGTCCAACGGAAGACACAACTGACTACTAAATGGGTTTATATCTTTGATTAAATATAATTAATTAATTATTAAATTAATTAATTACTTTTAAGTTTTTTTTTTTTTTTTTGCAAAGATAATTACTTGAGCTAGTTACTAACAATTGCAATTAATAATTAAGTTAATTAAATAAAGCTAGGTTAATTTACGTAAATGTAACAAAACTAAAAAATATTTATAGCACGTGTAAAAAAAACAAAAAACTCATGAAGTTGGTAAAATATTTTCATAATTTTCAAATTTTCCCTTGAATATTACAGACGATTCGTCACTTCTTTTCTATTCTTCTTTGCGATTTATTCATCTTCTCTTCTAGATTTCTTCATCTCCATTTTCGAATTTTTTTAAAAAATTTTAAACGATTTATTCTTCTATTCAAATCTCCTATTTCATATCTTCACCAGTTTCGGCACGATTCTACCTTGAAGCTACTTCATCTTTCTCAAGAATATCATGGTTTAAAACGAACTACACGATCTTGTTGACATGATCTAAATGATCATTTACTATAGTCAACACGATCATTTATCTATTGGGTCATATGTCCTAAAACTTGTAAATAGTAAATGTAATATGTTGACCATTATTAATAAAGTGTTATTATTATAATTTCAATGAAACATTATTGATTATATTATTAGTTTTCTTTTAATAACCTAAATTTAATAATTCCTAAGTTGTTTGATGAATCTTGAACAGTATGTAGAGACATATAAGGATCAATCTTCGAGATACAGCTCAAAGGGTTTATAGTATAGAGATAAGGCTAGGTACCTTATCCTAGTAACACTATGGATACAACTCACTTTGTAATCGATACAAACACAATGATTCAACGCGTTCGTGTAGGTGACATGTGAGTGAGGGTATCCTATGCAATGGGTTTGCATAAGACCAGATCACGAAATAGTAACCAGTAGATGTAACTCCATTAACTAGTTAGGTTTCTATTTCATTAGGATGACCGAGGTAACTTACTCTTAGTCCTGAGTGTATTATGAACTCCTGTTCACGAGAGATTGTCCTTTTCATTTGTACGGGTGAGAGTGGTCTGATTGTCGATTCAATATGCTTATCAATTTGAGGACAATATTGAGTGGAAATCTAGAAACATAATCACACAAGATAGAATTCCCTCATTCTCAACTTTAGGGTAAGTAGATGAGTGTTCTCTTAAATGGTGTCTCCGGGACTTGAACAAAGGGTCCTACCCTCTCTATGGCATGAAAGAGGTTTTTGTTTAGTGGTTGGACCACAAACAGGTTGTGCACTAGAGGAGCACTGGTATTTATGGATTAGAAACAAAACAAGGGTAAGAGGGTGTAACGCTCGAGATTAGAAGGGAGACATGAATGAACCTGTATCACATCTGAATGAAAGGGATCCTGAGGACATGAAAGTAATGTTAAGAAAGACTTAAAAGAATTAAAAGTGACTACCTATGCCAACAAGGTGCACCTTCCTTTTTGGTGTCTCGATCATAGGAACTTCAAAGTTAAGCGTGCTTAGCTTGGGATAATTCTACGTTGGGTGACCTCTTGCGAATTTTCCTAAAATGCATGTGAGTGAGGACAAAGCATACTGAAAGGACTTGTGTTGGTTTGTAGGGAGAACTTTCACTCTAATAAGCCTTTAAGGATAGTAAGGATGATGCTGTCAGGTCGCAGGGGATGCAGGGGAATGTCGGAGATCCGAATTCCAAATCCTGGTCCGAATCCTAGGCCTGGGGCGTTACAAGTATTGAAGTTTTGTTGTGTGATGGTTATGATATATACGTTTGGATGTAGACTTAATGTTTAGTGTATATTGTGTTTTGACTAGGAAGAATATATATACTTATGTATGGATTGATGTGGATTTGGTATTGAGTGCATGTTGTGACTGACTGGAGATGTATACATTCACTTATGAATGTTGAATGACTGAAACCCGTAGATGTTTCTTACATAAGGGGGTAGGTTTGAACTGGCGGGTTGTTGTTTAGACTGAATGTATGATATACTGTTATGATTGTGTTCTTGTGAATGGAGGAGACGTCATGGTTGTGCCCTTGTAGACTGAGGAGAGGTGTATGATTATTTAGTTTGTTGACTGACGTACTAATATGTTCCTGACTGACCTTGGGCTAAATTATAGTAAGATGAATGTTAGGGGTTAAATGAAGAGTTTATATGATGTGAATATTTAACTAAGCTGTGAATGACTGTTAAGATGTTTAGAATGGACTGAGGGGAAAATTATTAGTTTCCTATTGGGTAGTTACCTTGCAAGTTTCCTAAGGGATCACCACCTTTTTTGTGCATCCTACGAGATCTCTAGACTGATATGTGTTTCTGCAGAACACTAGACGGATTTATGCGTCCTTCGGGGTGTTAGATTGATTATGTGTATCCTACGGGATCACAAGACTGTGACTGTGCACGGTACTTCATAGGAAGTTAATAGTTTATTTTTCCCCTAACGGGACCAGTAGTTGGTCTCTTACTGAGTATGTTTATACTCACCCTCTTATGTATAATTTTTTCAGGCAAGGGTAATGAGGGAGGCAAACCTGCGAGGGGCAGGAAGGAAGCGTGATTGCCATAGGGGATATCTTAATTTGCTTCCGCTTAATGATTTGTTTACTTATTTCGTTTTAGTACCTGAGACTGTTTAGAAAATTTTATGGTTTAACTGAGGTCATGTACCGATGTTTGTAATTTTTTTTTAAAAGTCTTTGGTTATTTTGAACTGGGCCCGAATTTAAATTTTGTTTCCTTTGAGAGTTTGATTTTAATTGAATTTGGTATTTTTGTGTAAACTCAGGTCTTTGTTTGAAATTAATGACTACGACTTAGTTAGAAAAGTTGGGTTGTTACAGTTGGTATCAGAGCTTAAGTTTTAGGTTCTGTAGACTGACTTATGATATAAGTCCATGTTTTTATGTCCCTATGGCTAATGCGACCCTTCATCTCTCGTCAGGTATGCTTTATGCTTATATGTATGGTTTATTTGCATGACTTTTCCTAAGTTAAACTAGACTGTATGAAGTACTCTATTGTTTAAGACTATTAAGAGAGTGTTACTGGTAGATAATAGGAATTATGCCACCAAAGAGAGGTGCACTTAGAGGAGGTCGTAGAGGCCGAGGTAGAGGAGCAGGGCGTAATCAACCTGCTGAGGGTCACACTAAACAGCAAATTCCTACTGCACCAGTGACTCACACCGATTTGGCTGCACTGACTGCTCACATGGAGCAGAGGTTCACAGAGCTTATGGCTGCTATGGCTCAAAACCAGCAGGCACCAGTGGTTCCCCTGTACCAGCAGCTCCACCTGCACCTGTAGCCCCTCCTGCACAGGGACCGGCTGTACAACAGCCATAGATGCTACCAAATCAGCTTTCTGTCAAGGCGAAACAGTTGAGAGACTTTAGGAAATATGACCCTCAAACTTTTGATGGATCACTGGAGGATCCTACCAAGGCAGAGTTGTGGTTGTCCTCTGTGGAAACCATTTTTAATTATATGAGATGCCCAGAAGAGCACAAGGTTCAGTGTGTTATCTTTCTTCTTAGACATAGAGGTGTTATCTGGTGGAGGTCTACACTGCGCATGTTAGGTGGAAATTTGAACCAGATCACTTGGGACCAGTTTAGAGATTGCTTCTATACCAAGTTTTTCTCGGCTAACCTTAGAGATGCTAAAAGCCAGGAATTCTTGGAATTAAAGCAAGGACACATGACAGTTGAGGAGTATGACCAGGAGTCGACATGCTGTCGCGCTTTGCCCCTGAGCTTGTTGGTAATGAGCAGGCCAGAGCTGAGAGGTTTGTTAGAGAATTGAGGGTTGAGATCAGAGGCTTTGTGCGAGCACTTAAGCCCTCCACTCAGGCTGAAGCCCTGCTTCTGACAGTGGATGTGAGTATTGGAAAGGACGAGGTTCCGCCAAAGAGAGTTGATAAGGAAGCATCATCTGGTCAGAAGAAGAAGGCGGATCAGAAGTCTGTTGAAGTTCCTTAGAGGAACTTGAGGTCAGGTGGTAGTTTTCGTCGTTTCCAACAGAATCCCATCGGGACGGGTGAGATTGCCAGAGAGAAACCGTTGTGCAACACTTGTGGCAAGCGCCATCTGGGTCGCTGTTTATTTGGGACTAGGATTTGTTTCAAGTGTAGGCAAGAGGGGCATACAGCTGATCGTTGTTCTATGAGGCCTACTGAGTTTGGACAGAGCAGTCAGGGAGAAAGAGCACCACAACAAGGCAAAGTTTTTGCCACTAACAGGTCCGAGGCTGAGAGGGCTGGCACAGTTGTTACAGGTACGCTACCAGTGTTGGGGCATTTTGCCTTAACTTTGTTTGACTCTGGTTCCTCACACTCATTTATATCGTCGATATTTGTAACACATGCATGTTTAGAAGTGGAGCCCCTAGATTATTTCTTATCAGTGTCTACACCATATGGAGAAATTATGTTGTCAAAGGAAAAGATTAAAGCATGTCAAATTGAGTTAGCTGATCGTGTGTTGGATGTAACCTTATTGGTACTGGATATGCGTGATTTCGATGTGATTTTAGGCATGGATTGGTTGGCTGCCAATCATGCTAGTATTGATTGTTCTTTTAAGGAGGTGGTGTTTAGTCCTTCTACCGAGCCTAGTTTTAAATTTAAAGGGGTAGGGACTATGGTACTACCTAAAGTAATTTCAGCTATGAAAGCCAGTAAGTTACTCAACTAGGGTACCTGGATCATTTTGGCCAGTGTGGTGGATACTAGGGAAGCTGAGATTTCTTTGACCTCAGAAACTGTGGTAAGGGAATATCCTGATGTATTTCCAAAAGAGCTTCCAGGACTTCCGCCTCACAGAGAGATTGATTTTTCTATTGAGTTAGAGCCAGGTACCGCTCCCATTTCTAGAGCCCCGTATAGGATGGTTCCAGCTGAATTGAAAGAATTGAAGGTACAGTTACGAGAGTTACTAGACAAAGGTTTTATTTCACCCAGTGTGTCGCCTTGGGGAGCACCAGTACTTTTTGTGAAGAAGAAGGATGGGTCGATGCGACTTTGCATTGACTATAGAGAACTTAATAAAAGTGATAGTTAAGAACAGGTACCCACTGCCCATAATTGATGATTTGTCTGATCAGTTGCAAGGAACCACTGTATTCTCTAAGATTGATTTGCGCTCAGGTTATCATCAATTGAGGATTAGAGACAGTGACATTCCTAAGACTGCTTTTCGTTCGAGGTATGGACATTATGAATTCATTGGAATGTCTTTTGGATTGACAAATGCACCTGCTGTATTTATGGATCTGATGAACAGAGTGTTTAAGGATTTCTTATACACTTTTGTAATAGTTTTTATTGATGATATCTTGGTTTACTCCAAGATAGAGACTGAACATGAGGAGCATTTACATAAAGTTTTAGAGACTCTATGCTAAGTTCTCAAAGTGGGAATTCTGGTTGAAGCAGGTGGCTTTCCTTGGTCATGTGGTATCTAGTGAGGGAGTTTCTGTAGATCCTGTAAAGATTGAAGTTATTACCAGTTGGTCTCGACCCTCTACAGTTAGTGAGGTTCGTAGTTTTCTGGGTTTAGCAGGATATTACCGGAGGTTTGTGGAGGACTTTTCTCGTATAGCTTCTCCCTTGACTCAGTTGACTAGGAAGGGGACTCCTTTTGTTTGGAGCTCGGCATGTGAGAGTAGTTTTCAGAACCTTAAGCGAAAGCTTGTTACTGCACCGGTCCTTACAGTACCAGATGGATCTGGGAACTTTATGATCTATAGTGATGCTTCTAAGAAAGGACTGGGTTGTGTTTTGATGCAGCACGGTAAGGTGGTTGCTTATGCCTCTCGTCAGTTGAAGAGTCATGAGCAGAACTACCCTACACATGATTTAGAGTTGGCAGCAGTAGTTTTTGCACTAAAAATTTGGAGACATTATTTGTACGGTGAAAATATACAAATCTTTACTGACCATAAGAGCCTCAAGTACTTCTTCACTTAAAATGAGTTAAATACGAGACAGCGAAGGTGGCTCGAGTTAGTAAAAGATTATGACTGTTAGATATTGTACCATCCTGGTAAGGCGAATGTGGTAGCTGATGCTCTTAGTAGAAAAGTATCACATTCGGCAACGCTTATAACTAGACAGGCCCCATTACATCGAGACTTTGAGAGAGCTGAGATTGCAGTATCTGTGGGGGCAGTTACCTCACATTTAGCTCAGTTAACAGTGCAACCAACTTTGAGGCAGAAGATTATTGATGCTCAGGGTAGTGATCCTTATTTGGTTGAGAGACGTCGCCTTGCAGAAAAAGGGCAAACTGATGAGTTCTCCATATCCTCTGATGGTGGACTATTGTTTGAGAGACGTCTGTGTGTGCCAGCGGACACTGCAGTTAAGACTGATTTACTGAATGAAGCCCATAGTTCCCTATTTTCCATGCATCCTGGTAGTACTAAAATGTATCAGGATCTGAAACGAGTATATTGGTGGTGTAATATGAAGAGGGAAGTGGCAGAGTTTGTTAGTAGGTGCTTGGTGTGCCAACAGGTTAAAGCACTTAGACAGAAACCAGCAGGTTTGTTGCAACCTTTGAGTGTGCCAGAATGGAAGTGGGAGAATGTGCTATGGATTTTATTACAGGACTGCCTAGAACCCTAAAGGGTTACACAGTGATTTGGGTTGTCGTCGACAGACTTACGAAATCGACATATTTCGTCCCAGGGAAGTCCACTTATACTGCTAGTAAATGGGCACAGTTATATTTGACTGAGATTATGAGGCTTCACGGGGTGCTTGTATCGATTGTTTCTGACAGGGATGCACGTTTTACTTCCAAGTTTTGGAAGGGACTTCAAACTGCCATGGGCTCGAGGTTAGATTTCAGTACGGCTTTTCATCCACAGACTGATGGTCAAACTGAACGTTTGAACCAAGTTTTAAAGGATATGCTACGAGCTTGTGTTCTAGAGTTTTCAGGTAGTTGGGACTCTCACTTACATTTGATGGAGTTTGCTTATAATAACAGTTTTCAGGCTACCATTGGCATGGCACCGTTTGAAGCTTTGTATGGAAAATGTTGTAGAACTCCTGTTTGTTGGAATGAGGTTTGTGAACAGAGATTGATGGATCCTGAGTTGGTTCAGTCTACTAATGAAGCTATTCAGAAGATTAGAGCACGTATGCAAACAGCGCAGAGTAGACAGAAAAGTTATGCAGATGTGAGGCGAAAGGACCTTGAGTTTGATGTTTGAGATAAGGTGTTCTTGAAGGTAGCACCTACGAAGGGTGTTATGCGTTTTGGAAGAAAGGGAAGTTAAGTCCTCGTTTCGTTGGACCGTTTGAGATTTTAAAGAGAATTGGTGTTGTGGCATATCGTTTGGCATTGCCCCCATCTCTCTCCGCAGTTCATAATGTTTTCCATGTTTGGATGTTGAAGAAGTACGTGGCAGATCCATCTCATGTAGTGGACTATGAACCATTAGAGATTGATGCGAATTTGAGCTATGTAGAGCAACCAGTTGAGATTCTGGCTAGAGAGGTGAAGATGCTACGTAACAGAGGGATTGCATTAGTGAAAGTATTGTGGCGGAATCATTGAGTTGAAGAGGCGACATGGGAACGAGAAGATGATATGAGAGCTTGTTACCCAGAGTTATTCTAGGATTAGAACTTTCGAGGACAAAAGTTTCTTAAGGAGGGAAGAATGTAACACCCCAAACTCTAAGGTACTTTATTTTAAATCAAATTGCAATTAGTTGGAAGAACAAATTTATTTATTGAGAAAGAAATGAAGTTAAGGAGGAAAAAAAAATTGGGATTTAAATAATAATAATAATAATATATTATTATTATTATTATTTTATATTAAAAAAAAAACATTTTTCTCTCTCCCCTCTCTCACGCATTCAACCCCCTTCTCCATTTTTTTTCTTTCTTCTTTTTTTCCCGTGCCCTAGCCAGTCGACCACCAGTGTTCTTCTTTTCTTCTCCATTCGCGCGAAGTCGTCGATCGAAGGTTCTGCCGCCGTTCAATCTTGCGCGCCATCCATTAAACTAAATCCCGCCGAACTCCCAAGCTCCATTCGCGCAAGGAAGTCGCGCCGTCTCTCCCTCGCAAATCATTCTGTTTATTGAAGCGGTCGACTGTACACGAAGCGGTGGGCCGTGAAGCAGTGTCTGTAGTGCGATTCTTCTTCTGCCAGCAGTTTCGCATTGCCGCATCTCTGCTTCAGGTGTTGAGGAACGTCGCCGGCCGAACTGTCTTCTTCGTTTTCAGTAGCCGTCGTCGACTTTCCCTTAATCGGCCGCCGACTGCAGCTAGACTCCACTGTTCGTCTTTCCGTTCGGTCACCGTCGCGCGTGAAGCCGGTGGGAGATCCGAATTCGTCTCCTTCTGATTCGCTTGCCAGAGTTTGTTAAGCCGATATTCGTCCGTTCGTTGTAAGTTGGAGCTTGATCTAAAAACCAATTTTTTTTCCTTTCATTTGACCGTGCACAGTTTTTCTTTGCTTGCTGCCATTTAGTTTATTTTGTACTCTTGTTTCTGCCTTACCACGAAGAGTTTTGTGTTTTTGTGATAAGTAATTATTGTGGGTTATGGATCTGTGGTGTATTTTTCCTCGGGAATGCAATGTTGTATTAATCAATTGGTTCTATATGGGTTCTTGAAGGTGTCGTTGTGGACAGTGTTCGAGTTCTTGGAGTTACGACAGGTTGGTTAGAGCTTAATTCTCCATCTACTTGGGTAAGTTCGTGGATATCGTGGTTGATTGATCTGAATGAGGAAACGGGTTTTGGGAAAGTACTGAAGTTTTGTTGTTATGTGTGTAGGTTTGTTTCGTTGGACTTAAATTTGATTAAGGAACTTTGGTAACGTTAGGTAAGGGACTTTCTACTGGACTCACCTATAGTTTTGAGTTATGTTGGACTGTATGGTTATATAGGAATTGAGTAGGGATGATGGTTATGATATATACGTTTGGATGTAGACTTAATGTTTAGTGTATATTGTGTTTTGACTAGGAAAAATATATATACTTATGTATGGATTGATGTGGATTTGGTATTGAGTGCATGTTGTGACTGACTGGAGTTGTATACATTCACATATGAATGTTGAATGACTGAAACCCGTAGATGTTTCTTACATAGGGGGTAGGTTTGAACTGGCGGGTTGTTGTTTAGACTGAATGTATGATATACTGTTATGATTGTGTTCTTGTGAATGGAGGAGACGTCATGGTTGTGCCCTTGTAGACTTAGGAGAGGTGTATGATTATTTAGTTTGTTGACTGATGTACTAATATGTTCCTGACTGACCTTGGGCTAAATTATAATAAGATGACTGTTAGGGGTTAAATGAAGAGTTTATATGATGTGAATATTTAACTGAGCTGTGAATGATTGTTAAGATGTTTAGAATGGACTGAGGGGAAAATTATTAGTTTCCTATTGGGTAGTTACCTTGCAAGTGTCCTAAGGGATCACCACCTTTTTTGTGCATCCTACAAGATCTCTAGACTGATATGTGTTTCTGCAGAACACTAGACTGATTTATGCGTCCTTCGGGGCGTTAGACTGATTATGTGCATCCTACGGGATCATAAGATTGTGACTGTGCAGGGTACTTCATAGGAAGTTAATAGTTTATTTTTCTCCTAACGGGACCAGTAGTGGGTCTCTTACTGAGTATGTTTATACTCACCCTCTTATGTATAACTTTTTCAGGCAAGGGTAACGAGGGAGGCAGATAGGCGAGGGGAAGGAAGGAAGCGTGATTGCCAGGGGATATCTTAATTTGCTTCCGCTTAATGATTTGTTTTCTTATTTTGTTTTAGTACCTGAGACTGTTTAGAAAATTTTGTTGTTTAACTGAGGTCATGTACCGATGTTTGTAAATTTTTTTTTAAAAGTCTTTGGTTATTTTGAACTGGGCCCGAATTTAAATTTTGTTTCCTTTGAGAGTTTGATTTTAATTGAATTTGGAATTTTTGTGTAAACTCAGGTCTTTGTTTGAAATTAATGACTACGACTTAGTTAGAAAAGTTGGGTTGTTACAGAGGGTAATTTGACCAACTGGTATTACAAACATTTGTGAATGACTAACTTACTGTTATTGGTCGATATTCATGGACACAGAAATTTATCTACAATGAGAAGAGTTCAGTTGTGAGTCTTTAGAGGAGTGTACACATAGTTGAAGAATATTGATTAATGCGGTTAATGAGTTTAGCTAATTAATCTCATATCGTTGTAGCTTTTGATTCGTAGGTCCATTAGGTCCCCTTCATAGCTCGTAAAGGATAATAAGATTTATTTGTATTGGTTGTAATTTGAAATGTTCAAGTTTACTTTTGGAATTAATATAATATAGTGTATAGCATTATAATATAAAGTTTATATTTTAATTAAACTTTATTATATAAATTTAATTTTGGACATGATTCAAAATTCATTTAGGACAGAATAAAGTATTTGAATAAGTTTAAATATTAATTTAATGTGAATAAAATTCATATTAAAACTATAGGTTAAATTTTAAATTGTATATGATATACATTAAAACTATAAGTTATGAGAGAAATTTATATTTGAATATGACTCAAATTTGGATTAAATTAATTATAAAATATTTAATTTAGCAATTAATTAATTGAATAATTGATTAATAGTTTAGTTTAAGGGGTCTTTTTAAAAATATAACAAACAGTAAAATATTTACACGCTATAGAACAATTTCAGAAACAGAAAAAGCTCACAGGCCCATGGTGAAAAATACCAAAAATGTCCTGTGATTAATTGACATCTAGCGTATAATATATTTGGAAAACGATCATTTAAATTTGGCTATTTATTTGTACATGATTGTTTAGATTTGGAGCTAAATCTAAACGATATTTTTTCAAGTTTTTTTGGTACCCGATAGTTTAGATTTTATCATTTAAATATGGGTTGCCAAATCTAAAAGACTTTTTTCCATAATTTTTTGGTACACAATCGTTTAAATTTAGGTAGCCAAATATCAACGATTTGTTTTTTCAAGATTTTTTGGTACACGATTATTTATATTTGGAACACGATCGTTTATATTTAGAAAACAATCATTTAGATTTGGTACGCGATCGTAAAAATTTGATCGTTTAAATTTGGATTTGGCTATTTTGGTACACAATTGTTTATATTTAATCATTTAAATTTGGCTACCCAAATCTAAACTATATTTTAAGATTCTTTGTACAGGATCGTTAAATTTGACGATTTTGGTACAGATCGTTTAGATTTGGCTATCCAATATCTCAACGATTTTTTTTCACAATTTTTATATTTGAAACAACCAAATAGTAGTTTGAAAAAAATAGATCTTTTATATTTGGTAAACGATCCTGAACCAAATAACTGTTTGAAAAAAAATAAAATAAAAACCGTAGAAGAAGAAGAGAAAAAGACGATGGAAAGAAAAAAAATCGTAGAAGAGGAAGAGAAGAAAGACAAAGAAAATGAATGGCAAACTTGGAATATTTAAAAATATTAGCAAGTTTCATGAGCTTTTTCATTTTGTTACATGGACTGTAAATATTTTGTCGGTTTGTTATATTTATGAAAATTAACCTAAGTTTAATTTGATTTAATTAAATTTGATTTAATTAAATTAGTACTATAGATTACATGCTATTCATTTAAATATGATTTAAATGAAATATTAATTAAATATGATTTAATTAGATATTTAATTTAATTAATTATTTTTACAAAGGGGTAGAATCCAAATTTTGAGGAAAGAATTAGCTTTCCAAAGAACTATCTCAGTTGTGGACAACTAGGGCATTTCACCAAATGTTATCCAAATGTGGGAGTCCAAGGTAACCCACGGATTGCGTCATAGTCATTTAACCAGCCTTACAGCCAAGACAAAATTGAAGTAGGCCTAGTGGAGTTCGAAGATCTGGAAGGCCCAAGTTACAAGGGAAGGTTTATGCTATGACCCAGAGAATGTGGCTAGAAATAACCCTCACTTGATCACAGGTTAATTCGTTGATGATTTGAAATTCTTCTACTCTAGTGTTATTTGACTCTGGAGCTACACATTCTTTTATTTCTCTATCGCATGCTAAGACTTTAAATTGCAAGTAGAACCTTTAGAAAGTGGGTTATTGATTAGCACCCCTTCAGACGAGGTGTTTTTAGTGGAATTAGTGTGTAGAGATTGCAAAGTAAAGATTGAGAATGTCGTGATGAAGGTTGATTTGATTCAGTTCGAGCTTGATGAACTGGATGCATGTGATTTTGGGAATGAATTTTCTTACCAAGTACCATACGATATTGGATTGTTCCAATAAGGAGGTAGTACTAAGAGATCCTATAAATTTTGAAATCAAATTCATAGGCGATAAGAAGGTTAAATTGGTGGGGATCATATATGTGCTTAAGACGAAAAAGTTAATAAAGAAAGGACATGTCGCCTACCTAGCACATGTGGTAGATACTCAGACCCTATGAACTGATCCAACTAAAGTGCCAATAGTTTGCGAGTACTTGGACGTATTCCAAGAAGAATTGAGTGGATTGCTGCCAAAGAGAGAAATTGAGTTATGACTGATTTATTAGAATGACTGTCTAGGCGGACACTTCTCCATTCTATTGCATAGAGCAAATTGAGGCAGGGTGTGAAAATTACATGGAATGTATCGTTATCGTCTCATTTAGATCCTTGTACAAATCAATGTGAACTTGAAGTTTAGAAAATAATTCATTTTCAAAATATAGCAAATCAGTTACCAGATACACTTGTAGATCTAAAGAAAGTAACTAAATCACATATAGCAACTGCAAATGTCCCATCAAAGATTGATATCCCAACACAGCATGTTGTCATTAATAAATATGGAACACGCTAGAAGTGTGATAAATTAATAGGTTCCAAAGGTAAAAATCCTAAAAAAAAAATTGAGTAAATAACTCACTTAAGGATATTGATGTTCCAAAAGAAATAAAAATTTTGACTTCTGACAAAAATGTCGAAGAAAATAAAACAATTGAGGATAATAATGAGATTCTGATAAACTATGTCATGACAAGAAAAAGATGAAACCGAACGAATGTAGTTGTTGACAACATTTTGCATTGCTCTTGATATTATTTTAGAAAATAAAGATCTTGAACCAAAATCTGTTGAAGAATGTCGACAGATAAAAAAATTAATTTTTGTGGAAATAAGCAATTGTGGCATAATTAAATTAACTTTCAAAACGTCAAGTTTTTGGACCAGTAGTCCAAACACCAGAAAGTGTTAAACCTGTGGGATATAGATGAGTATTTGTGAGAAAAAGAAATGAAGATAATGAGCTCACAAGATATAAAGCAAGGTTAGTTGCACAAAGTTTTTCACTAAGACCTCGTATTGATTATGAGGAGACATATTCTCCGGTGCTGGATGCAATCACACATTAAGATTTTTAATTGGTTCGACTATGTATGAAAATTTGGACATGCATCTTATGGATGTAGTCACAACATCTTTATATAGATCTCCTGATAATGATATTTATACGAAAGTCCCAGAAGGATTTAAGATGCCTGAAACATATAAATCAAGTTCTCAGGAATTATATTCAATAAAGTTACAGAGATCATTATATGGATTGAAACAATCAGGACGAATGTGGTACAATCACCTGGTGAATATTTGTTGAAAGAAAAAATTCTAGATGAAAGATCTTGAAAAAACAAAATTTTGCCTTGGTTTGCAAATTGATCATCTAGCAGACGAGATATTTGTTCATCAATCAACCTATACATAAAATTTTTGAAAAGATTTTATATGAATAAAACACATCCATTGAACATCTGAATGCAAGTTCATTCACTAGATGTGAGAAAGATATATTTTGACCTCGAGATGATAATGAAGAACTCCTTAGTCCAAAAGTATCATATCTTAGTGCAATTGGTACACTTATATATCTTGCTAATAATACAAGACCAGACATTGTATTTTCAGTAAATTTATTAGCTAGATACAATTCCTCTCCAACAAACAGACATTGGAATGAAATTAAGCATATACTTTGTTATCTCCGGAGAACAATCGATATGAAATTATTATTCAAATAAATCAAATTTTAACCTAGTTGGTTTTGCAGATCTCAAACTGGTTATCTATTCACATTTGGAGGAACTGCTATATCTTGGCAATTAGTGAAACAAACCATAACAACCACCTTCTTAAATCATGCCGAAATTCTTGCAATTCATGAGGGTAGCCGAGAATGTATATGATTAAGATCGATGACTCAACACATTCAGGAATCATGTGGTTTGTCTTCTAGTAAACTTCTTCCAACAACATTATACGAAGACAACACAACATTTATAGCTAAAATAATAGGAGGTTATATTAAAGATGATAGAACAAAGCACATCTCACTGAAACTTTTCTACACTCATGATCTTGAAGAAAATGACGACATCACTGTACAACAAATTTGTTCAAAGGATAACCTGACAGACTTACTTACAAAATCATTACCTACCTCAACCTTTTTGGCAAATTGGTGCACAACATTGGAATGTTACAACTCAGAGATCTCAAGTGATGTTTTCATGAGGGGAGTAAATTTTAGTTTTGTAAGTATATATAAAATATGTACTCTTTTTCCTTCACTAGGATTTTTTTCCATTGACTTTTTCCATAGTTAGGTTTAAACGAGGCATATTTCATATATATAATTACATCTAAGAGGAAGTTTTATAATTAAGTAATATAGTGTAGATGCCCATATGCATGTGTCTTATTATTATAGACACTTTAAGTGTCCAAATAAAAACACTCCTTAATCCATGTGTCAAGCAAACATGAACTCTTAGTGGCCAAGTAATGTCACATCCTACTTGTCAAATTGTCTATAAATAGTGACATTTAGTGAATTTGTAAGAGACAACATACATTGGAGGATTTTTCAAATTACTTGGAGAAAGTGGATAAATTTTAGTTTTTATAATTTTCTTCATTTCTTAATTTTATCATTTATTTATTTATTTTATTTATTATATTATTTAATATTATATTTTTTCAATTTCCGTATTTCGGTTGTGCCTCGTTTTTACAACAAAATGTTATTTGTAATCTATAATTATACTGTATTGTTTTACTTTAAACTTTAATTTGTTAATATCAAAGCCAAATATGTATCTTAATATTATACTTAATAAAGCCAACGTGAGCTCAACTCAATTGGAGCCTATATGTACTCCAGGACAAGAGGTCTCGGTTTCAAACTCTCCTACCCTCAAGTTGTATTTCAATATCTTTTTTTAAAAAATTTATTATACTTAAATAGTTGAAAATAGTGAAATATCAATAATATATACGGGTATTTTAAAAAATATAACAAAAATGAAAATTTTCAAAAACGAAAAAAGCTTATAGGCTCATAATGAGAAATACCAAAAATGTCTTGTGATTAATTGGCATCCAACGTAATATATTTGAGAAACGATCGTTTAGATTATTTGACTATTCTTTCTCACACGATTGTTTAGATTTGGGTCCAAATCTAATAAATTTTTTTCAAGATTCTTTAGTACATGATCATTTAAATTTGGCTATTCTTTCGTATATGATCATTTAGATTTGGCTATTTTTGGTACACGATCATTTAGATTTAATCGTTTAAATTTGGGTAGTCAAATCTAAACAATTTTTTCAGTATTTTTTGGTACACGATCGTTTATAATTGGTACAAGATCGTTTATATTTGGTATAAGATCGTTTAGATTTGATCGTTTAAATTTGGGTAGCCAAATCTCAAGAATTTTTTTCAAGAGTTTTTTGTACATGATCGTTTAGATTTGGTACATTATTGTTTATATTTGGTACACGATAATTGTTTAGATTTGATCGTTTAAATTTGGGGAACCAAACCTAAACAACATTTTTTTTTTAAGATCCTGTATATTTGGTAAACAATCTTGGACAACCAACAAATTGAAAATGAAATAGATTTTTTATATTTGGTATACAATCTTGAACTAAATAACAGTTTGAAAAAAATAAAAGAAAAATGACAGAAAAAGAAAAGAAAGACGATAGAGAGAAAAAAAATCGCAGAGAAGAAAGACGATGAAAAGGAAGGGCAAATCTGGAATACTTTAAAAGAATGACTAGCTTAATGAATTTTTTCATTTTGTTACACGGGTCGTAAATATTTTGACTGTTTGTTATATTTATGAAAAGTAACCTAATTTATATATATTATTTACATTATATTTACATTGGTGATATTTGGTTACTTAATTATTATGTTTCATGAATTTTTATAAAAAGTGGAAATACCGATAACATAAAAAAAATTGGTAGCAATTTTGGCGAAGTGCATAACTATATTATGAAAAAATTGCAAATATAGCAAAGTCTATCGGTGACAAACTTCCTATCTCCTTGTATCGGTGAATAAATCAATATTTGCAATTCATCAATATAAACTTTAACATATTATGCTATATTTGCAATTTTTTTTAAAAAAATGTTGTTTATATATTCCAGTACTTTGAATCTAATTGATATATTTGCAACTATCTTGCTAACATATCTATTATTATATTATATTTACATTGGTGATATTTGATTGCTTAGTTATTACGTTTCGTGAATTTTTCTACGATATAGTGGAATATCAATTCAACCCTCATGTCAATATCGAATCCATAGAAACATGAAAGTATCAACATTTGAACGAAAATTTAATACTATATTCAATCAAAATTTGTTTTATTTTATAATAATCACAAATACTAATATTTGGGATTTTAACACTTTGACAAAAATTTAATACTATTGATCAAACTTTGTTTTACTTTATAATAATCTCAAATTCCAATATTGTGTTCAAGATTGGACACCGCTTATGGCATTTATTAGTGGACCACTTGCATAAATGACATTTAAGCAAAAAATAATAGAATATATAGCGAAAGAATAAAAAAATTGCATATCTACATAGCACAAAAATTAGTAAAAGACTAAAAAATTCATATGCAGCCACCATTTTGGTGTTCAAAAACAGAAATATAACAAAGCCCTAAAGTATTTACACTTTATAGAACAATTTCAAAAATAGATAAAACCCACAGATCCACAATGAGAAATACCAAAAATGCCCCGTGATTAATTGACATCCAGCGCGCGTAATATATTTGGAAAACGATAATTTAGATTTGGCTATTCTTTCCTACCGAGCGTTTAGATTTGATCGTTTAGATTTGACTATCTAAATGATTTTTTTTTCAAGATTCTTGGATACATGATCGTTTAGATTTGTCTATTTTTGGTACACGATCGTTTAGATTTAATCGTTTAAATTTGGCTACCCAAATCTAAACGGTTTTTTAAAGATTATTTGGTCTACGATCTAATCACGATAATTTAGATTTGGTACATGATCGCTTGTATTTAGTACACAATCGTTTAGATTTGATCGTTTAAATTTGGTTACCCAAATCTATAATATTTTTTAAAACATTATTTGGTACACTATCATTTATATTTGGCTATTTTTTATACGATCGTTTAGATTTGGGGTGTTTTTTTCAAGATTCTTTATATTTGATAGACAATCTTGAACAACCAACGGTTTGAAAAAAATAGATCTTTTATATTTGGTACACGATCTTAAACCAAATAACAGTTCGGAAAAAAAAAAGAAAATTGGCAGAAGAAGGGAAGAAAAACGATGTAGAGAAAAAAATTGCAGAAGATCAAGAAAGAGAAACAAGATGATGAAAAGGAAGGGTAAATCTGGAATATTTTTCAAAAATGGTTAGCTTAATGGCTTTTTCATTTTGTTAAATGAGCCGTAAATATTTTCACTCTTTATTATATTTATGAAAATTAACCTATAACATTTGACAAAATAGCCAAATTTGACAAAAAAATTTAAAATATATAACATTTGGTATAAGATTTGGGAAGATTCAAGATTGTTAGAATTTCGAGTAATCTTTATTGAGATGCACTGGGAAGAGCCAAAACAATCAATAAATTGAAATTTTTTAAATTTTTTAACAAAATAACAGTGGTCGATTCTACAGAAGATGTGCTGAGAACAATTATTTGAAAGGTTTTTAAAAAATGGTGGTAGTTTTCTAAGATGAAACCTCAATCATGTAATTTTTTTTTAATAAATTTTCACTAATTTATAAATTTTTTTTCCTTATGCTATGTTTTTAATTGAATTCCTAAATTTTGTCGTTTGCTATAATTTTTTGTTGTTAGTAATTTAATTTTGGTAAAAAATTTAACAAATAATTTTATACCTTTTAAAAAACAAAAATGGGAATTGTTATGTATAGCACAAAAAATAAAACTATTTACAAACAAAATATGTAAATTGACTATAAATATCAATTAGATGAATTTTGCTATATTTTGTAAATAGTTTTAATATTGTGCTATTTTTGAAAATGTTTTAAACAAAAATAACCTATTAGTAGAATTATTAGTGTAGTTTGTAAAAGGTGGTTTTTAAGAAAATAAAACAAAACGTGAAAATATTTACACTGTATAATGTATAGTACAATTTTGAAGAAAGAAATAGCCCACATGCCCATAGTAAAAAAATATGGAATAAGACGAAATTATGGAAGGACAAATATGAAATTTATGAAAAAAATTAACACAAGTTTTATGGTTTTATGAGTTTTTTTTTAATTTTGTTATATGAATTGTAAATATTTTTAGTTTTGTTCTATATATGTAAATTAACCTTGTAAAAATGTTAACTTGTCAATTAACTTCACATTAGAAAAACATAAACAAAAAGGAACATGGTGGATGGGTCTTTTCCATAAAACAGAGCAAAAGTTAAAAATAAAATAAAATAAAGTGTTTATCCCCCAATCATTTGAAAGGGATTTTTTTCTTTCAAAAATAGAATAAAATGCAAACATACGTACTGTTCACACGAGGTTTTAGAAGAAATGTATTTCGTGGAATTGAACTTTGTATATTGATTGATATAGCAGATACAATTTCTAATATTTACTCTTTTGATGCTTTCTCTCAAATACAAGTTAAAACTTAGAATTTTTTCATCTTCGGTCTTTAGGATGTTGTAGTTGCAAGTCAATTTGAGCTTCGATCTTCTGGAATCCAATGAAAGTTTAATTTTCCAAGTCATCAATCTTTCAGAAGATGTTGATCTCGAGCTTGATAAGAACTTGCACGTATTGAGAGCTTTTTTAGAAGTTTGAATCTTCAATTCTTCAGAGCTTCAATTCTTCCTTCAACCAAAGATCTCTCAAATGAATGGTAAAGGTCTCTATTTATAGAGAAATTTCATGAGCTTTAGGTGGGCTTGGGCCCATTGCTTGGTGGGCTTAGGCTTGGGCCCATTTGCTTTTTGGACTTAAGCTTAGGCCCATTTGCTTGTTGAGTTTGGGCCTAGGTCTCTCTGCTTGTTGGGCTTGAGCTTGGACTTGGGCCCATTTTCTTGGCAGACTCGGGCATCGTCCCCTTGTTTGACCTGATTTTTCATCAAGGGCTTGAATTGGGTTGGATATGTGAAAACTTGACTACCAAAATCCAATCAAATTATAATCATCACAATTTTGCTGTGATGATGTGGCAAAATAATTGGTTGAAATTTCTTGCTCAACACGTACATTGTATAAAACAATTTTGAAAAAAAAAAGTACACAATCTCACAACATGAAATAACAAAAATACCCCGTGAGTAATCGACCAGATACACATTTGAAAATTTTCTAATTTAAACGATTCATTTAGATCTTGGTAAACGATCATTTATATTTTCTATCCAATCTAAACGATATTATACCAAATCTAAAACGATGTTGGTACACGATCTTGTACCAAATGTAAACAATCACTTGAATCATCACTTATCAATTAGTGATATAGTGGCCTATTTCTGTCTATATGCGATAGACGACTAATCATAATATTGGTACACGATTGTGTAGGTAAAAAAGAAGAAGAACACAATACCTAATAATGAAAAGAGAAAAATGAAACAAAAATATTGTCATTATGAAGAAGATGACGCTGAAAATGAAAGATGATGAAGAATGAATAAATTCTAGAAGAGAAGATAAAGAAATTTTGGAAGGGCAAATATAAAATTTATGAAAAAATTAACTAAAGTTATATGGACTTCATGGTTTTTTTTTTTTTTTTTTTTAATTTTCTTACGCGGGACATAAACATTTTTTAGTTTTGTTCTATATGTGTAAATTAACGTAGAAAAGAGGAAAATAAAAAAATAAAAACTAATTTCATTTCCATCACATTTTCAAAACTATAAATGTCATAAATATTTTCAAAACTATAAATTTCATAAATATTTTCAAAACTACAATATTTTCCTAAATATTTTCTAAACTAACCATGTCTATTCAATTTTTTCAAAACACATTGACACTGAATAAATTATGAAAAAAGAGATGAAGAAATTTTGGAAGGACAAATCTGAAATTTATAAAAAAATTAACTAAAGTTATATTGGTTTCATGAGTTTTTTTTTTATTATTTTTTATTTTGATACACAAAGTATATACATTTTTAGTTTTGTTCTATATATATATAATTAACCTATGAAAGAGAAAAATAAAACATAAATGCATTTCCGTCACATTTTGAAAATTATGATATTTTCATAAATATTTTCTAAAGTAACTATATTGATCCAATATTTTCAAAACAAAGTGCAAGAGTTAGTATTCCTTTTTAGTGCTATAATTTTATTCCATTCAATTCGTTTTAGATTTTAGGCAACTACGAGAAGATTTTATTGCCACAACAATTTACCACACGTAGGGTAATTACTATAATTATTATTTTGTTTAGTTTAGAAGACTTGAAATCACATTAGATGAAAAAAAATGTTTTTTTAGTATATGAGCTAATTAGAATAGATATAAAAGATCTTAAAAAGGATATATTTTTTATCACGTTAAATAATGAGATTTTTTTAAAAATATAACAAAGCGGTAAAATATTTATACTATATAGAACAATTTTGAAAACGAAAAAAGCCTAATGACCCATAATGAAAAATACCAAAAATATCTCGTCAACATGCAATTAATTGGCACTAGTGTGCATAATATATTTGGTACACGATCTTGTACCAAGATCGTTTAGCTTTAGCTACACGATCATATATATTTGGCTACCCAAATCTACACGATTTTTTTTCAAGATTCCTTTGGTACATGATCATTTAGATTTGACTATTGTTTGCTAGATGATCGATTAGATTTCATCGTTAAACAATTTTTTTTTCAAGATTATTTGGTACATGATTGTTTAGATTTGACTATTCTTTGGTACACGATCGTTTAGATTTGATAGTTTAAATTTGGCTACCCAAACTTAAACGATTTTTTTTCAAGATTTTTTTGTACACGGTCGTTTAGATTTAGAGCCAAATCTAAACACTTTTTTTACGACTGTGTATTAATATTCCAACGATTTTTTTCAAGATCTTTTATATTTGGTACACGATCTTGAACAACCAAATGACAGTTTGAAAAGAAATGAAAGAAAAATTGTAGAAGAAGAAGAGAAAAAGACAATGGAAAGAAAAATAAAAATTGCAGAAGAAATAAGATGGAAAGGAAGGACAAACCTGAAATATTTTAAAAAAATAACCGATTTTATAGGTTTTTTTATTTTGTTACACGGACCGTAAACATTTTGGCGTTTTATTATATTTATGAAAATTTTTCTTAAATAATTATATGACATTTAATTTCGGACTAGAAAAATTAAGTAAAGAATGATTTATTAAATTTGTTTTTTACTTAATCTTAGAAAAAAAAGTTTTCAATAATCTCTTTAGGAGAATCGTCAAAGATAGCAAATTTGACAAAATACTTACAACATGTACAAAATTTTTTACATTCTATCAATAATAGACATTGATATGCTTCTATAAAAGACATTGATTGACAATGATAGAAGTCTATCAATTTCTATCATTGATAGAATAAAAAATTCTACTATAGCTTGTAAATATTTTAATATTTTTTTGCTATTTTTAAAAATGCAACACCTTTTTAAAACTATTTAAAAAAATTCAAGGACTAATATAGTTTATTTTGGAATTTTAAGGACAAAATACACATATTCTTAAAAACTCAAGAACTAAAATTGTACATTTTGTAATCTTAAGAGCCAAATGCACATATTTTTCAAAACTTGGGGACGAAAAGATAATTTTTCCTAAATTTTATTAGCTAAATAAGTTCAAGGTCAACTTATTACATCAGATTTAATCCTAACTTCTCTAAAGTTAAAATCATTTCATTTTAATCATAGGAGAAAAATGGTAATGATTAAACTTCAAAAAAAGGTAATGATCAAACTCCAATTCATTACTTTAACTCTATATAAACTAACTTGAAGTTCAAGTTTCAATTTAGCATAGTTACCTATCTTTGATTTGGAAGTGGAGTCTATTTCTTTTGTTTTGTAGGTAGAGTGAGATTTAGATGGAGGTGTTATCTGTGAGGGTGATAGTTCTTTGACCTTTGTATTTCAAAGTTAAGAAAATGAAAACCAAAGTTGAGCTTGTTCACAATCTAATATGTTGAAATGCCTTAAGAAAAATTGCCTAGACAGAATGAGTGCTTTCTCACCTTGTATCTCGTGTAGTGTAATAATATCTCGCCTGGTTAGAATGCTTTCTCTAGTTAACTTGTGTACAGGTAAATCACCTACTGGTCAAAAAGCCTACTGATCAACTAGTCTACGGGTTAAAACACCTAACGATCAACTTGCATGTTGCGTAGTCAAAACGCCTAGTGCAAAACAGAAAAAAGTTAGAAGAAAGGTTGAGAGTCGCGGATCTCACTTTCCTTAAGACGTTTCGCAACTCTGCTCTTTTCTTGCAAACATATTTGTAGCGCCCCGGGATAAAATAGCCGTGTTTTGTCAATCAGAACTGCACCAAAATCTGATCGAAATACCAACACTCAACAAGGCACTCTTATGCTCGGTATACAAAAAGAAATTCGGGATAGCAGGCGGAGAGAACTTTGGAGAGAAGGAATTTGTTTTTTTATGTTATGTGTTCTTTGAGAAGAATGAGGGCCATATATATATATATATAAGTGAGCAGGGAGCCTCTCCAAACGACCACAAAATTAATGACCCAAGAAAACCACTGATTAATTTTCATTCAATTTGAAACGGTTTCGATTTTTAAAATTTAATTAAAACAACGTTTATAACATAAGAAACTGTTTTGAAAATTAAAAAATAATTTTAGCAAAAATATATTATATTATTATTTTATTCTACACCACGTCCGACCATGGAGATATTGGCAAACCTACTTTTGCTTATCTCCTCTCCCTTTCCAAAACTTGGATGCCCCTTGGGCCCAAACCCATGAATGAATGTATGGGTTTATAAAGAAGACTTCATGCTAAGATAGCAATATGGGAATGCATGTTTAGAATAAAATAATAACAAATATTTGCGTACTCAAAATTTTCATTTAACAATCCCCCCTTGAAACTTTTTAAAATATTTTCATCGAGTAGTGTCTATCTATGTAATGTTGTGCTTAAGCAAAGGTGTCTTGATGACTTGAACCTTCACGTAGTGACAATGACTTAAAATATTATAAAGTAACTCGTGGTTTTGAACTTTAGCTCTAATAAGATTGCACACACATCATTTATTGAGTGAAGTTCTAAAATGCCCGTGCTTTAAGACTTTGCACGTATATCCCAGTTTAGTGGACGCTCTAGAAAATTTTCCTAGAATTTCATAGGAAGTGACCCTTACTTCGACATCCAAAAAAGGTGAATCTATCAAGAGTACTTCTGTAGCTAGATACCCTATTTGATATCAAGTATAGAATTCATTAACAGCTAAGTTCAGCCTTTTCATACGCTTCAGGATGTCATGCTAATTACTCAATCATAAGAATGGAACTCCTAGGTATTTTAGCATGATTCTCTTTATATTACTTATGATAAGTTATTACTCATTGAACTTGTTTCTTGGAATCTCCAGTCTTTCAAGTTAGGCTTACGTCACAAGTAATTAATTTTTCTATAGGCTTGAATTTCATTATTTTTGAGGTTTTAAAAACCTTCTCTTTAGTTAGTCCTTTCATCAAAGGATCAGCTAAGTTTTCATCAGATTGTACGTAATCCACTATCACTGCACCAGCAATGAGAAATTCTCTAATGGTATAATGTTTATGTTGGAATTTATGTCCTAAAACTCGTAGTTTGTAATCATATTCTATTCAATAAAGTCGTTATTGAAACTATAATCTTAAAGCCAATAAATTATGGACCCGAGGCTATTATTGCGTAAACTTGAACTTTATGAAGAGATATAAACATGGATCGAGTTCGAGTTCGAGTATATAGCCTAAATAGTCTATAGTATATGAACACGGTTGGGCACCTTATTGTGGGGACACTATGGATGTGACCTGCTTTGTAGTTAGTACAAACAATGTGATCCTGAATTGTTCATGTAAGACCCGTTTTTAATTTGAGTATAGGAAGTAAAATTTGACTAAGTATTAAATAAATTGACGTCAGAATAAATCCGCAGAAATGATTAAGCGATAAAATCTTTTATGGTTAAGTATAGATTTTGCGATTAAGAAGCTAATTCGTGAGGAAGTTTGAGAAAAGAAGAGTTTGCAGTAGAATCTATAAGTCTAAATGTTCTCAAAAGGAAGTCTTCGCGAAAGTTAAGAAGTGAAGTTTGGACTAAAATGACTAGGCGTTTGGGTAGTCTTCGTGATAAGAACCATGGATTTCGCGATGAAGAAGTCTACGAGGAAGCCTTGAAGTTTAAGTTTGCGATAAGTGTTCTAAGCAAGTAAAAGTTGGTTAGTTCGCGAGGAAGGTTTCTTGTAGTAAAAATATAACCATGCGATAAGGTTATTCGTAAGAAGTGTTAAGTGGTTAAAGTTATTTGCGGTATGGGGTTAGGCAAGAAGTAAGGTATGATGAAGAAAATGTCAAATCTAATTGGACAAGGATTAACATGGAAGATTAAGGAGTTAAGCATGGCTGGGTTGAGCATTAAATTTACACGTGTAAAGTTTTAAGCAAAAGTTGACAAACTGAGAAGAGTTTAAGCATGACTAAGATAGTTTAAGGGCTCTATAAATAGAGGACTTGGTCATTAAGTAAGCACAAAAGATCTTATTAAAAAAAATAGCTAAAATGTTGCTGTTTTGCTTTAGGGAGAAGAAGAAAAACAAAGTGTTAAGTACGAGGATTTGTTCCATGAGAAGGCTCCACGAGAAGAGAAGGAAAAGGGGGATTTTTGGTAAAGTGTGGTGAGTTTTTTTCTTCTTAAAAGTTTTGTGGTTTCGCTTTACTATTTTGAAAGAAGAATTCAAATGAAAAGTTTTCAAAAGAGATTTCTATGAAAAGTTTATATGTTTTCAAGCATGATTAATAATGTTAAAGCTTGATTTTATGATTATGATTTCCATACTATAAAATGGTTTTCAAACCATTAGTTGTTTCTTTGAGATGATGTTAACTTTCATGTGCACATAAAGAGTCAAGGCCACCCTAGGGTGTACGGGCTACATGGTGATAAGTAGCTGGCTTATGCATTGAAGGGAGCGTATAAAGCTTAACGGCCTGAGCAACTAGGACGAACTTGTATGTTCTTAGATGCTGTTGATACAGCAGTCTAAAAGCAAGGTAATGAGACCAAGCGTAGAGAACGATTAGGGATCCTTGACAAAAAGAATAAATAACTAATATGTGTTTGTTTGAGATGATTTATGTTATGCAAAAAAGATGTGTTATGCGAATTGGTGTTTATGTGAAATGTATATTGATATGATTTGCGAGATGATTTAATTATATTGTGAAAATGATTACATGCGTTTTGACATGTTTTGCAAAATAAAGTGTTTAATTGATAAATTGATTTGTGTTGGTATTTATGATTTGACAAAAATAATTTATCAAAGAGTATTGAGAAAAGGATTTCATAAAATCTCACTAAGTCATTTAGACTTACCTTTTAAAAATCACATCTTCCAGAATCAGGCGTTTATGCCAAGTAGAGAAGAAGGTTGAAGAATTTGCCGCGAGATGACTCTAGATGTTTTGGAAATAGTTAAACATTAGTTATTTGGTCAAAGTGTTGTAATTATGTATCAAACGCCTATTATTAATAAAGTATATGTTTTGGTATGTATTTATTATACTTGGCATTTAGGTTGACCACCATTGCATTTTGAGTTTTGTTGATAGTTTAAAAGGAGTTAAGAATAAGATTTTATGATAAGAAAATTTTAAAGTTGTAACATACTCGCATCCTATTCCTACTATTTCGACGTTATCGTCGTAGTACGGTTTTGGGTGTGACAGTTCATGTAGAGACACGAAAGTGGGGGCATCCTATGTAAAGTATTTACATAAGACTGTAACCATGAAATAGTTGTTTTAGGTTATAACACCGCTGACTTTAATGAAACCGACTATTTTGTTTATAGATATTTAGTGTAACTTAATCTTAATCCTAAGCTAACTATGAACTTCTGTTCACACGGAATTCTTAGATCTGAATAAGTGAGGGCCTGTAAGACCCAAACTTTAGGTATCTTATATTTTCCAAAGAGTTTAAGAGATTTGAAAGTAGGAAATTTTTTGTTAAAGTATCAAGGAATAGTACTTTAGGCGTTTTGAGTGTTTAAGTTTGGCGAGAAAGAAGGATCAGAGAGGTTGGGTGTTTTAGCTAACTTTGAAAGGAATTTCTCATAACTCACTTGGACATTTTCACTCAAATTGGTCTTAAAAGTTCAAAAATTGAGTTTATTTTATTGAGGAAGGCTGCTGGACGTTTTGGATATGAGAAAGTTGGCATTTTGGATAAGAGAAGGAGAGAAGGTCAGTTCGCAAGTGAATCTGAGTAAGACACACTCCCAGGAGGCTACAGAACGCATCATTTGGCGTTTTGCTCTGAAATTTTGAGGAAAGAAAGTTAACACATTTTAGAGCAACTTTGAATAAGGAAGTTGTGCGAATAAAGTTACGAATGTTAAGTTATAACTTTTCTAAGTCAGGTTATGTAGCTTGGCCGAGAAAGTAGGTGAGATGGCTTTGGAAGTTAGCTATGCGTTTTGGACAACTATGTGGCATGATAAGGGCAAGCGGTTTAAGGTTTTAGTGAGGTGTAAAAACCTTGTTAGCATGCATTTTAAAGTGTAAAGTAAGCAGAAGGTCCCTTAAGAAGGCTTAATGTGAATTTAAGCAAGGATGAGGTGTCAACTTGTACTCATGCAAGGAACTCTATAAATAGGCCAGCTTCAGTATTGAGTTTCTTATAACCACTTGAGCGTTTTGAGTGAAATTAGTCTCAAAAGTTTCCATTTTGAGTCTATTTTCTATACTGAGGCTGCTCGTTTAATTTGAGAAATGGAAAGCTAAGTTTGAGTTAAAAGAAGAGAGGAAGATCATTCTCAGGTAAAAACTAAACAGTCTTTACTTCAAGGAGGTTACAGGACGGATTCGGTTGAATCTTTTGCTGAAATTTTGAGGACAAGGGGAAATCGGGCAAGCTTATCCACCAAGGGTTTGATCTGCGATATGTGAGTGGTTTTCTTAAATGCTTTATGTGATTTCACTTTATTATTTTGAAGAATGATTTCAAAGACAGAAGAATTTCGAAAATGATTTATATGAAAAGTTTGTGTTTCAAGCGTGATTTTTAATGGTGAAATCTTGATTTTATATAGTATGATTTGATGTTAACCTTTATGTGCACATAAAGAGTCAAGGCCATCATGGGGTGTATAGACCTCTTGATTAAAAAGCGGGCTTATGCGCTGAAAGGAGTTTATAGAGCTTAGAGGTCTGAGCAACAAGGATGAATTTGTATGTTCTCGGATGTTGTTGATACAGTAGTCAAACGTGAGGTAATGAGACCAAGCGTAGAGAACAATTCGAGATGCTTGGCGAAAAGAGTATTTGACTAATGATTTGTTTATGCGAAATGATTTGTAAGCATAAAGAAAGGTTTATGCAAAATGTTCTGATGTTGTTTATGCGAAATGAAGTTTGTAAAATGGTATTGCAAAAATGTTTTCATAAAACCTCACTAAGTCTTTGAGACTTATGTTTTAAAATTTTACCTTCCAGGGTTTAGATGTTCAGGCCAAAAAGGAGAGGAAGTTTGGGCTTGCTAGGCAAGAAACTGCCAGGCATTTAAGTTTAAGGGTTGGTTTTTATTTTTTGGTCAAGTGTTGTATCATTATGTTCTTGTAATAAACGCCTTGTTAAGGAATAAAAATTTAATGTTGTTTTATCCTTCCACATTAAGTTCTTTATCGCCTAAAGGATAATCGTGAAGTTGAGCGTTTTGACGATTAAGCTATGTTAAGGAAGTTAAGACGAGTGTCTTTGGCGTTTGACCGCGTCAAGGATGCTCAAGTTACACCGGGTCTCGCAAGGCTAGCAAGCAAGTCTGCGAGGCGAGGTGTGACAGGGCCGCTGAATGGCGCTGGCCCAATAAGCCTCCCATTTCAAGAGTAATACCAGGTGGATAGCTAGGGACATAGGGTGCAAGACAGAATTCACTCCTACCCAGTTTAGGAATAGTAGATAGGTTGTTCCCTTAAGGACTGAATCCAAGTCTTGAACAAGGGGTCCCACCCTCTCAATGAGAGGGATTCGGGTTTTAGGTTGGACCTTAAACCAATTGTTCAATAGTGGATCAGTGGGACTTAAGGAGCAAGATGTAGTCTTGGGGTAAAACGGTACTTTTGCCTGATCGAGGTTTCGAACAATTTGTGAAGGATTAAGTTACTTATCATAGTTATATCATATGGACACAAATATATCTATAGTGAGACGGGTGCAACTACGGGACTTTAGTGGTTTGACCCATTAGTTAACAAATATTGATTAACTCGATTTAAAAGAGTTTAGCCAGTTAATCTCGGATCGTTGGAGTCCATGATCTATAGGTCCATTAGGTTCCCTCGCTAGGTCACAAGGAATCAACTTAGAACATTATGATGGAATCATTCGATTTGTTCGAATTTGGTAAAAAGAGAGAAATCGAAGAATATATTTGATATAGTAGTCAGTTATAAGTTTAAGATAGAGCTTCATGTTTAAATGTGATTTAAATATTAAAAATATGAATATGGATTCATATTCAGAAGCTTAAAATTGATGGGAATGGTCCAAAGTTGTGAAAAGTTAAAATGTTGACTTTTGACTTTGAAAAGTCAAACTTTGACCGATTTTATATTTAAATGTGATTTGAATCTCAAAAAAATGAATGCGAATGCATGCTCGGGAGGTTGAAATGAGTCAAGACGGACAAAATGGTAAAAAGTCAAAATGTTGACTTTAGACTTGAAAAAGTCAAACTTTGAATTTGAATTAAATGTTAAATTATCATATTGTCCTTAGACTAATTTAAATATTAACACTTGTTGAGATTTGACAAGCTTATCTATGCAAGTGGCTTATTGCATGCCAGACACCTACTCCACTAGTAGTTAGTGGAATGCTAAGTGGTGAGATAGGAAAGCTCTGGCATGTAGTTTGCTTGTAAAGAGGTTTTTTGCAAGGGTGAAAGGTCTTTTGGTTTTTAAAATGGTGAGAATTATTTTTGTAATTAAGAATTATAAAATAAACCAAGAACTAATTTTTTTTACTCTCAACAAAAGATCTTAAAGTTAGGTTCCTCATAAAAGTACCATCTCTCTCTATTTCCTCCACCATTTGAGTCCCACAACTCGGTTCCAAGTCTGGAGAATAGCGGGTGAACACTAGTGGTAGTCCCGACTTCGAGTTTGTGAGAAGATTGCGAAGAGTTCGTGAGGAGATTTCAAGAAGAGAAAAGCATCAAATGTGAGTTTTTCTTTTAACCCTATCTTTATTTCAATTACGATTGTTATGCATGTTGATTACTAAATTTGTTTTGTTGCAATTAGGTAAAGTTTGTTCCTTTTTTCACTGCGCAAGTCTACCATTTTCATCAGTTTACACATATTTGTTGTCTCTTACCATTGTAATAACGGTTTTGAACTTTTGCGATAGCTACAGTACTATTGGAATGGATTAGTATGGCTAGTACCAGTCTTTCCTAAATGGGAATTTCTGATAGCAAGCTTCGAAGCCAGCTTTGCTTCAATAGCAGTAGCTAATGCTATCATTTCTGACTCCATCATTGACTGGGCTAAGATGGTATTTTTCTTGGATATCCAAGCAACAACTCCTCTTGCTATATTAAAAATATAGTCACCTTTAGCCTTTGAGTCATCTAAGAGGGAGTTTCAATAAGCATCATTGTAACCTTCAAATACAGCGGAAAACTTTTGATAATGTATTCCTAGATTTTGTGTTTCTTAAGATACCTCATTACTCTTTCTACAACATTCTAGTGTTCTAGGCTAGGTCTGCTAGTAATCCTACATAGTAACCTTACAACGTAAGCTATGTCTAGTCTAGTTGAGTTAATAACATATCTCAGACTTCCTATGATGCTCACATATTCGAATTGATTAACACAGTCGCTAGTGTTTTTGAACAATTTAACACTAGAATCATAGGGTGCACAGGCTAGTTTGTTTTCAAAGTAGTTGTACTTCTTTAGGATATTCTTTATGTAATGAGATTGATCTAATAAAATTCCATTTTCAGTTATAGTAATTTTGATGCCTAGGAATACATTAGCCTCTCCTAAGTTTTTCATGTCGAAATTTGCACTCAACATTGATTTTACATCATTTATGACGTGCATGTTGGATCAAAAGATTAACATGTCATCTATATATAAGCATATGATAGTGCATAGCCTATCTTTAGTCTTATAGTAGTTATATTTTCACTCTCATTTACTTTGAATCTTTTGGACATGATTAAATTGTCAAAGTTTTATTGCCATTGCGCTTAAGAGCTTGTTTTAGGCCACAAAGGTATTTACCTAATTTAAAAACTTTAGATTCTTGACCATGAACTATGAAATCTTCAAGTTGTACCATATAGATCTCTTCTTCTAAATAACCATTTTAGAAGGCAGTCTTAACATCCATTTGATGTATTAAGAGATTGTTCAATATTGCTATAGAAATTAGCACTCTAATTGAGGTGATTCTAGTAACTGGAAAGAAAGAGTTAAAGAAATCTATGTTTTCCCTTTTTCTAAAACCTTTTGCTACTAGTCTAGCCTTATACTTGTCTATTGATCCATCAGGTTTGAGTTTCTTCTTCAAAACCCATTTACAGCCTATTGCTTTGCAGCTAGGGGGTAGGTCAACTAAGTGCCAAGCTATTAGATTCAAGAGAGTCCATTTAATCATTGATTACTTCTTGCCATAAGTTAGCATCTACTAAGGATAAGGCTTCTGTTTGATCTTTCACATATTCTACATTATACATTTTGAAGGCTTCTCCAAAGTCTTTTATGGTTCTTCTCTCTTACTTCTTCTAGGTTCAGGATCTACTTCCTTATCTTGAGTTTGGATCTTAACTAAAGCTAGACTCTTTGAACTTGAGTCCCCACTAGTTTGACTATTTAAGCCTCCTATTTCTATATTTAAAAGGAAATCTATCTTCGAAAAAGTCTACATCGTTTGATTCTATGATTACATTATTTTCTAAGCTAAGTCATAGAACCTATTGGCTTTACTATTTTTTAGCTTATCCTATAAAGACACATTCATAGGCTCTACTGGCTAGTTTTCTTCTTTTAGGATAATGTATTCTAATGTAGGCTAGACAACCCCAAGTTCTGAGATAATTCAGGTTTGGTGTTTTATTCTTAAGGACTTCGTATGGTGAAATTTTACTGTTTGATTTAGGAATTCTATTAATGACATAATGCATAGTCTTTATTATTTCACTCCACCAAGATGGTGCTGCTCTTGAATCAAGCAACTACCAACTCAGTTAGTGTTCTATTATCCATTTCAACTTTTCCATTCATTTTAGGAGAATAAGGTGCAGTTGTTTCGTGTATTATTCCTTTTGAGTTATAAAATTCATTAAAGAACTAAATCATATTCAGTTCCTTTATCACTACGAAGTCTTTTAATTCTTTTATTAAATTGATTCCCTATTTCAGTTACAAATACCTTAAACATGTTAAAGGCATCACTTTTATTTTTAAATAAATACAAGTAAAGTCGAAACAATCCTTTATAAAGGTTCTAAAGTATCTTTTAGTATTCCTAGTTAACATGCCATCAAATTCACATAAATCATAATGAGTTAATTCTATAGGTTCAGTTATCCTAGTTACAGATTTATGTGAAGTTTTAGTGATCTTAGCTTGACTACAACATGCACATTTCTCAAATTCATGCAAAGATAACTTAGGAATAAGATTTAATCTACTCATGTTGGTAATTAGTCGTTTATTAACATGACAAAGTCTAGCATGCCAAATATTAAAAGTAGACAACATGTAAGTAGAAGACATTTTCTTATTCAGTTCCAAATTTAACTTAAACCAAAACACGACCGACCACGCCACACCATCCAAAACTTGGGTGCACCTTGGGCTCAAACCCACGAATGAATGTATGAGTTTATAAAGGAGACTTCCACATTGCTATCTAGCAATATGTGAATGCATGTTTTGTGAGACCTATTTTTAATTTGAGTATAAGAAGTAAAATTCAACTAAGTAATAAGAAGTTGGCGTTTGAATAAATCCGCAGAAAGGATTAAGCAATAAAATGTTTTATGATTTAAGTATACATTTTTGTGATTAAGTGGGTAGTTCGCGAAAGAAGTTGTGCAATAAGAAAAGAAAAAGTCTTCACGTAAGTTAAGAAGTGAAAGTTTTGAGTGTTAGGTTAGGAGTTTTGGGTGGTCTTCGCGAGAAGAACCAAGTGTTTCATGGAGAAGAAGTCTGTTAGAAAGCCTTGGAGTTTAAATTCACGATAAAGAGTTCTATGCGAGTAAAATTTGGTTAGTTTGCGTGGAAGGTTTCTTTTAGTAAAAATATAACCACGCGATAAGGTTATTCACAAGAAATGCTAAGTGGTTGAAGTTATTTGCAGTTTGGGTTAGGCGGGAAGCAAGGTCTGGCGAAGAAAATGTCAAATCTGATTTGACTGGGGTTAACGTGTAAGTTTAAGGATTCAAGCATGGATAGATTGAATATTAAATTTACACGTGTGAAGTCTTAAGCAAGAGGTAGCGGACTGAGAAAAGTTTATGCATGACTAAGTTTAAGGGCTCTATACATAAGAGGATTTGGGTAACTAAGGAGGGAATGATGAGAGTTTTGTTGAAATGTTAAAGTGTTGCTGGTTTAGTCACGTGAGAAGATGCTTGTGAGAAGAAGAAGAAGGACTTCTTTAGTAAAGTTTGGTGAGTGCTTTTCTCTCAAATGAATTTATGTTAAAAAACTTATTATGATTTCTCTTTATTGATTTGAAAGAAGAATTCAAATGAGAATGTTTCAAAGAGATTTTTATGAAAAGTTATGTTTTCAAGCATGATTTATAATGTTAAAGCTTAATTTGATGATTATTATTTCAATACTATGTTCTTTCGAGATGATGCTAACTTTTATGTTCACATAAAGAGTCAAGGCTACCATGGGGTGTACGGGCTACATGGTGATAAGAAGTTGACTTATGCGTTGAAAGAAGCGTATAAAGCTTAACGACCTGAGCAACAAGGACAAATCTGTATGTTCTCGGATGCTATTGATACAATAGTCTAAACAGGAGGTAATGAGACAAAGCATAGAGAACGATTCAGGATCCTTGGTAAAATGAAATGATTTATTAAGCATAAATACAGATTTATGCGAAATGAAATGATTTGTTGGTATTTTTAAATGATTTGATATTAATTTTTGCGAAATGATTATGAAAAGGTATTGCGAAAAGTTTTCATAAAACCTCACCAAGTCTTTTAGAATTATGTTTTAAATATCTATCTTCCAGGATCAAGCGTTTAGGCCAAGTAGAGAAGAATGCTGAAGGATTTGCGGTGAGATAATTCAAGGCGTTGTGGAAATGGTTAAGCATTGGTTATTTGTTCAAAGTATTGTAATAATGTATGAAACGCCTGTTATTAATAAAGTATACATCTTGGTTTGTATTTATTTTACTTGGCGTTACATTGACCACCGTTACGTTTTGAGTGTTATTAATAGTTTAAAAGGAGTTGAGAATAAGGTTTTGCGATAAGAAAATTTGAAGGTTGTAACTAACTCACATCCTATTCCTACTACTTCGGTGTTTTCGTCGAAGTACGATTTGGAGTGTGACATGTTTAGAATAAAATAATAATAAATATTTGCTTACTTAAATTTTTCATTTGACATAATGTAGGTAAACCTTAAGGAAAGAAATTTCTTATGGTAAACGAGACATCGAAAACTCTAACCAAAAGCAAAAAACCCATTGAAAAGCCAAATTCTAGAGGCTATAGCAAACGAGGGTATTAAATCAAAATGCATTAATTAGACTAAGGTAAAGAAGAATTAGTCTTTCAACCTTGAAAATCAACCTTATGGATAGTGTCGTGGGTGAAGTTGAATGTGACAAAGGAAAAAAGAGAGGCTAAAAGCTAGGAAAAATAGGTTCAAGATGAAAGTGAACCTAAGCTCAAAGAAGCCTAGAAGCAACAAACTAGTTAGCCTATCAAATTTAATCTTAGCTGTTCAAGGATAAGGAAAAATTCATCCCATTCTAATCTTAAGAGGAAAAAGTAAATGTTAGGTAGTGTTCAAACTTTCTTCTTGATCCTACAGTTTTTTTTAATCTCTAACTTTAGCATCAAAACTCATGTAATTTGTAAAAATTTGTAGTAAATGGAGTTAGAACATTAAAGTCTCTTCCTCAAAATTATAACTCACTACTTGTCATATGAAGTTCTTTTATGCTATGTTTGGAACCTCATAATTTTGAGAAATTTCAATTCATAACGGATTTCAAATTAATTCTGTTGTTTGTTATCATAGAAAAGAGGATGATTTTAAAATCCAAAATGATTTCAATTTTTTTAATTAAAAACACTATTGGCTAAAATAATAAGATTTCACACGATTTCATAAGATTTGAAAGTAAATTACATAATTGGCCTCATCATTGTCTAATTTCAACTAACACATTCGTAGATAAAAAGCCTATATTAGTACCTTGTATGTGAGAAAGAGTGAATGGATGTCTATGCATTATAACGCGATTAAGCAACGCCATAGCATTGATGCGATATAACTTACTTAACCATCTTATGATTAAGGCGTGCTCCTCTCGAAGTAATTAAATGCCACACATGGTCACCTTTCTAAATACAAATGATGGAAGTTATCTCACAAAGGAAGAGAAAACTTTTTCTTGCGCCCATTAGCCATGTCCTTCCTACTTACCCTCTTAGGTAGTTGGTGACTTAGGTGATTAAGCCATGCGATAGTCCTTGATGTGATAAAGATTACTTAACCATCTTCTAATTAAGGCAGATACTTCTCAATGCTTAAAAGCCACACTCGCTCGCCTCTCTGGATACAAATGAGAAAGATTTATTAGGTGATAGCTTTCTAGATTTCATTAATTGTAAGGGTTATATTACCTCTCTTTTAAGGGTGACAACCTCTCGGTGCCAAATTACAACACTTGTTCTCCTTTCGGGACACAAATGATGGAGGTTTAATCGCCAGGATGGAGTTTGTTTCCAAACTCCTTTCTGTGTGCATTTAGCCATGTCCTTGCTACTTACCCTCTCGAGCAGTGGACGACAAACGCTAGCCAAGAAATGGAGTCAAGCTCAGCTAAACGTGATGAACCTTATAAGTAAAGACCTCTTATCAAGAACTTATCACAAGTCTAACTGCTTATAACACTTCAACGGATGAACAGTAAAGAAATGATCGATTGGCAGGGAACAAAACTGCAATGTATTGGTAGATGTAGGCCTTTCGGCCATGTATAATATAAAAGTTACACATTACAATGGGAGTGAAGAGGGGGAGCCGAACCACATAATGTATAGAAATGCATTCATAGAACAAGTTAGGGAAAAGAGTATGATGGTTTCTCTCTCTAATCTCTCTCTAAGCTCTCACTTGTAGGTTGACCATGGAAGAGGTAAAGGAGAAGAACTTATACAAAAAAAGGAAAGACTAGTCCTTTCCGTCGGCTCATATGGACCTCTCTAGGTGAGAAGCTTCTGCACATGCCAGCGTCGATTGCAGTCTTGTCAAGTCATGTCAACTCAACTGTCATGTCTTGCCCCAAATGCCACCTTCTATGAATAGATAAGGACATGACGCCTAGACACCTATCACATATCCTATCACGAGATGATACATTGAACGTCTAGTATGCGGAACAACTCATTCCAATTTGTCTCATTGCATAGCTTTAGAGACTTTCACAACTCATTGTTGTAGAAATGCTTGAACCTTTAGATGGTATTGCATTGCCTAGATTTCAACAGTTAACTTGAATTCAACTACTAAGCGTTAAGTACAAATAATAATGCAGCAGAATAAACATAAGTTCTTTTAATTAACTTGACACTTTACAAAGAATTTGCACTTAAACAATTACATTCCTTTTTACATGGTACAAAAGTAAAGCCTGAATTCCAAACCACACGCATTCATCCACTAGTGATGCTACTCTTCTCATCAAGGTGTTTGGGAGTATAAGAACCCCTTTCTTATCATTCTCCTTGATCGCCCAGCAACCTAACTCAAGGACAATCTTTAGGCTCTTCACCCTTTGCTCAGCTCTTCCACTCATCGTATTCAACCACAAAAAATTGTGTTGCTGCTCTTGGCACTTCTTCAGAACTGAGCTGCCCTTTGCGTTAGGAAGTGAAGTTCTTACCTACTGACCCCTTAAACGCAAGATGGAAAGACATGGCTTGCGCACCGCACAAGTTTACATAACAACCCACATTTTCCTCCTTTACTTGGCTTCAATGCCTTAGAACCATTCTTTACTTGGCTTCAACGCCTGACAACCTGTGAAATGGAAGACTTAAAACCTTAGTCAAAGACTTAGCAAGTGATGGATTTAGGAAATACCTTTTTGAAAAAAACAACATATTTAATAATATCGACCTTAACATCATGAACACCAGTATTCATTGCATCAACTAAAATTCTTAATACAATTTACAATATAGTAATCACAAACAATTCTACGCATTTCAGTTCATCAAACATTCACCATTTACCACCGAGACCTAAGATTCTCCCTTCCATATTAAATGACCTAGACCTAGGATTCACTTCACCAACATTTACTTGCTTAGACCTGGAACTCAGTTTACCAGCATCAAGTATTAAACCTAGGATTTCCACTAGAGTCTTGCAATAGACTTGAAATTTCTACCAGTGTCTCGTAACACTCAATCTCATCTCAGACTTGAGATTCGCTTTTACCAGCATCTCATTGTCTTGACTTGGGATTCACTTTCACCAACGTCTCACGAATTCATTTCACACCTAAATCAGGGATTCACTTCACCAGCATCTAACTCTCAAGCACACAACTCATTCTCGCTTAGACGTGGGATTAGCTTCACCAACATTTACTTGCCTAGACCTGAGATTTACTTCACCAGCGTCTTGCGATAGATCAACAACACCACACATCACATAATCATTACCACCAACAAATGAGAAACGTTAGTTCAACAACTCACTTTTAAGGTATAATCTTCACAACAATAACAATATCATACAATCAGCAACAACATAAGGTTACGAAAGAATGCTTTTCATACAATCGTTCATAAAATACTTCTTTCATTAACACAAATATTGCTGTTAAACACAGTCATTCATTCATATAGAATTACTTGTTTTCTCTACGAAATCATTTACAACATTTAATCATTTAAAAGACCACTCACAAAAATACTTAGCCTAAACTATTTCTCTTTTTTTTACTTTTTGCTTCCTTTTCTCGCACTAAAAACTTCTATTAAAAACCTTTTAGAGTGTCTAGCATCTCATGCTTTTTGTCCTCTCAACCTTTGAGTCTTATTTATAGTGACCTTTCACATCCATGGGTCATTTCATGCTTTACACGTGTCACTTTCCTGCTTTGCCGTACTATGCAGCTAACCCAAGCTTGAAATGTAGGCCAGCTATCACTTCGAGATTAGACATTTTTCTTGACATGCCAACCTTTTCTTTTTGGAGTGCTCAACCCGCCTATCTCTCTTCTTAGGAAATGACAAACATTTACTTTTCCTCAGAGGGTCGTCTAATCTTGTCAACAGATCACCTAATTCATCGCAACATACTAAGGCGTAGGTACTTCCCCCCACCTTACCATCAAATCACTTAATTCTTAGCATTAAGGGCTTACTTCTTTTTCGCCAGATATTCTCATCCCATCGCTTGCGCCAACACGATAACAATTAGACAAATATTCCTCTTCTTGTCACCTTTTCTTCCATCGCATCCTCTCTTTGTAGAATGGCTCTTATACTTTTAGTCAAATAATCTCATCAAATGAGGCTCCTTTTCAACACAACTTCTTTTTCATATCAGAGCCTCACACCAACTAACATTCTTGTCCTCTAGTTAATAAGACTAACTTGCATTATGAGAAGTTTAGGGATGCGAAGAGGAAAGTAAGTCTTGGAGGTGGAATTGTGCTTGAGGACAAGCATTGATACGAAGTCATAATTAAGGATAAGCATTGTTCTAAATTTGGAGGTGTGATAACTTGTAGAAATACAAGTTATTATAGCCTTTCAGGTAGAACA
>CM046889.1:11853315-11929530 GCA_025688845.1 Cucumis hystrix
TGATAACTTGTAGAAATACAAGTTATTATAGCCTTTCAGGTAGAACAATGGAGCCAAAACGCAAGATAATGTGTCGAAACATGTTGCTTGTATAAAAAATTCATAAATTTAAGAGAATACAACTTGCATAAGTCTCCAGCTTGTTTTACCTTGTTTTGAGTGTTTTATTGCAAGATTATAAAAAAAAAGAAGAGACAGTGAATCACAGAGTAATGCGTGCAAAAAGCTATGCGATAGGAACCTTGTTTGACAATTAACATCCTCAGTCGAGGAACCACATCATCACGCGATAAGGATTCACTTGCAGACAAGAATGGTAGTTGGACTTGATGTGACTTGACAAGAACTGCAATCGACACTAAAATTATCAGAAGAATAGAAGTTTCCCATCAAAAGTAGTCTATATAAAGCCTCCTTCCCTACCAATTACTTCGTCTGCTTTGAATGGACCAAAACCTAGAGAGCTTCATGAGAGCTAGCGAAGCCTTTTCGCCTTCTATAAAAGATTTCTATCCTCTTTTCCAATCAAAAATAAGTGAGAGCTTAGAGAAAACTAGACAGAGAACCACCATTTTCTTCCCCCTAATTTGTAAAAGAGTCAAAAAATGCTTAGGCATTCCATGGCTCGACTTTCATTCCTTTACTTTCCATTTTTTATATTCATTGTAATGTATGAGTTTATATTGTACAATGGCCAAAGGCCTACATAATAGATTGCAAATTTATTTCCTTTCAATCTATCGTGTCTTTACTGTTCATTTGTCAAAGTGTTATAAGTAGTTTAGGTATGTGATAAGTTCTTGATGAGAAGTCTAACTTATAAGGTTTGTTGCTTTAGTTGAGCTTTACTCCATCGCTTGGCCGGTGTTTGTGGCTAACTACTCGAGAGTGTAAGTAGGAAGGACATAGCTAACGCGTATAGGAAGGAGTTTGACAACAAATTTCATCTTGGAAATTGAACTTTCATCATTTGTGTTCTGAAAGAAGAACAAGTGTGCTAACTTGGCGCCGAGAGGTTGTCACCCTTAAAAGAGAGGTAATACGAGTCTTATAAGTAACAATTTCTAGATAGCTATCGCTTAATTAAGCTTTATCATCTGCATCTTGAGAGGTGAGCAAGTGTGGCGTTTAAAGCACAGAGACGTGTTCGCCTTAATTAAAAGCTAATTAAATGATCTCTATCGCATTGAGAACTATCGCGTAGCTTAATCGCTTGCAATGCGGTGACTTTCCTTCACAATATCCTAACACAAGTTAGTTCATTCTCCATATTCTCACCATTCTATTGCACATTTTACAAAATCTCTAGTGTAGATATTAGGTTTAGTACATAGACATACTTTTACTTTATACTGTATTAAAATTGTATACCGCCTAGATGAGAAGTAAGCTTTATAATTAAGATTTGATAGAAATTCCTTGTGTTCGTCCCTAGACTTTCCAAGAAACCTATCATTTTGCTTACACTTGGACAAGTGATTGGAAAACTTGTACTGCATGTTTATTATTTGGAAATCAGCAAGCATAGATAGGAAGCACTTTTTATCGCATAATTCTATCCTAATTGCCTACTAAGTCAAACAGTTAGAGCTCAACATGCCATAACCATGAACTTTGAATGCACATAAATCAATAAGCAGTAAGCAAAGATAGAGGTTTTCTGGTAAGGTTAGGTTTGAACACAGGGAGTTGGTGCTCTAAATGGACTAATTGTGTGTTCTAATCCTATGCGGTATCTACTTGACATAATTTCTATTAACCAAAAAGTGCTTTGGAGTTAAATCTACTCAACAGTGCCTACATTGAGCTGGTTCACATTATGGACTTAGTGAAAAGATAAACTACAGTGTTGTGCACAATTTTCTAATTTTAAGCAACAAAGATAATGTGACTTGAGAAATAGTGTTATTGCCTATGATGGTGTATTGTATGTGCATACTTAGTTCCCCATGACGTGTCATTGATTCAGGATCATTGTATGCAAAATGTTTCTCATGAATCTTTTCATCATGCAAGGGGACATGATCCTTGCATGCAAAATGCTCCTAATGTCTTCATCACATACTTTTATGTCCTCGTTAAGTACATGTTTTTCTATTGCTTGCCCAAGTATAAGCAAAAAAATAGGTTTTCCTGGATGATCCAGGGTTGAACACAGGGAATTGATACCAAAACTTAGTTGTAGAGTGTACTTGTCAGTCAAGCAACATAAAAGAATTCTATACAAGGTGACAAAATATAAACTTAAACTAAATCTACTTATAAACGCCTAGAGAATCTATAAAAATGGGTTGAGATGGTTGCAAGATGGTGATGCGAGCTAACTTGTATAAGAGAAAAAATGAAGGAAAATCTATGTATTATTAGGCGATTAAGCAATGCGAAATGTTTGATGCGATACAACTTACTTTACTAGCTTCTATTTAAGATGAGCTCCTTTTGGAGTCTTTAAATACCACACCTGCTAACCTTTTGGGATGCAAATGACTAGGCTTGATTAAGCGAAACATATCTAGAAGCGTTCACTTATAAAGCTTATAGAGCTTTGGGTTTATGGGCGACAACCTCTCGACGCCTAATGTCAACCCTTGTTCACCTGTTGGGATACAAATGATGGAAGTTATCTCAACAAGGTGGAGTTTGTCTCCAAACTTGTAATGACCCAACTCTTTATACTAAGTTGAAGTCATTACCTTAAAAATAAATAACAATTTTGACAATTTCTTGAAAAGAGGAAAACTAAATTTTCATTAACAATACCACAAAAACATGTTGCAGCTGATTTTACAAATTTTAAAGATAATAAAAATAAATAGATAAAAATATTTAAGCTCAAAACACTGAAAATGAACAATGAAAAGTGGAAGCAAAACTGTGTCCCCATATGGCATGTCACATATCCTTCTTGTTGTTCACCAGCTTTCCTCTATCTTTACCTTTGCCTGAAATGTTAAAGTTAGAAAAGAATGGGTATATACATATACTTCGTAAGGGACTCACTACTAGTCTCACTAGGTGTATGTTAACTTCCCATTAGGGTTCCGTAAGGAAGTACCCCAAAACTATCATGCTCCCAAACACACGCTATCCAGTGCTTCTGTAGGGACACATCTGGGATCTCGATGAACTTGAAGGAAACAGCTAAGAGAATTGAGCTGTACGTGACCCTGTCGAACCACTCGAACTCACATCAGTCTTAAAGGTGATGATCTCAAGAGACACCCACATGAATACGATCTTAATAGACAAAGTTAACAAAACATCCATCTATATAATATAATATATCATAAACTGATGGAATTTATGTCCTCAAACTCGTCGATTGTAGATATAATCCATTGACCATTATTAGTAAAGTGTTATTATTGTAATAATTGTTATTGACTACAATATTAGTTTTGTCTTAATAACCCAAATCCAATAAACTAAAATCCTAAGCTGTTTAATGAGTCTTGAATAGTATGTAGAGACATATAGGGATCAATGTTCAAGATCAGCTTAAAGGGTCTATAGTATAGGGATAAGGCTGGGTACCTTATCTTGGTAACACTATGGATACGGCTCACTATGTATTTGATACAAATGCAATGATCCAACGCGTTAGTGTAGTTGACATGCGAGTGAGGGTATCCTATGCAATGAGATTGCATAAGATGGGACTGCAAAATAGTAACCACTAGATGTAATCCTATTAACTAGTTAAGTTTCTATTTCATTAGGATGACCTAGGTAACTTAGAATTAATCCTGAGTGTGTTATGAACTCCTATTCACGAGAGATTGTCCTTTGATTTGTACGGGTGAGAGTGGCTAGATCGCCGACTAAATAAGCTTATCATTTTAAGGACAAGACCGAGTGGTGAGTTGGGAACATAATTACACAAGATGGAATTCACTCCTTCCCTACTTTTGGGTAAATAGATGAGTGTTCTCTTAAATGGTGCCTCCAGGTCTTGAACAAAGAGTCCTACCCCTCTCTATGATACGAGAGAGGTTTCTGTTTATTGGTAGAACCACAAACAGATTGTTCATTAGAGGAGCACTGGTATTGAAGGATTAGAGGTAACCCAGGGGTAAAATGGTAAATTGGTCCAACTAGTGTTACGAACACTCCTGAAGGACTAACTTACTGTTATTGGTCTATATCCGTGGACACAAAAATAAATCTACAGGGAGAAGAGTTCAGCTGTGAATCTTTAGTGGAGTGTACACACAGTTAACGAAAATTGATTAATGTGGTTAATGAGTTTAGCCAATTAATCTCAGATCGTTGTAGCTTCTGATCTGTAGGTTCATTAGGTCACATTCCTAGCTCGTAAAGGGCAATGAGATTTATGTATATTGGTTGTAATTTGAAATTTTCAAATTTACTTTGGAAATTAGTATAATGTATAATGATACATTATAATATAAAGTTTATCAAACTTTATTATATAAATTTAATTTTGGATATGATTCAAAATTAATTTATGAGAGATAAAATATTTGCATGAGTTCAAATATTAATTTAATGTGAATTGGATTCATATTAAAATTATTGATTATGAGAGAAACTTATATTTGAATATGATTCAAATTTATTATAAGATGTTTCATTTAGCTATTAATTAATTAGAGAATTAATTAATAATTTAGTTTTATTTAATTAAATCTATAAGATATTGTAGAGATATTCATTCAAATAAGATTTGAATGAAATATTAATTAAATATGATTTAATTAATTATATTAATATAAATATATAAGATATTGGAAACATATTCATTCAAATAAGATTTGAATGACATATTAATTAAATATGATTTAATTAATTATATTAATATAAATCAATAAGATATTGGAGAGATATTTATTCAAATAAGATTTGAATGAAATATTAATTAAATATGAGTTAATTAATTATTAACTAATTGATTAATTGTTAATTAATTAGTAGATTTGATAATAGAATCTAATGATTCTCTACTACTCCTTTTTCTATTCCAAAAAGGAAAGAGAGATATAAATATCTAGAAGAAAATAGTTTTCTTCAACCAAATTCATCAAGAAAAAAGTCAAGGCTTTTTCTCTTTGCAAAAAGAAAAGAGTTTCTCTCAAATATCTCTAAACCTTTTTCCATCCCAATTGGTTCTCACAAACCAATCTCATCCCAGAGGATAGGAAGGTCATCGACGAGTGGTGTCCCCAATTCGGTGATTTGTAGATTCAGAGACATCATCAAAAGTAAGTTCTCTGTATCTTTTAATTTAAAAGCATGCTTTGTTTTTTATTTAGAATTTTGATTCTAAAACTTTGCCAATGTACTGGTATTTTAAGATACCCAAATTAATTTGAGTAACGGTTCTTTAAATTCTTCCGTTGCCATAGGGCTTTTATCCCTTCATAAACATCATAAATCTGACATGAATATCAATCATAACGTTCTTATCATGTGATTAATACTTCATGCATCATAATATTTATCAGTCATAACATATCAGTCATTTCATATCGATCATAACATCCCAGTCATCCATATCAGTTACATTATGCATCTTAGCTACATCAATGCATAATGGAAACTACTTGCAAACTCTTGATTTTTTTGTCGAAGGTCTAGTAGTAGAATCTCTTACTTGAGAGATTTAATTCAACGTTGATTCCGGCTCAGTTCCCAGGTAGGAGGTATTTCGTAAATCGTCAACTTAAGTACCTCCAACCTTAGAAAGAACTTTACCGATGGAGTTCCCTTATAACCTTAAATTCTATTTGTCCTACTTAGTTTCATTAAACTAAAATAAAACATAATTCTAATCCTATTAGAATGAATGTGATCTTAGGTCTATTTAATTTTAAACAATTTAAAATTAAATCAAATTAATCCTAAAATCCTATGTTTGCATGCAACTCTTTATTATACGTTGACAGTTTCTAATTATCAAATTTTATAACTGTTATAAAATTAAGTAATTAGTCCTATAATATGCATACCATGGTTTACTTAATTAAAAGAACAAACCATGCAACATGCTAAACATTACATTAATATAACAATTATATTAATCTACTGATGAAATATGCTCAATGCAAATTGATTTTGATCTTAATTAATATAATATTTATATTAAAAAAAATACATGAAAATCAATCAAGCATACACAAGACATTAATTTAAATATAACAAATTATATTTAACTAAGTAATGTCATGCATCATGTTTATCCAATTTCATATATTTAAAATATCAACATATTTAAATAACTCATGATATTCAAAATCATGCATTAATTTGATTAATTAAAAAATTCATGGTTATCCAATTTCATATATTTAAAATATCAACATATTTAAATAACTCATGATATTCAAAATCATGCATTAATTTGATTAATTAAAAAGTTAAAAAACTACCAAATATAAAACTTGAATCCACAACCTCTAACGTAAAGAAAGGGTGAACAACCAATTCACCAAAATTCTATAATTGGTAGTTAGCACATGCACAAAAAAATATATAGTTTTTTCCGATTTTCCTTTTTTTTAAAAAAAAACGCATCTTCATAGCATTTCTTACCATCAAATGACACGGACTTACAAACTTGATTACAGAATTAAAATGCCCAAAACAACAGGCCCTTACATCAATCAAATTAATGAAAAATTGTAATCTAAGGTGCCAAAATTGAACACATCTATTTTGCAAACCAAATTCATAATGCAAAAAAAATTCACCTAATCAATGCAAATTTTAAAATTCCCAATTAAAACTTGAGATGACTCTGATACCAATTGAAGGGATTCCCACCACATCGAAAGATTTTACAGAACCATTCCTCAATTTAATTTGGAAATCCCAAAATACCAGTACATTGGCAAAAATAATTAAGAAATTAGTTTTCTTATTAAGACTAAAAGGCTAAGCAAGCTTTCTAATTATAGATTAGAGAAAGAAAAACTTACTTTATGTCTCTAAATCTACAAAGTAAATCTCCAAATTGGGACACCACTCGTCGGAGACCTTCCTATCCTCTTAGATGAGATTAGTTTGTGGGAACCAATTGGGATGGGTACAAGTTTACAAATTTTTTTAGAGAAACTCTTTGTAGAAAAGCAAAATTATTTGTTTTATTTTTGTTAATTGAATCATTACAGAAAATTATTTTCTTCTAGATATTTATAAATCTCTTTCGTTCTTGGAGTGGGAAAGGGAGTAGGAGAGAATCATGAGATTCTATTAATTTAAAAAATATTAAATTAATAGAAATTTCAAATCTACTAATTTATTAACCATTAATCAATTAGTTAATAATTAATTAAATCATATTTAATTAATATTTCATTTAAATCTATAAATATCTCTCCAATATCTTATACTTTTATATTTGTTTATTTAAATAAATTAAAACTAAATTATTAATTAATTCTCCAATTAATTAATAGCTAAATTAAATATTTTATATTTAACTAAATTAAATTTGAATTATATTCAAATATAAATTTCTCTCGTAACCAATAATTTTAATATGAATCAAATTCACATTAAATTAATATTTGAACTCATTCTAATATTTGTCTAAATTAATTTTGAATTATATCCAAAATTAAATTTATATAATAAAGTTTGATAAATTTTATATTACAATGTATCAATATACATTAAACCAATTCCTAAAGTAATTTTGAATATTTCAAATTACAACCAATATAAATAAATCTCATTACCCTTTACGAGCTAGGAAGGGGACCTAATGAACCTACAGATCAGAAGCTACAACGAAATGAAATTAATTGGCTAAACTCATTAACCACATTAATCAATATTCGTTAGTTGTGTGTACACGCCACTAAAGACTCACAGTTGAAACTCTTCTCACTATAGATTTATTTCTATGTCCACGGATATAAACCAATAACAGTAAGTTAGTCCTTCACGAGTGTTTGTAACACCAGCTGGGTCAAATTACCATTTTACCCATAGGTTACCTCTAATCCTTAAATACTAGTGCTCCTCTAATGAACAACCTGTTTATGGTCCTACCAATAAACAAAAACCTCTCTCATGCCATAGGGAGGGTAGGACCCTTTGTTAAAGTCCTGGAGACACCATTTAAGGGAATAGTCATCTACTTATCCTAAAGTAGGGAAGGAGTGAATTTTATGTTGTGTAATTATGTTTCCAACTCCCCACTCAGTCTTGTACCCAAAATGATAAGCTTACTGAGTCGGCGATCTGGCCACTCTCAACCATACAAATCAAAGGACAATTCCTCGTGAACAGGAGTTCATAATACACTCAGGATTAAGACTAAATTACCTTGGTCATTCTAATGAAAAAGAAACCTAATTAGTTAACAAAGTTAAATCTTGTGATTTACTATTTCGTGTTCTGATCTTATGCAAACTCATTGCATAGGATACCCTCACTCGCATGTCAACTTCAAGAACACTTTGGATTAGTGCGTTTGTATCAAATACAAAGTGAGCCGTATCCATAGTGTTATCAGGATAAGGTACCGAACCTTATCCCTATACTATAGACCTTTTAAGTTGATCTCAAACATTGATCCCTGTATGTCTCTACATACTGTTCAAGACTCATCAAACAACTTAGAATGTTAGTTTATTGAATTTAGGTTATTAAGACAAAACTAATAATATAATCAATAACACTTATTACAATAATAACACTTTATTAACAATGATCAATGGATTATATTTACAATCTATGAGTTTTAGGACTTAAATCCCAACAAGAAGTTAATTCCCTCTTCTTCAGTCAACTTTTGAGTGAGACTTTAGAGAGAGACTAAAGAGAGAAGCTCATCCTTCATCCACTTAACTTGTAAAAGAGCCAAAGAATGCATTTCAATTCATTCTACGGTTTGGCTCTCCTTGTTACTTTTCATTTTCATACTTTCATTATAATGTTTGAATTTTAGCTAAATATGTACAAATTTATCTACCTCCTTTACTAATCTACCAAATCAAATATAGTACAAAAATACTCCGTAACTAATCAAATATATACAATTTTATTTAACTTATGCCTCAAATCTACCAAATTTTATAATTCTACCAAATATGATACAACTACATAAAAATACACTATAACTAAAATAGTTTGATACAACTGCACAAAATACACTATGACTAAAACAATTTGAAACAACTACACAAAAATACATTATAACTTAAACAAATTTAGTTAAGTGTTAAAAGATTTTGATTTGTTCCTTCCATAATCTTCCAATATCACTTTACAAGAAATTACACTATGCCTAAAACACTCAACAACTAAGAAAAGAAATACATTATAACAAATTTGTGTGAGGATTAGAACTCATCATATGGTTTTTATTCAAAGAATTAGTTTAATATTCTAATGTATATATTCATAACGATCTTTAAAAACAGTTTCATCTCAATTCAACATTCGTAAAGAATACTACCATGAGAATTAAAAGATAATTACTTAAATGATAATTGCTTGCTTGAGAGAATGTCTTCAAAATATATTCTTCAGCAACAAGTTTGACTCTTATAAATCTTTGGATGGATATGATAAGATGTGTAAAAAAAATTTAATCTTATATAAATCTTGATTCCACGTTCTCTGTCAATCTTGTAATTTACTAATTTACTGTCAATATCGATCTGCAAACTAAACAATATAATAAAAGATAATCCATCAAGAGCATGAACATATGTGATTTTTTTTTAAAGGTTTTTAAATGCAAATAAAAATATAGTAAAATTTAATCCATCAAGCGCATGAACACGTGAGATTTTTTTAAAAGATTATTTTTAAATGCAAACTAAAAATATAATAAAAGGTTTTTTAAAAGATTTTGACAATGAAAATATGAAATAATTAAGATTGTATTAACTATTTAAAAATCTATTTTTTTTAAAAAAAATTTAATATTATAACAACATTTAAAAAATTGAAAATAAAATTACTTTAATTCCCACCATCAAAACCTACTAACACAAAATATTTCAGCATTAAAAAAAGAGTAAACAAATACATATATTTGCAGTTAAACAAATATTTCAAACGAATATAGTCTTAACCAAATCAATTGTGATAGATTTTCAACATTTATCTAGGTGATGTTTGGCAAGTTGTATGGTGTAGATACATTAGATGCTAACTATTGTTCAACAAATTGCACTCCAAAAACTCTACTAGAACAAGAAGTCTCAACCAAATAATTCTTGCTATCACTATACTTTTCCCGTCTCACCATGAACGTAAGATAATCTCCCATTTTTGTCAAAACCCTCTATGGTCTCCATAAATCTTCTTCTTACCTTCTTCAACAAAATGTAAAAAACATTTGTCATATGATCATAAATCTCACAGTTCTTCTTAAAACAATTGTGTGAGAAATTGAGTTTTTAGTGAAATTTGTAAATGCTATGTGTGAGGAGTTGAGAGGAATTGTGTTTTTTCGTAGATGCAGATACCATAAATTTGCATAGCCATAAGGGTTAAATATAGAATATATTGAAAAAATTGTTAGTTGATAAAAAATTTGTGAAAATAAATTTAAAGAATGTATATATCATATTTAATTGATAAATATAAATATGTAAAACGATATATGGTATTAGAAAGAAAAGATTTTACTAAGTAAATCTCAATTTTTAAATAGAAAGAAAAAGATTTAGTAAAATAGTTGCAATCCTCTAAAAGTATTTTAGAATTATCCGTACAATCACTTGTGGTATAAATTGTTTGGTATAATTATTAAGATTTTCGTTTGTTGACATTCTTTAAAAATCAAATCCTAAAATTTTCTATCTATACCGATTTCCCTTTCATTATGACCGTTGGATCAAGTTAACTATTTTGGTCCAAATAAATTTTATTTACATGGGCAGTTCAATTAAGCCAAAAAAAAAAAAAACAAAAAACATAATTTGTTCATATGGTAAATATGAGCCAAATATATGTGGTTGTGCCCATAGATATGATTCATAGACCAACCAGACCCAAGCCCATAAAGCTCTCACTAGAGAACTCCATAAATAGAGGAGTTCTCTTCATTTGTGGAGGAGATAAATTTTTGCTCTAGAAGGTCTAAAGAGACCCAAGAACCAGAAAAAATTTTACTCTAGAAGGTCTAAAGAGACCCAAGAACCAGAAGACTCTCTAAATCCTGAAGTTGACCACCCTAGAAGATTGAAGCTCCTTTGAAGATACAAGCTTTCTTCCAAGACTCCAACTTCAAGAACCTCACATGCTCTACTTCCCAAAATCAAGCATAGACATTCAATCGAGAGAGGATCAAATCCTAGAGAACGAACCACAACGCATGTGAAACCCTAAATTTTTAAGACCTTTGGAACTTGTTAAGTTTTGGTAAAGAAAAGAAGGAGAATTTCTTAGAAGGGTTAATTTAAGGTTATGTATTGAGGTTTGAGTACTAAGCCAAGAATAAAGTTGAAAAATGGCTAAGTGTCAAAAGAAAAAAAAATGCAAGGCGTTTAGAGGTTATAATGTATGGCGAAGTTAGTTTGGCTTAGGCATAAAGAACCTCTAAAGACATGTCTTAGGCAGCCAAATGGGTTAAAATAACCTCTAAGAGGAAGTTTGGATGACACTGGTTTAGTAGAAAATGTGGCCGAGAACAAGGCTAACTAACCTTCAAGGAACACAAACTAGACGACCAAGTGCATGTTGATAAAAACCTCTAAAGGTTAGGCGACAAAGAGAAGGTTGGGCAGTCAATATTGAGAAATAACCTCTAAAGAGAAGTCATGGGCATTTAAGGTTGCTTGGCGAGTAAGAGGTTGCTAGGCAAAATGATTGTTTAAGAGGTTAGCAAAGCTTGGTGAGGGCTATGTGAGGAGACTGGGGATGGCTAGGTGAGATGACACACTAAGAGGTCAGTAAGCATGAAAAGTAGGTGGCCAAGAGTTAGGCGAGGAAGCTTATGGCCATAAAGGTTAGTAAGTGAGGAAACTAGGCGGTTGAGAGGGTTAGGTGAGGATGCTTGCACGCAAGGAAGGCTTGCGGCCATGGTTAAGAGGTTAGCAAGATGTTTATGTAAGCTACATGACTGATTAAGGGCAATTAGTTTAATGGAACTCCAGGTGCCTTGAGCAAGTTAAATGTATTTTGCGGCCAAGGTGGAGGTGAATTAGGAAGTAGGAGGTGGATTAAGAAAATTCAAAGGCTGATCAAGGAAGCTCGAGGTGTCCCATCAGTTTCATGCAAAGCTTCACTATAAATAGGAAACTTCAAACTAGGATTTCTCACAATCCACTAGTGCCATTTACTTCAAATGACTCTCAGAAGATCAGAAATTGAGTCTAATTACTAAAAAAGGGTTTCTGATTAATTTAAAGGCGAGGAAGATTGAATTCAAATAAAGAAAAGGCAAGAAGGTTAATTTTGAGGAGAATCTAAGCAAGGTGCACATTTTGGAAGTCACAGAATGCATCTTTTGGAGACTGAATCTGAAATTTTGAGGTAAGATAGTTACAACATTTTCAAGTAATGTTGTAGAATTTTTAGTTATAATTTTCTTAAAGTAAAGTTAAGTTTATAGACTAAAATCTATTTTTGTGCAGCGGCTGAGTGTCAAACAAGGCAAGGCGAGTTGGGCATGAGTTTTTAGTTTATAAAGGTTATATTATTCCCAACATCGGAAATAGGGTGATATTCTCGACGTTTTTCGGGTGCGTCTGGAGTTCTCCGTCTTTTTAACTCCAATTCTTTACAAAATCGAAACAAAAAGGAGAAAGAAAAACGAGAGAGGAAGATCGAGAAGAACGAGAGAGAGGGAGATCGAGAAGAAGAGGGAATCGTCGCCGTCGCATATCGGTATATATTAGTTTGACGTGATTTTTGTTTTATTTACATTGATTTTGAATTAGAAATTAAGTTTTTGAATTACTTTTTGTTTTAGGAATTGAATTTTGAAATATGTTTTCGTTTGGAATTTATGAATTGAGTGTTTGATTAAGGAATTGATCTTGCATATTTCTGCTTTAGAAAATTTTCATATATATTTGTTAGGTGATTTCTACTAGTAATGGATAATTAGAAGAAATCCAAATGTATGAATAATTTGGTAATCTAATTGTAATGAAATATGCAAATTAAGTAGGTTAAGAAATTTGAAGAGTTTAAGTAAGTTAAATTTGAGAGAAATAGTATAAAATGATATATTTAAGAAAATGGAGAAATTAATATTTTGTAAAAAAAAAGAGAAAAGGGAAAGGAAGGAAAGGAGGGGACGCTTCGAATTCTATGTTTATTTAGTTGATTACATTGTATTGTTGAGTACTGAATATTATTGTATTTATACGATGAGGGGTACAACAATGACTATCCTGCTAGTAGATATAGTAGGGTGTTTGGTTAGTTTGTTATGGCTATCCTGTAGTTATGGTAGTCTTTTGTAGTTTGAACTTAGCTTCAGTTAAAAGAGAGGGAAGATTTGGCATAGCTTATTCATGGAGTAATTAAGTGTAGGGTTTGATAGGGATCAATAATATAGGACTAATGATTAAACAATTTTATGTTTTAGGTCTTTAACGATGGACAAGGGTTGGATGAAAGTTAGGAATAAGTTATCGGTTGAGTATAGAGAGGGTGCCCAATTTTTAGAGATTGCCAAGTTTCATGTCGATGCTTACGGACGAATAAGGTGTCCATGTAAGAGATGTATGAACTCAAATTGATACTCATTAGAGGGTGTGGAGCGACATCTATTAACCATTGGAATATCCCTCTCCTATACATAATGGTTGTATCATAGAGATTTAGTGAATTTACATAGAGGTACTGAAAGGTTTGATGAATGAACAAGTAGTAACCCTTTTGATGAAGGAACTAGTAGTAACCCTTTTGATGAAGAAGATGAAATGTTTGATATGCTTAACGATTTACTAGCTCCGATTAAACACGAATGAGAAATTGAAGCTTCTATTAGGGTAGATATAGAAGAAGAAATATCAAACATATTTCATGACTTATTGAATAAAGCTCATAGTGAGTTATACCCCGATATTTCTAAATACTCTTCCCTAAAATTTTTGGTTAAGATGATGCACATAAAGGTTTTAAACGGTTGGAGTAACAAGTCATTTGACATGATGTTAGACTTAAAAAAGAGTGTGTTTCCAATGTGTGGTACCAATGTTTCTAGTTCATTCTACGAAGCTAAATGAAAATTGCGTTACATGGGACTGGGATATTGAACTATTCATGCTTGTAATTACGAATGTGTCATGTATTGAAAGGAGTTTGAGGATTTGCAGTTTTGTCCAACTTGCGGTGGGTCTCGGTACAAGGTTAGTCCTAATAACAAAGGAAAAAAATTCCGCATAAGTTATTGCGTCACTTTACTTTGATACCGAGATTACAATGCTTATTTGTTTCGCAAGAAGGATCATCTGACATGAGATGACACCATGAAAAACGTGTTCAAACAGATGATGTGTTGAGACATCCAGCTGATGAAGATGGATAGAAACATTTTGATTCTGAAATTTCTAATTTCACTGCAGATGCACAGAACAGTCGTCTAGGGTCAGGTTCAGATGGTTTTAATCCATTCGGTCATATAAGTACCTCGTACAGCATGTGGCATGTGGTGTTAATTCCTTACAATTTGCCACCCTGAAAATGCATGAAAGAGTCAACTTTTGTCATGACATTGCTCATTCACGATTCAAAATCTCTTGGTAGAAAAATTGATGTTTACCTTAGACCCTTGATTAAGGAACTTAAACTGTTATGGACTTTTGGGGTGCGTACGTATGATTCCCTTACCACTAATTTCTTTCAGTTGTACGTGTTGGATCGGTATGGCAACCCTTGAGGGGGGGTGAATAGGGTTTAATTAAAGTTTTTAAAAAATCAAAAGTAAATTCAACTAATTAGATATTTTTTTTAAATTAAATAAAGAACTTTGTAAAATTTGTTAAATAACAAGATTGATAAAAAGATATGAATGGAAGAATGCAATCAAACTCAACCAATAAGAATATGTAACTAAAATTAAATTAAAAAATAATTAGAAAAGAGTTAGAGAAGAAGACACTGTAATTTTATAGTGGTTCGGTTAAATTCAACCTACATCCACTTTCCCAAGCACCTCTTGGGACTTTGATTGAAAATCTTCTTTTGACTCTTTCCACGGATTTGAGCCAAACCGATTCTTGCTCCTTTTCGGGTTCAAGAGCAAACTCGATCCTTTCCACTGGTTAGGATCCAACCGTTACAATATGTTGAAGTTTTAAATCACACAAAAAAAAAACTCCCTAAAAGAGTGAATATACAATTTGAAGCTCACAAATTTAATCCTCACAATACAATAAGAATTCTCACAAGAATAAGATGAAAAGAATAAAAATTGGAAGCTTTAGAGAGAATAACAATGTTGGCTTTTCACTTTTTGAGGATTGTAAAGTTTTAATAATCTTGTGTTTTAAAATTTGGGAAAAGTGAAGTATTTAAAAAGAGGGGAAAGATAAATTCAAAATCATTTTGGGTCATTAGATGTAAGTAAAAGAAAAATGAATGGTTGAGATTTAAACTCAAATAGCCTTTAGACACAATACAAATAATAATATAATAATGTCTTTTCAAAAGTCTTTGTTTAAAAACCAATAAAGCAACTTCACAATCTTTTAAAAAAACTAGCCGTTAGACACAAGGAAAAATAATAATATTAAAGTCATTTTCTTTTTAAATTCATTTTCTTTATAAAAGCCAATAAAACATAACCAAAAGCCACATTTGTTACTCCTCCATTGCTCCAAGTGGCTTTCTCTAATTGGTTCAAATTGAATGCTTGGCCGCCACGTCACCATCTCGGGTATTTTTCCGTTAAGCTTCTTTTAGCAATATTTTCTTCGTTTGAACTTCGATTTGGGTGATTCAAGAGGCGTTAGAATCATCTTTCCAAGCTCTACGTTATGGACTATTCAAATTAATAAAATTGTCAATAAAAAAAATCAGATTTGTTATCATCAAAACATAAATAAATTAATTAATTAAAATAAATTAATTTGAGATTAAGGGCCAAAAAGTCAACAATCTCCCTCTTTTTGATGATGACAAATCATTGAAGAAAAATAACTTGAAACACACATGATCAACAAGTAATTCTATTATCAAGATGTATAACCATAAAGCTCATGTATATATTTCACCACAAAGATCATACTTGAAAACAATTGAAAAGAGAAACTTGAAAAGAGAAACTTCTTCCCCCTTAATTAATTCTCCCTCTAAAAATATGCATTATTCAATAGAAACAATTATGCAACAAATTCATAATAACATATTTTTCTTATACTTCTCCCCCTTTGGAATCATCAAAAACAATAACAAGGAAGTAAGCACTCCAAAAAGAATATGAACACATACAAAATGTCTAATTCTCACCCTATCAATATGCATTCGGTAACAATATCAAGTAAGATGTAAAATCAAGATGCATCACAACGAATAATTCCAAACTCAAGCCTATTTTTACAAAAACTTTCTTCATTCAAAAGCTTGGTAAATATATCCGCTAATTGATTATTAGAGCTCACAAACTCAAGAGTAATATGACCATTTTGTACATGCTCTCTAATAAAGTGATGCCTAATATCTATATGCTTAGTTCTAGAATGATGAATAGGATTTTTAGTCAAATTTATGGCACTAGTATTATCACAAAATATTGGCACATTATCAAATTTTAATCCAAAATCACAAAGAGTTTGTTTCATCCAAAGAATTTGTGCACAACAACTAGCAACTGCAATATATTCCGCTTTGGTAGTGGATAAAGCAACCGAATTTTGCTTTTTACTAAACCAAGATAGTAAGGAACTACCAAGAAATTGGCAAGTCCCACTAGTACTTTTACGGTCAAGTAAACTACCGGCAAAATCCGCATCGGAATATCCTACCAAATTAAACTCAACATTTCTAGGATACCATAATCCAACATCAATAGTTCCAAGCAAATATTTAAGTATCCTTTTAACAACATGCAAATGTGATTCTTTAGGACAAGATTGAAATCTAGCACAAAGACATACACTAAACATGATATCGGGTCTACTAGCGGTCAAATAAAGTAAAGATCCGATCATACCTCGATAAGTCTTTATATCCACACACTTACCTTTTTCATCATTGTCAAGCTTAGTGGTAGTGCTCATAGGAGTTTTTGCAACTTTACCTTCATTTAATTTGAATTTCTTGAGCAAATCCCTTGTGTATTTTTCATGATTTATGAAGATGCCATCCTTGAGTTGTTTGATTTGAAGACCAAGGAAGAAACTAAGTTCTCCCATCATACTCATCTTAAACTCATTATGCATACACTTGGAAAATTCTTCACAATTAGTAGAACCAAATATAATATCATCCACATAAATTTGCACTATAAGCATGTCATTATTTTTAACTCTAATAAAGAGAGTATTATCAATTTTTTCCATCTTAAAGTTATTCTCAAGTAAAAATTTGCTAAGTCTATCAAACCAAGCTCTTGGAGCTTGTTTTAAGCCATAAAGAGCCTTTTTCAAATTATAAACATGATTAGGTAAATCAAAACTTTCAAAGCCCGGAGGTTGTTCTACGTAAACTTCCTCCATAATATAACCGTTTAAAAAAGCACTTTTTACATCCATTTGATACAATATGAAATTTTTATAAGAAGCAAAAGCAAGCAACATTCTAATAGCTTCTAATCTAGCAACCGGTGCAAAAGTCTCTTCATAATCTATACCTTCTTCTTGACAATAACCTTGAGCTACAAGTCTAGCTTTATTTCTAATGATATTTCCATTTTCATCCATCTTATTTCTAAAAACCCATTTAGTTCCAATTATAGATGCATTAGAAGGCCTAGGGACTAATTCCCAAACTTTGTTCCTTTCAAATTGATTTAACTCTTCTTGCATAACTAAAATCCAAAACTCATCACATTCGGCATCTTTAAAACTTCAAGGTTCAATTTGAGACACAAAAGCAAGATTACTAAATAAATTAAGAGAAGAACGAGTTTTGACACCTTGTTCGGGATTGCCAAGAATTAAATCTTTGGGATGAGATGGAGCATATCTCCACTCTTTAGGCAAGGATGAAGAACTCTCTTCGTTCTTTTCTATGATGTTCACATCTTGCATACTTGGAACAATTTCTTTGCCTTTGTCATTAACAAGTAAATCTCCAAAATCTTTTTCTAAATCATCACTACAAATAGACTCATTAGAAACATTATTCCAAGATTCATCAAATACAACATGAATAGATTCCTCAATAACTAAAGTTTTCTTATTGAAAACTCTATAAGCTTTACTAGTAGAGGAATATCCTAGAAAAATACCAACATCCGTCTTAGAATCAAATTTTCCAAGTTTTTCTTTGTTATTCAAAATAAAACATTTACGATAAAAAACTTTGAAATACCCAATATTTGGAATTTTGCCATGCCAAAGTTCATAAGGAGTTTTATCTAAAGAGAGTCTAACTAAAACTCTATTTGAAACATAGCAAGCGGTGTTAACGGCTTCCGCCCAAAAATATTTAGGTAAACCATACTCATTCAACATTGATCTAGCAAATTCTTGCAAAGTACGATTTTTCCTTTCAACCACACCATTTTGTTGAGGAGTTCTTGGAGAGGAAAAATTATGGGAAAAACCATTTTCTTCACAAAAAGCTTTAAAACCATCATTATCAAATTCTCCTCCGTGATCACTCCTAATTTTAGAAATAAAAAATTCTTTTTCATTTTGTACTCTTTTTGCAAAACTAATAAAAATTTTCAAAGCATCATCCTTATGTTTTATCATCAAAACCCAAGTAAAACTAGAAAAATCATCAACTATCACAAATGCATAATCATTTCCTCCATAGCTAGCAATTCTAGAAGGGCCAAATAAGTCCATGTGTAATAGTTGTAAGGGTCTAGTAGTAGAGATCACATTTTTAGATTTGAAAGAGGACTTAGTTTGCTTACCCATTTAACAAGCATCACAAACTTTGTCTTTTTCAAATTTAAAACTAGGAAGACCTCTAACCAAACAATTTTTAGAAATATTTGAAATTAAGTGCATACTAGCATGTCCTAGTCTTCTATGCCATAACCAAGAATCATCATGCAAAACCGAAAGACATTTATCAACAATAGGATAATCATTCAAATCAAGAGTGTACACATTTTCATCCCTATTTCCAACAAACAAAATTTTTCTATCACTAACATTTTCAATTATGCAATTTTTTTTATCAAATATTACTCTAAATCCTTTATCACACAATTGACTAATACTAAGTAAATCATGCTTTAAACCATCAACCAAATGAACATTTTCAATCAAAGTAGATGAATCATTTCCTATATTACCCTTACCAATTATTTTACCTTTCTTGTTGTCACCAAAGGTTACCATGCCTCTATTCTTTTTGGAGAAAGAGATAAGCTTGGATCGGTCTCCCGTCATGTGTCTTGAGCAACCACTATCTAAGTACCATTTTTTTTTCTTGGAAGCTTTCAAACAAACCTTATCATCACGTTCATCTTCTTTGTCACTATGAGCCATGAGACCAAGATTTGCCATTTCTTCAACTTCACTTTCACTTTCGCTACTATCATCCCAAGTAGCCTTTATTGCCTTCTTCTTGGATTTCTTAGATGATTTGAGGAGAGGACAATCCGTTCTTATATGACCCGATCTTTTGCATTCATAACAAATCACCTCATCCTTTTTGCTTTTCTCACCTTTTGACTATTTTTGGGTTGATAGGTGTTTCTTGAAATATTTCTTCCTTTTTATGAAATTGTTGTACTTACGTGAGAAATAAGCAATGTCATCTTCATCAAGGCCATCCTCATCTTCGTGATCAACTTTCAAAGAGATAGTCTTTAATGCAATGATCTTCTTTTTGGACTCATCCTCCAAGTGCTCCTTCATAATGATCTCATGAGTCATGAGTGAGCCAATAAGCTCCTCTAGTGGAAGTTTGGTGAAATCCTTTGCTTCTTGAATTGTTGTTACCTTAGCTTCCCAAGTCTTAGGTAGAGACCTTAGAATTTTTCTAACATTTTCGAAAGTTGTATAAACTTTACCAAGACCCTTCAAAGCATTTATGATGTTAGTAAATCTAGTAAACATATCGGTGATAGTCTCATTAGCATCCATCTGAAACAATTCATAATTATGAACAAGCATGCTAATTTTAGACTCTTTAACTTGATTTGTTCCTTCATGAGTAATTTCAAGAGTATTCCAAATTTCTTGAGCGGAAGAACACAGGGATATTCTATTAAATTCATCTTTACTCAAGGCACAATACAAACAATTAATAGCCTTAGCATTAAAAGAACACTTTTTCATTTCATTTTCATCATACTCTTCTTCTAATTTAGGCTTATCAACATTACCAACCTTTTTCATGGGTACATAAGGACCTTTAGCAACAATTAACTACAAATTATAGTCAATAGATTACAAATAAATTTTCATTCTAGCTTTCCAATATGCATAATTTGAACCATCAAAATAAGGAGGTCTAGAAGTAGATTGACCTTCAACAATCCCATTTGCCAATAGGTTTGCCATGATGCTCTAACAATAAAGTTTATCAAGAAATTAAAATTTCAAGATGAGCAACCTTGCTCTGACACCAATTGTTGGATCGGTATGGCAACCTTAGAGGGGGTGAATAGGGTTTAATTAAAGTTTTTAACAAATAAAAAGTAAATTCAACTAATTAGATATTTTTTTAAAATTAAATAAAGAACTTTGTAAAATTTGTTAAATAACAAGATTGATAAAAAGACATGAATGGAAGTATGCAATCAAACTCAACCAATAAGAATATGTAACTAAAATTAAATTAAAAATAATTAGAAAAGAGTTAGAGAAGAAGACACCGTAATTTTATAGTGGTTCGGTTAAACTCAACCTACATCCACTTTCCCAAGCACCTCTTGGGATTTTGATTGAAAATTTTCTTTTGACTCTTTCCACGGATTTGAGCCGAATCGATTTTTGCTCCTTTTTTGGGTTCAAGAGCAAACCCGATCATTTCCACGGGTTAGGATCCAACCGTTACAATATGTTGAAGTTTTAAATCACACAAAAGAAAACTCCCTAAAAGAGTGAATATACAATTTGAAACTCACAAATTTAATCCTCACAATACAATAAGAATTCTCACAAGAATAAGATGAAAAAAATAAAAATTGGAAGCTTTAGAGAGAATAACAATGTTGGCTTTTCACTTTTTGAGGATTGTAAAGTTTTAATAATCTTGTGTTTTAAAATTTGGGAAAAGTGAAGTATTTAAAAAGAGGGGAAAGATAAATTCAAAATCATTTTGGGTCATTAGATGTAAGTAAAAGAAAAATGAATGGTTGAGATTTAAACTCAAATAGCCGTTAGACACAATACAAATAATAATATAATAATATGTCTTTTCAAAAGTCTTTGTTTAAAAACCAATAAAGCAACTTCACAATCTTTTAAAAAAACTAGCCGTTAGACACAAGAAAAAATAATAATATTAAAGTCATTTTCTTTTTAAATTCATTTTCTTTATAAAAGCCAATAAAACATAACCAAAAGCCACATTTGTTACTCCTCCATTGCTCCAAGTGGCTTTCTCTAATTGGTTCAAATTGAATGCTTGGCCGCCACGTCACCATCTCGGGTATTTTTCCGTTAAGCTTCTTTTAGCAATATTTTCTTCGTTTGAACTTCGATTCGGGTGATTCAAGAGGCGTTAGAATCATCTTTCCTAGCTCTACATTATGGACTATTCAAATTAATAAAATTGTCAATAAAAAAAATTAGATTTGTTATCATCAAAACATAAATAAATTAATTTGAGATTAAGGGCCAAAAAGCCAACAGTACGCAACCTTGTTGTGGACGATAAATGACTTTCCAGCATATGGTGATTTATCCTGGTGGAGTACAAAAGGGTATCAGGCATGTCTCATATGCATGGGAGATAGATCGTCCTTCGGGATAGGAGGGAAAATATATTTCATTGGACATCGATGTTATCTTTCTAAGAACCATGTTTGGCGAAGAAGTAGGCTGCACGATGGCAAGGTAAAACGTAGGGCTGCTCCAATGGTAATGAATGGTCACAAAGTAATAGAACAAGTAGATCAATTAGAATTTTCAGTTCTTAGTAAACATCCTGCATTAAAGGAGAAGAAAAGAAAGAGAGCTCTTAATTGGACTAAGCGAAGCATTTTCTTCAAACTTCCTTACATGTCGAGATTATTATTAAGTCACAAACTAAAAAGAACGTTTGTGATAACTTGGTTGGTACGTTATTGAATATTGAAGGAAAAACCAAAGACACCACCAATGCACGATTGAACCTACAAGATTTGAAAATTAGAAAGGATTTACATCTCATAGAAGTTGGTAACCGATTGGTGAAGACACATGCGAGTTACACATTAACTAGCAGCGAGCGAGTTGAGTTTTACAAGTTCTTGAAATCAATGAAGTTTTCCGATTGATTCATTTCTAATATTTCACGATGTGTGCATGAAAAAGAAGGGAAAATTTCAGGTCTCAAAATGCACGATTGTCATGTTTTGCTACATCGACTTCTACCTATTGGTGCTCGAGCTTTCTTACCAAAAAATGTATACACCGCTGTTACTGTACTGTGTAACTTCTTTCATGATCTGTGTGCTAGAACGATAAAAGTAAGTGAGTTGGACAGACTATAGGCAAATATTATAGTCATACTTTGTAAATTGGAAAGAATATTTCCACCTGCCTTCTTCAGCGTAATGATACATCTTGTCGTTCATCTACCATACGAAAGCAAGATTGTTGGACCAGTTTCTTACAGTTGGATGTATCCTATTGAAAGAAGTTGACACACCTTAAAACATTATGTGCATAACAAATCACTTCCTGAGGGGTCTATTGCAGAAGCATATCTGATGAATGAATTAGGAACCTTTTATTCGCGATACCTAAGTTGAATTGAGACACGATTCACTAGAGATGAACGGAACGATGATAACATTCTGAATGATGAGGTGATGGGTGAGTTCGAAGTCTTCATTCAGAAACTAAGACCATTAGGGGCGTTAAGTGTTTGACCTTTATCACAGGAAGAGAAATGCCTACTTTAATGGTACATTCTCAACAATGTAGGTGAAATATTGAAGTACCGCAAGTAAGCATTTATAACCTTTGACTTAGCAAATCTTACAATTGATGTTTTACATCTTCATTATATAACATTTCGTTATTACAAGACACTTGCGACAAGTTCAAAACACTCAGAAATTTAACAGAAGACACTAACGAGCATCTCCTGAATGGTTCAAAAATCAGGTCATAGAAATGCATGAGAGAGAAAACATTTCTATTGATTTATTTTTGCTTACGACAGGACCAGAACCTGATGTTCAATCTTACAATGGATGCATTGCGGTGGAGTGAGATTTCACATGGTAGAACGAGATTCCAGACACACTACTCAAAACAGTGGAGTCATGGTAGTCGGTGGAGAGAATAATAATTTCTACGGTGCTCTTGATGAAGTCTTGGACGTTCATTATCCCATGGGACGATGTGTTTGGCTATTTAAGTGTAGGTGGTATAACACAGACAACAGTAAAAGTCACATGACACATGTGGAGTTAGGGTACAAATCAATCAACACGTCCAGGTTTTGGTTTGCCGACGAACCAGTCATCCTTGCAACGTAGGGACACCAAGTATTTTACATAGAGGACCCAAAAATGGTAATTGGAGGGTTGTTCAAGTGGTCCAGAATAAACAGATTTGGAGTGTGTTGAAAGTTGATGATGTTGACAATGAACAACTGAATATAATGGAAATCGTTGACTAGGGACATCACGTCGGAGAGACAGTTGAAAAATGACATTCTGTTCAGACCAATTCATTCGAACGTTGCTGATGGCTTCATAGACGATGAGGATGATCAATTGTCCCATCAAAGTGAATCTAGTGATGACGAATGATGTTGAAGAACCACGTATCCACATATTTCATTATTTTATGCATTCAGTTTCATGTACTCATATTTATTTGATTAATTTTGAGTCATATGTGTACAAGTACTATGTCTTCTTCATTCCCACATAGTAATTTTGAAGACACGGATGCTCTATTTCTCCAGTTTGACGACAATTTGAACAATGTGTTACTGACGACGTCCTTAGTGGGTGACACATTGGGTGAGTGTTAATTACGAACAATTTTTTTTAGTTACAATTTGTTTCTAACATAACTTCATTTCTGTAGCAGAAGTGTCTCAACCTAATCTGACTTCTAGGAGACGTTAACAATCTCGAAACTTGGAGTTGAAGAGGTACATTCAGAAAAATGGTAGAATTCCAATTACCGTAGCTCAAGAAGCGGAGAAACCAATATCTCCACATGTTGTCCGGTTCAGCAAAACCATTGGCGTGTATGTGAGAAATACATTTTCAGTTTGCTGCCTTAAGTGGGCTGATGTTGGGAAAGAATACCTTGAGGTCTTCAAGGGCGGTCTGCAGGTAAAATCAAAAGTGCATTAGTTTTTTTCCTTTCTAGCGCTTTTTCGTGCTTGATTTCAACGATCAAGCACTTACTAGATTTTTTGAGCATCGGATGCTCACATCTTTTTAAAGAGTTTAGAGGCAACTGTCACAGACATTTCAAACCGTACAGCGACCCAGAATAGGCACGTGCCAACCCACCTAACATATTGGTGGGACGTATGGAAGATTGGCACTTCCTGTGCGACCACTACATGAGCCATGCATTTCAGGTGAGATTTACAAATTCTAATGATATGTGTTATTTCACTTAATTTTCTTAACGCATGTACTTTTAACAAACATTTTCATGCAGGAGCAATCATGGACGAATAAGACTGCTAGGCAGAAGCAGCCTTACAGTCATAGTAGTGGGTCGAAGTCGTTTCTACAATGACAGAATGACCTCATTGAAGAACGAGGTCTACCAGTCGAGAGAAACCTACGCTCGGAGTGGAGAATTCATTTTGTAGGTGGTTGCGAGTGCGCATGTTAGTTTGAACTTGATTTTGTCTAAATTTTGTACTTATACTTCTCAAATTCATAACTTGCATAAATTTTATTTGTTCCAAAGTCAAATGCTGGAACTTCAGTCCCAAGCTACCCCAGAGGGTTCTCAGCCACTCTCTCATGATGATATTTGTGAGATCGTTTTGGGTAAGCATCCAGGCTACTAAAAAGGTCTTGGTTGGGGACCTAGGCCCAAGTCTCGCAAAAGTTCTGGTAGCAGTTCTTCGACCACTTCTTCGCATTCTACAGCGATCGAAGAAGCTAATGCAATCCTCATTCAGCAACAAAGACTTGAGATTCAAGAAATTAATTCATGATTGAAGAGCAGAGAAGGTTCTCCAAGATGCAGTCTAAACAAATGGAAGAAATGATGAATAAGATTGAAGAATTGAGTCGGACACAGGGAGGATCAAGAGGCGTCTGCTGCTTTCTTATTTTAGTTTCCTTTTTCATGTCACTTTTTTTAAGGAATTTGAAACTATGTTCTTGTGACGTTTATCTAATTATAATACAATGTCAATTTCGATATATTATTTACTATTTGGTTGTTCAGTTTTTATTTAACTTAAATCAAAATCCAATATAAAAAGTGAGAAGGTTAAATACCCTTTAGCTATATCACAAGTATTAAACTATACGAATAACTAAAGCACACAGAAAATAAATAACACACTGCACTTTGGTAACCCGGTTTGACAAATACGACCTATATCTGGGGAGCTTCTTTGCTCAGATAGGAAATATTATTGAGATTTATCATATGTAACTTATCTCACTAGTTACATTAAATAGTCATAACCATAACTAAAAGTAAACTCAAGCACCCCTGAAGGTACAAGGAATCTCTTCTAAGACTAGTCCAGGCTCCCCCTGACTTCGTGAATTGATCCCTCAATTCAATGGTCTTCATATATATTTCTTATCTTCTAATAATTCACATATAAACAAAACAGCCTTCAATGTCAAGGTAAATATGATATAACCATTAAACCTTCACCTTGAACAACTTGATCAGACGAGTTCGTATATTTCTTCTCAAAATCGAATTTCTTCATCCTCAAGTAACAAGCATCGATCTTCGCATATATATATTCCAAGAATATTTTATGCAGATACATTCTTCCATATAAGAAGGAAACAAACTCATACCAAGATTCCTAAATAATAGGAAAGCTTGGTAGTTTATTAATATTGCTTTATAAAAAGAATTTTTTAATGAATATTATAAGATATTTAACAAACTATCCTAACAGAATAGAAACTACAATTGAAAAAAAAACTAAAAATTAATAAATAATAATAATAATAATGTAAAATTAAAAAAATTAAATACTATTCTCGACGCAGGTAATGTGTCGGGAAAAAGGTTTTTCCCCAACGCATGTAGACGGCGTCCGGGAAAAGTTTCACGACGCACCGTCTCCCGACGTAAAGAGAACGTCGGTAGATTTCTAGGGGTAAGCCGACGCATAATGGACGTCGGTGGAAGTACCGTCTGGATATATGAAATGTCGACGCAGTTTTATGGTGCGTCATAGATGGGTCTCCCGACACAATTGTACCTACTTACATTCCGACGTTGAGTAATACGTCCGGAGAGCTTGTCCCAACATTTTTCTTAATCTTCCCTGACGCTATAACGCATCAGGTATACACCAATCTCTTGCTTATAAGGGAGGAAGTACGTCATCACTAGCAAAAGAATAGAAGTTTCCTGCTGAAAGTTGTAGTGACGTGACTTGATAAATATTGCAATCGATGCTAACATGAGCAAAAGAATAGAAGTTTCCTGCTGAAAGTTGTTTATAAAAGGACTCCATCTCTGTAAGTAAAGTGGCCAACCTTGAAGAGATAAGATGTCTGAATGGATTGGCCAAGTCTGGCCTAAATGGGTCAAAACCTAGAGAGCTGGCAAAAAGGACTAGCCTCTCCGCCGTCTGTAAGAATTTTTTTCTTCTTCTCCAATCACTCTTTAAGTGAGAGCTTAAAGAGCAGTTGGAGAAAGATTCAACCGTTCCACTCTTATAACTTGTAATATTTCTCATTCCCTTTGCTTGTCATTTGTACATTTTAATGTAATGTATATTGTTCATATTGTACAGTGGCCTAAGGCCTACATTCGTTTATACATTGTATATTTATCCACTTTCAATCTATCATCACTCTACTGTTCATCTGTCAGAGTGTTATAGGTAGCTTAGGTTTGTGATAAGTTCTTGATAAGTAGTTTAACTTATATGATCTATTGCATTAGCTGAGCTATAATCAATCGCCTGGCCAGCCCTTGTTGCCAACTACTAGAGAGAGTAAGTAGCAAGGACATTGCTAATGCGTACAAGGAGGTGTTTGGAAACAAACTCTACCTTGGTGAGATAACTTCTATCACTTGTATCCCGAAAGGAGAAAAAGTGTGGGTACTTGGCACCAAGAGGTTGTCACCCTTAAAACTGAAGTACTATAAGTCTTATAAGCAACAACTCCGAGATAGATATCGCTTAATGAAGCTTTGTCATTTGGGTCTCGAGAGGTAAGCAAGTGTGGCATTTAAGGCACTAAGAGGTGCTTGCCTTAATCATAGGTTAGTTAATTGATCTCTATCGCATCATAGCTTATCGCGTAATTTAATCACTTACAATACAGAGATTTTCCTTCACAACTTCTCAACGCAAGTTAGTTCATTTCCTCCATCTTCTCACCATTTTTACCACATTTTACAGAATCTCTAGTGTAGATATTATAGTTAGCTTAGACATAATTTATTTTATTATGTATAGATATTTTATACTGCCTAGATGAAAAAGCAAGCCATATAACTAATCTTTTTTTTTTATGTTTGATATCAATTCCTTATGTTCGACCTTGGATCATCCAGGAAACCTATTGTTTCACTTACACTTGGACAAACAATAGGCAAACTTATACTCAACGAGGATTTAGTAACTACACAAGGACCAGAGACAGATTGAGCGTCTCACTGATAACTTGTAAATATACAAGTTATTATGGCCTTTTACGTAGAATAATGGAACCAAAACACCTAGTAAGTGTGCCAAGACGCATAACGTATGTTGTAAATACATAATTATTTAGAAATGCATTTTATATAAGCATAATGCTTGCTTTACTCCTTTTTTAATGTCTACACATAGGATTATTAATAATAGTAAGCTTGCAAATCATAGAGGAACTCGTGTAGAGACGAGGTGAGAAGACCAAATCACCAAGTGATAAGAGGTTTGCTAAAAGACAAAAGTAGTAGTTTGAGTGATGTGACTTGACGAAAAGGACAGCTTTCGGCTCTGACATGAAAATGATAGATTTTCCACCGAAAGATGCCTATAAAAGAAGCTCCATCACCACCAAATAAAGAACTAGAGATACCACCATCTGTAAAGTTCATCTTCATCTTCTCTTCTGAAGATTGAAAACTGGTAGCCTGAGTGAAGAAGATCCCATCCCCATCTCCTCCTAACTTGTATTATCTCTTATTTTCTTTCAATTTTTTGTATTTCTTTACATTGTATGTATTCATATTGGACACTAGCCAAAGGCCTTTATTCTTTAATACAATGTATATTTATACACCTCTCCATCCATCCATCTCTTTACTATTCATTTTTCTTTGTGTTATCTGTAGTTTAAGTCTATGATTCATGCTTGATAAAAAGCTTTACTTATAATGCATATTGTGTTAGCCGAGCTATTTTCATCACTTGGCCATTGTATGTCGCCAACTACCTGAGAGGATAAGTAGCAAGGACGTGGGTAACATGTGAAAGGAAAAGTTTTCTCACCTTAGCGAGATGACTTCCATCATTTGTATCTCAAAAGGTGTACAAGTGTGGACAAAAGGCGTCGAGAGGTTACTGTCCTTAAACTCAAAGCTATATAACTAATATAGGTAAAGACTTCTAGATATACCTTGCTTAACTAGGCTTAGTCATTTTAATACCAAAAGGAGACTAAGTGTGGTGTTCAATGACTCTAAAAGGAGCACGCTTTAATCATAAACTAGTCTACTGAGTTATATGGCATTGAGGTGGTTGTATAGCTTATTCTATTGAAAACCTTAGACCTTCCTTCATCTTTCTCGCAACACAAGTTAGTGCACGCCCCTCCTATACAACCCTCATTCTTTCAACCACCTCTTTAAGTCACCTTTAAAGCATCTCTAGGATACTTAAGTAGTTTTGATTATTTTTATATTCTTTTAACTCAATTTTTATTACGCCTAGTAGACGAGTAGACCCTAGAACTAAGCTTTGATATCAATTCCCTTTGTTTGATCCTGGTCCATCTGGAAAAACCTATTGTTTCGCTTACACTTGAGCAAGCAATAAGAAAGCTTGCATAATGCAGACTTGGAAATGTGTGGTGGGAACATTAGGACCATTTTGCATGCAATGGTCATGTCCACTCGCATGATGAAGAGAATATTGGAGAGCATTTTGCATGCAATGATCCGTATTCAACGACACATCATCAGACCACAAACAAACAAACTACAACAAGGCCATCCAATTTTGGTCTGGTTAGATAAGTTTATGTGCCTTGATTATAGGCATGTTTTTTAGAATATTGTTCTCAACGACAACACAACTTATTTCACAACAAGTCTCATGAAACACAATCCAAATTTCAAAACAATCACATTCAAAACCAACACAATTTTGCGTGAAAGTTTCATGAAGTAAACAAAAATCACTTGCGTGCAATAATAACCATAACTCGTTGCGTAGAGAACTTGAGATATGAATATCACCTATATATCTTAATCGTGTGAACCATGAAACAAGACTAAATTTGAATCTAAAACCAATCAAGGAAGAGTTCAGGTTAGAAAACGAATAAAAGTTACATTGAGAAATATGTAGAGTCAGATTGGTAGACGAAGAACGTAAGCAACAACCAGGACACAATCTTGCTAAAAAGATATGTATGTAAAAGTATTATTTACAACTAAATGTTAAAATGCTAAGGAAATGAAATTATTTTCACTCACAGATCCAATGGAAAATAAAAAAAGAAATCCTAGTAGATATTTAGAACTTTTTGAGGTTGGTATCTTTAAAGGAACCATCTTCTAGACAGAAGCAGAAGAATGTATTAATAGGGTCAGAGAGTGCTTTAAGATCATCGATTGTGCTGATGATCAGAAGGTTAAATTAGTTGAGTTCATGTGATAAGAGGAAGCAAGGGAATGATGGAATGAAGTAAAAGAGAAACTAAGCAAAGAGGCATGTTAAGGTTGACAAATGTTTCAAGACATGTTTGGGAGAGAATTTTATTCAAGACATTATAGGAAGATGAGAATAAAGGAAATGAAAAGCAGTACCAAGCAAGAATATGTAGGAACTTGCACTATTAGAGAAGTATCGTCCAAGCAAGAGAAGAAGAGGCACTGTAAGAGGTGTCAGAGGGTTCAACTGTGGAAAATGCTATATATAGATGATGTTAAAGGATTTTATTGCCAATAAATGGGACATTTCAGAAATGAATGTTTAGCATTCAGGTTAGATCAGCATGTCGAAATTAACTCAACACCACACTGTTTCTACCAGACAGTACAAGAAGGGGTTGCTCCTGCTAGTAAAGAAATGTACACATTGAAATGGAAAGATGAAAGAAGAAGGAAATATATAAGTAGTCGCTTTTGTTTTTAAATGAAAAAAGGGATCTAAATGAACTTGATGTAAATATTAAGTGTGTAAAGCCTATGTATATACATAAAATAAATATAAGGTAAGTTATGCATTACAGTAAAGGACAAATGCCTACCACAAATTTAGAAGAAGAACAAATTCCGGAAACCAAGTCAAGTACAAGGCAACAACAGCTAGGAATGGATGAACAGAGTTGCCAAGAAATGGTTCAAAAGTTAATGGAATTTATGGGTTCGATCCAAGTTAAATCTAACAAGAAGCATAGCATTGAAAGATTAAAATCTATAGGTGTTACTTGGTTTGAAGGATCCATAGATCCAGCTGATGTTTAGGCATGGTTAAATTTATTGGAAAAATGTTTAGAAGTAATGGACTACTTAGAAGAAAGGAAAGTTAAGTTAGCCACTCTTCTGTTTCAAAAGGAAGCGAAAGGTTGGTGGAAATCAATTAAAGCTCGTAGAAAAGATACATACACTATGAGCTGGGAAACATTTAGAAAAATATTGAGGATAAGTACTAAGATGAATTTCTATAAGTTTGAAACAAGGGTCACTATCTACGGTGGAGTATGAAAGGAAATTTACATAACTTTTTAGGTATACAAAAGTGTTGGTGGCAACAGAGGCTGACCGTTGTTGAAAGTTTGAAAGAGGTTTAAAGCAAGAAATCCTTACTTCTGTTACTTCAACAGCAAAATGGATTGACTTCTCTCAGTTAGTCAATACTGTGTTAAGGGTTAAGCAAAGTTTAGTGATGAAAAACCATGATAGTAAAAATCAAGCATTAGTTAAGGAAGACAAGAACAAAAGAAAAGTTTTACCTTAGTGGTGTCTAAGGAAAAAGGTTTAGGGATAGGTCCAAGGGAAACTCATATCAGACGCAGAGTTCAGGGGACAATTATTAAAGATCGACCCCAAGTGGCAATGATACACCTCTCTATAATGAATGCAACAAGTACCATAAAAGGCAATGTCTTAGAGGAGGAGACATTTGTTTGCAATGCAAGAAGTTAAGACACTTTACAAAAGATTGACCACAATTTTGTCCAGGACAATATGGAGAGCAAGGGACAGTTTCTATCACGCTTCATCCCCGAAGTCACTCAATGCGAGTAAGGGGAGACGTGACCACCAAGACATTCTACATGAACCTCTATGTGAGATAACACATAGAACATCTAGTAATCGGAGTCAATGTACAACAAATTTAAAACCAAGACTTTATTAATATAGGATCAAATGTACATTAAGCATGAGTACAAGTCTCTTTAATACTTCAAAAATAACACATTCTAAGATAACAGTGTGACTCTTTTCACCTAGCTCTACAAGGTATGCAAATTGATAGTGGCCACTACCAAGTGATGCGTTCACAAAGGGCACTCAAGCCAATCAAGGCTGTAAGTTTAACGTTGGATGTCCTTCACTACCTGGGGGGTGGAAGAAAACAAAACATTTGAAAAGGTTAGACGAAAACGTATAGTGAGTGGAATTCTTTATTAATAAAATAATTGCCTTGAAGTGGTACAGTTATATCGCCTAATCATGTCATGTATACATTTTACATTTAAATACTAGATTATTGAGTTCAAAATAAGTCCTTTCAACGTGTTAGCCAAATAACATAATTCAAATATTCTTATCAACATTTATAAATCGCATGGAAACACATTCATTCTTATAACTTCATCATTGTATCAAAGAATCATTATACATATTAATTATATCTTTGAACATTTTTCTCAGCTCAAGTGTTTGCCAAACTCTTTTGCCATGTTGTAGCTATGTAGAGTAGTCTCAACGTATTTACAAAGTTTCCATCAATTTCATTATGCATATCGCTTCTTCCAATGTCAAACCACACAAAAGGCAAAGGGCATCCTATACAAGGTCACATAGAAAGTATGGGGCATTCTATTCCAGATCAAACAACAAGAGTAAGGCATCTTATCCCAGATTACACAGCAAGGATAAGGCATCCCACACCAAAACACACTGCAGGTATAGGGCATCTCATCGCATAGGGTACAAGGATCATCTCATTTCATCATTTTATCATTTCAATGCACTTCAAAACTACGACATTTATAAATCACATGCCTTTGGAAGACATAATGGAAATCGTATATCTTAAGGTTTCTATGGAAAATATTGAACGATTAAAACACATTTAGAAATTCTTTTTTTTTAAAACAAACATTTTAAAGGAGAGCCACTTACAAATGAAATCTATTGTGCCCATGTGGTTAACTCCGTACTGATGTTAGGGTTGACGAGTCTATTTTAACTATAGGCCATCAGGAAGGGTATAAATTTTTATGCCTTAAAGGAGGAGGATAACAATGAAAGTTGTATCCTATTGACTGTTCCCTCTTAAGACAAGAGTTTTAATTGTATCTGTTAAAGGTGTAATTGGGCTGGGTTGGGTCGGTTTTCCTTCCAAATCGACCCGACTTGAAATGTACGGGTTTCTCAAAGTTATGGACCTTCGGGTCGAGTTGGGTTTTTTTCTCTTTTTTTCCTTTTTTTTCTTTTAATAAATTAAAAACGTTCCTATTTGACACTGTCTCTTGAAAAAGTGTCACCTTACTCTCTTTTTTCTCTTCATCCTTCTATTTCATTTTTTCTCTTTTTTCTCTTCATTCTTCTCTTTGATTTTTCCTTTGTTTCTTCCCTCCTTCTCCTCTGTTTTCTTCTTTTTTCTCTTCATTCTTCTCTTTCATTTTTCCCCCGTTTCTTCCCCCTTCTCCTCTGTTTTCTTCTTTTTTCTCTTCATCCTTCTCTTTCATTTTTTCTCTTTTTTCTCTTCATCCTTCCCACTTCCCCCTTCTCTTCTGTTGCTCAAGAGAGCAATCAACAACTTCAACTATGTATTATTCTTAACAAATGTCAGCTCAAGATCATAAAAGTCATACTAGGGTTTGAACAATTTGAGTTTCTCAGATCTAGGGTTTGAACAAAATTTGGGCATTTCAATAAGCCAACCAACCCAGGTTCAATTCAGGAAACATTTAAAATAAAAACCCACGAAACATAAAATTGATTAAAAGAGAATCGTCGAAACTTAACAGGACTAACAAAATTATGAACGGAATGAAATGAAAGTTCCCAAAAAACAAACCTAATTCATCCAAAAATCCAAAACCGAAATTGAGATTCTTAAATCAAACCATAGGGAAAGTCCCATGTGAGAATCGAGATGGTTTGACCTGAAAATTTTGTAGCGAAAGGAGGGAGGAAAAAAGAGGATCGGAGATTGGGCTTGAAAGGAACGAACCCAAGTGTACAGAAGAGGGAAGACAAAACGATTTGGTGAAACTTTTCTTCCTCTTTTTTCAGACCAACGTGAACAGAAGACAGAAGACAAAAGACTCACAAATGGAGAACGTCCGACGAAAGGAGAACGTCTGACAAATGGAGAACGTCCGGGGAACGGAGAATGGCAAACTCGTGTAGATGAAGGAAAACCAACGATGAGGAAGACGAACGAATGGCGAACTCGGGTTAATTTCAATTTTAAGTTTTTAACTTAGCTGTTTTACATTTGAACCAAACCGAACAGAATCGACCCAGTTCAATTCAGTTCGATTTGGTAATAATACCGTTGAAGCCCGATCCAACCCGAAATGAACCAAATCAAGTCGGTTCAGTTTGGGTTTTTTCACCCCTAGTACTGTGGCTATGGATCATGTTTTCCAAAACCTCTATGCAATGTTATAAAAGTTCAATGTTTCCACGTATCATTATTATTATTATTTTCTCAAGTTGTGTTGATATGGAATCTTAGTCCTATCGATCCCTCAATAACTATTTTAAATTGGAGTCAAGTTGTGAAGGACTTTTTGGTACCCAAAAATATATTAAATTAATAAAGTTTATAGTACAATAATATTATGATATAGAAATTAATAATAAATGTGCCATGATGTTAAGCATATATATTGATGTCCTAACTTCCACTTAATAAATACTACTTTCTATTTGTTTCAACTCATAATTTGCTATGAAACCAAAGCAATATAATATTATGTTAAATTCCATTATTTGGTTTTTGTTTTTAATTATCAAAATTTTTAATTATACATATCTCGAATTTAAAAAGTGTGTCTTTTAACTAATATCAAGCAATAGAATTGTGTCTTTTAACTAATATCAAGCAATAGAATAATAGAATAGGGGAATGTGATAAATGTTTTGAAATAAATTTCTACCTATGAATATTACTTAAGCTAAGGTTTTATGCTAAATTGTTTATGGAAACATGTTTTATAAAACTATCACTCACTAAATCTTTTGACTTACCCTTTCAAAATGTTTTGTCTTCGCGTGTTAGACTTACTACTACCACGCCAATGAAATTTTAGGTATGAAAAGGAATTTTATGCTAAAATGAGTAATCTTACTAGAATTAGAATTTTTTTTGAAAACTTTATGATTTTTATGCCCTTACTTACTTTCTGTTAAATCATTGGTTTTATAAAAGTCATTTTTCACTGTGGACTACATCTCATTTTTGTTTTTCCATGACTACTAAAAGACTCCCACTTGCAAATTGTTTAAAGGTTTGAGGTTAAGGTTAGTTGGTGTCATTCAAAGGGGAATGATAGCAGTTGACATCACGCCATCTCTTGGGTCTAGAGTAGGTGATCTGGAAGGGGCTATGACATATCAAACCAACATAAATAGAACATCAACACAAGTTCAACTCCACAAATTAAATTTCTCTGGAAATCTCATGTGAACAATGAGCATTTGTCGCCTTGAGATGATCATCTCTACGACAGTCTCCATTTCTTTCATAAAAAATGTAACAAATTGTGATAAAAATTGAGCATCACTATAGAAAAGTTTATTGTGATCGAGATGATCGTTGCTTTAGGTCTATAATAAATATTGTCATCCCTAACTGGATCTGTTTTAAAATGTGGCAATATGCTCTAACTAAGCAAAATGTTAGATTCCATATGTTTGGGAAGGGCATGTTATTAATTATTTAATCTCTTAGCTTGTGAATCGATCGTTCATATAAAAATATTTATACTATAGACATTTTAGGTTATTACTTGAACTTTATTTGTATTACTGCAACAAATATCACATACGGTATAATAGAAATTAGACATGCACGGCAAAAAAAGAATCAAAATTCTACCTTAATTGCAGTTAATTAATGAGTAAACCCTAAACAGTAAATAAATTGAAATTAGGGTTTTGAGAATTCTTACATTCTAAGCTCCATTTTTTTAACTACAACTAAGGTTAGCCTATTGTCCTCCAAACTCAGAACTGAGTTGTGGGACCTATTGGATGAAAGAGCCCAGTGAGAGAAAGAGATTAGAAATAGGAAAAAAATGGATTTGTGAGATTTGACATTTTAGGGCTCGAGAGGTATTTTTATAGTTTTAAAATCAGCCACCCAAAAACCTTCAAATTTCAAAAGTTTTTTCAACAAATAATGAAGGACCATATATATAGAGAAAACTCATTCAAAATTGCATGTAACAAATTCATTATGACCCATCTCACAATCTACTTTCTCTAGTGGACTTTCTGTCTTCATCAAATGACAACACCTAGCCCACTAGAGTTAGTGAGATTATTCAACAAAATGTTGGACTTTTTCACTAACTTTGATCAAAGTACAAAATAGTCATTTGGTCAAATCCCAAAGTTTAACTTTTTCAAACCTGACTTTTTACTATTTTGTACATCTTGACTAATTTTGACCTTACGAGCACGAATCTGCATTCATTTTCTCAAAATTCAAATCATATTTGAATATATTGTTGGTTAAATTTTGACTTTTTAAAACTCAACATTTTGACTTTTTACAACTTTGACAATTTCCATCATTTTCGAGCTTCCGAGTATGAATCTGTATTCATATCTTTAATATTTAAATCTTATTTAAACAAAAAGCTCTATTTCTAATTTGATAACAGACGACTATATCACATACACTTATCGGTTTCTCTCTCCTCACCTGAATCGAACAATTTTACTCATTCCATCATTTGTTCTAAGTTTATTACATATGAGCTAGCAGGAGAACCTAATGGACCTATCGATCATGGGCTCCAATGATCCGAGATTAACTATATCACACCCTAAATAGCAATACGACCAAAACGCCGAAGTAAAGGGAATATGATGCGATTTAGTTACATCCTTACAATTCTCTTACGGACTAATTCAACCTCAAAAGCCTTTTAAATACTAAGAGAAAACATAACTCCACAGATGTTGTACGTAATGTCAGACACATTCAAAGACATTCAAAGACATTCTTAATGCGAAAAACTTAACATGATCAATTAATCCAAAACTTACACTTTATTAATAACAGGTGTTTAGTACAACAATGTAAAGAAACAACTCTTAACCAAAAGTTACATTAAGTAAACTCTTAAACGCCTAGTTGCTTTCACATCTCGCCACAAAACCTTCCACTTTCTTCTCTACTTGGTCTAAACGCCTGATTTTAGAAGATTAATTTTGAAAACATCAGTTGGATGACTCAGTGAGGTTTTATGAAAACTTTTTACAATACCTATTCATAATCATTTCCCAAAAATAATATCAAATCATTTTAAACATACCAACAAATCTTTTCATTTTGCATAAACTCTTCTTTATGCTTAACAAATCATTTTCTTTTGCCAAGGATCCCGAATCGTTCTCTACACTCGATCTGATTACCTTGCGTTTAGACTACTATATCAACAGCATCGAGAACATACATATTTGTCCTTGTTGCTCAGGCCGCTAAGCATTATACTTTCCTTTCAACTCATAAGCCAGCTTCTTATCACCATGTAGCCCGTACACCCCATGGTGACCTTGACTCTTTATATGCACATAAAAGTTAGCATCATCTGAAAGAAACAACGTATGGTTTGAAAACCATTTTATAGTATTGAAATCATAATCATCAAATCCAACTTTAACATTATAAATCATGCTTGAAAACATAACTTTCATAGAAATCTCGTTGAAACATTCTTATTTGAATTCTTCTTTCAATTTAGTAAAGAGAAATCATAATAAAGTTTTTAACATAAATTCATTTAAGAGAAAAGCATTCACAAAAATTTACTAAAGAATTCACTCTTTTTCTTCTCGCAAGCCTCCTTTCATGTAGCCAAACCAGCAGTGCTTCAACATTTCAACAAAACTCCCATCATCCCCTCTTTAGTTACTCAAGTCTTCTTATTTATAAAGCCCTTAAACTAACTTAATCATGCATAAACTCTTCTCAGTTTTCCAGCTTCTACTTAAACTTTACACGTGTAAAATTAATATTCAACCTAGCCAAGCTTAAATTCTTAATCTTGTATGTTCACCTCTGTCAAATAAGATTTGACATTTTCTTCGCCAGACCTTGCTTTTCGACTAAACCAAACAGCGAATAACTTCAACCACTTAACATTTCTCGTTAATAACCTTATCACATGGTTATATTTTTACTGTAAGAAATTTTCAACACGAACTAACCAACTTTTACTCGCATAGAACTCTTATCACGAACTTAAACTCCAAGGCTTCCTCGTAGACTTCTTCTACGGAAAACATTTGATTCTTCTTGCGAAGACCACCCAAAACACCTAGTCTAACTCCTTGTCAACATTTTCACTTCTTAACTTATGTGAAGACTTTTTCTCTTCTTATCACACAACTTCTTTCACAAACTACCCACTTAATCGCAAAAACGTATACTTAACCATAAAATATTTGATCCCTTAATCCTTTCCACGAATTTATTCAAACGTCAACTTCTTAATACCTTAGCCAAATTTTACTTTCTTACTCAAATTAGAAATGGGTCTCATAAACTGGCTAAACTCTTTTAGACCGAGCTAATCAACATTCCTTAACTAACAGGTCATTCCACTAAAGTTCCGTTGTTGCACTCCCCTCACTATAAATATATTTGTGTCCATTTCATATAACCATGACCAGTAAGTTAATCCTTCATAGGTTGTTCATAACGTCGACTAGGTCAAATTGTCGTTTTACCCTCGAGACTACATCTTGCTTCTTATGTCCCACTGATCCAATGAGAGGGTGGGACCCCTTGTTCAAGACTTGGATTCAGTCCTTAAGGGAACAACCTATCTAGTAACCCTAAAGCGGATAGGAGTGAAATTCGTTCTACACCCTATGTCCCCAGCTAACCACCCGATCTTACCTATGAAATGGTATGCTTATTGAGCCAACGTTAATGAGCTGCCCCCACCAATGCAGATCTAAGGTTAATCTCGTGTGAAACAGGAGGTCATAGTTAGTTCAGCATTAAGATTAAGTTACCTAGGTCATCAATAATCGAGATAATTAGTTTTAAAAAGTAAACGGCGTTATAACATAAAAGTGATTATTTCATGGTTCAGTCTTCTGTAAACACTTTACATATGATGCCCCCACTTTCATGTCTCTACATGAATGATTCAGGATCACCTCTCTATTATACTAACTACAAAGCAGGTTGCAACCATAGTTCCTCGGAATAAGGCATCCAACCTTTATTCATATACTATAGACTATTTAGGCTATATGCTCGAACTTGATCCACATTTATGTCTCTACATAAAGTTCAAGTTTACTCAAAAATAGCCTCTCGACTTAGTTTATTGGACTTAAGATTATAGTATTAAATTTCTAAATAAAGACTTTTATTGAATAGAATATGATTACAAACTACGAGTTTTATGACATAAATTCCAACTCCCACTTGAACTAAAACTCCTAGTGGGATAAAAGTGTTGAATTTTACCATGAGAGAGAATAATACATATGAGTTCAATAAACATATGAATATATAAAACAACTAGGGCACATGTCCAATAAGTCTCCCACTTGTCCTAGTTTACAAACATCGTAGACCTAAACTGTGTAGGTGAACCTCAAACACTTTAGCCGTAAGGGCTTTTGTAAAAGGATCAGCAATGTTTTGCTCAGAAGATATCTGGGTCACTACAACGTCACCACAATGTGTAATTTTCCTGGTAAGATGGTACTTGCACTCGATATGCTTTCCCCTTTTATGGCTTTTAGGTTCTCGTAAAGTTACAACTGTACCACTGTTGTCACAGTATAAAGTAATTGGCAAATGCAAATTTGAAACAACTTCTAGATCTCTCAAGAATTTCCTTACCCATATTGCTTCCATTGCTGCTTCGCAAGCTGCTACATATTCAGCTTCCATTGTGGAGTCAACTATACAAGTTTGCTTTACACTTATCCACACTACTGCTTCTTCATTTAGAGAGAATATTGATTCTAATGTAGACTTTCTAGCATCTTTATCAATTTGGAAATCAAAATCAGTGTATCGAGTAAGGACCAAATTCTTAGTACCATACACGAGCATGTAATCTTTTGTTCTTCTAAGATATTTTAGAATATTCTAAACGGTTGTTAGATCACATAGGGGATTGGACTGATACCTATTAACCATCCCTACTGAGTAGCAAATGTCAAGTTTAGTACATAACATTGCGTACATCAAACTTCTAACAGCAAAAGCATAGGGAATATTTCTCATATATTCAACCTCTTTAGGTATCTTAGCACATTGTTCCTTTGACAAATGAGTTCCATATTTGTACGACATCATACCCTTTTTTGAATTATGCATTTTATACTTAGCCATAAGATTTGATACTACATAAGATTTGATTGTAGTATCAAATCTTATATTTTAGGATATAGATGATTGTTTTAATCCATAAATGGATTTCTAAAGCTTACAAACCTTTTGTTTTTGACCATGTTCTATAAACCCCTCTACTCTCCTGCAGATTGTCATTCAAAAGTTGTCTTCACATCCATCTGCCAAATTTTATAATTATAAAAAGTGGTGATGGATAAAAGTATTTTAATCGACTTAAGCACAACGGGAGAAATTTTTTCTTCATAGTCCACTTCCTCTCTTTGGGTATTGAAGGGATAAAAGCCCTATGGCAGCGAAAGAATTTAAAGAACCATTACTCAAATTAATTTGGAAATATTAAAATACCAATACATTGGAAAAATTTTAGAATCAAAATTCTAAATAAATTCTAAGCATGCTTTTAAAGATAAAATACGAGATCTTACTTTCGATGACGTCTTTGTATCTACAACTCAATCTCCAAATTGGGACACCACCGGTCGAAGACCTTCCTATCCTTTGGGATGAGATTGGTTTGTGGGAACCAATTGGGATGGGAAAAGATTTAGAGATATTTGAGAGAAACTCTTTTGCATAGAGAAAAAGCTTGGCTTTCTTTTTTCTTAATGAATTTGGGTTAAAGAAAACTGTTTTCTTCTAGATATTTATAGCTCTCTTTCCTTCTTGGAACAGGAAAAGGAGTAGGAGAGAATCACGAGATTCTATTATCAAATCTACTAATTAATTAACAATTAATCAATTAGTTAATAATTAATTAAATCATATTTAATTAATATTTTATTCAAATCTTATTTGAATAAATATTTCTCCAATATCTCATAGGTTTATATAATTAATTAAATCATATTTAGTTAATATTTCATTCAAATCTTATTTGAATGAATATCTCTGCAATATTATTTTATTTTATAAATTTAATTAAATCAAATTTAATAAAACTAAATTATTAATTAATTCTCCAATTAATTAATAGCTAAGTTAAATATCTTATATTTAACTTAAATTTGATTCATATTCAAATATAAATTTCTCTCATAATCAATAATTTTAATATGAATCCAATTCACCTTAAATTAATATTTGAACTCATTCAAATACTTTATCTCTCATAAATTAATTTTGAATCATATCCAAAATTAAATTTATATAATAAAGTTTCACAAACTTTATATTATAATGTATCACTATACATTAAACTAATTCCCAAAGTAAATTTGAACATTTCAAATTACAACCCAAATAAATAAATCTCATTGCCCTTTACGAGCTAGGAAGGGGACCTAATGGACCTACAGATTAGAAGCTACAACGATATGAGATTAATTGGTTAAACTCATTAACCACATTAATCAATATTCGTTAACTGTGTGTACACTCCACTAAAGACTCACAGCTGAACTCTTCTCAATGTAGATATATTTCTGTGTTCACGGATATAGACCAATAACAGTAAGTTAGTCCTTCACGAGTGTTCGTAACACCAGCTGGGTCAATTTACCGTTTTATCCTCGGGTTACCTCTAATCCTTAAATACCAGTGCTTCTCCAATGAACAACCTGTTTATGGTTCTACCAATAAACAGAAACCCCTCTCGTGCCATAGAGAGGGTAGGGCCTTTTGTTCAAGACCTGGAGACACCATTTAAGGGAACACTCATCTACTTACCCTAAAGTATGGAAGGAGTGAATTCCATCTTGTGTAATTATGTTCCCAGCTCCCACTCGGTCTTGTCCCCAAAATGATAAGCTTATTGAGTCGGCGATCTGGCCACTATCACCCGTACAAATCAAAGGACAATCCCTCGCGAACAGGAGTTCATAACATACTCAGGATTAAGACTAAGTTACCTAGGTCATCCTAGTGAAATAGAAACCTAACTAGTTAACGGAGTTACATCTAGTGGTTATTATTTTACGGTCCGGTCTTATGCAAACTCATTAAATAGGATACCCTCACTCGCATGTCAACTACACGAACGCGTTGGATCATTGCGTTTGTATCGAATACAAAGTGAGCCGTATCAATAGTGTTACCAGGATAAGGTACCCAACCTTATCCCTATACTATAAACCTTTTAAGCTGATCTTGAACATTGATCCCTGTTGTCTCTACATACTGTTCAAGACTCAACAACTTAGGATGTTGGTTTATTGGATTTGGGTTATTAAGACAAAACTAATAATTTAATCAATAACAATTATTACAATAATAACACTTTATTAATAACGGTCAATGAATTATATTTACAATCTACGAGTTTTAGGACATAAATCCCAACAAACTCCCACTTGGACTAAAACTCTAGTCTCTTTGGGATATACATAATAAAGTAATCCACTGACATTGGAAATGGTAAAATGTACAAGTATACAACATAAAACGTATATATACAAATACAATAAACTAGGGCATCCTCATACCCATTACACATCTCCCACTTGCCCTAGATTACCTAATGTACATATCTCGTAGACCTAGACTTTCTAGAAGGCCCTCAAACACTTTAGCCGTGAGAGTCTTTGTAAATGGATCAGCAATATGCCCATTATTATCTAAATATAAAGTAATGGGCATGTTCATGTTTAGAACAACTTCCGAATCATGCAGGAACTTCCTAAGCCAAACTACTTCTTTTGCTGCTTCACAAGCGACGACGTACTCAACCTTCATATAGAGTCTGTAATGCATCCATACTCGATACTACGTCATACCATATCTCCCCGGTTTAAGGTGAACACTAATCCCGATATGGATTTCCTAGAATCCTTATCGGTTTGGAAATCATAGTCAGTGTATCCCGTGAGGATCAAATCCTTAGCTCCATACACAAGCATGTAGTCTCTCGTTCTCCTAAGATACTTGAGAATAATTTTAACCGTCGTCCAGTGGTCTAACCCTGGGTTGGACTAATATCTACTGACTATTCCCACTGCATAACAAATGTCTGGCCTAGTGTAGAGCATAGCATACATTAAGCTGCCCACAGCTAAGTTATAGGGAATATGTCTAATTTCCTCAACTTCTTGAGGTGTCTTAGGACACTGTTCCTTAGACAAGTGAACCCCATGCCTGAAAGGCAATAAACCCTTCTTAGAGTTCTGCATCAAATATCGAACCAACATTTTATCGATATAGGTTGCGTGAGACGATGCTAGTGTTTTGTTCTTATGACCCCTTATGATTTGGATCCTTAGAACATACTGTGCCTCTCCCAAATCTTTCATTTGGAATTGGACTGCTAGCCAAGTTTTAACGTTAGTTAGGTATCCTATATCATTCCTAATGAGAAGGATATCGTCCATATAAAGTACTAAGAAAGCTACTTTACCTTTGTTGATTTTCTTGTAGGCACAAGGTTTATCAACGTTTTGGTCAAAACCGTAAGATTTGATCGACGTATCAAATCTAATGTTCCAAGATCTAGATGCTTGTTTCAACCCATAAATGGATCGATTCAGTGTGCAAACTTTTTGCTCCTGACCTTGGATTATGAACCCTCGGGATGAGACATAAAGATACTCTCTTCAAGATTGCCATTCAGAAAAGCAGTCTTAACATCAATTTGCCATATTTCAACATCATAAAAAATGGCTATGGACAAGAGAATCTTTACAGACTTTAACATAGCAAAAGGGGAAAAAATTTCCTCACAGTCAACCTCTTCCCTTTAGGTATACCCTTTTGCTACAAGCCTAGCTTTGAAGGTCTGTACCTTTCCAGCTGAATATCTATTTCTCTTGTAGATCTAACCCTATAGGTTTTACCCCTTCAGGTAGATCTACAAGCTCTCACACTGAATTGAAGTACATATACTCCATTTCAAGGTTCATGGCTTTGACCCATTGGTCCTTGTCTACATCACTCATTGCCTGTTTTATAGGACAATGAATCCTCAATGCCATCATCTGGTATGACAACTTGAGTTTCAGTTAAACCCAAGTAACGATTAGGTTTTGATACAATCCTCCCACTACGTCGAGGCATTCTCAACGATTGAGAAGGATGAGACTGACATGATGTGTTGGTTTCATCAACTTTTGATGAGGGACCAACTTCATAAACAACCCTTGTTGATTCATTAGTAGTTTCACTTAATACTAATTTGCTTTGTGGTTAATGATCTCTCATGTGATCTTCCTCCAAGAAAGTAGCATTTGTCGATACAAACACTCTATTTTCTTTTGAATCGAAGAATAGACCACCTCTCGTTTCTTTAGGTAATCAGATATGAATTGCACTCTCTACTGCATACCCCAAAACGAGTTAGGTAATTGAGCATAGCTCATCATTGAACCATGTCTAACAAGGTTTTATTTCTCCTTTTGATACACCATTTTATTGAGGTGTGTTATGTGTTGAGAGTTGGGATTAGATTCCATGTTCTATCATATAGAACTAGAATCTCAAGTCCATACACTCTCTACCTCGATCATATCGAAGTATTTTAATCTTTTTACTTAATAGGTTTTCAACTTCAATCTTATACTCCTTAAACTTTTCAAGAGCTTCAGACTTATGTTCCATTAAGTATAAATAACCATACCTTGAATAATCACAAAAAAAATGAAGTATTCAAAACCTCCTCTAGCTTTTATATTCATCGGACCACAGAGGTCTGAATGTAAAAGTTCTAGGGGCTCTTTGGCTCTATAACCTTTTCCAATTAAAGGTCTTTTATTTTTTTTTATTTTTTTATTATTATTATTATTATTTAATATCATCTTCTAACTCATTTAGAAGTTCATCCAAAATCCTGATCTTATAAAAAATAATGTCATCTAATCTTAAATGCCAAAGAAAGGTATTGTTATTTGGAGAAATTATTTGCCTTTTATTTTGAGTATTAGCAGTTTTAAACATCTCATGATTTTTAAAAAATTGCTTTTGCTTCATTAGGTCTTAATACATACAAGTTGTTTTTAAGCTTAGCCGAAAAAATATGTACACTATTCTTTAAAATGAATGCTTCATTTTGAAAAAAAACAACCTAGTACAATTGTTCAATAAGCAAAGAAATAGAAATTAAGTTCCTCTAAATCTTACGAACTATGTTCAAGTTTTCCAAAAAACAAGAATTTATTTCTGAAAGACAACTTAACATCTCCCACTGCACGAGCTGAAATGTCATCTTCCATTCCAAACTTGAGAGTCATCTCACTCTCCTTGAGTTGCTTAAAGGAACTAGTTTCCTTTAAAGAAGAGCAAACATGGCTAGTAAACATGTTTCTAAGACAAGTAAATCATATTTACCTTCTTTTTTTTTTTAAACATCTCTTGGAGGGAGTCCATGATCTAACGTGCAATGACCATGGTCTCGTGTTTCTTGCTTAGTATGTCAAACATACTGGACAAGAGGTGGACGATGGCCTTGTTATTGGCCTTTGTCCAACGATTATATGAGTCTCTGACATTCTGAGATGCATTTTGAGTAGGGGGAGGAGGACATTCCTCCATTAAGACGAAGCATAGATCATTATTAACCAGAATCTTATTCAGGTTTGACTTCCACGTCGCATAATTTTTACCGGTTAATTTTCCATTTTTAAGCAGTTGAATAATTGAAAAAGACATGTTGAAACAATCAATTGGTAATATTAGTTATCTTTGTCTTAACCCATTAAAATAATCCAATCAATTTAGCAAAAACAAGCAATCAAAGAACCCTAATCAAACAAATGATTTAGTTTTTGCAACGATACTTCAGAAGTTTAGAACAACAGCCACCGAAGGGTGATCAGCTACTCCTCTCCTGAATTGAGACAATCTCAGCTAATAACTAATACCAGAATAACTCATATTCCTATAGTTCTTAGCTACCGTTGTTCGGTCAAGGATCATTAACTAACTTAATTCATCCCGTAAGTGTGACCCTACCATTTTCATATCCCAGAGATACGCTTCAACAGGCTACCGAAGGGAAAGACAACTGTTGAAGATTAACCTAAGAAACCCTATCCATTTCTGGAGTTCGCGTTGTTCCGACTCCTACAATCAGGCCCTCCGAAGGGATGGTCGGGATAAAACGACACGCAGGCGGATCATAGAAATCTCACGGTGCAACCTAATGGAGGAGACCGTAGGATACGTTGACACGCGTCCTTCTCCCACTTACTATGAACATTTCCCCTATTCACCTTGTTATTGACCCATACAAACACTCTCCGAAGGGAGGCCGCTCCCAGGGCGACACAAAGCCGAGTATGAATCTCACCTGTGAACTCTTATAGACGTGAGAGCTAAAAATTGATATATCATATATACCATTTTTCTCCCACTAAAATGTTCTATTAATTTAGGGTTTGTTGTACTTAGCTAAATTCCGGCTAATGAATCTATCTAAGTTTATTATTATTATAACTCTTATAATAAAACTTTAGTATAAAGTTTCTAGGTGCACTAAACTATTTAATTTACCTAGTGAGATCTCATTTTCTTAATAGGAAGAAGGTTAATTCAACGCCGATTCCGGGTCAGTTCCCAGGTAGGAGGTGTTCCGTAAACAGTCAACTTAAGTACCCCTAGCCTTAGAAAGAACTTTACCGGTGGAGTTCCCTTATAACCTTAAATCCTATTCATTCTTAGGGTTTCTAGGTGTATTAAACCATTTAATTTACCTAGTGGCATCTTATACTACTAGGAATAAGATTAATTTAACGCCGGTTCCGGGTTAGTTCCCAGGTAGGAGGTGTTCCATAAAACGTCAACTTAAGTACCTCCAGCCTTAGACAAAACTTTACCGGTGGAGTTCCCTTATAACCTTATCCCATTTGTCCTATTTAGTTACATTAAACTAAAAAAATAATTCTAATCCTATTAGAATTAATGTGATCTTAGGTCTATTTAATTTTAAACAATTTAAAATTAAATCAAATTAATCCTAAGATCCTATGTTTGCATGCAACTCTTTATTATAGGTTGACGGTTTCTAATTATCAAATTTTATAACTATTATAAAATTACTTAATTAGTCCTATAAAATGTATACTATGGTTTAATTAATTAAACAAATTTTAATTAAAAAAATAAACCATATAACATGCAAAATATTATATTAATATAACTATTATACTAAGCTATGGATATAATATGCTCAATGCAAATTTGATTTTCATCTTTAATTAATATAACATTTATATTAAAAAAATATAAATAAATCAAGCATCCATAAGACATTAATTTAAATATAACAAATTATATTTAACTAAGTAATGTCATGCGTCATCTTTATCCAATTTCATATATTTAAAATATCAAAATACTTTAAATAACTCAAGAAATTCAAAATCATGCATTAATAATAAATATTATAACAATTATAATATATAAAAATGCATGAACATGCTTAGAAAATCATGCAACTAAAATATAACTTTTATATTTAAGAATGATGCATGATAATTATAATCCTAAGGTGGGATTTGGATTCGTAACTGTGATCTCCAAGTTGCAAGATGATTAGTCAGCCACTGCACCAATTCCTCAATCTCAATCTCTAAAACGCGAAAACTGATATACATCTCTTTGGCCTTCGTTACTTCCCAGCAACATTATCATTGAATCCCATCGAACGACACTGACTTACATGCTCGATTACAGAATTAAAATGCCCAAAACAACCGGCCATTACATTAATCAAATTAATGAAAAACTGTAATCTAAGGTGCCAAAATCGAAAACATCTATTTTGCAAACCACATTCATAATGCAAAAATAAATCCCACCTAAACCAATGCAAATTTTAAAATTCCCAACTAAAATTTGAGATGGCTCTGATACCAATTGAAGGGATAAAAGCCCTATAGCAGCGGAAGAATTTAAAGAACCATTACTCAAATTAATTTGGAAATATTAAAATACCAATACATTGGAAAAATTTTAGAATCAAAATTCTAAATAAATTCTAAGCATGCTTTTAAAGATAAGATTCGAGATCTTACTTTCGATGACGTCTCTGTATCTACAACTCAATCTTCAAATTGGGACACCACCGGTCGAAGACCTTCCTATCCTCTGGGATGAGATTGGTTTGTGGGAAGCAATTGGGATGGGAAAAGATTTAGAGATATTTGAGAGAAACTCTTTTGCATAGAGAAAAAGCTTGGCTTTCTTTTTTCTTGATGAATTTTGGGTTAAAGAAAACTGTTTTCTTCTAGATATTTATAGCTCTCTTTCCTTCTTGGAACAGGAAAAGGAGTAGGAGAGAATCACGAGATTCTATTATCAAATCTACTAATTAATTAACAATTAATCAATTAGTTAATAATTAATTAAATCATATTTAATTAATATTTTATTCAAATCTTATTTGAATAAATATTTCTCCAATATCTCATAGGTTTATATAATTAATTAAATCATATTTAATTAATATTTCATTCAAATCTTATTTGAATGAATATCTCTGCAATATTATTTTATTTTATAAATTTAATTAAATCAAATTTAATAAAACTAAATTATTAATTAATTCTCCAATTAATTAATATCTAAGTTAAATATCTTATATTTAACTTAAATTTGATTCATATTCAAATATAAATTTATCTCATAATCAATAATTTTAATATGAATCCAATTCACCTTAAACTAATATTTGAACTCATTCAAATATTTTATCTCTCATAAATTAATAGATGTAACTCCGTTAACTATCAATTAATTAATTCTCAACCTGTTTAGAACACTCGTGAAGGACTAACTTACTGTTATTCGTGTATATCCATGGACACATAAATATATCTAGAGTGAGAAGAGTTAAGCTGTGAGTCTTTAGTGGAGTGTACACACAATTAACGAATATTGATTAATGTGGTTAATGAGTTTAGCCAATTAATCTCATATCGTTCTAGCTTCTGATCTGTAGGTCCATTAGGTCTTCTTCTTAGCTCGTAAAGGGTAATGGAATTTATTTATATTGGTTGTAATTAGAAATGTTCAAATTTACTTTGAGAATTAGTATAATGTACAGTGATACATTATAATATAAAACTTTATTATATAAACTTAATTTTGGATATGATTCAAAACTAATTCATGAAAGATAAAATATTTGAATGAGTCCAAATATTAAGATAATGTAAATTATATTCATATTAAAATTATTGATTATGAGATAAATCTATATTTGAATATGATTCAAATTTAATTTAAGTTAAATATAAGATATTTAATTTAGCTATTAATTAGTTGGAGAATTAATTAATAGTTTAGTTTAATTTTATTTAATTAAATTTGATTTAATGGAAATTAGTATAAGGAGCATTTTTAAAAATAGCAAAATAAATTAAAATATTTACAAACTCATTAACCACATTAATCAATATTCGTTAACTATGTGTACACTCCACTAAAGACTCACAGTTGAACTTTTCTCACTGTAGATATATTTATGTGTCCACGGATATAGACCAATAACAGTGAGTTAGTTCTTCACCAGTGTTTGTAACACCAGCTGGGTCAAATTACTGTTTTACCTCTGGATTACCTCTAGTCCTTAAATACCAGTGCTCCTCTAATGAAAAACCTATTTATGGTCCAAGCAATAAACAAAAATCCCTCTCGTGCCATAGAGAGGGTAGGGCCCTTTATTCAATTTTTGGAGACATCATGTAAGGGAACACTCATCTACTTACCTTTAAGTCGAGAAGGAGTGAATTTCATCTTGTGTGATTATGTTCTCTCTCAGCTCCCCACTTAGTTTTGTCCCTAAAATGATAAACATATTAAGTCGGCAATCTGGCCACTCTCATCCATACAAATCAAAGGACAATCTTTTGTAAACAGGAGTTCATAATACACTCAGGATTAATACTAAGTTACCTAGGTCATCCTAATGAAATAGAAACCTATCTAGTTAACGAAGTTACGTTTAGTGGTTACTACTTCATGGTCTGGTCTTATGCAAGCTCATTGGATATGATACCCTCACTCATATGTCACCTACACGAACACATTGGATCATTCTGTTTGTATCACTCGTGAGTCGTATCCATAGTGTTACTAGGATGAGGTACCCAACATTAACTCTATACTATAGACCCTTCAAGCTGATCTCAAACATTGATCCTTGTATGTCTCTACATACTGTTCAAGACTCATCAAACAACATAGGATGTTAGTTTATTGGATTTGTGTTATTAAGACAAAACTAATAATATAATCAATAACATTGATAACACTTTATTAATAATGGTCAATGGATTATATTTACGATCTATGAGTTTTAAGACATAAATCCCAACACTCATCTCTTGCCTAGTCTATGTGATGAAAACTCTAGGTATCTATTTAATACCCTCATCAAACAACCTCTGTGCACATGACAATCTCCACCATAGGGTTGCTATTAGATCAAGACATCTCAATACAAACTTAAGCATATTCAGAAATCTCATGCTATAACTTTAACTTACTTAAATTAGCACGCTTTACGAAAAACTCTTGAATTAAGCAAGTCTCAAATCTAGATTTTCTTTAAATAATCTCTTTGTTCAAATATTTGTAGAAACTTAGCATTGAAACACATCTTCATAAATCTCATGTTTTAAGTGACATTTCTCAAATTGAATGCTTCAAAACATTAACTCAATCATGCTTTCTCATAACTCATTTCTAAACTCGAAACTCGTGCTTTGTAAATTGTTCCATAAATCTGCATATTCAAATGCTTAAACTCAAAGCATGCTTTAAAACATAAATTCTTAAATCAAGTTTAGAAATTCATTTTAGTCACTCACAACATGTGGCTAGATTCTTGGTTTATAGATTTGCCCTATTTTCGCTTGCCTTGAAAATAACAAGAAAACTCAAGTAAATCGTCTTGGGTTCCAACTAAAGGAAACTTCTTTAACTTCTCACCTCTTTCCTTTTTTACTCAAGAAAACTCTTTCTTATTAACCTCGACTTCTTTGAACTCTTTTGGTGGTCTCAGCTTGCTCAAAATCGATTCTTCAAGCTTGCCCTAGCTCTCAACACGAGCTTGCAACAGATTTAGAGCCTAACACAACAATCCCTAACTCATTAAACTTGCTCTTAAACTCCTTAAACAAGGAAGAAGAAACTTGAACTTACTTGATTATAACGTGTATAAACATTCATTATTATAGCTCCTTTTATTAGAATAATGAGGTCAAAACACATAAGAAGATGATCAAAATGCGTAACTTATATTGTAAATTCTTAATTATTTAGAAATACATCTTACATAAGCACCATGTCTATTTTGTGCGATTACAATGTCTAGACGCATAATAAGTAGGAAGGAAAAAGCCAGTGAATCACAGGAGACATCTCGCGCAATGGTCACTTGATGGAAACTCGCCTAGAAAATAACATTTTCGGGCAAGGAACCACGTCATCACATGAAGAGGGCTCACTAGAAGACAAGAATGGTAGTTGAAGTTGATGTGACTTCACAAGGCTGCAATAAGCGCTGACACTCTCAGACAAACAGAAGTTTTTCGTCAAAAGCTGTCTATAGAAAGACTTCACCTCCACCAAGAGAAGCAGGTCTGAATGGACCCAAAAGAGGCTTGCATAGGGCCAGTGCATGCCACTAGGAAATAAAGGCCTGAGAAGGTCAATCCCTAAAGAGAGAGAGTGGCAAAAAGGAATAATCGTTCCGCTGTCTGTAAAGTTTTCTTCTTCTTCTTTGATCAGTTGTAAAAGCGGAAGCTCAACAACTGAGTAGGAGGGAATTCATACTTTTGTTGCCCCCCTAACTTGTAATATTTTTCTACTCTTCTTTATCTTCATTTTTGTACTTATTTGTAATATATGATGTTCATATTGTACAATAGCCAAAGGCATACGTTCTTTATATATATATTACGTTGATACTTTTTCAATCCATCATTTCTTGATTTCTCACTTGTCAATGTGTTAATAGTAGTAGTTAGATTTGTGATAAGTTCTTGATAAGGAGTCTAACTTAAATATCTTATCGCATTAGTTGAGCTATATTCATCACTTGGCCAATGTCAATCACCAACTACCCTAGAGGGAAAGTAGCAAGGATGAGGCTAATGCGCGCAAGGAAGAGTTTGGACATAAACTCCACCTTAGCAAGACAACTTCCAACATTTGCATCCTGAAAGTCGAACAAGTGCAGACATTAGGCGCTGAGAGGTTGATGAGAAGTTCTATAAGTTTTATAAGTGAATTCTTCTAGATATATCTTGCCTAATCAAGCACAGTCATTGCATCCCGAAAGGTGAGCAAGTATGACATCTAAACACTTCGAGAGAAGGTCGCCTTAATCATGGGTTGATTATGCAAGTTATATCGAATCATGGCTCTCGCATTGCTTAATCGCATAATAATGCATAGACCTTCCTTCACCTTTTTCTCACATACATGTTAGTTTGTAATTCCATCTACTCTTTTTACAGATTCTATTGGCGTGCATAAGTAGTTTTTATTCCTGGTTTTGATTCTTTTATACTTTATTTAATTGATTCTTTTATACCACCCAGATGCTAAGTAATGCCTAAAACTAATGTCATGAATCAATTCTCTGTGTTCGACCCTAGATCATTCAGGTAAACCTATTGCTTTGCTTGTACTTGGGAAAGTAGTAGGAAAACTTGTACTCAACGAGGATTCAATGGTTATGCAATGAAGAGGTCCATAGTTAGTAATTCGTATACAGTGATCATGACCAATGACTTATCGCATAGATTACAATAACAAACCAATCATCTAATACAATGGATCCCACCACAACTTGGATCTAACTCAAGCTAAACCCTTCCTCTTTCGCTCAAACTAGCCAACACCACTGCCTTCTCGAATGTCTCTTGACTAAACACCCAACTGAAACTTGGCACCTAGTGGCTTTCTTGCCTTGACTTCACTCTTGCAAGGAAACTCAATTTCTCTCTACTTGATTGAAGTGAAAAGAATGAGAAATGAAAGAAATGAGGGTCTTTTGTATTTAAAATGACTTATTGCGTCCAAAAAATGCTAACCTCACGCAAGAGAAATTTTTGGAGATTTGTTCGTCGCTTGTCCATTAAGTAATTTCAGCCAAGATCTTTCGAGAACTACATTTTTCTTGATCGAACATGCTTGAGAACCCTAATATTTCCCTTTTTTGCTTCTAGTTCCAGCCGAGCACGACCCCGAGATGGCCTAAGACCCATCTCTACAACCCTTATGTTTTTCATCTCAGTCTGCCAAAATTCCAAGATGGTCCAAGACAAATCTCTGAAACCTTCCTTTCTTTTGACTCAGTCAACAAGTTCCGAGATGCTCTTTCCTTAGCATCAAGATTTGCACATTATTTCCATCTCACCTGAGATTACTCAAGGCTGGCTCGGGATTCTTACTTTTGTCTTTTCTTTGCCTTTTCTCTCGGTCAAATAGGATCAAGTCTGAACACTCTATCCCGAGATCATGGACAAAACTCTTAGACTCTTCTCAACTTCTTAGAAAGCAAATGGGATAGAAGATACAAGTATTATATCCAATACCTATCTCAACTTTACCTTTAAATTCCTAGCTTAATAGCTTAGCACCTAGCTTGCTTGCCTTACCCTTCTTACCTTGGCCTCAACGCCTTATAACCTGGGGAAGAGAAACTTAACACATAAGTCAAAAAATTAGTAAGTGAGGTTTTGAAAAACCTTTTGGGGAATAGAATGCAATCAAGTAAATTTATTTTCATAAAAAGGCTCTCAACTGTCACGCCCTGTTCCGCACACAAACCAAAAAATATGTGCAATGAGGTATGTGATGTGATTTAGGTTAAGCCTTTTAAACCTAGTCTTACCACCTAGTCCACTTAAGAGTTTAACACTATAACTTAACCATCATAAAGTAGCAAAAGTATAACAAACAATTTCTTTTATTAACTTTAACCAAACAGGAAACAACATCATTTACAAAAATTCTTGGTACAAAATTTCAACAACTTAAACTAAACGCTTTGCCAAGCTTTTCCCTACCTAGCAACCGCATTGTCCCTTCTTACATGGCCTTAACGCCTTGTCACCTGGGGAGGGAAAAATTAAAACATAAGTTAAAAGACTTAGAGAGGTTTTAAGAAACATCTTTTGAGAATACATTTCATAAACATGATTGTCTCCTGTCAAACAGGGTCGTCGACTCAATTCACAGATATCTTAATCGCATACTACACATTAGTCTCACATTTCTTTTGGCCAAGAACATGAACCATTCGCAACGCCTACACTCATCGTCTTGTGTTTAGACTACTGTGATGGCCTTTTTATTAACAACATCTGGGAATCTCCTAACTTAGTCCTCGCTGCTCAGGCCACCAAACACAATACACATTTATGCATTGGTTGACTTCATTACACCATGCAGACATTTTCTACATGACTGCCTATACCCTTATATGCACATAACAGTAAGCTCATTAATAAGACTAATGGTTTGAACACTATTTCGCATTTGTTAAGAAAAACATAAAACTTATTTAAACATAAGCTATCGTTTGTGTTATTCATATAAAACTCATAAATCAATGATACTGTGTAAACGTAGTCATTATTATAGCCTCTTATATAGAATAACGTGGCCAAAACGCATAAGAAGAGGATCAAAGCGAGTAACTTATGTTGTAAATACACAAGTATTTAGAAATACACTTTACATAAGCATTATGCATGTTTTAAGTGGTTTTCATGTCTAAACGCGGGATAAATAGAAAGGAAGAAACTAGTGAAGCAAAGGAGATATCTCGCACAAGAACTACGCGATAGAACCCAGTTGGCGATTAACATCTCCAGGCGAGAAACCACATCATCACACGAGATAGATTCACTAAAGGACAAAGAATGGGAGTTGGAGATGATGTGACTCGCAATAGACACCTTTCGGCAGGCAGCTGACATGCTTAAAAGAATAGAATTTTTTTGCTAAAAGTTGCCTATACAAAGCCTCCTCCTTCATCAAGGAATACATGCATGTATGGGCAAAAGAGCGCCTGCATAAGTGGTCTATTCAATTCAGTTCTTGTACTTGAGAGTTTTTGTTGTAATGAATGCAATTGCAATACATCACCGAGTCAAATCATTGCACGTAATGCACTCATTGTAATTCTCTGTATCGCATGCTTTCATTGTGGGTGATAGGTTCATACGATATGATTATAGCATATGAAGAGCTCATAATGTACCTCTTCATCGCGTGATTCTTAAGTCCTCATTGAGTACAAGTTTTCCTACTGCTTGCCCAAGTGCAAGTGAAACAATAGGTTTACCTGGGTGATCCAGGGTCAAACACTGAGAATTGTTTTAGATATTAGTTCTAGGTTTCACTCTTCGCTTAGACAAGTTGGAATAATTAAAGAATAATAAAATGTAAAAAATAGCTAATTACACAACGAAAGTCTGTAATGCAACATGAAGAGAACAACAAAACAGTGTATCTAACTTGTTTTAGAAAGAAGAAGGCAGGAATGACCACGTGATATCATATGAAAAAGTAGAGAGATAACCTTGACGCGATATAACTTACTAAGGCACACTTGTGATTAAGGCATGCTTCTCTCGAATGCATATATGCCACCCATGACTGCTTTTCAGAGATCTATGTGACCAAGTTTGGCTAGGCGAGCTATGCATCTTGTAGTATTTTAGATTTAAGGATGGTTACCTCTCTTTAGTGTCCACACTTGCTCTCCTTTCGGGATCCAAATGTTCGATATTCTTCCACCGGGAGGCAAAGTTCCTCTCCATGCATGTTAATCAAGCTCTTGCTACTTTTTTCTCTCGGGTAGTTAGCAACTTATGCTGACCAAGCATTCACAAAAGCTCAATTAACACGTTAAAATTTATAAGCCACTCTTCTTATCATAAACAATTACCTACGCTAACACTGGATAACACATGGACTTGTAGAAGATGAGGGGAAATGGATTGAACGGCTATATTTGCATAAACTTAACAAAGAATGTAAGTATGGGTTTATACAGAATATGTACAATATGAGGTATATATATAAATGAAAATAACAAAAATGGGAAGAAGGAAAAATGGATTGCTAATACAAGTTAAATAATCAATAAATACTAATATTTTCTTCATCAGGGTTTCATATTCTTCAGGTAGCTTTCTTAAGCTCTCTCTCTCTCTCTCTTTAGATAGACTTTCTTCAGTCGATTCGGCTCTCTTGGCCTATTCGGGGCCTCTTTGCTCTTGGTAAGGACGAAGTGCTTGTATAAGCTGCTTTTTGACAGGAAATTCTATTCCTCTGATCAGTGTGTCAGCGTTGACATCTGGCCTTGTGAAGTCACATCACTCCAACTACCATTCTTGTCTTCTTGTGAGCTTTCCTCGCGTGATGTTTAGATTAATCGCCTGGAGTTGTTAATCACCAGGAAAGATCCATCGCATTGCCTTTACGCGAGATGTCATATGTGAGCTGCTCCTTTCTTCCTTTCCCACTTGTCCTGTGTTTAAACATAATAACTGCGTGAAACAGGAACGACATTTATATAGGCCATATTTCTAAATATTTATGCGTTTACAACATAAGTTATGCGTTTTGAGCATCTCCTTAAGTGTTTTAACTCCATTATTCTAATAAAAAGAGATACAATAACAGTCATTTATCCACGTTATCACACTCCCAAATTTAGAATAATGCATGTCCTCAAGCATCGCTCCGTATTATGTATGTCCTCAAATACCATTCCTTCTTAAAGATTCACTTTCCCCTCTGCATTTCAGCACTTCTCTCAAAACGAGCAAGTTTTATTTGTTATCAAAGAATTACCCTCATCTCATACTTCTTATTATGAAAATATTTCTATGTTCAGCAGGCGGCAAGCTTAATACTCAAAATATCCTTGTTCATTCCCTTAAGTAAACCTTATTTTCATCTTCTGTAATGACTAAAATTTTGAAAAAAGCTCAAAATCCCTTTATTCTGCAAAAGAATGTTTTTTATTAAATTTACATTGGATTGAGCGTTGAGTGGAAAAACATAGGCATTCTATGAGTTCGTTTCTCTCCTCAAATGTAACTCGTATCGCCTCTTATTACTCAACTCTTTGAAATTTTACTTTTGTCGCTTTACTTCTCATTTTAATCTGTGTTAAAACACCTTACTTTTGCTTGCCTTGCGAGGTTCTTTGAAAAGTTTTCAAAATTTTAGCACAGATCCCGTACAACCTCAAATTTAGAGATTAGTAAAGTCCTCATCACTAAAATGAATGATAAGATTAGTCTTTAGGAAATTTTTTACAAGAATTGGTTTGAGGTAAATCTTGCTTCCCTTAATAAGCTATAGAAATATTGTTGTAAGTAAGGTTCCTTAACAAGTTAAACGCACAGATAACAAATAAAACTTTATTTCGCATACTTTATTTCATTGAAGTGTTATTGAAGTACAAAGGAAAATTAGAATACTATAAGACGAGGAGTCATACTTGCGACAAGAAAGATTAAACTCTTAAAGAGTACATCAAAAGTGATCATTTGCATTGTAGTTGACATAAAAAAAAAAGAAATAAGCGTAATGTTGGGATACTTAGAAAATCCTACTGATTTTGGCCGCAAAAAAAGGTTTATTCAGGTAAGGATCTAGTGAGGCTATCCTCGCTTTTGCGATTGAATCATTGTGCTTCTGTGGATTTTCTAAGCTTTGGAATAGGCGAACACAGATTACTTGGAAGAGAAGTGGGCGAATGGGGGTTGCGAGGAGTTTGAGTGGTTTGTCCTTGGAAGCCTTTCTTATGACGTAGAGGCCAAGGCGATGGGCACTCAACAAGACATCATGGGAGGCCTTAGCCTTAAATGGCTGTCTTCTCTTCAGTCCTAAGGCTTCCTCCTCTTCTTGTCTATACCCTCATCACCCTTTTTATTTATCATCGTATGAATGGTGATAAGGTCCTAACTTTCCATTTTGCCCATCCTCTACTTGTGCCCGCAAGAGCATCCTTGAATGAACTCGGATCTTTTCTTTCTTGTGGGTGGGAACCTCCTCTTTCGACAAAGTGTTTCTATTCTCTTCTTTCTCAAACTCCTAGGTTGCGTCTTCCCCCATCTTTATCCCCCACTCTCATCCTTTGCTTCTTCTTCCAAGGACCCGAATCCCTTTTTCAGATTTTGTGAGGGTCCTTTTTGCTAACCCTGTAAAATCAGCATCAGGCGAGGAGGTGCTTTTCATTAGAAGCTCAAGATCCTCCTTCCTCGCCTTTCAGTTTCGCCTCTTCCTTATTCTTCTTTTCTTCTTCTTGTTACATAATCTTTTATTCATGTATATCTTTTCACTTTCTTTTGCCTCCTCCTTTACATATTCTTTTATTCCCGTATTGTCTACTTCGGTTTTCTCCATCCTTTCGTGCTTTTCTTGTATTTAAATCCTTCTCACATCATGCATCGAGGAGGAGTACTTATTACTCATGATGGGATGGCCTGATGAGGGATTTTGTAAAGGAGAGCATTTCATGGTGAAAGACAACAGGATTCCAATGAAGAACATTGAAGATGGACTTTTTGGAATGGTATCGCTTTGAGGGGTATATAATGTGTGGTTACGTGACTTGTTGTATTAGGCTAAATGTTATGTCTCAGAGTTTTGAAATGTTTAAATAGGCCTTCTTAACTAGGTTAGGAGAGTGGTTACCAAACGGTAAATGTCTTGTCAAAATAAATGTGATGTGAAAAAGTTGAGTGACTACTCATGGCTCAAGGTTTTGTCTTGGAAGTTTAAAACTGAGGGATTTGACATGATGCTTCGCAACTCTAAAAATTTAATCGTTTTGCTATGCAATCTAGCTTCTTATTTTGTGTAAGGTTGTTAGACTACGAATGTTGGCGTGGCATGACTAGGAATCCTTATGAGAGATTAAAGGATATACAGAAAGCGACAACAAAAGAATATAAAATTGATTTACAAAAATAAAAGAATTATGCACAGAGGTGTCAGTAGATAAGGAGTACTACACACTATTCTAAGGATACAAATTTAAGACGAAACGAAAGAATTTACATTACAAATGTATCCATGCATCTAAACTCCTTGGCAAGGAATAACTGTCTATCATTGCTTCTGCACCGGATAACTGCTTGATCGCGTTGTTCCTGAACTTCATTGATCATTTGCATTACGACTTTTAGCGTCTTGATTGTTATCACGATAAGTCTCTGCTTTCAATCATTCATCGCGATGTTCAAATGATCTTTCTTGGTCCTTGTCACTTAGCTAACTAAAATTGTACTTTTTGTTAGCTCCGTGCGAGGACATTTCTCTATATGACTTCATGGAGATTCTCCTTTTCATTTGCAACCAATTGCATCGATTGAGATTTCTCTAGGTCATCTTCTGAAAGATACATTGATTTTGGGGTTGGTTCAAGCATTCACGAATTACTCTGGTACCATGAACCTCTTCAAGCGATTTTTGGCTAATCGCGTGATTCACCAAAATCAAATGCTTTGCCTTAACTCAAGTAAAACTCTACTCTAATACCTAAAAATCAATTCCCCTGCAAAGGACCAAAAACTTGCTTGTCTATTTTGTGCTTGGACTTAATAGTTTCCGTTCTAATGAATGCAATTACAATACATCACCGAGTAAAATAATTGCATGTAATGCGCTCATTGTAGTTCTCTGTGTTGCATGCTTTCATTATGGGTGATAGGGTCATAGGGTATTATCATAGCATACGAGGAACTCGCAATGAACCTCTTCATCGCGTGATTCTTAAGTCCTCGTTGAATACAAGTTTTCCTACTGCTTGTCCAAGTGCAAGCAAAATAGTAGGTTTACCTGGGTGATCTAGTGTCGAACACAGGAAATTATTTTAGATATTAGTTCTAGGTTTCACTCTTTGTTTAGACAAGTTTGAAGATTTAAAGAATAACAAATGTACAAATTAAATAATTACACAACGAAAGTCTGTAATGCGATGTGAGGAGAAAGACAGAATAGTGTATCTAACTTGTATTAGGGAGAAGCAGTCAGGAATGACCACGCGATATCATATGAAAAAGTAGAGAGACAACCTTGGCGTCACATAACTTATTAAGGCACACTTGTGATTAAGGCATGCTTCTCTCAAATGCATATATGCCACATATGCCTGCTTTTCAGAGATCTATATGACCAAGTATGGCTAGCCGAGCTATGCATCTTATAGTATTTCACATTTAAGGATGGTTACCTCTCAGTAACCACTGTCCACACTTGCTCTCCTTCCAGGATCCAAATGTTCGAGATACTTTCGCGGGGAGGTAGAGTTCCTCTCCAGCATGTTAATTAAGATCTAGCTACTTTTTCCTCACGGGTAGGTAGCAACTTATGCTGGCCAAGCATTCACAAAATCACAAATAACACGTTAAGATTTATAAGTGACTCTTCTTATCGTAAACTATTACCTACTCTAACACTGGATAACACGTAGACTTGCAAAAGATGTGAGGGAAAATGGATTGAACAGCTATATTTGCATAAACCTAACAAAGAATGTAAGTATGTGTTTCAGAATATGTATAATTTGAGGTATACAATATAAATGAAAATAACAAAAATGGGAAGAAGAGAAAGTGGATTGCTAATACAAGTTGAAGAATCAACAAATACTAATCTTTTCTTCATCATAGTTACATATTCTCCAAGTAGCTTTCTCAAGCTCTCTCTCTCTCTAGACAGACTTTCTTCAGTCTATTCAGCTCTCTCAGCCTATTCAAGCCTCTTTACTCTTGGTGAGGATGAAATGATTGTATAGGCTTCTTTTCGGCGGGAAACTTTTATTCCTCTGAGTGTGTCAGCCTTGACATTTGGCCCTGTGAAGTCACATCACTCTAACTACCATTCTTGTCTTCTTGTGAGCTTTCCTCGCGTGATGTTTACGTTAATTGTCAAGCAAGATCCATCGCATTGCCTTTGTGCGAGATATCATGTGTGAGCTGCTTCTTTCTTCTTTTCCCACTTCTCCTATGTTTAAACATGATAACCACGTAAAATAGGAATGACATTTATGTAGGTCGTATTTCTAAATATTTATGCGTTTATAACATAAGTTATGTGTTCTGAGCATTTCCTTAGGCGTTTTAACCCCATTATTCTAATAAAAAGGGATATAATAACAGTCATTTCTACACTTTATCAATGGGCCAAAACCTAGAGAGTTGGTGGCAAGGATTAGCCTCACCACTGTTTGTAAAGCACTCCTTCGTCTTCTCCGATCAGATTGTAACGCGAAAGCTTAGAGTATGAAAAGAGAAGAGTCCATCCCCCGTTCCCCCTAACTTGTATTTCACTTTCTTCTTCTTTCCATTTTACAATTTCTTTACATTGTATTGGGTCATATTGTATAATCGCCGAAGGCCTTCATTCTTTAATACAATGTATCTTTATATGAAGGGATAAAAGCACTTGGCAGCGGAAGATTTTAGAGAACCATTCCTCAATTTAATTTGAGAATCCAAAAATACCAATACATTGACAAAAATAATTAAGAAACTAATTATCTTATTAAGCATGTTTTAATAAAGTATGAGTTAGAGAAAGAAAAACTTATGTACTTTAACGTCTCTGAATCTACTAAATCTCCAATTTTGGGGACAACATCCGTCAGAGACCTTCCTAACCTCTGGGATGATATTGGTTTATGGGAACCAATTGGAATGGAAAAAGTTTTAGAGACAAACTATTTTGTAGAGAGCAAAAACATTGGTTTTTTCTTAATTAAGAAAAACTGTTTTTCTTTTTCATATTTATAACTCCCTTTCCTTGAGGGAGTAAGATTTTATTAATTTAAAAAATATAAATTAATAGAAATTTCAAATCAACTAATTAATTAAGCAGTTAATCATTAATTAAAGTATATTTAATTAATATTTCATTTAAATCATATTTAATGAATATCTCTCCAATATCTTATAGTTTAAAATTAATTTACTTAAATCAAATAAAATTAAACTAAACTATTAATTAATTCTTCAATTAATTAATAGTTAAATTAAATATTTTATATTTAACTTAAATTAAATTTGAACCATGTTCAAATATAAATTTCTCTAACAACCAATAATTTTAATATGAATCCAATTCACATTACATTAATGTTTGAACTAATTGAAATATTTTATCCAAAATTAAATTTATATAATAAAGTTTTATTAAAATATAAACTTTATATTATAATGTATCACTATACATTATACTATTTCTCAAAGTAAATTTGAACATTTCAAATTACAACCAATATAAATAAATTTCATTACCCTTAAAGAGCTAGGAAGGGGATCGAATGGACCTACGGATCAGAAGCTAGAACGATATGAGATTAATTGGCTAAACTCATTAACCACATTAATCAATATTTGTTAACTATGTGTACACTCTACTAAAAACTCAAGCTGAACTCTTCTCACTATAGATATATTTCTGTGTCCACGGATATAGACCAATAACAGTAAGTTAGTCCTTCACGAGTGTTCGTAACACCAGTTGGGGAAAATTATCGTTTTACCTCTGGGTTACCTCTAGTCCTTAAATCTTCTAATGAACAACCGGTTTATGGTGCAAGCAATGAACAGAAACCCCTCTCGTGCCAAAGAGAGGGTAGAGCCCTTTGTTCAATTCCTGGAGATACCATTTAAGGAAACATTCATCTACTTACCCTAAAGTCAGGAAGAAGTGAATTCCATCTTGTCTGATTATGTTCTCAGCTCCCCACGTGGTCTTGTCCCCAAAATGATAAACATATTAAGTCGGCAATTTGACCACTCTTACCTATACAAATCAAAGGACAGTCCCTCATAAACAAGAGTTCATAATACACTCAGGATTAAGACTAAATTACCTAGGTCATCTTAATGTAATAGAAACCTAACTAGTTAATGAAGTTACATCTAATGGTTACTATTTCGTGGTTCGATCTTATGCAAACTCATTGTATAGGATACCCTCACTCGCATGGCACCTACACGAACGCGTTGGATCATTGCATTTGTATTAAATACAAAGTGAGTTGTATCCATAATGTTACCAGGATTAGGTACCCAACTTTATTCCTATACTATATACCCTTTAAGTTGATCTCAAACATTGATCCCTGTATGTCTCTACATATTGTTCAAAACTCATCAAACGTCTTAGGATGTTAGTTTATTAGATTTGTGTTATTAAGACAAAAATAATAATACAATCAATAACATTTATTGAAATTATAATAATAACACTTTATTAATAATGGTCAATGGATTATATTTACAATCTACGAGTTTTAGGATATAAATTTCAATATTATACACTTTTCAATCCATTCATGCCTCTACTGTTCATCTATCTTTATGTTATTTGTAGTTTAGGTCTATGTGGTGTTCTCAATAAGTAATAGTTATTTAAACCACTTAGTGTGTTAGCTGAGCTACGTTCTACACTTAACCAATGTATGTCGCCAACTATTCAAGAGGATGAGTAGCAAGGACGTGGTTAACACACGTAAGGAAAAAAAATTTCAACCTTACGAGAAAATTCGTTCATTTGTATGCCAAAAGGCGAACAAGTGTGGACTAAGACACCAAGAGGTTGTTGTCCTTAAACGTGAAGCACTCTAAGTAGAACAAATAAGTATTTCTATATATATACCATTTCGCTAATCTTAGTCATGTGGAACCCAAAAGGTGACCATGTGTGGCATTCAATGACTCTGAGTGGAGCACGCCTTAAATCATAAGATAGTGTGGTGAGTTATATCGCATTTAGGTGGTCATATACCTTATTCACCTGATAGCATGAGACCTTCCTTCGCCACCTTTCTTAACGTATCTTAGTTCACTCAATCTTCCATCTTACGATAGTTCGTTGAATCTCTAAGTGTAAGTAGTTTTAGTTTTTTTTATATTCTTTTAAGTCAATCGTCACAACGCCTAAACGATAAGTAGACCCTTGAACTAATGTCTGGAACCAATTTCCTGTGTTCGACCCTAGATCATCTAGGTAAACCTATTGTTTGCTTGCACTTGGGTGAATAATAGAAAAACTTGTACTCAATGAGGACTTAGCTATTATGCAATGAAGAGGTACATAGTGAGCATTTTGCATGCTATGATCATGACACATGACTTATCGCATAGAATTAATCACACAATACAGAGAGATAAGGTGAGCATCTTATGTTCAATGAACCTGCTTCGTGACGTATTACGATTGCACTATACAAAGGCAAAACTAATAAGTCCCAACACCAGCCAATCAACAAGAGGGTTAAAAGAAAGCTTTAAAGTACAAAACACATTTTAAAGTCACTCATGAAGACTTGATTTTTCTTTAGTTCAAACACCTAGCTTCAACCCTTCTTCTCGCCTATTGCTTCCTTTAACAGCTCCAACACTTCGAAAAAAATTTCAGAAAACCAGCAGACTTTTCAACCCCTTTTAGTTCTATTTATACTAATCTAAAATCAAATTAGTCATCTTGGAGTTTTTCCTAAAATTTTCAACTTTTACTCATAATTTTACTCGTGTAAGCTTAGTATTTTACTTAACCATATTTAGCTCTTAACCTTACAGACAAACTCTGCCAAATCAAGATAAAACATCTCCTCACCTGGCTTCATTTCGTGTGGTACTTTATAAATGCCTAATAGTCCTTAAACGCCTAACGCCTTCTTGTCTCGCGTCAACCTAACGTAGCCTTCAAAACACAAGCTTCTTCTCAAAACGTCCATTCAATACTTAGATAAAAAAAAAATTGACCCTTCTATTCCCGACACGAGTCTCAGAACTCAACGCCTCATTCAAAACATAAATCACACATTAGCTTCCTCTTATTCCTTTCGCCAAGAACAAGAATGATTCCCATGCATAGACTACTATGATTTCTCATATCACTAGCATACCTTGGGAGAATTTTTCAGTTCATTTCTCGTTGCTCAGGCTCCTAGCTCAATATGCTTCTTTCAACCCATTGGCCAGCTTCTTATCGCCATGTGGTCCTTTCATCCCATGGCTGCCTTAACTCGTTATGTGCACATAATAGCTAACTCATTTATAGGAATGAAGCTAATTGTTTGCTCGCAAATACACATACAATAATCACATAGAAAATTTAGCTTTAGAAACTTTCTTTAGAAATCATGCTTTTTCATAATACATTTACAACAAACTTGTACATGCATTTAAACATTAGCATAATAATACAAGATTTAGAAAGAAAACTTTAGAAAGTTCTGTTCATCTTTAGAAAATCACTCACAAAACCTTAAGTTCACTTCTTTCTTTGTAAGCCTAACACCAGAACCCTTCTTCTCGCTTAGTGACTTTCTCAATAGGTCCATACTTAATAATACAAGATTTACAAAGAAAACTTTAGAAAGTTCTTTTCATCTTTAGAAAATCAATCACAAAACATTAAGTTCACTTCTTTCTCTGTAAGCCTAACACCATAACCCTTCTTCTCGCCTTGTGACTTTTTCAATAGGTCCACACTTAATAATTTCTCTCAATTAAATGCTTCTCTTTAGACCCTACACATTTATTTATACTAATCTCAAAATTATATTAGTTATCCTTAAGCTTTCTTTAGCTCACCAGCTCCTACTTGATGATTTACACATGTAGGCTTATTAGTTTTTAAGACCATGCTTAGCTTAATACTTAACACGTACGTCACTAGCTATCAAATCTCAAGTAGGAAATTTTCTCAAATTTTTCTAACTCTCAATGTCTACTCTTTCGCGATAAGACATCAAAACGCCTAACTTTATATTGCTAAGTTTCAATGCATGCTAGTCCTATCGCGTCACCTAGTCTTATCGCGATTTGCCATCAAAACACCTATTACTACTCAAAATACCTTCTTCTTTTCTAAAGCAAAATCCTTTTATTCCAAACTCGGATGTCATAGGTGTGCTCGGTACGGGGGATTTTTGGTCTTTTTGCTCCTCTTGAAGCTTCGGTGCTCAAATTGACTTCTCATAGCTCCAAATAAACCCTGAACAACATGAAACTCTCCAATATGCATGATTTACTTGATAAAACTGCTCAGTAGGCAGAAAAGCAGATTAAGGACATATAAATAGTTCTTTATAAGAGTTATCATGGGCACATGATCAAACAGAACAGAACAAAAAACTTGCCAAATTAATTCACCAAATCACCTCTAAAACAAAATACAACATTTAAGCACAATATCCCCTGGTGAGATCAGTTTAACAAATTATAACTAATATTGGAGGAACATTTCATGAATGAATCCATTCTTTTAAGTAGAAGTTCAAAAATAAATGCTAAAATACATAAAATTCATGGCATGATCAATCAAGGACCCAGTTGCTTAATCTTCTATAAGAACTTGTAAAACAGAATAGAATATGAGTTATTCTTTGGTGTGGGATTGTGAAGCGACCATATAGCATAAGATAGATTGTCGATTGGTTGAAATAACTTTACCTCTAATCCCTATCGTCATCTATTGTCTAACTTTATTTCATTCAATTGCAAATTAGATTTATCTAATTTTATCGGTTACTCGTACCAGTGTATCGATCTAGTCTAGTGGGAAATAAAGTGATGTTTGTTTTGACACATTAATTACAAAAAATATTATAATAATTAAACAATTTAGCAATTTCAAACGCACTAAGTTAATAATAGGAGAATTGTCAAAAATAGCAAATTTGACAAAATATTTATAATATATAGCAAAATTTTTAGATTCTATCAATAATAGGCCTTGATAACCACTTATATGCTTGGTATTGATAGATAGTGATAGAAGACTATTAATGACTATGATTAATAGAATCCAAAATTTAGTTATAACTTGTAAATAATTTAATTTATTTTGTTATTTTAAAAAATTTCCCTTAATAACATTTCCTTTAATTTTAAGGTTCAAAATCACTTTTGCAGGTGTAAACCCAAACACCAAAATAATTATATGAAAATCACCTCGAATAAATCACTTGTAAATCAATCAATTTTTTTTAGAATCACAATATCTAAAAAAATGATCTCAAACATGTTTTTAGTTACATTTTAACAATACTTCATATATCCAAGGAATGATGGACGAATTAACTTTTTGTTGAACTTTGTTAGTTTATCTAAGAAATTCAGGCAAAAAGTTACCATTTTAGTTGATGAATTTCAAAGTTTGGGTGTTCTAAAAGGTTATTTATTTTGATGTCAAAATTTGACTCACGAAAAATGCACCTAACATATTCATAATAACAACCATGAATTTATAATTTATAGAAGAAATCATACAAAAAAAACAAGTTTTTATACATAAATCAGCAAAGAGAATTAGATAATAGGAAAAAATAAAAAGTTTTTAGATCCAGATTTGGTATTAAAATATCTCATTTACGATTATAATGATGTATTTATAGAAAGAAAGTTGTAAATCATACTTTTTTTTTTATTAGGATGGAATGAATATGGAAGATCTTATCTAATGACTTTAATTTTTTCTGATTTTCCTTTCTTTTTTTTTTTCGTTCTATTTCATCATATCCATATTGACCCACAACAATGTACTCTGGAAAATTGTTTGATAAATTCAATAACCTAACATTTGTGCCAATAAATTTCGTACATATTTTCAACAGGTGCCGTGAATTTACTATTTTAGTCTTAAACAAATAATTAATTATTTGATAATACATATTTTTTTGTTTAATCCATTTGGAAGTTTGTCTGATGTGAAGTTGTCCTCTTTTAATCATCCATTAATTTCCACAAAATAAGTTTGACCACATTTTGTTTGAATCCCGTTTTTCCTCCGCTTTTCTGTTCCTTTCCCTTTTTATATTTTATATTTTTCTTTTTCCCTTTCCTCTTCTTCTCATTAGCGGTGTCCTGTCTGAATAATCAATGTACAATTGTTTCCTATCTCTATTTTTTCTTCGAATAATAATAATAATTGGTCATATGTGTGAAGATTTTTTTTTTTAAAAAAATAATCCCTTTAGGCAATTATTGGGTTTTCAAAGAAGGGACCGATGAAAGGTACTAAAAAACAAAGACCAATAAGATATAAAATATCCTGTATTATTTGTATATCATTTAATTTTAAACATAAAAACATAATAAAAACAGATGGAAATTATTGAGGATTGTTTCGATTTTATTAGAAATATAAAAGCCTTATAGGAATCTTGGGGGATAATTTTTAATTTTTATGGAAATTCGTTTTTGGGGGAAGTTTTTCCCCAGTCAAAATGTTTGTCTTTGCTTGTAGTGGTTTGGAACAGTGTACTGTAATTATACATTTTCATCACTCTGTTGATTCAAATGTTTGTAAGAAGTTGACTTATCTATAGTTCAAATTGTGAACTAAAAGAAACAGTTTAATAGTTTCTCAAATTTATTTTTAATCGATTTAGGCTGTAGGGTCAGGCTTTACAAATAATTTAAATTTAATACTTTTATTCAATACTATTTTTGAAAAACTTTTAAATGAAGGAGAATCGTCAAAAATGACCAATTTGATAAAATATTTACAAAATATAGAAAAATTTTATATTGTATCAATGATAAACACTAATATACTTTTATTAATGACATTGATAGAAAGTAATAGAAGTTTTTCAGTGTTTATTATTTTTTTTAGATTCTAAAATTTTGTAAATATTTTAGTTTATTTCACTATATTTAAAAATATGGTTTTTTTAGTCTTTTAAAAAATATAATAACGCGGCAAAATATTTACACTACATAGAACAATTTCGAAAACAAAAAAAGCCCACATGCAGGTCCACAATGGAAAATACCAAAAATGTCCGATGATTAATTGGCACCCAGCGCATGTAATATATTGATAAACGATCGTTTAAATTTGGCTATTTTTTCCTACCCGATCGTTTATATTTGGTTATTCTTTGGTGCACGATCGTTTAGATTTGACTATTCTTTGGTACACAATCGTTTAGATTTAACCATTTAAATTTGGGTAGCCAAATCTAAACGATTTTTTTTCAAGATTTTTTGGTACACAATTGTTTAGATTTTGTACACAATCATTTAGATTTGATAGTTTAAATTTTGCTAGCCAAATCTAAACGACTTTTTTTATAAAAAAAATATGTACATAATCGTTTATCTTTGGTATACGATCATTTAAATTTGGGTATCTAAATCTCAACGATTTTTTTCAAGACTTTTTGGTACACGATCGTTTAGATTTGGCTATCCAATATCCCAACAATTTTTTTCACGATCTTTCTATATTTGGCACACAATCTTAAACAACCTAATAATAATTTTTTAAAAAATAGATCTTTTATATTTGGTACACGATCTTGAACCAAATAACAATTTAGAAAAAATTGCACAAGAAGAATAGAAAAATGTGATGGAAAGGAAAAGAAAAATTGTAGAAAAAAGAAGATGGAAAGGAAGGTCAACAAACATATTGTTAAAAAATTGAGAGAAAAAAACGATGGAAAGAAAAAAAATCGCAGAAAAGGAAGAGATGAAAGATGATAAAAAGGAAAGACAAAACTGAAATATTTTAAAAAATTTGCCAGCTTCATTGTCTTTTTCATTTTGTTACACAAGCAGTAAATATTTTGTCAATTTGTTGTATTTATGAAAATTAACCTTTTGTTTTTAAATATAGCTTAAAATCATCAAATTATTAACAAAGAAAAGGCAATGAATATATATATATAAACCTGTATTGGGAGCACGAGATATGTACAAGTGTAAAATTTTGTGTATATATATAATTAAAGGAACATGAAAAAAGTAATTATAACTTCATAAATGAGGTCTTTTCCAAAATATAATATACAGACAAAATATTTTCACTATATAGAATAATTTTGAAAACGAAAAAAGCCCACAGGTCCACAATGGAATATAAAAAATACCTTAGTCAACACGTAGTTAATCGAACACACGCGCACATGTAATTCTTCTTCTAAACGATTAAGATATGCAATCATGTAGGAAATGATACATGATCGTGTAGGAAATGATACACGATCGTGAAAGAAATGATACACGATCGTGTAGTAAATGATACACGATCGCATAGTTATAGAAGAAAGAAGATGGAAAGGAAGCCAAACGAACATATTTTTAAAAAATTGAGAGAAAAAGATAATGGAAAGAAAAAAATCACAAAAAAGAAAGAGATGAAAGACGATAAAAGGGAAAGGCAAACCTGAAATATTTAAAAAAATGGCCAGCTTCGTAGGCTTTTTCATTTTGTTACACGGACAGTAAATATTTTATCAATTTGTTGTATTTCTGAAAATTAACCTTTTGTTTTTAAATATAGCTTAAACAAAGAAAAGGCCATGAATATATATATATATAAACCGGAATTGACTTGGGGGCATGAGATATGTACAAGTCTAATATATATACATAATTAAAGGAACATGAAAAAAGTATTTATAACTTCATGAATGAGGTCTTTTCCAAAATATAATATACCGGCAAAATATTTACACTATATAGAACAATTTTGAAAACGAAAAAAATCAACAGTCACACAATGGAAAATACCAAAAATGCCTCAGTCAACACACGGTTAATTGAACACATGCGCGTGTAAGTTTTCTTCTAAACGATCAGGATACGCGATCATGTAGGAAATGATACATGATCGTGTAGAAACTGATACACGATCGTGTAGGTAGTAACATGTAATTCTTCTTTTAAACAATCATGATATGTGATCGTGTACGATCATGTTGGAAATGATACACGATCGCATAGTTCATGATATATAATTATTAGTTCATGATACACGATTGTTAGTTCATAATAAATGGTTTTGAAAAAGTCCTAGTAAACGATCATGCATATGATGATACACGATCGTGTGTAGCTCATGATATATGATCAAGTAGTTCATGATGAACAATGGTTTTGAAAAGCCCATTGGTAAACGATCATGTTGTTCGTCTCTGTCCACAACACATTGAAAAAAATAATACAAGATTGACGATTGATTGAAAACAAAAATAATAATAGCATAAGTATAATGAAAAAGAATAATAATAATTATAGAACAATGATCGTGACTTCAAAAAAATATAAAATAAAAATTGCAGAAAAATAAGAGAATGAAGAAATCGAAGCCACGCGAAATTCAAAAGCGCAAGGGCAAACTTGGAATATGTTTTAAAAATGGCCGATTTCATGGGGTTTGTTATTTGTTATACGGGCCATAAATATTTTTGTGTTTTTGTTATATTTATAAAAATTAACATTAATAAAAATTAACTAATTTAATACACTTAGTTTTTCAACAAGGTTTTTTAAAAAAATATAACAAACCGAAAAAAATATTTACACTGTATAGAACAATTATAAAAACGGAAGAAGCTCACAGGCCCACAATGAAAAATACCAAAAACGTCTCAGTCAACACTCGATTAATCAGTCATACATGAGCGTGTAATTCTTTTTCTAAATGATCATGATACGTGATTTTTTATGATCATGTATGAAATGATACACGATCGTGTAGGAAATGATACACGATCGTGTAGGAAATGATACACGATCGTGTAGGAAATGATACACGATCGTGTAGGTAGTATCAACACCGATCAGATGCACGCATGTAATTCTTCTACTAAACGATCATGATACACAATCGTATAAGAAATGATACACAATCGCGTACCAAGATCTAAACGCTCATGTACCAATCTAAATGATCTTGGTTCACGATCGTGTACAAAGATCATTTATATTTAGTACAAGATCGTGTACTAATATTGTTTAGATTTGGTACAAGATCCTGGACAAAGTTCTAAACCACCAGCGGATTTATGTAGGGGCCAGTGGAGGCACGTGACCCTCTCACAATATCGGTTTTTGTATTTTAATATTAATTTTGAAGTGTTAGGTTACAATATATATTAAATAATGCTTTTTTTTTAAATTAGGAATGGTTGTAGTGAAGTGGTTGTGTCCCCACTTCATAACTATCAAGTCGTAGGTTTGAATTTTGCACTTTGCAAATATTTTTATTTCAAATATCAATAATTTTCTTTCCCTAAATCTCAAATTTCTTCTTAAATTTCGATAATTTTCTTTCCTCAAATATTAATGTTCTTTCCAAATTTCAATCATTTTATTTCTCCAAATACTCTAAATGCCAATTTTATTCTCACATTTTAATAATGTCATAAAAGGAAGACAATTTTTTGAAAGAAGAATAAAAAAAACCTAAATAAGATAAAACCCTAACTTATTTTTCAACCGTCATTTGCTACCTAACAAATATTTAGAAAAAAATACAACAAAGTCGGTGTCACACCCCAAACCGTACTGCAACAATAACGTCGAAGTAGTAGAAATAGGATGCAAGTTTGTTACAACCTAGAAATTTTCTTCTTGCAAAATCTTATTCTCAACTCATTTTAAACTATTAACACTCAAAACGCAATGAGTCGAAATCTTCTCGTGAAGATTTGCATTTAGAGTCTTTGGAGAAATCTTCTTCACGAAACATTTGGTTCTTCTCGTGAAGACCACTCAAAACTTCTATTCTAAAACTCAAAACTTTCACTTCTTAACTTACGCGAAGACTTTTTCTCTTCTTATCACACAACTTCTTTTGTGAACTACCCACTTAATCTTAAAACGTAGACTTAACCATAAAAGATTTTATCTCTTAATCCTTTTCGCGGATTTATTCAAATGTCAACTTCTTCATACTTAGCCAAATTTTACTTACCCAAATTAGAAATGAGTCTCACAGTCGATGATTTAAACTGGATGCTGTGTTTTTAGTTCAAGAACGATAAAGTTGAAATTCTCAACCAATTATTACAAATTTGCATCATTATCATGTTGAAGTCTTCTATGTTGTCATATTGATATGCAACTTTAAGAGTTGAATAATTGTTTTAATGAAACAAGTACTGAATTGCTTCTCTGTGTGGCTTTTTTTAATTCGAGTACTTTATTTGCTAGTTTTGATAGGCAATAACTTAGTCGACTTGCTAAGTTTTATCCAAGAGACTTTTCAACTATTGAACTCTATATGCTTGAGGATCAACTTCAAAATTACATTACTGATATGTGTTCAGAGTTTTTTGAACTAAAAAGCATTGGTGATTATTAAAAGAGATAAGGTCTACCCATTAGTTTATCGGTTGTTCACATTGACATTAATTTTATCGACTGCAACAACTACTATAGAGAATATTTTCTACTATAAATATTGTGAAAACTCAACTGTGTAATCAAATGGGAGATCAATGAATGAATGATTGTCTTATAGCTTATATTGAGAAAGTTTTATTGGATAAATTAGATAATAAACTTATCATGGATTGATTTTCAAACATGAAAACTCGTAGAGGACAATTGTAATACATATTAAATTAAGGTTAATTTTCATAAATATAACAAACCTGCCAAATATTTACGGTCTGTGTAACAAAATGAAAAGGCTCATGAAACTGGCCATTTCTTTCTCTTTTGCGATTTTTTTTCTTTCCATCGTCTTTTTCTCTTCTTCTTCTACAATTTTTCTTTTGTTTTTTTCAAACTGTTATTTGGTTCAAGATCGTGTACCAAATATAAAAGATCTATTTTTTTTTTCAAACTATTATTTGGTTGTTCCAAATATAAAAGATCATGAAAAAAAAAGTGTTTAGATTTGGGTAACCAAATTTAAACATCAAATCTAAACGATCGTGTTGCAAATAAAAACGATCATGTACCAAATCTAAAGAATCATTTTTCAAATGTAAACAATCGTTTTCTAAATATAAATGATTGTGTATCAAAAAATCTTGAAAAAAAAATGTTTAGATTTGGGTAGCCAAATATAAACAATCATGTACCAAATATAAGCGATCGTTTTCCAAATATAAACGATCGTGTATCAAAAAATCTTGAAAAAAATCATTGAGATTTGACTACCCAAATTTAAACTATCAAATTTAAATGATCGTGTACCAAAACAATTAAGAAAAAATCATTTAGATTTAGCTATGCAAATTTAAATGATCAAATCTAAATGAACGTGTACTAAAAAATATAAAGAAAAAATTCGTTTAGATTTGGCTCCAAATCTAAAAGATCAAATCTAAACAATCGTGTATAAAATAATAGTCAAATCTAAACGATTGTTTTCCAAATATATTACTCACGCTAAATGTCAATTAATCACAATGCATTTTTACTATTTTCCATTATGGGCCTATGGACTTTTTTCATTTTTGAAATTGTTTTATATAGTGTAAATATTTTGCCGCTTTGTTATATTTTTAAAAACACTCCTTAAATTAATTAATCTTTGAAACTATTAATATTTTTTAAACATTTTTTAGTGTGTTTATTATATAGTGCCCCCTATATATTAATTAGATTCTAAGTGATCATGTACCAAGATCTAAACGAGTTTTGTTCAAGATCTGTGTATTAAGATCTCTTATACTTGGTACACGATCTTGAACTAGATCTTGATACACAATCGTTTAAGTCTTGGTACACGATCGTTTAGATCTAAAAGAGGAAATATATCAGAGATGATGAAGATCATTTACCAAAGTGAAAATTTGAAGAAGTGAAAAAAGAAAGAAAATAATATGAGATGACAAAGAAGGAAGAAATTCTAGAAGATGAAATAAAGAAATCACTAACAAGAACAAGTGAGAATATGAAGAAGAATAAGTAATACTATGAATAGGAGATGAATAAATAGCAAATAAGAACAAAAAGAAATTAAAAGTCGTCTGCATTATTTAAGGGCAAACCTCAATTTATGAAAATATCATAGATTTTTTTATTTTGCTACACGAGCTATAAATATTTTGATGTTTTGTTATATTGTTGTTTTTCTTTTATAATATCTCTTCATATTAATTTTGAATTGACTCCATGAAAGCATTATAAAAGGGGAATTATAAGAAATGTCAAATTTGACAAATTATTTACAAAATATTGAAATTTTTTAAATTCTATCAATAATAGACAATTGATAGGCAGTGATAGATATTGATATCCTTCTATCATTGGCACTAATAGATAATGATAGAAGGATATTGGTTTCTATCATTGATATAATCCAAAATTTTGCTATAGTTTATAAATATTTTAATTTACTTTACTATATTTAAAAATGCACCTTAATAATAAGAATATTACATTCTATTATATAGATTATTAAAAAATATAAGAATTAAAAGTCTTAGAAAATTTTAAAACTCCATCCTCGAGTCAAATAATATTTGATAACAAATAATTTTCTAGCTTGACCTCTAAAATTAATTTTAAAAACCTATACAAGTCAAAAACCACGAAGTCACTATCTTCTTATAATGAGTTTCACACAACAACGGTTAAGCACTTTCGATTTAAAGTCCATCTGATTTCAGATCTGATTTCTTCGAACTTTGCCACATAATCACCCATCTGTCTCCTCAGCTTCTCCATCCATCTCCTCAGTTTCTCTGTCCGTCTCTCAACCAGACGACCCAACCCAACTCGATTACACCCTTAGTATAAATAGCAAAAAAAAAAGCCTAAAATAATAGCATATGTAGCTTAAGAATAAAATAATTGTATATATAGCACAAAAAATAGTAAAAGACTAAAATAATCATGTCCAGCCACCATTTTGGGCGTTTTTTGCTTAATTTTTTAATTTAAACTATCACTGATAGCATCTATCACAGATAATTTGTAACACCCCGAACTCTAGGAAATTTATTTAAACGGATTTCTCTATTTATTTTATTTATTTTCTTTTGGTGGGATTAAACTAATGGGAAAGAAACAAAATGAAGGAGGAAAAGATAATAATAATAATGAAATTATTATTGATTATTTATTTTTATTATTTTATTATATTATTATATTGTTATTATTATTATTAAATAAAGGAAAAGAAAAAGAGGGGAAATTAAAATTTCCCCCCCCC
>CM046889.1:11929630-12246270 GCA_025688845.1 Cucumis hystrix
CCCCCCTCCATTTTTCTTTTCTTTTCTTCTTTTCTTCTCTTCTTCTTTTCTTCCAATCAGATCCGCGGCAGCCCCACCAAATCTCCTCTTCCTCTCTTCTTCTCCGATCGCCCATCTCCACCTCGTTCGCGCACAGCCGTCCGTTTCGCACGCCCAGTCGCCGACGGCCATTGAACGAAATGCAGCAGGCCGTCCCAGTCGCGAAACTCAGCCGCGTCGGGGTTCATCTGCGCCCGACTCCGTTTGTGAAGCCCAGCCATCGTCCGCCCAGATCTCCCCCTTTCCGTCCGTCCGACGAAACCAGCCCAGCCGCACACTCGATCGGCTGCGCCTGCCTCCGTCAGCGAAGCCGACCGCTTCTGTCTCCTCCAAGCCGCAGATCCAACGTCCATGTTGTAAGTTCATTGGTAAGAAAAATCTTGGGTTTAATGGTATTGCTCTTAGTTAACCTAAGCTTCAAGGTTGGCCAATTGATTGAGTATTGTTTGATTTAAGGTGATTTTTTGGAGAAAATTTTGGGGTTTTGTAGTGTTGTCCTAGCTAGCATAAGTTATAAGGTTGATTAATTATTAGGTTTTTGTTTGATTAAGGTGGTGCTCGAATTTCTATGTTTCGGAGCGAGTCTCATTGGAACTGTTGCTTCATTCGAATTGGGTAAGTTGTGAATTTCGCATTTGGGTTGATTTTTAGTGAATGATGTTGTTAGAGAAAATGTTAAGTACTTATCTTAATGTTTAGGTGGTTCGCGGTTCTCAGTTCGATCAAGAAAAATTTAGTAATCCTTAAGGTAAGGGACTTTCTACTGGACTCAATAACAAGAATTAAGATGTATTGACTATATGGATTGAAATGTTATATCTGAATTGAGTAGGGATGACGGTTATGATGTGTGTTTGAGTGTAAACTGAAAGTTTAACGTATATTGCGTTTGACTGAATGAAATTTATATATGTATGTATGGATTGACGTGAATTTGTTGTCTAGCGTATGTTGTGACTGCTGGGCTATTTATGTTGCTGACTGATGTAGTGATATGTTTTGACTGTCCTTTGGTGAAATTAGGATAATATGGTTGTTTAAGGTTAAATGGGGAGCTTATGTGATAAGGGAATTCGACTGTATTGAGAATGATTGTTAAGATGTTTAGAATGGACTGAGGAGATAAATTATTAGTTTCTTAGTGGGTAGTTACCTTGCGGGTGCCCTACGGGATTATCACCCTTTGTGCATCCTTCGGGAGCACTAGACTGATACGTGCATCCTTCGGGAGCACTAGACTAATACGTGCATCCTTCGGGAGCACTAGACTGATACGTGCATCCTTCGGGAGCACTAGACTGATACGTGCATCCTTCGGAAGCACTAGACTTATATGTGCATCCTTCGGGAGCACTAGACTGATATGTGCATCCTACGGGATCACGAGACTGTGACTGTGCAGGGTACCCCATAGGAAGCTAATAATTTATTTTCCCCTAACGGGACCAGTAGTAGGTCTCTTACTGAGTATATTAATACTCACCCTTTTTTTTATGTTTAACTTCTCAGGCAAAGGTAACACGAGGGGCAGACCGACGAGGGACAAGAAGGAATCGTGATTTTCCATATGGGACTGTCTTCTAATTGCTTCCGCTGACGGTTTGAAAATATTTTGATTTAACTAAGTTTACAAATAGTTAAATTTTTTGTAAACAGCATTTGAAATTTTGTATTTTGGAAATAGGGCCCGATTAAAATTTTCCTTCTTTTTCTTACGGTTTCCACTGAATCTTGTTATGTCTTTTGTCAACAAACGGTTTTGAGTAAACGTAACGACTTAGACAAGGTCGAAATTTTGTATTTTGGAAATAGGGCCCGATTAAAATTTTCCTTCGTTTTCTTACGGTTTTGAGTAAACGTAACGACTTAAACAAGGTCAACAAACGGTTTTGAGTAAACGTAACGACTTAGACAAGGTCGAAAAGTCTGGGTCGTCTCATAATTGCTATCACTAATAGTTTTCAATTTGAGAAATGATTATATCACACATTTCTTCTCGATTTTTTCACTTTGAAAGCTATCACTAATAGTTATAATTAGTGAATATCACTAATAGTTGTTATCGATTGTTATCACTAATAGATAACAAATATTTTTTCCCTTTTTTCTTAAATTGAAAGCTACAATTGATAGCAATTGATAGATGTTATACGTTGCTATCACTTATAGATATTGTCATTAATAACTTTAATTTGAGAAATATATTATAAGTTGATATAATTGATAACGGCTATCAGCGATATCTTTTATCAATGATGGTCACTAAAGAGTATAGTAACTTTTAATTTGGGAAATATGGTATCAGTTGCTATAGTTAGTTGTTATCACTGATAATTGCTATCAATGATAGGAAATATGGTATCAGTTGCTGTAGTTAGTTGTTATCACTGATAATTGCTATCAATGATAGCTTTCATTTTAAGACATGTAATATCAAATGCTATCACTAATATGTTCTATCAGCAATGTTCCAATCAATTGATATTCCTAATAGCTATTATAAGTAACTTTTCTTTATTACTATCAATGATTGCATTAGAAGGATATCACTAATAGCAATTATAAGCGATATCATTACAAGTATATTTTTTATAAGTGATATCTCCTTAGTAAACATATCAATTTTGAATTGATAAAGACTAATTAGGTTATCAATTGATATTTTTTATAGCTACTATTAATGATATTCTTCTATTGTTATCACTTATTGAAGAGATAAAAGCCCTAGGCAGCGGAAGATTTACAGAACCATTCCTTAATTTAATTTAGGAATCTCAAAATACCAATACATTGACAAAATAATACAAAAACTAATTTTCTTATTCTAACTTAAAGGCTAAGCTTGCTTTCTAATTATACATTAGATAAAGAAAAACATACGTAGTTTGACGTCTCTAAATCTACAAAAACTCCAAATTGGAAAACCACCCGTCGTAGACCTTTCTATCCTTTGGAATGAGATTGGTTTGTCGAAACCAATTGAGATGGAAAAAAGTTTAGAGAAAAACTATTTTTGCCGAGAGCGAAAGCATCGGCTTAATTGATTAAGAAAAACTATTTTCTCTTTTGCATATTTATAACTCTATTTCCTTGAAAGAGTAGAAGAGAATCATGAAATTCTATTAATTTAAAAAATATTAAATTAATAGAAATTTCAAATATACTAATTAATTAATCGATTAATAATTAATTAATATTTCATTTAAATTTATTTAATGAATATATCTCCAATATCTTATTGTTTTAAATAAATTAATTAAATAAAATTCAACTGAACAATTAATTAATAGCTAAATTAAATATCTTATATTTAACTTAAATTAAATTTGAATCATATTAAAATATAAATTTCTCTCCTAACAAATAATTTTAATATGAATCAAATTCAAAATAAATTAATATTTGAACTCATTCAAATATTTTATCACTCATAAATTAATTTTGAATTATATCCAAAATTAAATTTATATAATAAAATTTTATTAAAATATATAAACTATATATTATAATGTATCACCATACATTATACTAATTCCCAAAGTAAATTTGAGCATTTCAAATTACAACCAATATAAATAAATCTCATTACCCTTTACAAGCTAGGAAGTGGACTTAATGGATCTACAGATCATAATCTACAACGATATGAGATTAATTTGCTAAACTCATTAACTACATTAATCAATATTTGCTAACTGTGTGTACACTCCATTAATGACTCACAATTGAACTCTTCTCACTATATATATATTTTTGTGTCCACGAATATAGACCAATAACAGTAAGTTAGTCATTCACGAGTGTTCGTAACACCAGCTAGGTCAAATTACCGTTTTACCCCTGAATTACCTCCAATCCTTAAATACAAGTGTTCCTCTAATGAACAATTTGCTTATGGTTCAAGCAATAAACAGAAACCTCTCTCGTGCTATATAGAGGGCGTAGAGCCTTTTGTTCAAGTCTCGGAGACACTATTTAAGGGAACACTCATCTATTTACCATTAAAGTAGGGAAGAAGTGAATTCCATCTTGTGTAATTATGTTTCCAGCTCCCCACTTGGTCTTGTCCCCAATATGATAAACATATTGAGTTGGCAATCTGGTCACTCTTACCCATACAAATCAAAGGAAAATTTCTCGCGAACAAGAGTTCATAATACATTCAGGATTAAGACTAAATTACCTAGGTCATCTTAATGAAATAGAAACATAACTAGTTAATGGAGTTACATCTAGTGGTTACTATTTCGTGGTTCAATCTTATGCAAACTCATTGCATAGGATACCCTCACTCGCATGTCACCTACACGAACGTGTTGGATCATTGTGTTTGTATCAAATACAAAGTGAGTTGTATCCATAGCTAGTGTTACTAAAGGGATAAAAGCACATTGGCAGCGAAAGATTTTACAGAACCATTTCTCAAATTAATTTGGGAATCCCAAAATATCAGTACATTGCCAAAATTTAGAATTAAAATGCTAAATAAAAAACTAAGCATGCTTTTAATTTAAAAATTACTAAGAACTTACTTTTGATGATATCTCTGAATCTACAAACCACCGAATTGTGGACACCACTGGTCAGAGACCTTTCTATCCTCTAGGATGAAATTGGTTTGTGGGATCCAATTGGGATGGAAAAAGGTTTAGAGATATTTGAGAGAAACTCTTTTATTTTTTAGAGACCAAAAGCGTTAGCTTTTTTTTTCTTGATTAATTCGTTGATTAAAGAAAACTGTTTTCTTCTAGATATTTATAATTCTCTTTCCTTCTTGGAATAAAAAAGAGAGTTGGAGAGAATCGTGAGATTCTATTAATTTAAAAAACATTAAATTAATAGATATTTCAAATCTACTAATTAATTAAACATTGATCAATTAGTTAATAATTAATTAAATCATATTTAATTAATATTTCATTTAAATCTTATTTAAATGAATATCTCTCCAATATCTTATAAATTATATTAATATAATTAATTAAATTATATTTAATTAATATTTCATTCAAATGTTATTTAAATGAATATCTCTCCAATATATTGTAGATTTATATTAATATAATTAATTAAAACATATTTAATTAATATTTCATTCAAATCTTATTTAAATGAATTCTTCAATTAATTTATAGTCAAATTAAATATCTTATATTTAACTTAAATTAAATTTAAATCATATTCAAATATAAGTGTTGAGCAAGAAATTTTCGCCAATTAAATTTCGCCATGTCATCACTGCAAACTTTATGATAATTATAAATTGATTAAGTTTGGGTAGTCAAGTTTTCTCATATCCAACCAAATTCAAGCCCCTGATATAAAAAGTGGGCCAAAGAAATAATGGGCCCAAGCCCAAGCTCGAATCCAACAGAAAAATAGACTCAAGCTCAAGTCCAATATACAAATGGACTCAAGCCCAAGCCCACCAAGCAAAATGGGCCCAAGTCTAAGCCCAACAAGCAAATGGACTCAAGCCCAACTAAAACTTATGGAAATTCTCTATAAATAGATACATTTTCATTCATTTTGGAGATCTTTGGTTGAAGGAAGAATTGAAGCTCTAAAGAATTAAAAACTCAAACTTCTAAAAAGCTCTCAAGACCTGCATGTTCTTAACAAGCTTGAGATCAATATCTTCTGAAAGATTGAAGACTTGGAAGATTAAACTTTCCCTGGATTCCAGAAGATCGAAGCTCAAATTGACTTGCAACTACAACATCCTGAAGACCAAATATCAAGAACTTCTAAATTTAACTTGTATTAGAGAGAAAGCATCAAAGAAGAAAATATTAGAGATTGTATCCACAACACTACATCAATCAATATACAAAGTTCAATTCCACAAATTACATTTCTTCTGGAATCTTGTGGAACAGTTTGGCACGTCCAGTGGGACATCTCTACCTTTCATCTCTTTCTCTTTTAAAGAACATATAAAGAAATCATGACATCTCAAGGCAACACTTCCAAAGCTCTAAGCGACATCGGCACATGGCCAAATACTAGCAACCGCTCAAGGAAAACTCAATCATCTGAGGATATGCCATCCTTTGAGGTCGCGAAGAATATTTGGGAGTAAAAGTCCAAGACACCAAAAGATGGAATCGTAATAAAAGAAAATATTGTGATTAACGAACACAACTCGTCCTCTTAATGCTCAAATGAGGAGATGCCTCATCCAAATATAATGTCAGTTATGGTGATTGGTGTGGATACAAGCAAAGACATAATAGTCGAGCTTGAAAATAAGGTTAGCATGCTCATGAAGGCAGTCGAATAAAAGAACTACGAGATTGAATTTATCAAGAATCACATCAAGAGTTGTGACGATGCTGAATCAAGCCATACACATACTGTCAAGAATACTGACAAAAGAAAAGGCAATTATGCAAGAAAATCAGCCACAAAATTTGACTTCAATTGCATCGCTATCTGTTCAGCAGTTGCATGACATGATTGCAAACTCCATCAAAACTCAATATGGTGGACCTGCTCAAGCTCTCTCTTTGTATTCCAAACCATATACGAAGAGGATCGACAATCTCAGAATGTCAAATGGATAAGTTCCAACAGATTGATGGAAAGGGCAACCCAAAACAACACTTTGATCACTTCATTGAAACATATGAAACTACTGGTACGCAAAGAGATTTGTTGATAAAACAGTTTGACCGAATTCTCAAAGGAAATGCCTTCGATTGGTACATCGACCTAGAACATGAATCCATTGATAGTTGGAAGCAACTTGAGGGAGACTTTCTCAATCGCTTCTATACCACTCGACGTATCATCAGCATGATGGAGTTGATAAACACCAAACAGCAGAAAGGGGAGCCTGTCATCAACTACATAAACCGATGGAGAGCTCCAAGTCTGGATTGTAAAGGCAAGCTCACAGAAATGTCTGCAATTGAGATGTGCACCCAAGGCATGTATTGGGAACTTCTCTATATTTTGTAGAGAATAAAATCACGAACATTTGAAGAGTTGGTGACTCATGCCCATTATATGGAACTAAGTATTGCCAACAGATGAGCAAAAGATTTCATGGTTCTAAAAATGAGGAGTGATAAGAATGAAATTGATAACACTAAAAAGATTGCAAATAGTATTATAAATGAGTCTATGGCTGTTCAGGCAACTCCTTTGAAATCTTTCTCTAAAAGAAAAGAAACAAAAATTGAAGAAAAGCATGATGGCGACAAAAAGAGACGTCCAACTTTTAGAGAAAGACAGGAAAAAGTTTATTCATTTCTTGACTCTGTGTTGTAGACATGTTAGAGCAGTTGCTAGAGAAGCAACTTATTCAACTGTTAAAATGCAAATGACAAAAACAAGCAAGAAAAGTATATGATCCTAAATACTGTAAGTAGCATCGGGTCATTAGTCACCCTGTTGGAAAATGTTTCGTGTTGAAGGAGTTGATTCTAAAGTTAGCTCGTGAAAAGAAGATCGAGTTGGATATTGATGAATTAGCTGAGATGAATTATGTTGCAGTCGAGATGACTTCAAGTGTTCCACCATCAACACAACTTTATGATCAAAGGAAAAACTTAATTCAGTTTGGGACTTTTGAACCTATAGTTGTCCAATTCCAACAAAGGATTGTGACGACAGACTCCCAAAACAAAGAAGAGCCTGTTGAAGATGACGACGAAGAATGGATAGTAGTGACTCGTTGAAAAGGAAGACAACCAAATTCCATTTAAAAGGAATCATAATTTCGTCAAAAGCATACAAAAGAAAACATCTCTAATAAAAAGAAGGAGAAAAGAAACAAGAAGACGTGGAAGCCTAAGCCTGTGCAAGAGGAGGATGATGATCTTCTCTAACCTCAACGATCAATAACTTTGTTAGAATTTCTTCCAAGAAGCTTCCTTGACCATCATCCAAAGGAAGTATTAGAAATCACTGCATGTCATGCTGTCAGTATGGAAGAAGTTGAAAACAATTATGCATCTTCTAAACAAATCTACAATTCAAATGAAATTAAGCAAAGGACTTATGTCTTTGATCGTATCAAGCGTTTAACTACTCGATCTTCAGTCTTTCAAACATTGAGTATGGCTACAAAAGAAGAAGAAAATAAATGTCCAACGTCTACTTCCACTTGAACTTCAGCTTTCAAAAGGCTAAGTATCTCCACATTGAAGAAAGATCAACCTTCAACATTTGTTTTTGATCGACTAAAGTTGACAAGTGATCAACATGAAAAAGAGATGAAAACTTTGAAGTTAAAATCACTTCATGAAGAAAACAATGACAAGAAGATACACAATCGTGTCCCATCAAGCATGAAGAGGAAGTTGTCTGTTGACATAAACACAGAAGGTCTCTTGATCGTGAAGCCAAGTCTTATTATATTCAACAATTCTACAAATGAAGAAGGTGAACAAATTTTTGATGAAATTATAAGTTGGTAAACCTGCAAAGCTCCTTATGCAAGAGCTTAAACTGCATGGTGCTCTTAGTCTACAAGAGCTTAAAAGGTGAATGGAAAAAAAATATATATTTAGTTGAACTACGTTATGACTTGATCCCTATGTTATAAAAAGGGTACGTAGATAGCTTAAAATTTACTTTAAGTTCAGTCGCACAAAAAAAAAATATTATGCTTCATCGTAATGATGTAATCTCAGCACGAAATGAAATTCATGAGCAGTTGTATCATAAAAAAAATTCATTATTGTTCAAACAAAAATATGGCATTTACAAGAATTGCAACAAAAAATGAATGAAAGAAAAGAAAGGGGGCAAAAGGGACAAAGTCAAAGTAGCGAGCTCTACCTTTTTTCCCAAGTGTTGCGGCTGAAAGGATCTTCTTCTCTCATATGTTGCAGTTGAGAGGTTGGTCATCTTTTTCATCTTCTCCCATGTGTTGCAGTCGAGAGGATCGTTATCTTCATCTTCTCCCATGTGCCACAATCAAGAGAATCATCATCTTTTTCTTCTTCCACGTGCCGCAGTTGAGAGGATCTTCTTCTCTCATGTGTTACAGCAGAAAAGATCTTCAACCTTATCCTCTCCATGTGTTGCAATCGAGAAGATCATCATCTTCATCTTCAATGTGTTGCAGCCGAGAGGATCATCACCTTCATCTTCTCCTATGTGTTGAGGCCGAGAGGATCATCATCTTCTTCATCTTCTCCCATGTGTTGCAGTCGAGAGAATCATCATTTTCTTCATCTTCTCTCATGTGTTGCAGCTGAGAGGATCATCATCTTCTTCTTCAATGTGTTGCGACTAAGAGGATCTTAATTTCCCATGTGTTGCAGCCGAGAGGATCTTCATCTTCATCTTATCCATGTGTTATAGTTGAGAAAAGCATCATCTTTATCTTCATCTTCAATGTGTTGCAAATGGACTCAAGCTCAAGCCCAATAGGCAAATGGACCCAAGCCCAAGCCCACCAAGCAAAATGGGCCCAAGGATAAGCTCAATAAGAAAATAAGCTCAAGCCCACCTAAAGATCATGGAAATTCTCTATAAATAGAGACATTTCCATTCATTTTAGAGATCTTTGGTTGAAGGAAGTATTGAAGCTCTGAAGAATTGAAGACTCAAACTTCTAAAAAGCTCTTAAGACCTGCAAGTTCTTAGCGAGCTTGAGATCAACATCTTCTGAAAGATTGAATACTTGGAAGATTAAACTTTCCTTGGATTCCAGAAGATCGAAGATCAAATTTACTTGCAACTACAACATCCTGAAGATCAAAGATAAGGAAGTTCTAAATTTAACTTGTATTAGAGAGAAAGCATCAAAGGATAAAATATTAGAGATTGTATCCACAACACTGTACAATCACTATACAAAATTCAATTCCACGAATTACATTTCTACCCAAATCTCGTGTGAACAATAAGTTTCTCTCAATAATTTTAATATGAATCCAATTCACATTAAATTAATATTTGAACTCATTCAAATATTTTATCTTTCATAAATTAATTTTGAATCATATCCAAAATTTAATTTATATAATAAAGTTTGATAAACTTTATATTATAATGTATCACTATACATTAAACTAATTTCTAAAGTAAATTTGAACATTTCAAATTACAACCAATATAAATAAATCTCATTATCCTTTAAGAGTTAAGAAGGGAACCTAATGGACCTACAAATCAGAAGCTACAACGATCTAAGATTAATTGGCTAAACTCATTAACCACATTAATCAATATTCGTTAACTTTGTGTACACTTCACTAAAAACTCATAGCTGAACTATTCTCACAATAGATATATTTTTGTGTCCATGGTTATAGACCAATAACAGTAAGTTAGTTCTTCACGAGTGTTTGTAACATTAGCTGGGTAAATTTATCGTTTTACCCCTAGGTTACCTCTAATCCTTAAATACCAGTGCTCCTCTAATGAACAACTTATTTATGGTCCTACCAATAAACAGAAATCCCTCTCATGCCGGAGAGAGGGTAGAGCCCTTTGTTCAAGACATAGAGACACCATTTAAGGGAACACTCATCTACTTACCCTAAAGTAGAAAGGGAGTAAATTCCATCTTATGTAATTATGTTCCCAACTCTCCACTCGATCTTGTCCTCAAAATGATAACCTTATTGAGTCGGCGATCTAGCCACTCTCACTTGTATAAATCAAAGGACAATCCCTCACGAACAGAAGATCATAATACACTCAGGATTAAGACTAAGTTACCTAGGTCATCCTAGTGAAATAGAAACCTAACTAGTTAACGGAATTACATCTAGTGGTTACTGTGTCGCGATTTTGTCTTATGCAAACTCATTGCATAGGTTACCCTCGCTCGCATGTCAACTACACGAACGCGTTGAATCATTGCGTTTGTATCAAATACAAAGTGAGTCGTATACATAGTGTTACCAGGATAAGGTACCCAACCTTATCCTTATACTATAGACCTTTTAAGCTGATCTTGAACATTATTCCTTATATGCCTCTACATATTGTTCAAGACTCATCAAACAACTTAGAATGTTAGTTTATTGGATTTGGGTTATTAAGACAAAACTAATAATATAATTAATAACAATTATTACAATAATAACACTTTATTAGAAACGATCAATTGATTATATTTACAATCTATGAGTTTTAGGACATAAATCCCAACAGTTACCAGGATAAGGTACCCAACCTTATCCCTATACTAGATCCTTTAAGATGATCTTGAACATTGATCCCTATATGTCTCTACATACTGTTCAAGGCTCATCAAATAGGTTAGGATGTTAGTTTATTGAATTTGGGTTATTAAGACAAAACTAATAATATTATCAATAAGATTTATTGAAATTATAATAATAACACTTTATTAATAACGGGCAATGGATTATATTTAGAATCTATGAGATGAATTCCAACAAACTCCCACTTGGACTAAAACTCTAGTCTTTATGGGACGTACATAAAAAAATAATCCTCAAACATTGGAAATGGTAAAATGTACAAGTATATTACATAAAACGTATATATTCAAATAAAATAAACTAGGGCATCATCATACCCATTACACATCTCCCACTTGTCCTAGATACCTAATGTGCATGTCTCGCAGACCTAGACTTTCTAGATGACCCTCGAACACTTTAGCCGTGAGAGTCTTCATAAATGGATTAGCAATGTTGTGCTCCGAAGCGATCTTGCTGACGATCATATCACCTAGTTGCACAATGTAACACCCCGAACTCTAGGTAATTGATTTAATCAGATTGCTCTATTTTTTTTTAATTTTTGGTTGGATTTAACTAATGGGAAAGAAACGAAGTGAAGGAGGAAAAGATAATAATAACAATATTATTATATTATTTTTAATTATTAATTATTATTCATTATTATAAAATAAAAAATAAAAAAAGGAAATTTATTTCCTTCTTCTTCCTCCCGCGTGCGCAAACCCCCCCCCCCCCACTCTCTTCTCTTCTCCTTGCCCTAGCCGCCGCCCCCTTTCTCCCCTCTCCCTTCCGCTCGGCCGCCGACCACTATCACCCCCCAAATCTTTTCGCCCTAGCCGTCGGTCTTCTAAACCCGCCGTCAGTTTTCGTTTCACGAAGCCGCTGCATGACTGCTCGGTGCGTAACTCCTTCCACCATCCCGAACCGCAGACGTTCCACCAAGGCCATCACCGCGCACGTCTCTGTGTAGCCGACGTCTAACCGAGTCTCGTCTGCTGCTCTCCGTGAGACCACTCCAAGCCGCGCAGCTCCCATTGTTTCCTCCAACGAAAGCATAGCCGCCGATCGTCCCTCTATTTTTCTCGAAGCCGTTCACCGAACGTCAAGCTCGCAAGCGTCGCCGCCCAAATCCCCTCCGTTTTGCAGCCCGTTCCAGTTCGCGAAGCCTCCGCGTTGCTGTCCGTCAACCGTCAAGCAACCGCGGGCTCCTTACCTTCCAGCCAAGGATTCGAAGCCGACCCATGCCCAAATCTATTGCACAATGTCTTTTGCTCTAGTCTTGTGTGTCGCTGCCTCTACGTTGTTGTAAATTCGTTTGGTAAGGATGAAATTGATGGGTTTAAGGTTCTACATTGAAATTTCATTGAGATATGATGTTTGTTTAATTGGTCGATTTAGTGTTATTCTTGAAGGCGACATTGGTGATGTGGAGTTAGGATCATTGAGTTTTGCCATAAGCTTCGTTGGAGCTCGTTTCTCCACTTCTTGGGTAAGTTGTGGAATTTACGTATGGTGATTTGAATGGATGAATCTATGTGGAAAGATATTGATTTTATGTTTGCTTATGTATTAGGATTTGATTTATTGGACTTAGTTCGATTGAAGAACTTGCATAAAAGCGAGGTAAGGGACTTTCTACTGGACTCAATAACAAAATTTGGATGTTTTGACTGTACAGATCGTATTGTTATATCTTAACTGAGTAGGAATGACGGTTATGATGTATATGTTTGGATGTGGACTTATTGTTAATTGCATGTTGTGACTGTCTGGTTATGTTTATGTACAAACATAAGGATGTGAGAATGACTGAATCTCGTAGATGTTGTTTATATAAAGTGTGGCTTGAACTGGTAGAATGTCGTGTAGACCGAATGTATGATATACAACTATGGTAGTGTTCTTGTGAACGGAGGAGACATCATGGTTGTGCCTTTGTAGACTGAGGTGGATGTTATGATTATTTTAGTTGTTGACTGATGTACTGACATATTTCCAACTGACCTTGGGCTAATTTAGAGTAAGATGGTTGTTTGGGGTTAAATGAAGAGCTTGTGATGAGAATATTAAGTGAGCTGTGATTTACGGTTAAGATGTTTAGAATAGACTGAAGGGAAAAATTATTAGTTTCTTGATGGGTAGTTACCTTGCAGGTGTCCTACGGGATCACCACCCTTTATGTGTATCCTTCGGGATCACAAGACTGATATGTGTATCCTTCGTGAGCACTAGACTAATATGTGTTTCTGCAGAACACTAGACTAATTTATGCGTCCCTCGGGCGTTAGACTGATTATGTGTATCCTACGAGATCACAAGACTGTGACTGTGCAGAGTACTCCATAGGAAGTTAATAATTTATTTTTTTTCTAACGGAACCAGTAGTGGGTCTCTTACTGGGTATGTTAATACTCACCATTTTTATGTTTAACTTTTCAGGCAAAGGTAACACGAGGGGCAGACCGACGAGGGACAAGAAGAAGTCATGATTACCATAGAGGACTGTCTTTTAAACTGCTTCCGCTGATGGTTTTAAAATATTTTGTTTGAACTAAGTTTACAAATAGTTAAATTTTTGGTAAACAGTACTTTAAAATTTTATATTTTGAAATAGGGCCCGAATAAAGTTTTCCTCGATTTCTTACGGATTCAGCTAAAGTTTACTATGTTTTTTTTTTTGTCGAACAAATTGTTTTGTGCTAAAGTAATGGCTTCGACTTGGATTTGAAAAGTTGGGTCGTTACACACAATCTCTCGTATCAGATGATTCTTCCTCTCTATGTGTTTCCTTGTTTGTGGCTACTGCACCACTGTTATCACAATATAAAGTAATGGAAATGTTCATGTTTGGAACAACTTCCAAATCATGCAGAAACTTCTTGAGCCAATATGCTTCTTTTGCTGCTTCATAAGAAGCAACGTATTATGCCTCCATAGTGGAGTCTACAATACATCCTTGGTTGATGCTACGCCATACCACAGCTCCCATGTTTAGGGTGAACACTAATTTCGATGTGGATTTTCTAGTATCTTTATCGGTTTGGAAATCAAAGCCAGTGTATTATGTCGATATAGGTTGCCTGAGACAGTGTTGTTCTTACAATCCCTTATGATTTGGATCCTAAGAACATACTGTGTCTCTCCCAAATTTTTCATTTCAAATTGGGCTGCTAGCCATTTTTTAATGGCAGTTAGGTACCTACACCATTCTCAATGAGAAGGATATCGTCCAAATAAAGTACTAAGAAAGCTACTTTACCTTTGTTCTTATATACACAAGGTTCATCAACGTTTTGGTCAAAATCGTAAGACTTGATCGCAGTATCAAATCTAATGCTCCAAGATCTAGATGCTTGTTTAAATCCAAAAATAGATTGATCCAGCTTGCAAACTTTTTGTTCTTGACTTTGGGTTATGAACTCCTCGAGCTGAGACATAAAGATACTCTCTTTAAGATTGTCGTTCAGAAAAGCAGTCTTGAGATCTATTTGCCAGATTTCATAATCATAAAAAGTGGTTATGGACAAGAGAATCCTTATAGACTTTAACATAGCAATAAGGGAAAATGTTTCCTCATAGTCAACCCCTTCCCTTTGGGTACACCCTTTTGCTACAAGTCTAGCTTTGAAGGTCTGTACCTTTCCAGTTGAATCTCTCTTTCTCTAATACATCCATTTGCACCCTATAGGCCTGACCCCTTCCGATGGATCTACAAGCTCCCACACTAAATTGAAGTACATAGACTTCATTTCAAGGTCCATGGCTTTGACCCATTGGTCTTTGCCTACATCATTCATTGACTGTTTATAGGAAAATGGATCCTCAACGCTATCATCTAGTATGACAACTTGAGTTTCAGTTAAACCCAAGTAACGGTTAGGCTGTGATACAATCCTCCCATTGCATCGAGGCATTCTCAACGATTAAGAAGGATGAGATTGACTTGATGTGTTGGTTTCATCCATATTCTTGATGAGGGACCAGCTTCATCAACAACCCTTGTTGATTCATCTGTATATTTACTTAATACTAATTTACTTTGTGGTTTATGATCTCTCATGCGGTCTTCTCCCAAGAAAGTAGCATTTGTCGATACAAACACTATTTTCTTGTGGATCGAAGAATAGACCACCTCTCGTTTCTTTAGGGTAACCAACAAATTGGCATAACCTTGAACGGGGTTCCAACTTCTTGGGATTTGTGACTAACACATGTGCTAGACAACCTCGAATTCTGAAGTAACTTAAACTAGGTTTACGTCCTCTGTGTAACTTGAAAGTTGTTTTAGAAACACTCTTCGAGGGAACATTGTTCATGATATGAACTGCAGTCTCTACTGCATACCCCCAAAACGAGCTAGGCAATCATTGAACGAACCATGTCTAAAAAGGTTCTATTTCTCCTTTCTGATACACCATTTTGTTGAGGTATACCAAGTGCTGAAAGTTGGGATTGGATTTCATGTTCTATCTTATGGTCCTGGAATCTCAAATCCATGTACTCTCCACCTCGACCAGATCAAAGTATTTTAATCTTTTTACTTAATAGATTTTCAACTTCAATCTTATACTCCTTGAACTTTTCAAGAGCTTTAGGCTTATGCCACATTAAGTATAAATAACCATACCTTGAATTATCATCTATAAAAAATATGAAGCATTCAAAACCTCCTCTAGCTTTTACATTCATCGGATCATAGATGTCTAAATGTATAAGTTCAAGGGGCTCTTTGGCTCTATAACCTTTTCCAGTAAAAGGTCTCTTAGTCATTTTTCCTTCAATACAAGATTCACATGAAGGCAATGAATCATCTTCTAACTCATTTAGAAGTTCATTCTTCATCAATCTTCCAATCCTCTCGAGATTAATGTGACATAATCTTAAATGCCAAAGATAAGTATTGTTATTAGGAGAAATTATTTGCCTTTTATTTTGAGTATGAGCAGTTTTAAACATCTCATGATTTAAAATTGCTTTCACTCCGTTAGGTCTTAATACATACAAGTTATCTTCATGTTTAGCCGAACAAATATGTATACCATTCTTAGAAATGAACTCTTCATTTGAAGAAAAGGTTACATTATATGATAGTTCAAACAAGAAATAGATAAAAGATTCCTTTTAATCTTAAGAACTATGTACAAGTTTTCTAAAAACAAAAATTTATTTTTGAAAGACAACTTAACATCTCCCACTATACGAGCTGAAATGACATCTTTGTTTCCAACCTTCAGTGTCATCTCACCCTCCTCAAGCTGCTTAAAGGAACTAGTTTCTTGTAAAGAAGAGAAAACATAGCTAGTGGCTCTTGAATCAAGTATTAAGACATTTTGGTCATTTTCCACTCAACATGTTTCTAAGACAAGTAAATCATATTATTTTCCTTTTTATTTTTCCTAAACATCTCTTGGAGGGAGTCCATGATCCAACGTGCAGTGACCATGGTCTCGTGTTTCTTGCTTAGTATGTCAGACATACTAGACAAGAGATAGATGTGGACCGTCATTGGCCTTTGTCAACGGTTCTATGCATCCCTGACATTCTGATATGCATTTCGAGCAGGGAAAGGAGGACATTCCTCCATTAAGACGAAGCGTAGATCATCATAAATCAGAATCATATTTAGGTTTGACTTCCACGTCCTATAATTTTCACCGATTAATTTTTTATTTTTAAGCAGTTGAATAATTGAAGAAGACATGCTAAAATATCAAACAATTGACCGTATTAGTTATCTTTGTATTAACCCAGTACACAAAATAATCCAATCAATTCAGCAAAAACAAGAAATCAAAGAATCCTAATCAAACAAATGATTTAGTTTTTGCAACGATACTTCAGAAGTTTAGAGCAACACTCACCGAAGGGTGATCGGCTACTCTTCTCCTGAATTGAGACAATCTTAGCGAATACCTAATACATGAATAACTCATATTTCTATATTCCTTAGCTACCGTTGTTCGATCAAAGATTCATTAACGAACTTAATTCATTATGTAAGTGTGACCCTACCATTTTCAAATCTCAGAGGTACGCTTCAATAGGCTACCGAAAGAAAAAACATCTGTTGAAGATTAACCTAAGAAACCCTATCAATTTCTGGAATTTACATTGTTCCGACTTCTATAATCAGGGCCTCCAAAGGGATGGTCGTTCTAGGATGACACGTAGGCAGATCATAGAAATCACACGGTGCAATCTAATGGAGAAGACTGTAGGATACGTTGACACGCTTCCTTCTCCCACTTACTATGAATATTTTTCCTATTCACCTAGTTATTGACCCATACAAACACTTTCCAAACGGAGACCACTCTCAGAGAACATGAAGCCAAGCATGAATCTCACGTGTAAACTCTTAGGGATGTGAGAGCTAAAAATTGATATATCATATATACCATTTTTCTTCCACTAAAATGTTCTATTAATTTAGGGTTTGTTGTACTTAGCTAAATTCCGGATAAATGAATCTATCTAAGTCTATTCTTATTATAACTCTTATAATAAAACTTTACTCTAAAGTTTCTAGGTGTATTAAACCATTTAATTTACCTAGTGACATCTTATGCTAATAGGAATAGGTTAATTCAACACTGGTTCCGGGTCAGTTTCCAAGTAGGAGGTGTTCGATAAACCGTCAACTTAAATACCCCCAGCCTTAAACAGAACTTTATCGGTGGAGTTCCCTTATAACCTTAAATGTTATTTACTCTTAAAGTTTCTAGGTGTATTAAACCATTTAATTTACCTAGTGACATCTTATTCTAATATGAATAAGATTAATTCAACGTCGGTTCCGATTTAGTTTCCAAGTAGGAGGTGTTCCGTAAACCATCAACTTAAGTACCCCCAACCTTAGACAAAACTTTACCGGTGGAGTTCCCTTATAACCTTAAATCCTATTTGTCCTACTTAGTTTCATTAAACTAAAATAAGACGTAATTCTAATCCTATTAGAATTAATGTGATCTTAGGTCTATTTAATTTTAAAAAATTTAAATTAAATCAAATTAATCCTAAGATCCTATGTTTGCATACAGTTCTTTATTTAGGTTGACGGTTTCTAATTATCAAATTTTATAACTATTATAAAATTAATTAATTAGTCCTATAATATGCATACTGTGGTTTAATTAATTAAAACAAATTTTAATTAAATAATACACCATGCAACATGCATAACATTACATTAATATAACAATTATATTAAACTATGGATGTATTATGCTCAATGCAAATTGATTTTCATCTTAATTAATATAACATTTATATTAAAAAAAATCATGAAAATCAATCAAGCATACACAAGACATTAATTTAAATATGACAAATTATATTAACTAGGTAATGTCATGTTTCATGCTTATCCAATTTCATATATTTAAAATATCAACATACTTTAAATAACGCACGAAATTCAAAATCATGCATTAATACCATATATTATAACACTTATAATATATAAAATGCATGAACATGCTTAGAAAATCATGCAACAAAAATACAATATTTATATTTAAGAATGATGCATGATAATTATAATCCTAAGGTGTGATTTTAAACTATATGACATACATTATGCATATAATCAAACATCAAATTAATATAATTATATTATATTAATTTAATCAATTAAAAAATTGGAAAAACAACAAGATGCACAGGAACAGAAGCTCAAACCCACAACCTCCTTCAACCATGAAGGATGAACAGCCACAATATCAGAAACCAAGTCATGGTACTTTGCAAACGTGCATAAACAATATATTTGTTTTCAATTTTTCTTTGTTTTTTAATCAAACACTGTTGCAACTTTGTATAGATTGAATCTACACAAAACTAAAAAAAATGCTCCTAAAATCTTCACTTCATAGCAACTCTTGCCATCGAACGACACAGACTTACAAACTCGATTACAAAATTAAAATATCCAAAACAATCGGCCCTTACATTAATAAAATTAATAAAAAATTATAATCTAAGGTGCCAAAATCGAAAACATCTATTTTGCAAACCTCATTCATAATGCAAAAATCTAACCTAACCATCAAATTTTAACATTCTCAATTAAAATTTGAGATGGCTATGATACCAATTGAAAGGATAAAAGCTCTAGGCAGCGTAAGATTTTACAGAACCATTCCTCAATTTAATTTGGGAATCCTAAATATTCAATACATTAGCAAAATAATACAGAAACTAATTTTCTTATTATAACTTAAAGACTAAGTTTGCTTTCTAATTATAAATTAGAGAAAGAAAAACTTACGTAGTTTGACGCCTTTGAATCTACAAAAACTCCAAATTGGGACAACATCGGTCGGAGACCTTCCTATCCTCTAGAATGAGATTGGTTTGTGGAAACCAATTGGGATGAGAAAAAGTTTAGAGAGAAACTATTTTTGCAGAGAGCAAAAACATTGACTTAATTGATTGAGAAAAACTGTTTTTCTTCTGCATATTTATAACTCCATTTTCTTGAGGGAGTAGGAGAGAATCATGGGATGTCACACCCCAAACCGTAATGTGATCAAAATGTCGAAGTAGTAGGAATAGGATGTGAGTTTGTTACAACTTTGAAATTTTCTTATCGCAAAATATTATTCACAACTTCTTTTATAATATCAACAAAACTCAAAACGCAACAGTGGTCAACCTAAAGACCAAGTATAATAAATACCTACCAAAACGTTTATTACTAACAGACGTTTGATACATAATTACAACACTTTCACTAAACAATCAATGTTTAACTATTTTCAAAACATCTGGAGTCATATCGACACAAATCTTTCAACATTTTTCTCTACTTGGCCTAAACGCTTGATCCTAGAAAATAAAATTTTGACATAATGTCTAAAATATAATGAGGTTTTATGAAATCCTTTTTGCAATACCTTTTCATAAACATCATTTCGCATAAATAACATCAAATCATTTCTATAGTACTTTTAGCCGAAATTTTACTTCCTATACTCGAATTAAAAACGGGTCTCCATGGGATTCTATTAATTTTAAAAATATTAAATTAATAGAAATTTCAAATATACTAATTAATTAATCAATTAATAATTAGTTAAATTATAGGAAAAAAATTTTACATAGTAGATTTTACAAAATATTTACAACCTATAACAAATTCTATGAGTGATAGTCATTGATAGGCTATAGTGATAGAAGACTAACAGTGATAAAATCCAAAATTTTGCTATAACTTGAAAATATTTTAATTTATTTTTCTATTTTTAAAAATGTCCCTAAATTATATTTAATTTATATTTAATTAATATTTTATTTAAATCATATTTAATGAATATATCTTCAATATCTTATAGTTTTAAACTAATTTACTTAAATAAAATAAAAATAAACTACTAATTAATTTTCCAATTAATTAATAGCTAAATTAAATGTCTTATATTTAACTTAAATTAATTTTGAATCATATTAAAATATAAATTTCTCTCATAACAAATAAAATTAATATGAATCAAATTAACATTAAATTAATATTTGAATTCATTCAAATATTTTATCTCTCATAAATTAATTTTGAATCATATCCAAAATTAAATTTATATAATATAGTTTAATTAACATAGAAACTTTATATTATAATGTATCACCATACATTATACTAATTTCCAAAGTAAATTTGAACATTTCAAATTACAACCAATATAAATAAATCTCATTACCCTTTATGAGCTACGAAGTGGACCTAATGGACCAACAGATCAGAAGCTACAACGATATGAAATTAATTGGCTAAATTTATTAATCGTATTAATCAATATTCGTTAACTGTGTGGACACACCACTAAAGACTCATAGTTGAACTCTTCTTACTATAGATATATTTATGTGTCCATGGATATAGACCAATAATAGTAAGTTAGTCCTTAACGAGTGTTCGTAACACCGACTAGGTCAAATTACTGTTTACCCCTATGTTACTTACCTCTAGACCTTAAATACCAATGCTCCTCTAATGAACAATTTGTTTATGATCCTACCAATAAACAGAAACCTCTCTCATGTCATTGAGAGTGTAGGGCCCTTTGTTCAAGTTCCGGAGACACCATTTAAGGGAACACTCATCTACTTATCCTTAAAGTAGGAAAGGAGTGAATTACATCTTGTGTAATTATGTTTCTAGCTCCCTACTCGGTCTTGTCCCCAAAATGATAAGCATATTGAGTCGGCAATCTGGCCACTCTCATCCGTACAAATTAAAGAAAAATTTCTCGTGAACAGAAGTTCATAATACACTAGGACTAAGACTAAGTTACATAGGTCATCATACTGAAATAGAAATCTAACTAGTTGACGGAGTTACATCTAGTGATTACTATTTTTTAGTTTGGTCTTATGCAAACTCATTGCGTATGATACTTTCACTCACAAGTCACCTACACGAACGCGTTGGATCATTGCGTTTGTATCAAATACAAAGTGAGTCGTATTCATAGTGTTTCCAGGATAAGGTACCCAGCCTTATCCTTATACTATAAACCCTTTAAGCTGATCTTGAACTTTGTTTCCTATATGTATCTACATACTATTCAAGACTCATCAAACAGCTTAGGATGTTAGTTTATTGGATTTGGATTATTAAGACAAAACTAATAATATAATCGATAACATTTATTATATAATAATAATATTTTATTAATAACGGTCAATGGATTATATTGACAATCTATGAGTTTTATATCATAAATCCCAACAAGTTTAAGGTTAGAGACCAAGACCCAAGAATACAAGAAATGAAGCAATTGAACAAAGCACAGAAAAAAAAAAGTGCAAATTGCACACTTTCAAATTATAGTTGAATCGCAAAACAAACTACAATTTAAGCAATTTTAAGAAGGTTAACAAGTCAAGAAGATATCTCCAACATGGAATAAAGTTCAGAACAATCAAATGAGAGTCAACAAGTAGTTTTTTTCAACTTAACTAGTTTGATATATAAAGTGTTAAATTAGAATAATATATACAAACATGGTATATTGTGAATAATAAAATTTACAATATACCATGTTTGTATATTGTGAATTTACATGACTATCCTGCAGTTATGGTAGTCATAGATTTGCTATGCTTTAAAGTGTCTAAGTTTCGTTTTTTAAGTTGAATCCTTATGGAGTTTGTTTCTTTTGATGTAGACATGCCCCTCCCCCCCCCCCTCATTGTGATTAAAATGTTTGAGTTCAATCATATTGAGTAGTGTCATTATGCTTTAAAGTGCCTAAGTTTCATTTTTTTAGTTGAATCCTTATGGTGTTTGTTGCTTTTGATTTAGAAATGCTCCCATCCCCTCCGTCCCCCTCCCTCATTGTGGTTAGAATGTTTGAGTTGAATCATATTAAGTAGTGTGTCATCATGCTTTAAGTGCCTAGCTAAGTTTCGTTTTTTGAGTTGAATCCTTATGGAGTTTGTTGCTCTTAATGTAGACATCCCCCTCCCCCTCCTCATTGTGGTTAGAATGTTTGAGTTGAATCATATTGAGTAGTGTTATTATATATGTGTGCTTTCAAGTGCCTAAGTTTTGGTTTTTGCTTACATATTTTATTTATTTATTCTGTTATGCTTACATATTTCATATTTGACGCACAAATGGTCTTCTATACAAGATTTTGATGTTGACTTCGGATGAATATGAAAAGAGTTTTGGTTGGTATCCTGTAATTTTGTTATTAGGAAAGATCATTTTATGCTTCCAAGACTTGTAGGAACTTTTGTTATGCACACTACTTTTGCACAAATGTTTATGCAAACTAGTGATACGACCTAGTGTTTGGGACTAACTTTGTACATCAATTTACTTGATGTAACTTCATACTTATAACTTAGGTTGACGTTACTTGAACTCTTTTATGAAATTATAGAAATTTCTTGACATATACTTCTTGTGATGAAGTTGATGTTATTGCATATTGCCTAGTGATAGTTTCTAAAATCATTATATTTGACATTTTATAACAAGTTTATAAAGTAAATTGGATATAATTTTTTTTATCTAATAAAATACTTTTAATGGCGCTTTCAATAACGTCATAAAATTATTGGTTTTCTAAACTAAAAAAACTATAGAAATTTTAGTGGTGCCAAATATCGATTTTAATAAGTTGCAAAAGACGTTTGTAATGGTCACAAAATTAACCTTTAGTGCAACAACATTATCTACCACTAAAACATCACCTTTAGAGACAAATGTACTATGTCACTGTAAAAAATAAATAGCGACAACAAATATGTTACTAAATATAAGCACTCAGTAACTTTTAGTAAGGCGCAAATGTCAGCAAAAGTACACATTTTGCAACGCGAATTTGTTGCGTCGTTGAAACTTTTAGCTATCCAGATGCTACGATAGTCCTAGTGATGCATGTCAATGCATCACCAATACTTTTAGCAGCGTTTTTTTCCGTTTTAGTAATGTGTTTTGTGCTTCACTAAAAACTCAATTTCTTGTAATGTTGAAAATTTTACATTAGAAAAATCAAGGAATCAAATAACCTTATAAGATAGACGAATTACTTTTTAAATTGCTAATTGATTTTGAGATAAAATCTCATACTATGAAATACAACGTGGAAGTTGGATTTGTTGTTGAAGATAAAAGATTGTTGGCTTGGAAAATGATGAACATCATCAATCCAACGATGTCTAACGTTAAAAAGAAAGATATTGACATTAATTAATTAATCTCTTTGGTTGTTGGAGGGTGCATTTAGTAACTACTTGCATAATGTGGGAGATTAAAATTTCTAAAAAGATATGAAATTCATTGCTTGGTTGAAATCATAGCGTGTTAATTATTGGGAGTTTCCTTTGAAAGATATATTCCTCCATTGTGCGTCTAGCAGAGTTGGATGGGGCCGGGAATGGTTGAAAGCTTCTGAGGAAGAGCATTGAAGGCTGAATGTGGGTGAAGCTCTTGGTAGAAATTCTCAGAAAAGCTAGACAGGTTGCCAAGGATATGATGACAGAAAACAATTGGGGAGTTTAAGGTTTTGGAAACTAAAGCACGATGGCGGTTGGTCTGATTGAAATCATTAAGTTTGCACCATTATAATCTTCTAACTGAAGTGAACTCTGATTCTACTTTTGATTTGTTTCAACTTTTTTTTATTTGATTTGATTTTACTGTGAAACAGGCTCTTAGGTTTTGTTGCTTCTATATATAAATAAATTTCATTTTTCTTAGATCACTAGGGAGGACAACAAAATGGTTCACCACCTACTCTTCTAGGGTTTTCTTGATTCTAGAAACCCAAACTTTTCACCCTTCATGTTCTCCCTAGCTCCTACTTTTAGAAGGCGTTAAGGGTTTTTGCCTTGATTTTTATGCCTTTCCCTCAAAACAAACCACATATCTTTCAATCATTTTCAAAATTTTGAAGGCCCTTAAACAAAACACTCAAAAAATAGGATTTAATTTAAAGCATGCTTTAAACAATTTTTCTTTATCAAAATAGCTTAACTAAAAATTTTTTCTCTAAGTCAATTCGATCAAACATTTTTTAATTTAATCTAGTAATATTTGTTGACAACTTGTGTAATCCCATAAATTATTCACAACAAAAATTTGAAATTTTGAACTACCAATTCTCTTAGCCTCAGTAATACGAATTTAGACAAATATTTATATCATAATTTGGATCATCATAAGTAAATAAATATGTAATTCAAACTTTGTAAGGGTGAGTCGGTTTGGGAAAATTGTGTTTACAACCAATAAATAGGAAAATTTCAAAACATATTAGACTAATAAAAACACATTTATTTATTTCATTTATATATATATATATGAAAAGAAAATTTTGTCGCATAACAAATTTTGTGATTTATGGATAGATGAATTGCATAAAGATATATGTTTTATTTTAACAAAAAGAAAATTATATGTGGATGAGTTAGTAGGTTTTGGAATATGGTTGAAAACTACAAAACAAATATAGGTTTCTAACAAACTCATCATACATGTGCATGATTTTGAGATATCCAAATTTTCAAAACAAATTACATTCAATGAAAATAGGAACTACTTAACACTAATTTTCATTCACTATCATAACCATCACTTAAACCTTTGTCTCAATACATTAAACCAAAAAAAGAAAAAGAAAAAAGAAAAAGAGAACTCAGTAAGAAACAGTTTTCATATCAAATTTTAAGCGTGTGTCTAAGTCAAAAGTCACCCAAGTTCAAGTACTTACTAGTACCCAATATCAAATCTTAAGCGTGTCTAAGTGTTTCCTTGAGGAAATTCACTTCTGTTTCTTTTCTCCACATACACACAAATAAAATAATTTTAAATAAATTTTTTCACTTAAAAAACATTATACTTTTATTTGTTCGAACGTCAATTTCCCACTACTTTAGTTTTTAAAAAACACCATTTTTTGTGAACACTTTCAAAAAGTAACCTTTTATGCTTAACAAAAAAAAGTAATATTAGCAAATTGTGGTTGATGACAATTTAAGTTTAAGAATTTATAAGTTTGTCCCACACTTTTTCCAGTTTACAAATATGGTAAAAAAACAGTTCAATCCAAGTGATCATATACATAATTCATTCGATATGTACTTGATACACTTAATATATACACTTGATACAACTGATGTCGATATTTATATAAATAGATGTTGAAATTGACAAAGTATTACTATAATGATATTTGGTAAATAAATCGACCGACATTTTTTTAAATATATAAGTTGATCTTTATCAATTTAGGGGCCAAAAAAGCGTGAAACACTTTTCTAAGGGACATTTGGGAGCAAGAAGTGAGTTATTGTAGTTGGGTTAGTAGTTTGTGTTTATGGTGTAGATTATTTTAGTTTGAATTATAATAGTACGTGTGTGGTTTATAATTTTACAATAAATATATATTTTTATTTTCCCAATTAATTCCTTAACAAAATTTGAAGTCTTCTATCATAAATCCAAATTTTTGGTATATCAAGTTTGTGTATCAAACGTGAATAAATTGCATATCAAGTGTAACAACATGGAAATCAGTAATGTATCAAGTTTATATTAGTAGTATAGTGATTGTATCACAAATGTATGAAGTATGTATCAAGTGTATCAACATGGATATCAGTAATGTATCAAGAGTATATTAGTAGTATAGTAACTGTATCAACAAATGTATCAAGTATGTATCAACAGTGTATGATAAAATGTATATCAAGTGTATATCATATTGATTAAACTTTTTTTTTGCTATGTTCGTACAAAGTAAATAAGTCAGCCTAATTTTTAAATTTTATTTTGCCATACATAAACAAAAACCCTTATTTCTTACATTCTGCAAAGGTTTCAAAACTATATATCATCAAACGTAAAACATTATAAAACTTTTGACAATTGTGACAAAGAAAAAATTTAGTGTGACACGCGACTACAAAATGGAAATTTAGATGGTGATTACCACCACACTACATCAAGCTTGTATTTAAGTCCAAATATTCCAAAAAATTATACTCTAATAACAATAGTTTTAAAACATTCACAAAAATTAAGTAAAAATATTTTTAAAATAATAGACAAACATTAAAGATTAATTGGTTTGATTCATGTCCAATTTTAATTTGAATAACCCAATAAAACCAAAACAAATACAAATTTGAATTTGTAATCTCTACTCATCATAAATCCCAAGCATCATCATTTTCCAACAAAAAACAGCCCCTATTTTTTTTTTCAACAGTTCCTTAGTCCCAAAAACAAAACAAAACAGAAAAAAAAATAACAACAATAATTATAAAATGAAATAAAATGAAATTATCCAACTTTATAACTGTTGCCCAAAATGGCGAAATATCATTCTCCTTCTCTCTCCCCCTCTATTTAATCCACACTGAAAATCATAGTCTTCCCCATCAAACCAAAATCACCAGCAAACCAAACACAATAAGCCCAAAAAATAAAATAAAATAAAATTTTAAGTTTCGTTTCCTCCGCCGTCCTCACACGGCGGTCGCCGGCCGCCATGGCAAACTCTCAGATCTACTTCACACTCACCGCCTTTTTCCTCTTAGTAATCATCATTTCTCCGACCCAAGGCGGAAGCCAACCAGAAGACGGAGCGGCGGCTGATAGAATATGGGTCCTTCCGGGGCAGCCGAAGGTGTCTTTCGAGCAGTTCTCCGGCTATGTGACGGTGAACCGGGCAGCCGGTCGAGCCCTCTTCTATTGGCTGACTGAAGCCTCTATCCAACCACTCTCCAAACCCCTCGTTATTTGGCTCAACGGAGGTCAGTCTCATTGATCACTAACAACAATATTCCATATAGCTTTTAATTTCATTATTTCCCTCATTATACGTACCTAATATATTCATTTTTCTAATTATTACCAAGTTTTCTATTATTTTGAAACCACACCCACAACCTTATAACACATTAAATCTAGCTATTTGCTCTTACTTTATTTACTATTATTTGGATTTTTTCTTTAAGTAAAAGATAGTGAGTTATTCGACTTAATTTAAAAACGCTCCTAAAAAAAATATAGCCAACAAAACTTAAACTTGTAAGTCAATGGATGAACATGGTGGAATAAGTTTAAATGTCAAAAGAAAAAAAGAAAGAAAAAAAAAACTATATGATTATTGATATGAAGTTTCGTTTTTAGTTTTTGGATTTTAAAATTTTAATTTCTTAGGTTCTTTTAGATCTTTTCAAGTAAAAAATTCAATTTTTAACTGAATTGAAAAAGAACAATTTTCAAAATGCAGTTTAATTATTGTTGATGAAACAATAGATAAAAAAAGGTAAGAGATTTAAAGACAATGAATGTTTTTCATGGACTTAAATTAAAAGAAAAAAACATTATTACCAAATTCAGCCCAACATATGTTATTAGTGTGTACATACATATATACAATGGAGAGAGGTACGTTAAAAGTTACACTTGGAAAAATAAAGGAGACTCATAGTCTTTAAAAGATAGATATGAGGTAGATGTGAATAGATTTATTGTAAAAAGTTAAAAAAAAATTCGCAAAATTGGACTCTTTTTTATTTTCATCATACTACTGGAATTTGTTGTACGGTACAATCGCTCTGTTTCTTCTCTCTACTTCCTATATTGTAGATATAAATATACAATAATAATTTTAAAAAAATAAAGAAAAGGTTTAATTTTGAATGGTGGGGTAAGACTAAGAGCAAGAAGAAATGAAAAAGAGGTGGAACTGTTACATTGGGTGTTTTGAGTAACATGATTTGCATTTGTCTTTTTCCTCACCCTACTATTTTCAATATTTCCCTTTATATTTATCTGTTTATTCTTTCTTCTCTTTCTTTACTATTTTTATAGTTAAAATTTTCTAAAGTCAGAATACTTACCATAATCCAAATTTCAATATTTACTTGTATACATATCAATTTTCATCTATTAAATTTTGGTTAAAAGAAAACTACAGATTCAAAACTTATATCTAACTAAATTCTAAATTTTCTTTTTGTTTTTTTCAATCAATTATAAACATCATTAATTAACCATTTTAAAAAGAGAAAAGAAGAAAAAAAAAAAACCATTAGTTATCACTGGCTTGCTCCAACGTTTGAATTTAATTTTAGGTTGCCGACATGATATAATAACATCGATGAGAAGCGAGAAAAAAAAAGGAAAAATTCTTGGAACCATAATATCTTTAATTGCTGCTTTGAAAATGAGATGGCATTTCATTAAAGATTATTTATTTATTTAATTTGGTGTAGTTAGTTTTATATCCACTGCGTTCTTGCAGTAGAAGGACAAGGAAAGGCGCAGTCAATAACTCCTCCATGGTTGTTTTATTTATGACTTATTATTATTTCTTTTTCTTTTTCTTTTTTTTAAAGAAGGATAAGGGGCCCTAAAAAACTAGGTTAAGAGAGAGAGAAAGAGCTATAAATAAACCAAAGAGATAGATAGATGGATAGAAAGGCTTCAAAGTTGAAACACTTGAATGCCCTCCTGTCTGCCTTGGAATCATGATCCCAACCACCCTTACACTGTACAAAGCAAACCACATACCAAATACCAAATACACACACCTACGATATATACTATTAATACTTCTTTCTTTCTCTCTTTCTTTTTCTTAATAATATCTTTTTTAAACCAAAAATATCTCCACACTTACACATATTATCCATTCTAAGTACATCCTTCAACCCTTTGCTTTTGATTGTAACAGAAAGCCCTCCCTTACCTGTATATCATAACTTTCTTTTTATCTTTTAATGTGAGACTTTGGTTAAACTTCAACAATTATATATAAAATAGTAAAAAGATTTGAGAAATAAGTTTTAGTTAATCGTAGTTTCACTGCAAGAAAAGGAAGATCTCTTGACGTACACAATCGTCGAGAGATGTATGAAAAAATGTTGAGAAATGATCTTCTAACGCATAAATGCTCGTTAGGGTCAAGGTCGAACGAAATGCGTTGGGAGAGGAGCTCTCCCAACGCACAACATGCAGCATCAGGATAGTTGTTCAGGACAATTTTCTACTGATATAGTTTAATATTTTATGAGTTACGTTTCTTTGACAATCAAATATCATAAGGTTAGATGATTGAGTGTATTTTGAATAGCTGTTCAGGTGATTAGTTTAAACAAATAAGATGTTTTGAAGATAAGTTCATGTGTTTTAAACCAACATAAATTAAAATGGATTTTGGAAAAAAAAATAGTTAATATAATAAGTTGGTTTAGGATAAACATGCACTTGATATCAACCTTTAGAAAAATGGATATGGAGTGTTTATGGGTTTAGAATAAAAACTAAAATTGATACCTATTACTTTTAGAAAAATGGATGTTGATTGTTTAATGGTTAATCTTTCCCCTTAATTTATATATAAGAAATTCTAACTACCACTAATGATGTGTACATAAATCTCTTTTTAGTATTTTCAATAAATTTATAAAAGACTTGAATCAATTGTACAAAAATAGCATGGTGGAGACGAAAAAATTAAAACTTAAATATCTTGTTTTGAAATCGATGAATAAAGAGTTGAGATTAGTAGATATATTACTTGAATATTGTAGACGTCTTGGTGGAAAGTGGAAGTCAAAGAGGGCCTCCTAATAATGAATAAAAGGACAGAGGCAGCTGCCAATTTATACATTGTGTGTGTTAGGTCATATTGTCAGCTATGTATTGGGAGCTAACCATCAATGCCATTGTCTACCCCTCTCTATCTTTTTCCCTCAACCTCATCCTATTATCTCTCTTTCTTTTCTTCTTATTCTCCATCAACTTCAAAACCCATTTTTTAAATTAATTAATTACATTTTGTTAATCAACTTCTTTTTAACTTGGTTTCATTTGAAGTTTTTCAACTTTTCAAAGTATTTGCTATGATCTTTATCTTTCAAATACGATTTTCTTTTTGATTTGTGTACTTTTGAATGTTTTTGTTTATTAGTGATTAAGAGATGTTTGGAGTATTAAGTTTGTCGTTAATTATAATAAGTAATTATACAAAAGTTTATGTTTAGAGTTCTGAAATATTTTAATTTAAATTATAATAGTATGCGTTTGTAATGCATACTATTTTAGTAGAACAAAAATACAAGAAACACTACCATTATTGTAGAAGAGAGGGATTTAAAATAGTAATATATAGCTAATTAAAGTTTATGATAGTTAGAAATACTAATTCTTAAAGAGTTCAAACACGAAGCAAGCTACAATAGTCCACTGCACCCAACTTGAAAGCTCAAACACTCCTAAATATTCAAAATATTTAAAAGTAATTAGGTCAATTCTTATCTTTAATTTGTTTTTAACAAGTTAATGTATGTATTCACATGTAATTATATAGCATATGATTTCATGTTATATAAGTTAATTGACAGACAAATAAATATTAAATAAAAAAATAATAGCGCAATGGCTAAAAGATCTTATCTTGTCTTGTTTTTGTTTCTTTATTTTTTTTTTCAAATTTAGGGATTAAAATAGATATATGTTGAAAGTTTGTAGACTATAATGTATCAAACTTAGTGGTCCAAGGACCGAAATTGGAAAATTTAAAAAATGTAAATGTCAAAATTACTTTTTCTTTTTCATATATCATCGAGGAGAAGTTAATGTATTAATTTCCATAAGAAAGTACTTTTGTTTTCTTTATTGTTTGTTTCGTTTGATTACATAATATATTTAAAATTAAATATATTTGAATTAATTAAAACATCTAAGCAACTAATCATATAACTTTTCTATAACCTCCTTATTACATAACATAAAAATAAATTTGCTTCATTAATTTTGCCTTTTAATTGTTCAAATTTGATTGATATAATGTTTGTACGGTTAATTTTGAAGTTAAAATTTCAATATATATTCTTGCCTTATTAAGAAGACTAACAAAAAATTTTAAAACATAAAAAAATATATTATTTCATTTTAAAAAATAAGTTATTTTGATTTATTATTTATTCTTTTAATACTAACAAAAACTATAAATCCATAAAGTAGTAAACATCAAAAGCCAACATTTTCCTCCGTTTTGAGCGCATGGCCTTGATGTTATGTAAGGCAAGAATTTGATGATGACCCAATTTTTGCCTGGCCGTCCCGGTCAACGGTCTTGTGGGACCAAAAAGAAGCACAATTTCATTTATAGGTTCAGTTGGTTATCCATCTTCTTTTAATTTTAAAATTGAAGTCCATTTTCCTCCTAACTTGAATCTTTTTAAAGTTATAGTTACATTTTTAGCAAATTTTAAATAAAACAAAATAAAACAAATTTTTAAAAACGGCTGGTTTTGTTTCAAATTTTGGCTTAGTTTTTTAAATTCGGGATAAAAAATTAGATAATAAAAGAAAAAAGTTAGAGGTAGAAGGAGTGTCTTGAAGTTTAATTTTAGGGTAATTGTAATTAATGACTATTTGAAGAATAATAATTAAGGATATATCAACATTTAAAAAAATTTGCAATTATAGCAAAACTATCGCTGATAAATTTGTATTACCGATAGACTCGTATGGTCTATCAGTCATAGACCAAAATTTACAACTATATATGAATTTGACAAATTTTGCTATATTTGTAAATTTTTTAAAATGTTGCTATATACTTAATTATTTTGAATCTAATTGCTAAATTTGTAACTATTCCTTAATTTTAAAATCCAAAAACACTAAACAAAATGGTTATCAAACTAGATTATAATTATTTAATATTATTATTGAAATGCATTTGAGTTAATTAATTGTTAGGTCCGGGTTGCTCCTCCATTGCGTATGGAGCTTCAGAAGAGATTGGTCCCTTTAGAATCAACAAGATGGCCTCGGGCTTAGTACCCAATAAGTTCTCTTGGAACTCCCTTGCCAACCTCTTATTCCTTGAAACTCCAGCCGGTGTTGGTTTCTCCTACACCAACCGCTCCTCGGACCTACTCGACACCGGTGATCGTCGTACTGGTAACCTCCTTTTTTCTTTCTCGTATATAGTTTGCGTATTTGTTGAACTGATATTTTCATTATATTACAACAAACCATAGAAATGTGACTAAAGTATCTATATATTAGTTGAGACTCTTGAGTTATGTTTACATTAGGTACTACCAACTAGTATATTGATTCACTATAATCAACCATATATGTATTAGTTTATAATGAATACTAAAACTAAGACAAACATTTTAAAAGATCTCACTATATATATAGGAATAAATTGTGAAAATCACACTAACATGAGCTCAACTCAATGAATTAATTAAGCATCCATGAGTACATGTGAACATGAGATTCAAGTTTCAATCTTCCTACCTTCAATTGTACCACGAACTACTCTTGAAGTTGGTGATAGTTGCAATTGCACTTTCCAACTTTCAATAATTATATATATATAATTTATTTATTTATTGTTGACATTCACCTTTCAAACTTGATTATGACCAAAATTTTAAACAAATTTAACCAATTTTATTTTTAAAATGAAATGGTTATTTTAATCTAAAAATAAATAAAATGAATTCACAGCCAGAAGTGAATTTATTAAGGGACCAAGGACATGTCCCCTCATATTATTGATTTTGTATTTTTTTTATTAATTTGGAAGTGTTACATTACCATTGTCACAGATACATAATTAAATTTGCCTTCAACCACTAGTTTAAGCTTTTGGATCATTGGCAGTTTAATATAGCATCAGAGCATGTGGTTCAAGAGGCTTTCGAAAATTAATAATAATGCTATATTTTAATTAAGAGTTTGATTCTTGCACAAGTATTTATAATTTAATTTTCTAAAAGAAATATAATCTTTTAAAAAGAGGGAGAAAACCTATCTAAGATAAAACTCTAAATTATTTCCTAACCTACTATTTCCTAGCCTTTATTTGTTATCTAAGAAATATTTAGAAAAAGAAATGCAATAAAGTCGGTGATTCAAACATTATTTTTTTCTTTTTTTTTTTATGCAATTTTGAAATTCACATATTTACATTACAAAAAATCATGTGAAAATTGTCGATCTTTCTTTATTGTTACAAATGCAATGGATGTTATTGGAGCATCAATGAAACGTTGAGATATTTTTAAACATTTTTTAGTGTGTTTATTATATAGTGTCTAGTGCTCCTATATAAATTTTCTTAATCAATTTCGGTTCACGCCATTTTCACCATGTATTTCATTAAAAAAAGCATAAACATTTCAATAAATTATTGTTATATATTTAAATAGTTGACAACCTTTTATCAAATCCTCGCTACTTTGCTTCACCCCGTATCATTTCATCACATTTTCTTTGATTTACATATCCATTTCATATATTAAAAACAAAAAGGAAAAATAGTTTTTAAGAACCATAGTAATAAATTTGCATGCATTTTGTTGAACGCATATGGAAAGCACTCGGTATACTTTCTTTTGGAAGCAAAAGAAATGAGTCTGCTTTATGGTCCAACCTGGCTTTTTGAATTATATGTACCTGGATGGATGGACGGGTGACTGATCATAAACATTGTTTTAGCAAAGGACTCCTTAGAGTTTCTTGTACGATGGCTCGACCGTTTCCCCTGGTACAAGACCCGCGACATTTTTATAACAGGTGAAAGCTATGCTGGCCATTATGTCCCCCAGCTTGCCAGAGAAATCTTGGCCTACAATGCAAAGTCCTCCCACCCTATTCATCTCAAGGGAATTATGGTAACTTCCTCAGCTTTTTCTGTTGTCCTTTCCTCTCGTCTTTCCTGTTTCTCTCCCCATTCACTTCGTATCCACTAAACTACAATATAAAGACATCCACACGTACATCATATTATAACTCGGTTAAAGCGGAGAGAATCTTAACTTGACATGGAAGATTTATACTGATTTTGCATTGTGAATGCTATTGGGTTTTGAATGGGGTAAGTGAATGAAATGTAGGTTGGCAATGCTGTAACAGACAACTACTACGATAACTTGGGGACAGTAACGTACTGGTGGAGCCATGCCATGATCTCGGATAAGACGTACCACGAGCTCATTAACATCTGTGATTTTAGTCGACAAAAGGAATCGAATGAATGTGAGTCCTTGTACACCTATGCCATGGATAAAGAGTTTGGAAATATTGATCAGTACAATATTTATGCACCTCCTTGCAACAACTCTGACGGTAGACTTGCAACCCGCCAGAGTACTATGCAACTGCCTCACCTGGTATCTCTTTTTGTTTATATTGTAAAACAAAAATCATCCACCAATAAAAGAGAATGAAAGATGATGTTGATTAGAGAAATTAAAAGGAGATTTAAGTCATTAATTTTGCTTTCGTAGACTCGGGCATTCAGGCAGATGGCAGGCTATGATCCTTGTACCGAGAAATATGCAGAAATATACTACAATCGACCGGACGTTCAAAAAGCTCTTCATGCCAACATAACCAAAATTCCATACAGATGGACTGCTTGCAGGTAAATCCATGTTGCATCGATGACTTCCTTTGAAACTAAAGAGCATATTATGGAAAGAGAGAAGTGACAGTTTGTATATGGCCATGTGTGTCGTTATTGACATAAACAACCAATGTTTTCCTTTCATGCAGTGAACTCTTGAACCGAAATTGGAACGACACTGATGTATCCATACTTCCAATTTATAGGGAGTTGATATCAAGTGGCATGAGAGTTTGGGTTTTCAGGTTAGTAGTCACTTTCTACATGCTTGTCCCCCATCTTTCTTTGACCCTAAACAGTCGGATAAATTTATGCACGGCGCTAATCTCACATGATAAAAGTCTTACCCCATAACATTTAGTTATCAGATAGTTTGTAAGAAGTCATAGAAGTTACTAAAGTTTTATGCTATATGATACCCATCAATAAATCATGCTAATCAAGCCAAAAAAGTATCTTCCATTTCTTTTGGGTATTTTATCAAACACCCGATGATCAAGTTTGTTGAAATGATTTTCAGTGGAGATGTGGACTCAGTGGTGCCTGTAACAGCAACAAGATATTCCATTTCACAGCTGAAATTAAGTACAAAAGTTCCATGGTATCCATGGTATGTTAAAAACCAGGTCAGTTTCATATAAAAAAAATGTAGTTGAACATGAACAAAAAAATACCCAATTCAGAATTATCAAAATCTCTATGCAAAATAATGTCGAATGTTTTACGGTTTTTGATGAAGGTGGGAGGTTGGACAGAGGTATATGAAGGGCTTACCTTTGCAACAGTGAGAGGAGCAGGGCATGAAGTTCCATTGTTTAAACCAAGAGCTGCTCTTCAGCTTTTCAAATCGTTCCTCAAAGGGGAACCCTTACCAAAATCTTGAAATCCCATTTTCATTTTGGTATTTAGAGCAAAGAACTTGCTGAATGTAATGTGTAACTCTTCGAAACTGTTGGCAAGTTTGGGGATTGGGGAAAGAGGGAAAAAGGATTAGGAAAAATTTAAGTGGATAAAAGAAAAGAGGCATAGTAGATGAAAGAAGGGATTATGATGTAATTGTGCATTTCTTTCTAAGTGTGACAAATGGCCCTTGCACCATGGAAGCTTTATAGGCAATGGCATGTGAATTTGTCATTTTTTTTTGCTCAATTTGTAAGAAGTGCTTTTTTAAAAATATAACTATCTGACAAAATATTTACACAGTATAAAAAAATTTTGAAAACGAAAAAAGTTCATAGACTCACAATAAAAAATACCAAAAATGTTTCAGTCAACACATGATTAATCGACTACACGCGCGTGTGTAATTCTTTTTCTAAACAATCATGATATGCGATCATGTAGGTAATGATACACGATCTATAGTAGTATCAACACGATCATGTAGTTCTTTTTAATGATTGAAAAATGCTTCAAATTTAAACGATTGTGTTGAACGCTAAACGATCGTTTAGATCATATCCACATGATAGTGTAGTTCTTTTTAAATTATGAGAAAATGCTTTAAAGTTAAACGATTGTATTGACCATGCTAAATGATCGTGTTGACCATGATAAGCGATCGTTTAACTCATATCCACACGATCGTGTAGTTCTTTTTAAACGATGGGAAAATGGCTTCAAATATAAACGATAGTGTTGACCATACTATGTTGGAGTTTATGTCCTAAAACTCGTAGTTTGTAATCATATTCTATTCAATAAAAGTCATTTTTTAAAAATTAAATACTATAATCTTAAATCTAATAAACTAAATTTCGAGGCTATTTTTTTAGTAAAATTGAACTTTATGTAAAGACATAAACGTGGATCAAGTTCGAGTATATAGATTAAATAGTCTATAGTATATGAATAAAGGTTGAGCGCCTTATTCAATGAAACTATAGATGCGGTTCGTTTTGTAGTTAGTATAAACGAGTTGATCCTTAATTGTTCATGTAGTGACATGAAAGTGGAGGTATCCACTGTAAAATGTTTACATAAGACTAAACCATGAAATAGTCACTTTTACGTTATAATGTCGTTTACTCTTTAAAACTGACTATCTCGTTTATTGATGACTTAGGTAACTTAATCTTAATCTTGAGCTAACTATGAACTCCTGTTCATATGAGATTATCCTTAGATCTGCATAGATGAGGGCAGCTCATTATCATTGACCCAATAAACCTCACATTTTAGGGCTAAGACCGGGTGGATTGCTGAGGACATAGGTTGCAAGGCGAAACTTGCTCCTACCCGCTTTAGGTTAGAAGATAGGTTGTTCCCTTAAGAATTCAATCTAAGTCTTGAACAAGGGGCCCTACCCTCTTATTGGTCCGAGAGGAATTCAGTTTATAGGTTGGACCTTAAAACAATTGTTCAATAGTGGATCGGTGGGACTTAAAGAGTAAGATGTAGTCTCAGGGGTAAAATGGTATTTTGACCCAGTTGAGATTACGAACAACCTGTGAAGGATTAACTTACTGATCATGTTATATCAAATGGACATAAATGTATTTATAGTGAGGGGGCGCTACTACGGGACTTTAGTGGAATGACCCATTAGTTAACGAATGTTGATTAGCTCGGTATAAAAGAGTTTAGCCCGTTGATCTCGGATCGTTGAAGCCCATGATCTATAGGTCCATTAGGTTCTCCCGCTAGCTCATATGGAATAAACTTAGAAGAATATAATGGAATGAGTCTAATTGTTCGAATTAGGCAATGAGAGAGAAACTGACAAATATATGTGATATAGCCGTTGAAATATTTCAAATTACAGATAGAGCTTTGTGTTTAAATGTGATTTAAATATTAAAGATATTAATGCGGATTCATGATCGAGAGATTGAAATTAGTCAAGACGAACGAAATTGTAAAAAGTTAAAATGTTGATATTTTAGATTGAAAAGTGAAAGTTTGACTTTCACCAAATGACAAATTTTCCCTTTGACCAAAGTTAGTGGGAAAATCCAACATTTTGTTGGATAATCCCACTAACTATAGTGGACTAGGTGTTTGCACACTATGAAGACATTACGCCCACTAATGGTTAGTTGGTTATGTGTTGTTGGCCCATGAGCTTGCATGCAAATATCTCTTTACAAGTGATTTCTCTATAAATTGGGCTCTTGGGGCATTTTGGAAAGGGTTGATGTTGTTGAAGAAATTTATTGGGCTGCTAGTTTTCCTTTGTTTTTTTAAAACCAAAATTAAAACCCAACCCTATTCCTAAAACCTTTCCATCTTTTCTCTCACTCCCGATATCCTTCATCCAATGGGTCCTACAACCTAGTTCTGAGTCTGGAGGATAGTAAGTTATTCCTAGTGGTGGCAAGCAACAATCAGAGCTTCGAATGTAAATTTTCTTAAAAAAGCCTAATTTCAAACATATTTTCGGTTTAGGGTTCTTGTTAATCTTTTGCATTTAGAGTAGAATCTTGATCTTTTTTTGTCGTGCATGTTTAATCTCTATCATGTTAAACGATCTTGTTGACTAGGTAAGCAATCGTTTAGATCATATTCACACAATCATGTAGTTTTTTTATTAGATGGAAAAATCATATCAAAGTGTGATATTGAAAAGATCTTGATATTCTGGAAGAGGTGCTAGAAGAAAGAAAGAGAAGATGAAGAAAGAGAAAGAAAAAAAAAAGATGAATAAAAATAGAAGAAATAAAATTTGGAGGAGAAGCTGAAGAAATTTGGAAGAGAAGATGAATAAATCACAAAGAAAAAGAAGAAAGAGAAGTGACGAATCGTTCGAAATATCAATGACAAATCTGAAAGTTATGAAAATATTTTACCAGTTTTCTAACTTTTTGATTTTATTACACGATCCTTAAATATTTTGACCTATTAAAAATAAGCAAAAGAAATATTCTTCAACTTTCCAAAGTTTTAAAAAAGGGAAAAAAAAAATTCTTAAAAGGTTGTCCAAACTTAGATTTTGGATGAAATTCTTAGTGTTTTATTTCAAATATACTCTTATGGGCTTTTTGGGGAGGAGGGTTTACGGAGTATTGGAGTGGGCTCACTCCTTATTTGGGGGAGGGTTAGCATAAGAGAGAGATTAGGTATTGTATTTTAAAATTGGGCTGTCAAGAAGAATAGCAAATTATAAGTTTTATTTTGGAAAAATGGCAAAGATAATTTTAAATTGTTAGAATAGCAAAACATAAAAATTAAACAAATAAATAAATGAAACAATTTCTCAAATGCCCCTATCCAATATGAAAAATACAATTGTTCATTTAAACCCCAAATATACTGTAATTGAAATAATATTTGCTACGTAAAAATTCCCCCAAAAATGTAAAGATTAGAAAAGTTACCATTAATGGAAAGCTTCCCCTGTTCATCTTCCTCTTCCTCTTCTCCTTATTGGCAATTTCGTATGATTTTGATTCAATTTTCAAAAACACGGAAGAGAGTCATGGTTCATGAAATTCGACGAAATTTCTTTGTGTCAAAACCTCTCAAACTTTATCAGATTGAACAATAGAAGCATATCAGTGGCTATCAATGTCTATTATTGATAGAATCTGGAAATTTTGCTATATTTTATAAATATTTTTTCAAATTTGCTATTTTTGACCATTTTTCATTTTTTATATTAACTAGTTACCTACTTTACAAATATTTTAAAAAATTAAGTTGAAATTTGAAAAAAAATATATAGTTTTTAAAAACTTGTTATTATTATTATTTTTAAATTTTGGTTATTAATTCCATTCTCGTAGTTAAGAAACATGACTTAATTTCAAAAATAACAAAATGATTAACCAACTAAGATTTTTTGTTTATCTTTTAAAATTAAAATTACACAAGTTTCAATAATTTGTTATTATTTTTTACTAATGTTTTATGATAATGGGCAGAAATGACCGTTATTATAGCCCTTTTTAATAGAATAATGGGAATTAAAACTCCTAAGAGATGCTCAAAACGCATAACTTATGTTGTAAAAGTATAAATACTTAGAAATAAGGTTTACATAAATGTAGTTTTTGTTTTACGCATTTACCATGTATAAATGCAGAACAAGTGGGAAAAAGCGAAAAGGAGCCATTCGCACGAGACATCCCGTGCAAAGACAAGGCAATAGATCGTACCAAGCGACTAACAACCCCAGGCGATGAACCTAAACATCATGCGAGGAAAGCTCCCAAAAAGACAAAAGTGGTAGTTGGAATGTTGTGACTTCCCAGAGAGCGAATTACGGCGTTGGCACATTCAGAGAAACAGAGTTTTTTCGTTAAAAAAGCAGCCTATAATAAGCACTGCATCTACACCAAGAAGAGGGAGGGGGCAGAGGCTCGAATAGGCTCGGAGCCTGAAGAGGCCAGAGAAAGAGACTCAAGTGACCAGAGAAAATCTCACAGAGAGAGAGAGAGAGAGAATAAAACACCTGAAGATTAAACAACCATGATAAAAGGAAAGATTATTCGTTGTTTATCTCTTAACTTGTAATAATACGTTCCATTCTTCTATCTTTCCATTTTGTTATTTCATTGTAGTACATGTATCATTCATATTGTACAGTGGTCGAAGGCCTATACTCTTTATACATAGACTACCTGTTTATGCCTTTTCAATCTACCATTTCTTAACATCTCACCCATCTTTCTATTATTAACTGAGAAGAGTGTTATAAGTTCTTGATAAGGAGTTCAACTTATAATTCTTGTCGCGTTAGTTGAGCTATATTCATTACTTGGTCAGTGTTAATCGCTAACTACCCGAAAGGGCAAGTAGCAAGGATAAGGCTAGTGCGCGCAAGAAGGAATTTGGAGACAAATTTCACCTTAACGAGGTAGCTTCCAACATTTGTATCCCGAAAGGTGAACAAGTGCGGACAATAGGTGCTGAGAGGTAACCGTCCTTCAACGAGAAGTCCTATAAGTATTATAAGTCAAGTTCTCTAGGTATAATTTGCCTAAGCAAGCATAGTCATTTGTGTCCCGAAAAGCGAACAAGTGTGGCGTTTAAACACTTCGAGAGGTCACCTTAATCATGTGCTTATTATGCAATTATAGCGTGTTAAGGTTATCACAAAATCTAAGCAATTGATAGTGCATGGAGTTTCCTTCAACCTTCATCTGCATACGAGTTAGATCATTTTACTCTCTATGTGTGAGTCTCAAGCTGTAAATAATTAGTTAAAGTTAGCATTACATTCTTTCAGCTTAATTGTCATGATGTGTTAATGCTAAAGTAAAATTTCAAACTAACATCTAAAACAATTCTCTTTTGTTCGACCCTGGATCACCCAGGTAAACTTATTGTTCGCTTGCACTTGGGTGAGTAGTAGGAAAACTTGTATTTAGCAACGACTTATAAACTATGCAGTGAAGAAGTACATGGGAGCAATTTAAATGCAATAATCATTACTCATGACTTATCGCATGAGATCAAACACAAGCAATATCGAAAGTCATGACGAGTGCATTATGTGCAGTGACCTGACTTAGTGAAGTATTGCTATAATGGTCTCTCAGCACGAAGCTATTAAATCCTTTCATATAATAAGAACAAACCATTTTCCTGAATCAAAATTTGAGAAACTATAAAAAAAAAAAAAAAAAAAAAAAAAAAAAAAAGAATTTTTAAAAATAAAAAAAAAAAAAAAAAAAAAAAAAAATCAAAGGGTTGTTTTCATTTTTAGAATTAGACTTCAACTAGAAATTTCAAATTTATTTAGCGTTGAGAGGAATAAGCATTAAATTTAATAAATATTATAAAAAATTGCAAAAAAAAATAATTTTAATAAAAAACTGAAAGCATAAAGTTATTGAATGTAGATTTATTTTTTAAAGCACAAGAAAACTTAATGACCCAGAAGATTTTTTTTATAAAAAAAGACAATTTTTTATGTCTGAAATTACTTCATAATATGATTTATTAAAACAACTATATTAAATATGTTTATTGGATATATATATATATATATATATATATCATAACACTACTATCACTATCTTTCTCCCTAACAAATACTATCATAACCCTTCCCCCAAATGTACATTATCATAACAGTGCCTATAATAATACTTCCTCCAAACAAATACTATCATAACACTAGTTTTACAATATTGCTAGGATTATCATAATATTAACCCTCCATAAATCAAACTTTTTCTCAAACGGCCCCTTAAAGTTTTAGAATTTTTAAGAATATTCTTAAAACTTAATTAAATAAAAATAATTACCAAAGTAATATATAAATTGAAACCATTGATATTTCATTACAAAATTGATAACGCGTAGAAATGTCAGTTATTATAGCCCTTTTTATTGGAATAATAAGGTCAAAACACATAAGAAGATGTTCAGAATGCGTGACTCATGTTGTAAATTCATAAATATTTAGAAATACAACTTACATAAGTATCATACCGCGATTACCATGTCTAAATGCAGGATAAGTGGGAAAAGAAGAAATGAGCAAATCACAGAGAACATCTCGTGCGGAGGCCAAGCGATAGAAACTTGCTTGGCGATTAACAACCCAGGCGAGGAAACATGTCATCACGTGAGAAAAGCTCACTAGAAGACAAGGATGGTAGTTCAGGTGATGTGACTTCACAAGGCCAGATGTCAGCGCTGACACACTCAGAGGAATAGAAGTTTCCCGTCTAAAAGCAGCCTCTACAAGCACTTCGTCCTCACCAAGAGAAGGAGGCCTGAATAGGCCAGTGAGAGGTTTGAATGGACCATTAGAGCCTTGCATGGGTCCGTTTAGAGAGCTTGTAAGGGGGATAGAGAAGAAGAAGGCTATTTCTTTCGGTCTCCTAACCTGTAACATTGTTCCATGCCCTTGTCCCCCATTTAAGTTTACATTCTTTATATCGTGTGTTGTACATATTGTATATTGGCCTACAACCTACATTCTTTATATTTCTTTAAACACACATAATGTCTAAATCCAACATCTCTATACTTTCCATCAGTTAGCGTGTTTGTTGTAATTAGATGACAAGTTCTCGATAAAAAGAATTGCTTATAAGCTATATCGTGTTAGTTGAGCTAATTGCATCGTCGGGCTAGCATTAGTTGCCAACTACCCGAAAGAAAAAGTAGCTAGAACCTAATTAACACAAGCAAGGAAGATTTTCGTCTCTCCTCGAGAGGTTATTCTTAACATTTGCATCGCGAAAGGAGAGCAAGTGTGGACAATGGTTGTAACACCCCAACCTTCTTAGAAGGTTGGGATCATTACTATTTAAATAAAATGTAGTTTTATTTTTTTTTTTTAAAGGCAAATTAATTTTTTATAAGTTTTGAGAAATATTTAAATAAATAAGTAATGAGAATAATAAAATAAAATACTGATTTGGGCCCATAAAAATAAAAGAAATAATTTTAAAATAATTAAAGTTCTAAAGTTCTAAAAAGAATAATTCTTGAATCATAAATGCGGAAAAACTGAACTATTCCCTATGGCGAACCACGGTCACTTCTTGTCATTCGCCAACTTGCCCTTGCCTTTATCTTTACCTGAAAATTAAAACATTTGAGAGAATGAGTATATAAAATTATACTCAGTAAGAGACCCGTACTTAGTCTCCCTAGGTGTTGTTAGTCTCTTGCTAGAGTCCTGCAATAAGTTACCACGCTCTATGGTGCTCCCGAACGCACGCTATCCAGTAGTCCCACCGGGACTGAACTGGGCTCTCGGTGATCCCGAAGGAGTCACCCTAAAGGAGAGTCGGGCTGTAAGTGATCCCGTCGAATCACGTCTCAGTAATACTCAAACATATATATGGGAGGGCCTTAATGGACCCCTCGTGGTACGACTCTAACCAGCAGACCAACAGAACACCATAGGCTATACATGCTCATCATAAAATCAACATTCAGCTCAACATACACAATCTCATAGATACATATAATCACATCATGCATCAATAATATGCATCTCAGGCAAAAAGGGAAAAATTCTCTTACATGAAGATCCGCTAAAATAATTCACTGGTTGACCGTCAATTCCTCCCAATACTCAATCCCGAAGATTAGGGTTGAATCCAACACAACCCTAAGTGAAACAATTCACAGTCTCAGTTCCTCCAACTATATTCGTTCCTTCAAGAAAACATAGATCCACTTAAATCCATAACTTTATTTATTCAGAATAGAATAGGCAATTAATGGGAGTACCAGCACAATCGATAATAGTCCAACTCACCAAAGTGACTCCACAACAAGGAATGGCTTGAACCAAATGAAAACAGCTCAAGTGGCTTGATGAAGAGGCTCGGCTCAGACCTTGAGGCTTTACGGCTTACGTACGGACGAAGACGGCCCGTACGGCTTGGTGAAAACGGACGCTTGCGGCTGGACGCGTGCGGCTCGGTGAGGACGGACGCGTGGACCCGTGCGGCTGGAACTCGTGCGGCTGGACGCTGGTGGCCGGAACCCGTGCGGCTAGACGCTGGCGGCTGGAAGCGTGCGGCTGGCCGACTGAGACGCGAGGCGAACGACTTCGTCCGACGGCCGTCGTCGTGGTGGTGTTCGCGGCGGCTAGGGTTTCTTTGTGACGGCTAGGGTTCTTTGTGAGGAAGAAGATGAATTGTAACTATGGCAAGCATCCCGAGGGTGTATTTAATATGTAAAATACTAATAATAATAATAACATTAATACCATTATTATTATTATTATCTAATTTTCCTCAAATAACTCCTCTTTTCCTTCATCTTTTCCTATTCCTATTTAATTTTCCCTCTCTCCTCATTAATATCCCTTATAACATATCTTTCCTTAATAATTAATAATGATAACAATAGTATTACCAATTTTCAACCATTAACCCCACATCTTTCCAAAATACTTTACTTTCCACAAAAATTAAAACCATCTCACAAAATAACACCCAAAATTAATAAAATGATAACGAAATATCTTGAAAATTTTGGGGTGTTACAATGGTATTGAGAAGTAACAATCCTTAATCGCAAAAGCCTATATAAGTTATAAGTAAATCCTTCTAGATATAACTCACAAAGTTGTCCTTAGTCATATGGATCTCCAAAAGCGACCATGTGTGGCATATAATGATTTTGAGAGAAGCATGCCTTAATCATAAATATGGTTTAGTGAGTTACGTTGCATTAAGCTTATCACACTATCTAGTTGCACGATAATACATGGGCATCCCTCCATTCATTCCTTGGAGACAAGTTAGTTTGCATCATTACACCTTCTTCTTAGCCTCAACTTACAGACTCTCGCTGCGTAATTAGCAATTGTTACATTTGTTATTCTTTAATTCTTTCAATTCGCCTAAATGATAAGTGGATCCTAGAACTAACGTCCCTAGAATTGAAGGGGCGTATAGTGAGCATCTTACATGCTATGATTATGACCCATGACTCATCACCTAGAATTGAAGCATGTTATACAGAGAGTTACGGTGCACGCATTACGCGCAATGACCTAACTTGGTGATGTATTGCAATTGCTTTATGCACACATGAAACTATTAAGTTCAAGCATAAAACAGACAAGCAAAAATATATATTCAAACTTTTAAAAGTTGCATTAAGACACATTTACCTTAAAAAAAAAAGTTAAAAGATAGTTTATCTACATCCATCATCTTCTGTTTCCCACTCTCATTTTCTCTCTCTTCTATTTGGTATATGACCTAACACTTCTCTATTTTCTCTCCCATTTTACTTTTCTTCATGTTAGTGTGTGCTAAAAAAAAACTTGACGGTAAAAACTTTGTTTAAAAAACACAAGCGCATGTATCAGTTGTAGTATAGTAACACAATCAAATAGACTTGAATATCATAACATGGAAATCAAACATATGAATTGCACTGAATTGTATTAATTTTATGTAGGATTGAAATTATAATGATGACCTTTAGTTTTACAAATATAAGAAAGGAATTGGAGGAAAATTTTTGAAATTTATTCAAGGGTGTTGATTTCCTTCATGATCAGTAACTCATGTAAGGGTTTTTTTAAATTATTATGTTAATGATATGTTTAAGTTTGTAAACTATTGTCCAGATTATCATCTTTCGATAAAAATATTTTTTCATGCAAACATAACTAGTTACTAATTACATAAAACAAAAATAAGAAACATGACATTTAGTCATTATCAACTTTGTTGTCGCTAGAATTCTTCATCTGTCAATAAATGGAAACAACAACAAAACCGTTAAGAATTAGAACTCTGCAAAACAAAAACTTGTCAGTGTTGAAATTTATGTCCTAAAACTCGTAGTTTGTGTTTTAACACCATATTCTATTCAATAAAGTGGTTATTTATGTCTTATTAATGAAATTGAATACTATGATCTTGAATCCAATAAGCTAAGGTCTCAAGGCTATCTGGTGTAGACTTGAACTTTATATATAGACATAAACATGGATCAAATTTGAATTAATACAGAGGAAAGGAAAATGAAACAAAATGTAAAAGGTGAGGGGAAAGAGAACTTTACTAGATTCACTAGAGAAGGTGATCGAAAAAGATGGAAAGCTTCAGAAATTCAAGTACTCGTACATCTAAAAGATTGAGATTAGGGTTTAAAAAGGGTTTATAAAGGCAGAGTTAGTCGTGGTTAAGGTTGGGTCACCACGCTTGTTGCGTCGTGCATTTTAAAGTGACGTACTGACACCACTGTTAGATTTTCAATGTAGCGGCACAATAATCATGGCTTTAAATTTGAATTTTAAAATGTGACGGTTGACATTTCCTGAAACCCTAATCATTCTGATCAAAATCTTCAGCATAACACATCTTGCGAGAAGACTAAAACACCCAATGCGTTTTGCTGTGAACTCTTCTCGCAAGGTGGTTTCATTGTGTAAAACCCTATTCGACTAGCCTATTGATTTCGTGACATAACTCGCTCTTCCTAACTTGTTAAAAACTCTAACAAAAAGGCACAAACTAAAAAAATCTATAAAATGATTACAAGTGTACAAGTAATTACAAATATCCTACAAAATAATCAATATACAAAAATTTAGGGATGCGAATTGTAGTAAAGATAAGGAAAATGTATACTTTACAAAAGCATCCTAGTGTTCAAGTTCATGGTGAGGTAAAACTATACTCTCATTTTTTAATGCTCTGCATAGTCATCCTAACCACAATGTCTTTTCCTAAACTCTCTTGATCATTTGCTGCATGACTCTCTACATCACGATCGTTCATCGCAATAAGCCTATGCTCCCAACCATTCATTACAATGTTCAAATGATCTTTCTTGGTCCCTTTATCGCGTAGTTAGTTAAGACAAATGTCTTACTAAACTTACCGCATGGACACTTTATTTGACACCTTAATGAAGGTTCTTAAACTTCAATGGATCAAGCACTTCAGATTTAAGACATTTAAGGTCCTCAGCTTCATTTGCATTTAAAATGCATCGATTGAGGTTCCTCTTGTCACTTATTGAAAGATGCACTCAACCCTGAACCAATCCAAGTAATAACAGATTACTCTAGTACCATGGAATTCTTCACACGACCATCGACTGAACACTTGATTCACCAGCAAGTGTTTTGCCTAAAATCAAAGTGAAACCCTTTTTTTCATTTTAAAAAATCAATTCCCCGACAATGACGGCAAAAATTTGTTTGTTCTTTGTTTGTGAGCTTAGTGTTGTATGTTGTGTTTTGTACATCCATATTTAATTTAACATGGTGAGTCATTGATCATGATCATTGCATGCACGATGCTCACTATGTATCTCATCATCACATAAATACTAAGTTCTCGTTGAGTACAAGTTTTTCTATTGCTTGCCCAAGTGTAAGAGAAATAATAGATTTCCTAGATAATCTGGGATCGAACACAAAGAATTGATATCAATGCTTAGTTCTAGAGTTTACTCATCATCAAGGCATATTAAAATAACTATCTATACGGTATAAAGTGTATGTTTAAACTATATCTACTTATCTACACTAGAGAATTTGTAAAAGGGGATTAGAGTGGAGGTGAGATGGACAGATGAACTAACGTGTATATAAGAAAGGGTAAAAGAAAATTTTTGCATTATTAGGCGATTACGCCATGCGACAACCTTGATGTGATAAAGCTCAGTTAACTAGCTTATGATTAAGGTCGACACTTCTCAGTGACTTAAACGCCACACTTGCTCACCTCTTAGAATGCAAATGATAAAGCTTGGTTAAGCGAGATGTATCTAAAAGGTTTTACTTACAAGATATATAACACTTCTCTTTTAAGTGTGACAACCTCTCAGCACCAAATACTCGTTGTGGACTCTGTGATGAACTTAGTGGTTTTGCATTTATAGTGCAATCGCAATACTTCATGAAGCAGGTTCATCGCACATAAGATGCTCACGATATCTTTATGTATTATGCGATTTATTCTATGCGATAGGTTATGGGTCATGATCATAACATGCGAAATGCTCACTATGTACCTCTTCATCGTGTAACAGCTAAGTCCTTGTTGACTACAAGTTTTCCTATTGCTCGCCCAAGTTCAAGCCAACAGTAGGTATACCTGGGTGATCCAAGATCGAATTACAGGGAATTGTTTCCAGATATTAGTTCTAGGGTCTACTTATCGTTTAGGCGTTATGACAATTAAGTTAAAAGAATATAAAAATGAACTAAAACTACTTACTTACATCTAGAGACTCATGCACAGGGGAATAAATTATGGCAAGATGGAAGATTGAGCGAAATAACTTGTATGCAAGAAAAAGTTGAAGGAAGGTCTACGCATTATTAGGTGATTAAGCAATGCGAGCGCCTTGATGCAAAATAACTTGCATAATCAGTCCATGATTAAGGCGACCTTGTCTTGAAGTGTTTAGATGCTACACTTGCTCACCTTTTGGGATGCAAATGACTGCGCATGATTATGCGAGATGTATCTTGAAGATTTCACGTATAACACTTATAAAACTTCTCGTTTAAGAACAACAACCTATCAACGCCTAATGTCCATACTTGTTCGCCTTTCAGGATACAAATGTCGGAAGTTATCTCGCTAAGGTGAAGTTTGTTACCAAACTCCTCCTTGTGTGCATTAGCCTTATCCTTGCTACTTGCCTTCTTTTGTAGTTGGTGATTGACACTGGCAAGATGATGAATATAACTCAACTAATACGATAAGACTTATAAGCTAGACTCCTTATCAAGAACTTATCACAACCCTAACTACTAATAACACATTGACAAGTGAGAAGTCAAGAAATGATGGATTGAAAAGGTATAAACATGTAATATATGTATAAAGAATGTAGGCTTTTGGCCATTCTACAATATGAACCGCATATATTACAAAGAAGTGCAAAAATAGAAAGAAAGAAGAATGGAAAAATATTATAAGTTAGGGGAAAACGGGGAAAGAACTCTTCTCCTCTCAAACTCTCAGCTTTCACGTTACAATCTGGTCAGAGAAGATGAAGAAGTGTTGTACACGTGGTGGTTAGGCTAATCCTTACCACTAGCTCTCTAGATTTTAGCCCACGCGAGTCTCCTTTTACCCACTTAGGCTCTGCGCCTCTTCAGGCTTCGCGCCCATTCACGCGTCTCCTTTTTCTTGATGAAGGAGAAGGCTTTATATAAGCAAATTTTAGGCAAGAAACTTCTATTCCTCTGAAATTGTCAGTGCCGACTTCTATTCTTACTTTGTTCATTATCTTCCATTTAGACATGTCAATCGCGTAAAACTGACATGATACTCGTGTAAGATGTATTTTTAAATACTTATGTATTTACAAAGTAAGTTACGTAGTCTGATAATCTTCTTATATATTTTGACCTCATTATGCTAATAAAAGAGGTTGTAATAATGGGTATTTATATACATTGTCAAATACCCACACTTGCTCTCCTTTCGGGACACAAATGATGGAAGTTGTCTCTCTAAAGTGAAATTTCTCCAAACTCCTCCTTGCACGACTTAGCCATATCCTTGCTACTTGCTCTCTCGAGTAGTTGGCAATTTATACTGACCAAATGATTACTATAGCTCAATTAACGCTATAAGTGTTATAAAATACTTTTTATCAAGAACTTATCACAAACCTAAACTACAGATAACATATTGACATATGAATAGTAAAGAGATGATGGATTGAAAAGGTATAAACATGCAATATATTACAGAATGTAGGCCTTAGGCCACTGTACAATAAAAAAAAAATACATTGCAAAGAAATACAAAAGTGAAAAGTATAGAAATGAACATTACAAGTTAAGGGAAATGGAAAACGAGATCTTCTCTATTTAAACCTTAAGCGTTTACCTACAGACTGATTGGAGAAGGAGAAGAAAGGCTTTTATAGACGGCGAAAAGGCTACTCCTTTCCGCCTCTCTCTAGGGTTTAAGCTGGTTCATATAGATATCTGACTTCTCTCAAAGTTGACCTTCCACCAAGGTTTGGCCCATTCTGTCGTGTCTTGTCTTATTTTATAGGCAACTTTCGGCAAAAAACTTCTATTCTTCTAAACATTTCAACATTGAACGCAGCCTTCGTCAAGTCACATCAACTCCAACTATCATTCTTGTCTTCTAGTGAACCTTGCTCGCGTGCTGATGTGGATCTCACCTAGAAATTGTACTTGCTAGATAAGGTCTTCTCGTGTAGCCTTTGTGTGAGTTCCTCTGTGATTCACTAGTTTATTCTTTTATTCATAATCTTGCGTTAAGAGACTAAAAATAGGGTGAAACAGGCATAGAGGCATAGTGTATTTTTGAGTATTTATGAATTTACAACATAAGCTACACATTTTGACACACTTATTACGTGTTTTGGTCTCATTATTCTATCTAAACAACTATAAGAACTTGTATTTCTACAAGTTATCAAAGGGCACAACATGCAATTAAGGCTTCAAGTTCACTGCTTGATGTCCTTCGCTATCTGAAGGGAAAGAAAACAAAATACTTGAAAAGGTTAGACGAAAATGTGTAGTTAGTGGGATTTTTTCGTATTATTCTTACACGTCAAATTTGCCTTGACGCGTTATAATAATTTTGCCAAATCATGCAATATAACTTTCTGTATTTCAATACTAAATTGTTGAGTTCAAATCAAGTCCTTTTAAAGCGTTAGCCGAATAACATAATTCAAATCTTATTATCAATATTTACAAATCACATGGAATATCATTTCCTTTTAAAATCAAGTTCATGGTTTATGTCACATTGAAACACATTCATTCTTATAAATTCATCATTGTATTGTAGAAACTTTTTGCATATTAATTATATCTTTTTACCCTTTCTTCAGCTTAAGCGTTTGCCACACTCTTTTGCTAAGTTGAATCTATGTGGAGTAGTCTCAACGCATTTAGAAAGTTTTCATAAATTCCACCACGCATAATGCATCTTCCAATGTCAGATCACACAACAAGCAAAGGGCATCCAGCTTGATAAAAGATTTGTGTGCATAGGGATTTAGTGCTGTGTTTCATCTATAATCCTATCACTGGGTTTGTGAGAGTGAGATGTGTAAGTTAAATTCATGTCACAAATATCTCTCTATGTGGTGAATTATGGTCATTGTATGCAAGAGGCTCACTATATCTCTAGGTTAGAGCGATGCAATAAAAGTTACAAGCTGTTTCCTCGTATAGTTACTAAGTCCTCGTTACAAGTTTTTCTATCGTTTGCCCATGTGTAAGCGAAACGATAGATTTCTTGGATAAGCCAGGGTCGAACATAGAGAATTGATATCTAATCTTAGTTATAAAGCTTACCTCTTCATCTAGACGGTATGCAACATTTATACAATATAAAATAAAAGTGTGTTTAAGTACTAAATGTAACTCCCTAAAGAAAAGAAAAAAAAAAGGGGGAAATAATGAAAATAATAAGATTTTATTATTAATTATTAAATATTATTATTATTATTATTATTTTTATTATTATTATTATTATTATTATTAATAAAACAAAAAAAAAAAAACAATTTCCCTTTTCTTCTTCTTCTTCGCGTCCCCCCCCCCCCTCTCCATTTTTCTTTTTCTTTCTTCTTCCCTTTCTCTTTGCCCTAGCCGCCAACCACCACAGCAGCCAGCCGCACCGCACCGCCGCCAAGCCGCACCGCACCGTCGCCCAGCTGCATCGCGCCCGCCGCCCAGCCCAGTCACGACGCCCCCGTCCGTCTGCAAAGGATTTCAGCCAAAACCAGCCGAAACCCCCCCTCCTCAGATCTGTCCGTCGTTCCTCCTTCCGCCACCGCCTGCCTTCGTCCCAGCATTTCTGACGAAGCCCAGCAGCAGCGCATCTCCCAGCCAGCTTCGACGCCCCATCCTCCAACCGAAACCGCCCCCCTTTCCTCAAATCCGTTCTTCGTGCGCAGGGCCTTCCTCGGTTCCGACGTCCGACGAACCCATCACTGCTGCCCTCCTTGTGCAAAGTCGATCCATTTAGCTACGATCGGAGCTCCGCCGCTGCATCTGCTGTCGACATTAGTCGACAGATAGCCACTGCCGCTGTTTGTTGTGAGTTGTTGGTAAGGAAAAAAAAAATTGTGGGTTATGTAATGTTGTCCTAGCTAGCATAAGTTGTAAGGTTGATTATTTGTTTGGTTGTTGTTTGATTAAGGTGGTACTCGAATTTCTAAGCTTCGGAGCAAGCCTCATTGGAAGTGTTGTTCATTCAATTTGGGTTCGTCTGCACAGACCTTGCGCGGTTGAGAAGCTTACCCAACGCTAAGGTAAGGGACTTTCTACTGGACTCAATAACAAGAGTTAAGGTGTATTGACTATATGGACTGAAATGTTATATCTGGACTAAGTAGGGATGACGGTTATGATGTGTGTTTGGGTGTGGACTGAAAGTTTAATGTATATTGTGCTTGACTGAATGAAATTTATATATGTATGTATGGATTGACGTGGACTTGTTGTCTAGCGTATGTTGTGACCGTTGGGCTATTTATGTTGATGACTGATGTAGTGATATGTTTGACTGTCCTTGGGTGAAATTTGGATAGTATGGTTGTTTGAGGTTAAATGGGGAGCTTATGTGATAAGGAAATTTGACTGTATTGAGAATGGTTTTTAAGATGTTTAGAATGGACTGAGGGGATAAATTATTAGTTTCCTAGTGGATAGTTACCCTGCGGGTGTCCTTCGGGATCATCCCCTTTATGTGCATCCTTCGGGTGCACTAGACTGATATGTGCATCCTTCGGGAGCACTAGACTGATATGTGCATCCTACGGGATCACAAGACTGTGATTGTGCAGGGTACACCATAGGATGCTAATAATTTATTTTCCCCTAACGGGACCAGTAGTGGGTCTCTTACTGAGTATATTAATACTCACCCTTTTTATGTTTAACTTTTCAGGCAAAGGTAACACAAGGGGCAGACCGACGAGGGACAAGAAGGACTCGTGAATTGCCATAGGGGACTGTCTTTAAACTGCTTCCGCTGACGGTTTGAAAATATTTTGATTTAACTAAGTCTACAAATAGTTAATATTTTTTTGTAAACACCATTTGAAATTTTGTATTTTAGAAATAGGGCCCGATTAAAATTTCCTTTGTTTTATTACGGTTTCAACTGAATCTTGCTATGTCTTTTGTCAACAAACGGTTTTGAGTAAACGTAACGACTTAGACAAGGTCGAAAAGTCTGAGTCGTCAGACTAAACCTACTATCTACACTAGAGATTCTGTAAAAGGTGGTAAGAGGGGTGAGTAGATAGAGAATGAACTAACTTGTGTTAAAAAAATGGGAAGGAAGGTCTCCGCGTTATGAGTAAGTTACATGATAAGCCTTGATGCGATAGATATCACTTAACTAGTTTATGATTAAAGCGAACACCTCTCAGTGCCTTAAACACCACACTTGCTCACCTCTTAGGATGCAAATGATAAAGCTTTGTTAAGCAATGGCTATCCAAAAGTGGTTACTAATAACTCATAGAAATTTAAGTTATTATAGCCTTTTAGGTAGAACAATGGGACCAAAACACATAATAAAAGTGTCAAAAGACATAGCTTCTAGTGCAAATTCATAAATATTAGAGAACACAACTTGCACAAGTCTCCACGCCTGGTTTACCTTAATTTTCAATGTTTTAACGCAAGATTATAAAGAAAAGAAGATATAGTGAATCATAGAGGAGTGCGTACAAAGGATTACATGAGAAGAACCCTGTCTAGCGAATCACTCCCTAGGCGAGGAACCACATTAACATGCGAGGAAGGTTCACTAGCAGACAAGAATGGTAATTGAAGTTGATGTGATGTGACAAAAACTGTAGTCGGTGTTGACATGTTCATAAGAATAGAAGTTTCCTGTCGAAAGCTGTCTATATAAAGCCTTAATCCCTACCAAGTAAAATGGTCGACCTTGAAAGAGATCAGATATTTGAATGTATAAGCCACTGGCCTAAATGGGCCAAAACTTATAGAGCTAACGAGAAGGACTAGCTTTTATGTCACCTGTAAAAGTATATTCTTCTTCTTGTCCTCCGATCAATCTATAAGTGAGAGCTTAGGGACAAAGTAGAGAAGATTCCACTCTTTCTCTCTCCCCTAACTCGTAATGTTTATTCTCTTTACTTTCCATTTTTATATTTCTTTGTAATGTTCATTCTCTTTACATTCTTTAATGCATTACATGTTTATATCTTTTCAATCTAACATAATTTTACTGTTCATTTGTCAATGTGTTATACGTAGTTTAGGCTTGTGATAAGTTCTTGATATGAAGTCTAGCTTATAAGGTTTATCACGTTAGTTGAGCTATAGTCATCGCTTGGCCAACGTTTATCACCAACTACTCGAGAGAGTAAGTAGAAAGGATATGGCTAAAGCGCGCAAGGAGGAGTTTGGAAAAACTTTACCTTGGCGAGATAGCATCCATCACTTGTGTTCCGAAAGAAGAACAATTGTGGTACTTGGCGCCAAGAGGTTGTCACCCTTAAAAGAGAAGTACTATAAGTATTGCAAGTAAAAACTTCTAGATAGTTGTGGTTTAACCAAGCTTTATCATTTGCATCCCGAGAGGCGAGCAAGTGTGGAGTTTAAGACACTGAAAGGTGCTCGCCTTAATCAGAAGTTAGTTGACTGATCTCTATCGCATCAAGGCTGCCGCATGGCTTGATCATCTGACAACGTGGAGAAATTCCTTCACTCTTTCTTAATACAAGTTAGTTCACATTTCCATCTCTCCACCATTCTTACCACCTTTTACAGATTCTCTAGTGTAGATAGTAGGTTTAACACTTGGACACACTTTACTTTATACTGTATAGTTATTGTATACCGCCTAAATGAAGAGTGAGTCTTATAACTAAGATTTGATAGCAATTTCCTATGTTCGACCATGGATTACCCAGAAAACATATTGTTTCGCTTACACTTGGACAAGCAATAGGAAAATTTGTACTAAATATGGATTTAGTAGTTATGCGAAAGCCAAAGACATAGTGAGCACCTGACATGCAATGACCATGACTCGCCGTGTAGAGAATATATATACTCGAACACACACCAAATCTACAACACTATATACACTATAATTTCATAAGGCCCTATATACCATGGGCTTAACTTCCCTTTTCTCCCAAATCGAATCACACCCTTCCATGGTGAAAGTTTTAAGAAAACCTTGTCTCCAACATTGAATTCTAATGCTTGCCATCGATTGTCCGCGTAGCTCTTTTGCCTATTGTTGGCAATTTTTAAATTCTCTTGAATTACCTTAGTGCTTTTTGTCGTCACCTAGACTAATTATGGGCCATATAGTTTTTTCTCGCCTACTTCCTCCCAACACACTTGTGTTGTAGAACACCATCCATATAGTGCCTTAAAAGGGGCCATCCTTATGCTAGAATGGTAACTATTATTATAGGCAAATTCAACCAAGGATAAACGCTCATCCCAACTTCGTTTAAACCGTAGGTCGCATGCTCTTAACATATTTTAAAATGTTGGATAGTTCTTTTAGATTGGCCATCAATTTGTGGATAAAACGCGATACTAAAATGCAACTTGGTCCCCAAGGCTTCTTGTAATTTAGGCCAAAACTTTGAGGTAACTTTATCTAATGAGAAGGTCTGTTTAATGAGAATGAAATGAGCTATCTTTATGAATCTATCCCCAATTACTCAAATTCCATCAAACCAATCTGGGTTTTGGGTAACCCAAATAAGAAGTCCATAATAATATGTTACCATTTCCATTAAGGACTTGGCAAGGGGCACAATAATTAACCAACCTTTTTGCGTTATGGTTTGACTTGTTGACAAATCAAACACTTGGCCACAAACTCTGCTACTTCCATTTGCATATTTTGCCACCAACAATGGCTTTTAATGTTCTATACATCTTGGTACTGCCAGAGTGCATCGCATAAGCTAAGTTGTGTGCTTCTTTGAAAAGACTCTCCTTTAGTGTCTGATTGTTTGAAATGCATAACCATTGATCCTTTAGCAATGCGCCATCAATTCTAAACACGTAGTCTGATCACTTTTCACATTTTACTTCGTCGGCAAATCTTCTTAATGTGGGATCTTCAGGTTGTTCCTTAACAATTTCTTCTTGGAAGGTGGGTTTAACTTCAAATCGAGCTACTAAACTTCCAACTGATCCTGCATTCTAGATTAGTTTACAACCTCTCAATTCTTGTTGTAAGGCTATTCTTCCTTCATTTCTTGTACTTGAGCTTTTGCTGCTTAATGCGTCAACTATAACATTAGTCTTTCTAGGATGATAAGTGATAGTGCAATCAAAATCTTTAATAAGTGATAACAATACAAGTTATCGTAGCCTCTTTTATAGAATAATGAGGCCAAAATGTAGAAGAAGAGTATCAAAATGCATACATTATGTGGAAAACGCATAAGTACTTAAAAATATACTTTACATAAGCGTTATGCCTGTTTTACGTGGTTTTCAGTGTCTAAACGCAGGTTTATGAACAAAAGAAGAAATTACCAAATCGCAGAGTCTCTTGAGTGAAGAACAAATCACAACGTGAGAAGCGGATTGCTAGACGACAAGAATGGTAGTTAGAGATGATGTGACATGCCACAAACAGCTTTTAATGTACTACACTAAAATGTTCAAAAGAATAAAAGTTTCCCACCAAAAGATACCTATAAAAAGTATCCTTCTTCACCAAAGAAAGGAATTCTGAATGGACCACAAAGACGCTTGAAAGAGCTCTCTAGGTACCTGAATTGGCCAAAACCTAGAGAGAGGTGAAAAGGAGTAGCCTTTTCGCCGCCTGTCAAATCCATATTCTTCTTCTCCAGACATATTGTATAGTAGGAGCTTAACTTTCATGTAGAGAAGATTCCATATTTCATGCTTCCCCCTAACTCGTAATACTTTCCATCTCTTTGTAACTTATCCATATTGTACAATGGTTGAAGGCTTATATTCTTTGATATATATATATATATATATTACATGTTCAAACCTTTTCAATCCATCATGTCTTCACCTTCCATCAGTCAATGTGTTATTCCTAGTTTAGGTTAGTGATACGTTCTTGATAATAAGTTTTACTTATAAGTCTTATCGCGTTAGTTGAGCTATTCTCATTGCTTGGCCAGCGTAAGTCGCCAACTATCTGAGAGGGTAAGTAGTAAGAACATGGCTAACACGTGTAGTGAATAGTTTCTCTTCCTTTGTGAGATAACTTCCATCACTCGTATTCCAAAAGGTGAACAACTGTGGGCACTAGGAATCGAGAGGTTGTTGTCCTTACTCGCAAGTCCTGTACGATTTATAAGTAAACTCTTCTAGTTCTAGATATATCTCGCATGATTAAACTTAGCCATATGGATTCCGAAAGATGACCATGTGTGGCTGATAATGCATAGAAATGATCGTTATTAGAGCCATTTTTAATAGCATAATGAGGTTAGAACGAATAAGAAGATGATCAGAGTGCATGAATATTTAGAAATATAGCTTACATAATTGTCATCCCTGTTTTACATGATTCCCAAGTTTAAACGCAAGAAAAGTGGGTCAAAAAGAAAGGAGCAGGTCATACAAGACATCTCGATCAAAGACTAAGCAATGGGATCCAGCCTGGCGATTAACAACCCTAGACAAGGAACCAAGACATCATGTGAGGAAAGCTCACTAGAAGACGAGGATGGTAGTTGGGATGATGTGACCTCACAGGGCCAGGTGACAGCATTGACAAGCTCAGAGGAATAAAATTTTCTTGCCGAAAAGCAACCTATACAAGCACCTCGTCTCCACCAAGAGAAGGAGGCCCGAATAGGCCAAAGAAAGTTTGTGTAGAGAGAGAAAGAGAGAGAGAGGGCTTGAGAGAGGTTCCTGGAGAATATGTAGTCGTGATGAAGAAAAAGACTATTTATGTTGATTTCCTAACTTGTAATAGTATTCCACTTTCTCTTCTCCCTATTTAGTGTTTTCATGTATAGCTTAGACTTCATATTTTACATAATGTTTATAGATCGGTAACTCATATTCTTGGATAATTTTATGTAAACATAGTCGTTCAATCCATCATCCCTTCTCTTCTATAAGTCAACGTGTTATCAATAACGTGAGTAGGTGATAGTTCATGATAAAAAGAGTCGCTTATAAGTTTTAATGTGTTAATTGTGCTTTTATTGTTGCTTGATCAGCATAAGTTGCTAACTACCCGAGAGGGAAAGTATCCAGAAGTTAATTAGCACACGTGAAGAGGAATTTTACCTCTTTGCGAGAGTATTTCTAACATTTGGACCCTGAAAGGAGAGCAAGTTTGGACAGTGGATATCAAGCGGTATCCATCCTTAATTACAAAATACTATAAAATTCATAAGTGGTTTCTCTTGGATATAACTCACTTAGCCATATTTCGTCATAAGGATCTCTGAAAAGTAGTCATGTGTGGCATATATGCCTTCAAGAGAAAATGCCTTAATCATAAGTATACTTAGTGAGTTAGATCGCATCAAAGTTACCTCTCTACTTATTCAAATGATAACACGTGGACATTTCTGCCTTCGTTCTATTAGTACAAGTTAGATGTGTTATTTTATCTTTCTCTTCATTTTGCCCTATAGACTTTCGTTTTGTAATTAGCTAATTCTTACATTTGTTATTCTTTGATTCTTTCATCTTGCCTAAAAAATGAGTGGATCCTAGAACTAACGTTTACAAACAATTTTCTGTGTTCGACCCTAGATCACTCAGGTTAACCTACTGTTTGGCTTGCACTTGGGCAAGTAGTAGAAAAACTTGTACTCAACGAGGACTTAGGAATCACGTGATGAAGAGGTACATTGTGAGCATCTTACATGCTATGCTCATATCCCATGGCCCATCTTCTCGAATGAAGCATGCTCTATAGAGAGTTACGGTGAGCGCATTACGCGCAATGACCTAACTCAGTGATGTATTGCAATCGTATTATACACAAATGAAATTATTAACTCCAATTTAACACCAACCAAGTTTTTGACACCGTTGCCGGGGAATTGATTTTTAGATGTTAGATTAGAATTCTACTTGAGTTTGAGCAAAGCATTTGATTTTGGTGAATCACGCGAGTAGTCGAAAATCATGCAAAAAGGTTCAAGGCACCGGAGTAACCTATGATTGCTTGAACCAACCCACAAGATAATTGTATCTTTCGGCTGATGACTTAGAAAATTTTTAAAGGATGCGGGTGATCACAAATGAAAATGAGAATCTCCTTGAAGTCATCCAGAGAAGTGTCCTCGCGCGGAGCTAAGTATAAGCACAATTTCAATTAACTAAGCGGTAAGGACTAAGAAAGATCATTTGACCATTGCGATAAATGATTGAGAGCAAAGACGTATTGCAATGAACAATCAGGACGCTGAGAGTTATGATGCAAATGGTCAGTAAAGTTCATAAACAACGATGTATGAAGCTGTGTGAAGAAAAAGCGATGATACTACAGTCCCTCCTAGCCAAGGATCCTAAATGCATAAACACTTTTGTAATGTATAATTCTTCCATTTGTTTTAGAATTTTGTACTCTTAGTTTAGTGTGCATAATTTCTTATACTCTTATACCTCTGTTTACAATTGTTTTATTTTTGTATAAATCAATTTTGTGTTCTTTTAGTTTAACTTTCTGTGTACCCTGTAATCTTTACGTCACACCGCATGAACCAAGATAAATTAGAGGCCTTACACAAAACAGGAAGATAGATATCTTGAGAAAACGTTGAAATCCTTAGAGGTACGAAGCGTCAGGTCAAATCCCTCAATTTGTAAACTTCCAAGACGTAATGAATGCATCATACCTCGAGCCACGAGTAATCACTCAAGTTTTCGCATCATACTTAATTTGACAAGATATTAACCGCTTGGTAACCACCCTCTTAACCCTAGTTAAGAGGGTCTTTTTAAACACTTCAAAACTCTGAGTCCTAACATTTAGTCCAACACAACAAGTCATGAATCCATTAATTTTATAACCTTCAAAGCTACCATTCCAAAATTTCTTCTTCAATGTTCTTCATTGTATTCCTACCATCTTTCACCAAGAAATTCTCCCCTTACAAAATCCCTCATCAGGCCATCATACCACTAGTATTAAGAGCACCTTCTTCTAGACGTCTAGTGCGATAAGGCTACAAGAACAAGTAAAGAGCGAGAGGATGGAGAAGGCTGAGGTAGGAAATACGAGAATAAAAGAATATGTAAGGAAATAAGCAAAAGAAGGTAAAAAGATGGACATGAATAAAAGAATATGTAATAAGAAGAATGGTGAGGTGCGACAGCAGGTTGAGGAGGATGGAAAAATTCTTCCACTGAAAAGGACTTCCTCTCCCACTGTTGAATCTGCAAGGTTGGAGACAAGGGCCCACAAAAAGGTCAACCAAGAAAAACTTGGGCCCTGGGAAGAAAAAATGAAAGTGAGGAAGATGGAGAAAAAGCACTTTGGGGAGTTCTAGAAGGAAGCAGTGAAAGAATTGTTGTCGGGGGAGGAAGTACCTAATTGCAAGGGGGGAAAGAGTGCCTTTATCAAGAAATCCCTTGCGGGCAGAGGAAGATGAAAAGGAAAGTGAACTCCACGAAGAAGAAGAAGAAATCTGACTCACCTAACCTCTGCTTCCAATGTCACTCCCCTGAAATAAATTACACTTCAACCCTCCACAACTCCATAGCAGCAACCTCCCTTTATCTAAGCTCAACCAACAAACCCACAATCTATCACGCCCACTTTCGCCCACTTCAAAGTTCTTAGTCGCAACTTATGTCATTTTTATTTATTTTTATTTGTATCCTTTACAATGCAAGTGCACACTTTTGATGTACTCTTTAAGCGTTTAATCTTTCTTGTCGCAAGTCTGGTTCCCCGCCTTATAGCATTCTAATTTTCCTTTGTACTTCAACAACACTTCAATGAAATAAAGTGTGTGAAATAAAGTTTCATTTGTTATCTTTGCTTTTAACTTGTTAAGGAACCTGACTTAGAAAATATTTACATAGTTTAGTAAGGCAAGGAAGCTTTACCTCAAACCACTCTCGTAAAAATTTTCCAAAAAAACTAATCTTATCATTCATTTTTAGTAATGAGACATTTGCTAAGCTCTAAATTTGGGGGTGTGCTAGATTCGTGCTAAAATTTTGAAAACTTTTAGAAAAATCTTGCAAGGCAAGTAAAAGTTAGGCGTTTTAACACAAGTTAAAACTAAGCCAAAAACGAAATAACTTGCTGAAATTCAGTATTTGTTGATTTAATTAAAATTAAATAACAACTCCCATGTTGCCTCCTCTCGCAAAAATAAGAAGCAAAGCTTCAAAAGTGAAACTTTAGAGAGTTGAGTAATAAGAGGCGATAAGAGTTACAGTTGAGGAGAGAAACAGACTCATAGAGTACCTATGATTTTCCACTCAATGCTAAATCCAATGTGCATTTAATAAAAAGCATTCTTTTGCCAAATAAAAGGGATTTAGAACTTTTTCAAAATTTTAGTCATTGCATAAGATGAAAATAAGATTTACTGAAAGGAATGAACAAAGGTATTTTGAGTATTAAGCTTGCCGCATTCTGAACTTAGAAATATTTTCATAGCAAGAATTGCGAGACGAGAGTAATTCTTGATAACGAATAAAACTTGCTTGCGTCTAGAGACATGTTGAAACATAAAGAGGAAAGTGAATCATTAAGGAAGGATGATGCTTGAGAACAAGCATAATACAGAGCGATGCTCGAGGACAAACCTTATTCTAAATTTGGGGGTGTGATAACGAGTAGAATGATCGTTATTATAGCCCTTTTTAGTATAATAATGAGGTTAGAACGCTTAAGAAGATGATCAGAACGCATGACTTATGTTGTAATCGCATAAATATTTAGAAATATAGCTTATATAATTGTCATCCCTGTTTTACATGATTCCCAAGTTTAAACGTAGGAAAAGTGGGCCAAGAAGAAATGAGCACATCATACAAGAGATCTCACACAAAGACTAAGCGATGGGATCTAGCTTGGCGATTAACAACCCCAGACAATGAACTAAGACATCACGCGAGGAAAGCTCACTAGAAGACAAGGATGGTAGTTAGGACAATGTGACCTCATAGGGCCAGTGACAACACTGACACGCTTAGAGGAATAGAAGTTTCCCGCCGAAAAGTAGCCTATACAAGCACCTCGTCTCCACCAAGGGAATGAGGCCCAAATAGGCCAAAGAAAGTCTGTGTAGAGAGAGAAACTGAGAGAGAGCTACTTGAAGAATATGTAGCCATGATGAAGAAAAAGACTATTTATGTTGATTTTCTAACTTGTAATAGTATTCCACTCTCTCTTCTCCCCATTTTGTGTTTTCATGTATAGGTTATACTTCATATTGTATATAGTGTTTATAGATCAGTAACTCATATTTTTGGATAATTTTATGTAAACATAGTCGTTCAATCCATCATCTCTTCTCTTCTCGTAGTCAACGTGTTATCAATAACATGAGTAGGTGATAGTTCATGATAAGAAGAGTCACTTATAAGTTTTAACGTGTTAATTGTGCTTTTATTGTTGCTTGGCCAGCATAAGTTGCTAACTTACTACTACAAAACTTGCAATACTTGACACCTACAGTTTTAGTATTCTTGACAGTTTTAATAAAAGTTGTCAAGTAGAAGAAAAAAAACGTCAAAAATAACCAATAATAAAAAAATGTGTATATATATTTTTTATTTTAAATACTTAACAGATTAAAAGTGTCAAGATTAATTTTAATTACTTGACATTTTTTAAATGTCAAGTAATATTTTTTTTTTCCATTTTCTAAAAAAACTCTTTTTTTTTTTTTTTTTTTCAAATTTCTCATTTTTCTCCAATTTGTAAAACAAAAATTTTTCCTTTTTTTTTTCTCCAAAATTTCCTTTTATCCCTCCAAATTCTAGAAAAGCCTTGATTTCCCCCTACATTTTTCCACATCTCTCCCATTCACAATTTCTATCTTCTTCCCAAACTTCATCCAAAGCTCTACATTTCTTCCCCTTTCTCTCTACCTCTTCCCTCCTCCTCCTCCTCCTCTCCTCCACCGCCGCCCACAACTGTCACTTCGACAATGATGACTCCGCTGCCAGAGACAGCCCTTCCCCTTCCCCTAACCTCTGCTCCAAACCTCTCATCCTCGTCAAGATCACCTGCCCCATTATCATCTTCTTCGATACCTTCATTGCCGAAATCTCCCTTTGTTTCTTCAAATGGAATGACGGCTTCCTCCTCCTCGGCACTCAGTTCGCCGGCGGCTTCTTCTTCGGTAGCGCTATGATGCATTTCCTTTTCGATGCTAATGACACCTTTCGCGATTTGAATGATAACGCCTATCCCTTCGCCTTTATGCTTGCTTGTTTAGGGTTTTTGATGACCATGGCCACGGATTGTGTGATTTCCTATCTCTATCGCAAACCAACTGATGATTCTTCAACCGATGTTGAACTTCGAGGTAATTAATTAATTATACATCTATGAACTCTTCTGATTTGAATTTGATGTATGATTAAGGGGGAGATTTTTCTTATGATGTATATGATAAATATTAGTGATTAGTTTACTGTTTTACAATTCAGTAAGAGAGAGTCACTAAAGTACAAAATGTTGAAAATATGAATTTTGTATTGATGATCATAAGTCTATAATTATGATTCATATCTCAAGACAATAAAAAATCTCTTATCTTGGGTCAAGAACCCTCTACATGTAGATGATGTGTCATCAAATTAGATTAACAATGTCTGGTGTTATATTTGCTTGCTGTTCCTTTTATTGTTTCTTCAATTATTAACTGAGGTAAATTACTCATAGCACAAGTGTTGACTATTTTATTGTTTTTTCAATACTTGTAAATTCGTGTAAATACTTATATCATTCGCACAATCTTTATCTATAAAGATGAAATTTGGAAATTTCAAATTTTCACTTTGTAATTGTTATTGTTGTACTAACAAAATATATATATCTAAATTAACTTTTCATCTTTGTAGTTGTTGTACTAACAAAATATATATATTTAAATTGGAAATTCATGATTGTTGTATTGGGAAAAGGAAACGAACGAACAATTCTTTCTTTAGAATTTCCAAGTCAGAAAAGTCAACGTGGTGGAATTTAAGTCAGCAAATGAGTACTGGGCTTTTAAGGACATGGGCCCTATCTATTCTGGACCTCATGAGCCCTAAACCGAAACAAAACAAAACAAAAATAATAATTCTAAAATGAAAAATTTTAAATTTAATTTTTTTTAAAAAAAAGCTTTGTCTCCCACTTTTTGGCTTCTGGAAGCACTCCACGTGGGTTTCTTTTTCAGTGCCCACGTGGCAAAAGTTACCCAAATCTTTCTTTTTAATCTACTTTTATCTACATAATTGTTCTAATTTAAAAGTTTTATAGCCGTGGAAGTTTTTTTTTACAATGTTTAGTGAAAAGAAAAAGAAAAACTGATATTCTAACTACAAATGATACGACATTTAACGTAAAGATTTCATTTAATATTTTAACATTGCAGAAGTTTCATTTTACGTTGTTAAAAAAAAAATTCATTTACGTTTATTTTAGTATTGATATTACTAGATGAAAAGTAAAGATTTATTTGGCTAAATATGAAAGTTGGATGATATAATCAACCATGAAGACAAAGGAAGCTAATCCAAAATGTTCAAACTCTCCTAAAGAGTCAACTCAAAGTTGACCAAATCCCTAAACACCAAAGTGTTGACCCATTATGATCTAATTTTGAAAGTATTGAAACCTTGTAAGTCAATCGTAAGGAATAAAATTTGACAAGAACATTACTCTAACAAGTTGTCTCATAACAACTAGTAAATAATGTAACTGACGACCATATATGTTAAACTTTAATGTTTTGCCAGAGTTAAAAAGAAAACTCTCTTCGATTTTCTTCTTGATATTACAAGTATACAATTGGCTGGTACCAAATTCAATCCAAACCATTAACATGAGTGTCATTTGTAATCCTTCTTTCTTTCAAATGCTAGAAGTTTATATTTTCATACCATACATATTTTATATTAAAAAAATATTTTTTTCCTGAATAACTCTTAAAGCATTGCAATAACAAAGAAAAAAAAAACATCTAGATATTTGAATTAAGGTGACATGTGCATTATAAAATTATTTTTGTTTGGTTTTTATTTTCTAGGAAACAACTCTAAAAGGATGGGAATGTAAAGAGAATATATACACATACTTCTTTAAAAAGTTATGTAACTTCTAATAAGGTATCTTAATAATCTAATATAAGTTTTATCCATATGCTTTAATTTTGAGCTTACCAAATAGGTGAATGTAACAATTTAACTCTTCCACAGTTTAATTAAAATTATAATATCTTAACAGTTAAATAAATTTAGTATTCATTTTAGTGAAAGTTGTTTATGAAACATTAATTTCAAAATTCATTAAACATAAGATAAAATCAAGGGTCAAACTCAATTAATTCAAATCAATTATTGTAAGAGTAAACATTGAATCTCATTCTCCTAGCATAAAAAATAGTGTTGAATTCAAAAAAAAAAAATCAATAAAATCATCAATGATCATTTTTAAATTCAATATAACTTAACTCTTCTTGTGTGAGCTTACTTTTTCTGTGTATATATAATTTGGAAAATGCTAAATTTATGGTTTTTTTTTTAAGCCAACAATGCATACCACAACAAACAGTCAATATACGCTATTCGCTATTAGTGACTTAAATGAGAAAAAGAAAAATATCTATAAAAACACCATTTCCAAATAAAAACAACTAAAAGAGAATATTAAGGCACGACCTAAAAACATATTTATTCTGTCTTTATAAACATAAAAGTATATAGAAAAAAAGAGAAATCATATATTAAAGACGAAGAAGAAGACAGTTAATGCTTGGAAAAAAAAAAAAGAAAAAGGAAAGAAAAAAAGGAGAGAGAGAATGGAGAAAAATTAAAATTAAAATAAAATGAAAAACGCGTATTCTGTGAACACTATGTCTTTCTGTCTCTCTCTCCAAGTCTTTCCATCGTCCTCCTTTGCGTTCTCTTCCTTTTCTTTAAACCAAAATTAGGGTTAGGGTTAGGGTTCTCAAAACCCTCATTCTTCCTCTTTCCACGGGATTTTCTCTTCCTTTACCCACTCTGTTCTTTTTTCTTCTTCTTATTATTTTGTGTTTTCTTTTCTCTCTCTAACAAGCCCTGTCAAAGAGGGATTCCGCCATGGGTTCCTCTTCCTCTTCTTTTTCAGTCATCAAATGGTTTTCTCTTACTAGACCCAAATCTCTAATTCTTCTCTCCAAGCTCTTTTTGCTGCTCTGCATCCTCTTCTTCTTTCAGACTCATGTTGTTTTCGGGGATTCCGACAAATCCGTGCTTCTTCAGTTCAAAAATGCTCTTTCCGACCCATCTGCTTTGCTTTCCTCCTGGATTCCCACTGATTCTAATTACTGCTTATGGTTTGGTGTTTCTTGCGACTTCAATTCACGGGTTGTCTCCCTCAACATTTCTGGGAATGGTGGTGTTTCAGGTAATCTTAATTCTTTTTCCTGTTCCGAGTCTTCTAAATTCCCTCTTTATGGACTTGGAATCAGAAGGGGCTGTGTGGGTAATAGAGGTTCACTCATTGGGAAGCTTCCACCCGTGATTGGGAACCTCACTCACCTCAGGGTTTTGTCTCTTCCGTTTCATGGTTTTCAAGGTGAGCTTCCTGGTGAAATCTTTGGATTGGAGAACCTTGAGGTTCTTGATCTAGAAGGGAATTCTGTAACTGGGCTGCTTCGTAATGATTTTTCCAGGTTGAGCAACTTGCGTGTTCTTAATCTTGCATTCAATAGGGTTACTGGTGAGATTCCTAGCTCGCTTTTGGGTTGTGCGAGTTTAGAGATCTTGAATTTAGCTGGGAATCAGTTGAATGGGACAATTCCAGAGTTTGTTGGTCAGATGAGAGGGGTCTACTTGTCTTTCAATTTTTTAACAGGATCCATTCCGAGTGAGCTTGGGAATAACTGTGGAAAGCTTGAGCATCTCGACCTGTCTGGTAATTTTTTGGTCAGTGGGATTCCAAGCAATCTGGGAAATTGCACTCAATTGCAGACATTGTTGCTATATTCTAATATGCTGGAAGAGGCCATTCCAGCAGGAATTGGTAAGTTGCAGAAGCTGGAAGTGCTTGATCTTTCAAGGAATAGTCTCAGTGGTCCGATACCCGTGGAGCTAGGAAATTGCTCGCAGTTGTCTGTCCTGGTGCTCTCGAATCTCTTTGATCCAATTCCCAAGATCAACTACACAGGCGATGACTCTCCAACTGAGGAACTTAGTGATGATAGTTTTAACTATTTTGCGGGTGGTATACCTGAGACAATAACAACCCTTCCAAAGCTGAGAATATTGTGGGCCCCTAGTGCAAACCTCAACGGCAGATTCCCTTCTCAATGGGGTCAGTGTGAAAGCTTGGAGATGATCAATTTAGGTGGTAATTATCTTTATGGGGAGCTTCCCAGTGGGTTTACCGGCTGCAAAAAGCTTCAAGTCCTTGATTTAAGCTCAAACCGGCTTTCTGGAGAACTTAATAAAAACCTACCAGTTCCTTACATGACTCTGTTTGATCTTAGCCATAACCAATTTTTTGGCGAGATTCCTTCGTTCTGTGGCAATGAATGCTCACAGGTGAAGTTCGGTTCGAATGGATATGTGAATTTTAACGATGCCTCGTCCCGGTATCTTTCATTTTTTGCCACTATTATTCGAGATGCAACCCCTTTTGAATTTGTTGGAAATGGTGATCTGATAATACATAACTTTGGGGACAATAACTTTACTGGAAATCTTCTGTCGTTGCCATTTCCACGTGAAAAACTGGGTAGTAAAACTGTTTATGCTTATCTTGTGGGTGGGAATAAGCTGACTGGACCATTTCCAGATAGTTTGTTTGAGAAATGCGACAATTTGGGGGGATTGATGTTTAATATTAGCAGCAATAAAATATCTGGCCCATTTTCTGTGACAATTGGTAAGAAGTGTGGTTCTCTCAAATTCTTGGATGTATCTGGTAATCAGATGATTGGGCAGGTACCTGCTAGCTTTGGAGAGCTATTATCTCTGAATCATCTGAACCTAAGTCGGAACAAGTTTCAGTATCAAATACCTACTTCTCTCGGACAGATGGCTAATTTGAAGTACCTTTGTTTGGCTGGCAATAACTTTAATGGTTCTATACCTCCAGCCTTGGGAAAGTTGCAGTCTTTGGAGTTGCTGGATCTTTCGTATAACGATCTTTCAGGTGAAATTCCAATGGATCTTGTTAACTTGAGAGGCCTAAAAGTTCTGCTGCTCAACAATAATTCACTCTCTGGACAGGTTCCCTCGGGTTTAGCTAATGTTACCACACTCTCTGCATTTAATGTGTCATTCAATAACTTGTCTGGTTCCCTGCCATCAAATAACAACATGATTAAATGTAGTGGTGCAATTGGAAACCCTTACCTGCGCCCGTGCCATATGTATTCTTTGGCTGTGCCTTCATCTGAAATGCAAGGTTCAGTTGGTGACCCAAGTGGTTTTGCAGCTTCACCGTCGGGTGTTGCACCCCAAACAAGTGGAGGTGGCAGCTTCAATTCCATTGAGATAGCATCCATCACATCTGCCTCTGCTATTGTTTCTGTTCTTATTGCTTTGATTATCCTATTTCTATATACACGAAAGTGGAACTCGAGATCTAAAGTTCTTGGGTCAATGAGAAAGGAAGTGACGGTTTTTACTGATATTGGGGTTTCCCTGACTTTTGAGAATGTGGTGCGTGCTACAAGTAATTTCAATGCAAGTAACTGCATCGGCAGTGGAGGGTTTGGGGCAACTTACAAGGCAGAGATCTCGTCAGGAGTGCTGGTTGCAATAAAACGACTTGCTGTAGGTCGATTTCAAGGTGTCCAACAGTTTGATGCAGAAATTAAAACCCTTGGAAGGCTGCGCCATCCAAACCTTGTCACCTTAATTGGTTACCATGCCAGTGAAACAGAGATGTTCCTGATATATAATTATTTGCCAGGAGGTAATTTGGAAAAGTTCATCCAGGAGAGATCTACAAGAGCTGTTGATTGGAGAATTCTTCACAAGATTGCACTTGACATAGCTCGTGCGCTTGCGTATCTTCACGATCAATGTGTACCACGAGTCCTTCACCGCGATGTGAAACCGAGTAATATACTATTAGATGACGACTTCAATGCTTATCTCTCTGATTTTGGATTGGCCCGGCTTCTTGGGACTTCTGAAACTCATGCTACCACCGGGGTGGCTGGAACTTTTGGCTATGTTGCTCCTGAATATGCCATGACTTGCCGTGTCTCTGATAAAGCAGATGTGTATAGCTACGGCGTGGTGCTTCTCGAGCTACTCTCAGACAAGAAAGCACTAGATCCCTCGTTTTCTTCGTATGGTAATGGTTTTAACATAGTAGCTTGGGCATGTATGCTGCTTCGGCAGGGGCGTGCCAAGGAATTCTTCACGGCAGGGTTGTGGGAGGTAGGCCCCCATGATGATTTGGTTGAAGTATTACACTTAGCAGTTGTTTGTACAGTTGACTCTTTGTCGACTAGGCCGACGATGAAGCAAGTTGTACGACGGCTTAAGCAGCTTCAACCACCATCATGTTAGCATGTGAGAATTCAGGCATTTATTGACATATTTAATTTGTAGAAGATTAGAGAGAGGCAGATTGATTGTAATTTGTGTTTTCTTCTTATGACTGCAAAACCGCTGCTGCCATAGGTTGGTTGGTTGAGTTCCTAAATTTGTAGTTAATTTTCTCATGTAAATTCTAATATAGTTGTGCCCTCAAATTTTTTTCTCTATAAACAAGAATTGCTGCTTTGTGGATGAGGGAGGGATCTATTTGATGAATCTGCCAAAAAGAGAAACAAAAAGGTGCAGATATCTTATATCTTCAAATGATGTTACATACCTGTATATCATCAGTTCTTATTTATTGTTTAATAAAAAGCAATATAATAGAACTCTATCTTTAAACTCCTGTTCTTAAAGATGGTACATGTATTTTTCGGAAAATCATACTTACGATTTTAGTTTGAGTTTTAAAACTGACTTTTTTAACCGCGCAGGTTGGAGATGTGGTTTATTTAGTTCATGTTGTCAGGTTTTTGTGGCCACTGCTAGCGCCCTTTGCTGTTATCATTGCCATCACTGTCTTTTTTTTTCTCTCTTCGTCTATTTTTGTGGGGATTTTTGGTTGAATTGAAGTATTATTATTGTTCATGATTGTTTGGAGGGGGATGAAGGGAGGAATTTATATGAACAAAAAGGAGATTGAAAGTCATTGTATTGGTTGGGATTAAATTTCTCTAGAAAAAAAAACAAACTATCTCTATATTTAGTAAAACCTTTTGGACCTTTGAATCTTGTTTCATAAAACTCATCCAAAATTTAAGTTACAGGAGACTAACCCCACAACTAGCTTAAAATTTACGTACATATATTGATTGGGACAGTTTCTGCCATCTCCCAAATTATAAGATGCGACTAACCTTTTAAAATTGAACATCAAAGCTAATAATTGAGTAAATTGTAGGAGTAACAACTCTAAAGAAGAGACATAACACATTAGAGTTGAGCATAACACATCATGTTGGTAACCCAATTCTACATCTAAAGGATCGTGAACTTGATTGAAGAGATCATATATTGAAATTCAAAATGGTTTATAAATACAAAGTGATGGAAACATAGGGACGTGCAACGAAATTAAGGATCTAAAATCTGTTAGGCTATGGTTGGTATTGTTACGCCCTGCCCCAATAGTCGCTTCTTGCAACCAAGTTGTGGCGTGCCGCCTAGTGTCAATCGTAGCCTTTCAAACTCGGGAGGGACAATTATGCGGCACTTGTTCGAACTCGATGGACAAGTCAGCCGATCAAAATTCGAAAGTCATGGTCCATCTCAGCGTATGATGTAACCTTCTTTCACGTTCTTGAGAAAATTGTTTATAAAACGTGAGGAAGAAAGAAACACATTGAAATTGACGTTACAATATGCAATGAAGACTGTCAGTTTCAAGGAAAAATGGTGTGCTTGCAAAGAGTGCGACACTGCTTGGGCGGGGATTCAACTACTATGCCTCCCCTATAGTACATTTTGAACATTTTCAGCTCTGGTAGGCTTGCATATGAAAATGCCGAAATGTCACACCCAAACTTTATGACTTAAAATGGAAAGCAACTAGCTAAACTAAATACAAGACACAAAGATGGTAAATTAGGGGTATTCGGGCATACGACCATAGACAAACACGCCCTGGACAAGTATGATCGTGACATTCTCCCCCACTTAAACAGTTGACGTTCTTGTCGATTGGCAAAGCTGGAATTCTTCGATCTTCTGCTTCCATGCTTTGGTCTTCTGTACGTCTTCCACTTGTTTCTTCCACGGGGAGGTTCTTCCACTTTGCTAGGAATTCATGTATCCTCCTCATGGGTCTTCTACATTTCCTCGCTCTCTCAGCAAGGACTTCTTCCACTCCTGCTAGGTCCCTCGTATCTCCCCACGAGGTGATGGTCTTTGTATCTTCAGAACCGAGTCTATTTAGGTCGCAATTTAAAGAGGACTTGATCTCTCACACGAAAGTTCAGGGGGCGATGCTTTTTATTTGCCCACCTTTTCAACTACTTCGAGGCTTTCTCTAGATAGGCCCGAGCGATGTCTGATTTCCACTTTCATTTATTGGTAAAGTTGCGAGCCTGAGGACCCTTCTTAGCATAGAGAGGATCAACAAGGCGTGGTAGTACACATTGTCCACCACAAACAATCTCAAACGAACTTCTCTCAATTGATGAACACATCATAGTGTTCACACAAATCGGGTTACCTTCTGCAAATTAACCTAATTCTTTTGTTCTATCTTACTGACCTTAGCAAAACTCACACCATTTTGAGTGATAGAGTTTCTTTGCACGGATTCTCTCGACGCGTCCTACATTGAGCCATCAATTTGATATGCCTTTATACGAGCCAACATGTACCGAATCACATGATCATTTTTCTGACTAAGGACATCAGTTGCCTGGTTACTCGCTCTTTTCCTTTGTTTCAACCAAAAATCAAGTTCGTGCAGGTCTTTCTGCCACCTTACTTGGTTCGAAGTCAGTTTCAGTTGAGTATTGAATTGGCTGGTAACAATATTGTTCCTCTCTCTGACATAAGTGGATGCTCGTGAATATAGTCTCCAATCACTCAGACTGCGTACCATGACTTCAAACACTGTATAACTCTTTTCTGCGGTACTCAGCTTCCGACTCATAGATGCGATGGGGTGTCTATTCTGTACGAGAACACCATGCAACGCATAATCAGACGCATCAGCATGAACTTCAACATATTGGGTCACATCCATGAATCCAAGAGTTGGCCCTTCCCTCAGGGCTTGCTTCCAGACACGGTTGTTGACACACAACTGCAAATTTTGCCATTCTCTTCTTCCCGTAAAAAGACTTGGGCTTCGTACGGAGCTTTTGCAGGTCTAATGAATCCTGCACTCAACAATCCTTTCGACTGTCTTCGAAGTTTAGTTAACTCCGACGACACCATGCTACAAACATTCTTCGTAGGCAATTTTGACTTGGGTAAACTACCAAGCATCCTATAACAATACTTCTTTACGACACACCTTGTGTCTTTGCGAACTGTAGACCCCCCAAGCCATCTGAAAACTCAAACGGAGTGGCCCTGAACGTTGTTTCGTCTCGAGTGAGGCTCTCTCTCAGTTGCATGGCCGAGATCATTCTCAATCCTTTCGGTTGGCGAAGGTCTGTCTGAGACCTAGTGATCACCAAACATTTGGCTGAAGGCATTAGGATCACTTGATGTTCAAGAAGGAATTCCATTCCGAGTACTACATCAAAGTCATCCATACCTACAACCACAAATTCTACCGGATCGCTCCATCCTCTCAATTGCATCACTGTTCGCTTCACTAATTCGATAACAGATAAAGTTGTAGAATTCACGACCTTCATTTTTTCTATATTCTTCTTTCCATGAAGGTTCAGTCTTCTGGCTTCTGCCACCGTTATGAAATTGTGAGTTGCACTAGAGTCGACCATAGTGCTCTTCACTTGCTTTCGGTTGATCCAGGTGTCAACATATATTAGACCCCCTTTTGCACTTCTACTTGTCTCCCCCACTTTCTTCTGAAGAGACGACAAGAATCTCATGGCCCCCACTCTAGGATTCTCCAATTAATCAACTTCCTTCTCTGATTGACTCAACTTGTCATCTGAGTCTGAAGCTAAAGAGGCCTGAAAGGCAAAGAAGACCGATTTATTCAAACATTCCTTAACTCGATGTGACCTGTTACATATGTAGCAACTGAGGTGACGATTTGATGTGTTCAGATTCTTATGTCCTCACCAGGTGTTCTCCGTGTTGGGTTGAGAAGGCTTGCGGTCTTTATCGGGACGTCTGTCTTCACCGACAGCTTTGGAAGAATTCGGTTGGCTATTTCTATCTCTTCCAGGTGAAGAGGTTTGATAACGTCTCGTATCTTGAGAGTCACTAGACAGATCAAACAAACGTTCAACTGCTGCATAGGCTGATGTGAGGTCTTGAACTCTCTGATCATATAGCTTAGTCCTTGCCCACGGCTTCAGCCCTTCAAAAAAACTAAAGATTTTATCCTTTTCAGACATATCACATATGTCTAACATCAGCCCCGTGAATTGTTTCACATACTTCCAAATGGTGTCAGTGTGTCCTAATTCACACAGTTTCCATCGAGCCATACATTTAACATTCTCAGGAAAAAGCTGCAAGCAAAGTTCTTTCTTTAAGTTGTCCCAAGTGTCTATTGTGCAACGTCCTTTCTGAATGTCAACATACTGGGACCTCCACCATAACTTTGCATCTTCAGACAGATGCATGGTCACCAATGTCACTTTGACTTCTTCTGAAATGGTATTCGTGGCCTTGAAGTACTATTCGATATCAAAGATAAAATTTTCTAATGCCTTTGCATCTCTTACCCCACAAAAGGGCTTGGGTTCGGGGATTTTTATTCTACCAACTGGAATTTCCCTTCTAGCCGGAGCTTGGTTTGCCAACACTCGCATTGTAAAGTTCACTTTTGTGTTCACCTCTGCGATTTCATTCTTAACGACATCGAGGGCAGCTAAAAAATCCTCTATCATGCCATTTATCATTTCCAACATATTCTTGTGTGAGTTATTTAGCTCAATAACTCGTTCTTCCATATGGGCAGCAGAGCCTGACGAACTGTCCCCACGCTCATAAATGACATTTCCAGTTTTCACAATTCGTGACTCTAGAGTGTCAAATCTAATCAACAATTCTTGTATGGTTAATCCGTCGAGACAACTAGACATCGCATCAATAGCATCAACTTTCTTGGAAACTTTCTCACGCCGCTTTTCAAGAAACCGGATGGAATCACAAACTTCCACCAAGTGGAGCATTTGCTCTTCGAGCCCCACCAATCGTTCATCATGGGTCTTACCCGTCTGTTTTACAGTCGACATCTTTCTGTCTCAACTGTCAATTAGCCAATTTGGCTCTGATACCACTTGTCACAATCGTAACTTTTCAAACTCGGGAGGGACGATTGTGTGGCACTTATTCGAACTCGATGAACAAGTCAGCTTATCAAAATCCAAAAGTCACGGTCAATCTCAGCGTATGATGTAACCTTCCTTCACGTTCTTGAGAAAATTGTTTATAAAATGCGAGAAAGAAAGAAATACATTGAAATTGACGTTACAATAAGCAATGAAGACTGTCAGTTGAAGGGAAAAGGGTTTGCTTGCAAAGAGTGCAACACTGCTTGAGCCGGGATTCAACTACAATGCCTCCCCTATAGTTTTGAACATTTTCAGCTCAGAAAGGCTTGCATATGAAAATGTCGAAAAGTCACACCTAAGCTTTATGACTTAAAATGAAAAGCAACTAGCTAAACTAAATACAAGACATAAAGATAAGGTAAATTAGGAGTATTCGGACATATGGTCATAGACAAACACGCCCTAGACAAGTATGATCGTGACACCTAGGCCCTCAACGCTTTTCACACGTGTGGTATGATAGAAACAGTACACATGCGCAGCAAAATAAATATCGAATTTTACTCTAATTGCAACTAAACAAGTTTAGTGATTAACTTGCATAAAAAAACCTAAAATAACAAAGATAGGGTTAAAAGAAAAACCTCACCTTTGATGATTTTCTTTTCTTGTAATCTCCTCACGTGCTTTTCACGATCTCCTCACGAAATTGAAGTCGGAACTACCACTAGCGTTGATCCGCTATTCTCCGGACTTAGAATCGAGTTGTGGGACTAAAAATTGTGGAGGAAATAGAGATAGATGAGATTCTTTGGAGGAACCTAACCTTTAGGTTTTTTTTTTGTTTTTTTTGTTTTTGATGTTCCTAAAAAACTCAAATGAAAAGAGTTCTTGTTTTTATTTTGTAATTCTCAATTACCAAATTAATTTTCAATTTCAAATCCAAGAGTCATTTCACCTTTGCATAAAAATTGTTTTGCAAACTACAGGCAAGAGCTTTTCTATCTTACCACTTGACATTCTTAGTGGGATAGGTGTCTTGCATGCAATAAGTCACTTGCATATAACATGCAAGTGATAAGCTTGCCAAATCTCAACAAGTGTTATTATTTAAATTAGTCTAAGGGCAATATGGTAATTCAACATTTAAATCAAATTCAAAGTTTGACTTTTTCAAGTCAAAAGTCAATATTTTGACTTTTAACCATTTTGTCCGTCTTGACTAATTTCAACCTCCCAAGCATGAATCCGTATTTATTTCTCCAAAATTCAAATCACATTTGAATATAAAGTCGGTCAAAGTTTGATTTTTCAAAGTCAAAAGTCAACATTTTGACTTTTTACTTCTTTGACCTTTTTCATCAATTCCGAGCTTCCAAACATGAATCCATATTCATATTTAAATCACATTTAAACATGAAGCTCTATCTTAAGTTATAACTGATGACTATATCATATATATTTGTGGGTTTCTCTCTCTTTACCTAATTCGAACAATTCGAATTATTTCATCATAATGTTCTAAGTTGATTCCTTGTGAGCTAGCAGGGGAACCTAATGGACCTATAGATCATGGGCTCCAACGATACGAGATTAATTGGTTAAACTCTTTAGATCGAGTTAATCAACCTTCGTTAACTAACAGGTCATTCCACTAAAGTCCCGTAGTTGCACTCCCCTCCCTATAGATATATTTGTGTCCATGTGATATGACCATGATAAGTAAGTTAATCCTTCACAAGCTGTTCATAATCTCGGCTGGGTCAAAGTATCGTTTTACCCCCGAGATTATATCTTTTCTCCTTAAGTCCCACTGATCCACTATTGAACAATTGGTTTAAGGTCCAACCTTTAAACCGAATCCCTTTCGGGTCAATGGGAGGGTGGGGCCCCTTGTTCAAGACCTGGATTCAGTCCTTAAGGGAACAACCTATCTACTAACCCTAGAGTGGGTAGGAGTGAATTTCGTCTTGCACCCTATGTCCTTAGCTATCCACCCGATCTTACCCCTGAAATGGAAGGCTTATTGGGCCAGCGCCATTGAGCTGCTCTCACCTATGCAGATCTAAGGATAATTTCGTGTGAACAGAAGTTCATAGTTAGCTCAGGCTTAAGATTAAGTTACATTGGATATCTATAAACGAAATAGTTAGTTCTACAAAGTTAACAGTGTTATAACTTAAAAGCGACTATCTCATGGTTCCAGTCTTATGTAATCTCTTTACATAGGATGTCCCCACTTCCATGTCTCTACATGAACGATTTAGGATCACATCGTTTGTACTAACTACAAAGTAGGCGTCGCATCAATAGTATCTCCCAAATAAGGCGTCTAACCTTATCCATATACTATAGACCATTTAGGCTATGACTCAAACTTGATCCACTTTTATGTCTGTACATAAAGTTCAAGTCTACATAATAGCCTCAGAACATTAGCTTATTGGCTTTTAGATTATAGTATCAATAAGACGATTTTATTGAACAGAATTTTGAATACAAACTACGACTTTTAGGACATAAATTCCAACATGGTAAACGTTGAACGCTTAGTAAGAGAAATAACGTCTATTTTTCAACTTCAACGCAAGGCTTAAACCCCAAGTTTTCTTAATATAAAGCAGCGGAGCACAACAACTTAAAATTTATTAGCTTAGCCTTATCGCTTAGTTCACTTTTACTTCTCAATCACTACGCGACAGACACAAGGTAATACAGCGGAATGAGTACAAAACTCTCTTTATTAACTTAACACTCTACCAAGGACAAAATCGACTTCTTGTTGTTCTTCTTTTTCCTACTGAGGTGAAGCTTTGCGCCAAGGTCTTTAAGGATCTGAGGCCCTCTTTCTTCAACCACTTTCCCTCGAGTCATCAACATCCCAACTCGAGAGAAGATCTCAGTGATCCTTTTCTCTTTGTACAGTCCAACGTTGCTCATGTTTGCGACACTTAAAGGTGTAACAGTGACACTTTACCCATCAGCTCGACCGCCCATCCACCATCAATCTTTTGGGACAACGTTTAGGCTTTCTTTCCTTGACTTAGCTCTCTAGCTTCCTGGGTTGGCCTTGCTAGCCTGGGTAGTGCACTCGCTTCCCTTCTCAACTAAGCCATTTGCACTAAGGAGCGATGCACTTTCCAACCAAATCTTTAGATGCGAGATAAGATGATATGACTATTATGCCGCATAAGGCTACAAAGTAACTTTGTCTTCCCTCCTTAACTAGGCTACAACGCCAGATGTCCATTCTTCGTTTGGCTTCAACGCATGACAACCCTGGGAGGGAAAAACTTAAAACATGAGTGAAATAGACTTAGTGAGTGATGAGTTTGAGAAAAACTTTTTGGCAAAAACAAAACGGAAACATCAATAATAAGGTCAAACCACATAGTATAAATTTCATCGCATTAACCTTAAAAAATTCAACCATCAGTACCACAAGTGCCACAAGTACCACACGCTTAGATCATTTTGAAATTCATGCTCATCACTGAGACTTGTGATTCTCCCCTCGTCTGGACCTGGGATTCATATGCAACTAGCGTCATGCGAGTTACCTGAGATTTCCATCAGCCTCTCGTCACATTCAATCTTTCTTAACCTAGGATTCACATTCAACCAGCATTTCATTATAAATTTGCATAGACCTGGAATTTGCATATACCTAGCATCACGCAATAGGTCTTATCTTCTCTGGATATGCAACCATTACAAACGGTCAACATAAAGGTTAGTCTTCTCAGCTTATTTTCCTTACATAATATCACAGTAGTAACAATATCATATACTAAGCATTGACAAAGGAATACTTTCAAATAATCTTCAACATAATACCTTTTTCATGCATCAAGTTTACAAACACCACATTAACTATTTATGTAAGTCATCCATAAAACCTTTCCTCCATTGATGAAAGGTTCATGAATATTCTACCTGTAACAAATACTCAGAAACAAACATTTGTTACAAAGATACTCGTTCGAATTTATTCATAATTTGTAAACAAACACAAAAAGAAATTAACAGTAAATAACAACTTAGAAATCACGTCAAATCTTGTTTTGTCATTCACACATATACTTAGCCTCAACTTCTTCCTTCTCTACTTTTGGATCCCTCTTCTCGCCTAGTGGTTCCCTTGACCAGCCGTTTAGCATTCCAAATCTCTCCTTTTCATTTTCATTTGAAAATCTAGCATTTTCGAACAAAAAAAAAACTCTCTTCTCCTTTCGGCCTTTGGCCCTTTTATAGTGACCTCCCACATTCAAGGGTCGCTTCAATACTTTACACTTGTCTCCTTGCCAATGCGTTGAGCCATGAAACCAACTCGAACTCGACACGTAGGCTAAAATGCCAACATCGATTGGATTTTTCCTTGAGACACCAACCTTATCAACTTGGAAAGCCAAACTCTTTAAAACATCTGACTCTCTTTATCTTCTCGGGAAGCAACAAACATTTAATTTTCTTCATAAAGTCGTGTAGTCTTGTCAACAGGACACCTATTCTCGCCAAACTCCCATAAGCATAAGCACTTCTTCTCGCATTATGCATTAAACGTCTAACTCTTGGCATCCAACACAGGCTTCTTTCTCGCTACTTATTCTTAGCACGTTGTTTACATTTGTGTAATATAACTTAGACAGGTATTCCTCTTTGCATCGCCTTTTCCCCTTCTTGCTTGCTTCCTCGGGGGATGTATTATACTCTTATTCGAAATGACTTTTCAACAAGGATCCTTTCCAACGGAATGACCTTTCTTCGGGCCAGGGCCTCATGTGTACTCCTTTCATGAAATATATTCTATCGTTAGAAATCTCTTTGTTCAGCATCCTTGTCGCTGGGTTTTTATCGTGTTGGCGGTATGCGATCAAGGCCTTATAGATATAAAGCGATCTCATGAAGTGGCAGTGAGGGGAGGAAGACATCCGAAAGTAATAACCTAGAATCGGTGGAGGTTTGAACCAAACTGCCTAATAAACTGGTTAGTGAATGAGGGAGCCAAAATGGGCCTATTATTGGGCCTTGTGGGACATGGTGAAGCCGATTAGAAGGGGAATATCGTGCATAGTGGGCCAATTACTGGAAACTTGGTTGATGGGCAAATTACTAAACTTTAGTCCATTGAGGTTGGTGAAACTGACTTGCATAATGGTATGGGTGGGTTGACTGAGCTTGCAAATGGGCCTAGTGGTAATGAACAATCTCTGTGTTTTTTTGATGACACGTAGAGGAAGATCCCAAGTGGCACGATAGGGAAGAATTCTTGGGCATTATTATTTGGAATTCCTCAGTAAATTCCATCCATTACACCCCATCTACTTCAATTGGTTCCAAAACAGTGGTTGTTTTGTTAGAGGAGATTATTGCTAAAGCTGTGGAAGTTTAGAAGAAACCTCCAGTGGGGCAACTTGTTGATACTAAATTGCCTTATACTGCCATCCAGCGGCTAGGGCAAAAATTTAGGGTCGAATCGAAATGCCTACTATTATTGTTCTTGAAATTGCCTTATTATTTTTTAATTCCATAAACCAAAATTTGTGGACTGGATTCTATCACATGGCCCATGACATCTTATTGGCAAGCCCATGCTCCTTCGAAATTGCTTTCCAGGTATTGTCCCTGAATCCTTTGTCGTTAACTTTGTTTCTATCTGAATTAAATTGGGTCATGTCTCGGAATTATGAATGTATGACGATCTGCCAATGGTTGCCTGTGTTGTTGGTAAATTGCTGGCTTTTGATATGGCTACTATGGAACGTCGGAGAATGTCGTATGCGAGCGTGTGTGTTACATTGAATTATTTGGGAATTCTATTATGCCTAATGAGATTACAATTCGTCTTCGAGGGGAGGTTTTAGTGTACTAGTTATTTATGAATGAAAACCCCATAAATGTAATTCTTATAATGCTTTTGGTCACCGGTTGGTGTTGGAATTCCATTGTATTGGATGGGTGGTTTGTTATTATAATATATGTGATAAGTCATTGGTCATGATCACTGTATGCGAATTACTCACTATGTACCTCTTCATCGTATAACCATTGAGTCCTCATTGAGTATAAGTTTTCCTACTGTTTGACCAAGTGCAAGCAAAGCAGTAGGTTTACCTGGATGATTCAGGGTCGAACACATAAAATTGATTCAAGACATTAGTTCTAAGCATTACTTAGCATCTAGGTGGTATAAAAAAATTAATTAAATAAAGTATAAAAGAATCAGAACCAGGAATAATAAAGAAAACTACTTGTGCACACCGAGAAAATTTGTAAAGGGAAGTGAATGGGTGGAAGAAGGAATTATGAACTAACTTGTATGCGAGAAAAAGGTGAAGGAAGGTCTATGCATTATTAGAGGATTAAGCAATTTGAGTGCCTCGATACAATATAACTTGCATACTTAGCTCACGATTAAGGCGACCTTCTCGAAGTGTTTAGATGCCACACTTGCTCACCTTTCGGGATGCAAACGACTGTGTTTGATTAGGTGAGATATATTTAGGAAACTTCACTTATAAAACTTATAGAACTTCTCGTTTAAGGACAAACTCCTCCTTGCGCACATTATCCTTATCCTTGCTACATGTCCTCCCGGGTAGTTGGCGATTGACACTAGCCAAGGGATGCATATAACTCAACTAATTCGATAAGACTTATAAGCTAGACTCCTTATAAAAAACTTATCATAAATCTAACTACTGCTAATAACACATTGACAAGTGAGAAGTCAAGAAATGATGGATTGAAAAGGTATAAACATGTAATATATAGATAAAGAATGTAGGCCTTTGGTCATTGTACAATATGAACCACATATATTACAAAGAAGTACAAAAAATGGAGAGAAAGAAAAGGGGAAAATATTACAAGTTAGGGGGGGAACGAAAATATGGATTGTTTCCTACTAAGATACTAAGTTTTAGCTTTTACAATTGATCGGAGAAGAAGAAGAAAAATTTACAAATGGCGAAAAGGCTATTCCTTTCTGCCACTCTCTCTTTCTAGGGATTAACCTTCTCAGGTCTTTATCCCCTATAGGCGTCCATAGGCCCTATGCAAGCCTCCTTTGGGTCCCTTCAGACCTCATCCTCTTGATGGGGATAAAGTCTTTTTATAGGCAACTTTTGGCGAGAAACTTCTTTTCTTTTGAAATTATCAGCGTCGATTACAACCTTGTGAAGTCACATCAACTTCGACTACCATTCTTATCTTCTAGTAAGCCCTCCTCGCATGATTGCATGGTTACTCGCTTGAAAATGTTATTTGATAGGTGAGTTTCCATCGCATATCCTTTGCGTGAGATGTCTCTTGCAATTAACTGGCTTCTTCCCCTACTTATCTTGCATTTAGACATTGTAATCTTGTAAAACAAGCATTATGCTTGTTCAAGATGTGTTTCTAAATACTTATGAATTTACAATATAAGTTACGAATTTTGATCATCTTCTTGTGCATTTTGACCTTGTTATTCTAATAAAAGGAGCTATAACCAGTCACTCTAATGGAAATTGTCCTAGACATGTGACAGTTGGTAGTAATGCTAAAAAAGAGGATACATAGGAGAAAGTGTCTACGAAGGTGGTAACTTGTATAAATACAAGTTATTGCAGTCTTTTACGTAAAATAATGAGGTCTAAACGCTTGAGAATAAAAGGAAGCGAAGGAAAAAGTAGGTGATTCGGCTAACTTATGAATAACGTAGAGAGCCTTATCCTTGTTTTACTGCGTTTCAATGATTAAATTACAGGATTTCCAGGCAAAACAAGTGAAGCTCGACGATTCAACATTTAGGCGAGAAGAAGCATCTGACCTAAGGGTGAAATCGGGTTGGGAGACATTCTCAACCCAACCCATATTTTCGGATTATTTGGGTTGGTAATCCGAATTTAGTTTCTAACCCAACCCAACCCAACCCTTAGTTGTATAGTTTTTTTTTTTTTCGTTTCTAATTTCTAATGGTTATAAAAGTTCAAAATTATTACATTTAAATTTCAAACATACATAATTCAAAATTTCATACAATAAATTCAAAGTTTATATACCTAATTTATTTTTTTTATTAAACAATATATATATATTATATTAATTCGGGTTGGGTTGCGTTGAACCAAGATTTTCAACCCTCTAATTAGAGACCAAACCCAACCTGAAAAGAACAAATTTTTTTAACCCAACCCAACCCATATTTTAACCTACTCAACTCAACCCTTATAATATGGGTTGGGTAGTCCAGGTTATTGGGGTTCAACCCATATTTTTACACGCAAAATCTGGCCAAGGTGTTCAGGGAAGAAAGTTAGGCGTTTAGATGTACTAGCAGAAAAAATCGGTTGGCACAAAAGTTGAAAAAGTACAAGAGGCCAGTATGGGAAGCGCCGTTGTAGCTTTTCATAGCGCTAAATGACGCATGATCTCTTGCCAACATCAATTCTTGCCTATAAATAGAGCCTTTCACTTGAAAACTCTATGTGTGTAATTTTGGCAGGAGAGCAAGCTCATGTTGGAATTTATGTCCTAAAACTCGTAGTTTGTAATCATATTCTATTCAATAAGTCGTTATTAATACTATAATTTTAAAGCCAATAAACAAAGGTCCCAAGGCTATTGTTATGTAAACTTGAACTTCATGTAGAGACATAAACGTGGATCAAGTTCGAGTAAATAGCCTAAATAGTCTATAGTATACGAATACAGTTGGGCGCCTTATTCGGGAGATACTATTGATGCAGCCCACTTTGTAGTTAGTACAAACGATGTGATCCTAAATCGTTCATGTAGAGACATGGAAGTGGGGACATCCTATGTAAAGGGTTTACATAAGACTGGAACCATGAGATAGTCGTTTTTAAGTTATAACACCGTTAACTTTGTAAAACTGACTATTTCGTTTATAGATATCCAATGTAACTTAATCCTAATCCTGAGCTAACTATAAACTTCTGTTCACACAAAATTATTCTTAGATCTGTATTGGTGAGGGCAGCTTAATGGCGCTGGCCCAATAAGCCTTCCATTTCAGGGGTAAGATCGGGTGGATAGCTAAGGACATAAGGTGCAAGACAAAATTCACTCCTACCCACTCTAGGGTTAGTAGATAGGTTGTTCCCTTGAGGACTGAATTCAGGTCTTGAACAAGGGGCCCCACCCTCTCATTGGCCCGAGAGGGATTCGGTTTAAAGGTTGGACCTTAAACCAATTGTTCAATAGTGGATCAGTGGGACTTAAGGAAAAAAAGATATAATCTCGGGGGTAAAACGGTACTTTGACCCAGCCAAGATTATGAACAACCTGTGAAGGATTAACTTACTTATCATGGTCATATCACATGGACACAAATATATCTATAGTGAGGGGAGTGCAACTACGGGACTCTAGTGGAATGACCCGTTAGTTAACGAAGGTTGATTAACTCGGTCTAAGTTGATTCCTTATGAGCTAGCGGGGGAACCTAATGGACCTATAGATCATGGGCTCCAACGATCCGAGATTAACTGGCTAAACTTATGATGAAATAATTTGAATTGTTCAAAATAGGTCAAGAGAGAGAAACCGATAAATATATTTGATATAGTCATCGGTTATAACTTAAGTAGAGCTTCATGTTTAAATATGATTTAAATATCAATATGGAATCATATTTGAAAGCTCGGAATTGATGAAAAAGGTCAAAGATGTAAAAAGTCAAAATTTTGACTTTTGACTTTGAAAAATCAAACTTTGACCGACTTTATATTCAAATATGATTTGAATTTTGAAAAAATGAATGCGGATTCATACTCGGGAGATTGAACTTAGTCAAGAGGGATAAAATGGTAAAAAGTCAAAATGTTGACTTTTTGACTTTTTAAATGTCAAATTACCATTTTACCCTTGGAAGAATATTGCATGTAAATAACAAATGGCTTCATGCATGTGAGACACGTACTTGGTAATATGCCCAGTGTGGAGAGTGGAAGCTCACTACATGCAAATGTTGCATGTAGTTTGCTTATAAAAGGAATGGATTGGAAATAAAAAAGGGTTGGTTGTTTTTTTTTTTTTGTTGAAAAATTGATTTTGTAATTTGGAATTGCAAAATCAAACCAATTTTCCTTTTACTCTCCAAAAACTTCTCTCCACAAATTCTTCCTCCTAAATCCATCTCTCTCTCTATTTTTCTCTACCATTCGAGTCCCACAACTCGGTTCTAAGTTCGGAGATTAGCGGGTCAACACTAGTGGTAGTCCCGGTTTTGATTTCGTGAGGAGATCGTGAAGAGCAAGTGAGAAGATTGCGATAATAGAAAAGCACCAAGGGTGAGTTTTTCTATTAACCCTATTTTGTTTCTTTTTAGGGTTGTGATGCATGTTTACCACTAAAGTGTTTAGTTGTAATTAGAGTAAATTTTGATCCTAATTCCGCTGCGCATGTCTACCGTTTCCATCAGCTCAAACATCTTTTATCCTCTATTTCCCAAAAGTTTCTAGGTGAGAGCCTGGAACAAGAGAGAGAGAGAGTTCCTTCCCTTCATTTTCTCCCTTATTACTAGGCAAAAATCAAAGCCAAGGAGGATGAGAAATTATACTTTGAGGCATAGTTGATTCTTCCCTCTTTTGTTTTCTTTTTATATTGTACTGTATTGTATTATGTATTTAATGGCTGAAAGGCCCGAAGTTATGTTGCTAAATACATTGCATTTTATATTTCATTCACCCGTATTTCTGTTTCTTATTTCCTTTACTATGTTTAACTAGTTTGAGTTGATAAAATGTATTTTAATGATTAGTGGATCATGATGTTTGTGTTTTAAGTTTTGCTGAGTTAAGTGTGAATGTAAAAAAATACTGTATATTCGAAAGAAGAACAATGACCATGACCGTAATCATCTGACAAATGAGAGCACACATTTAACTAAGTGTTTGGCAAGAAGATTACAATTATGTATTTTTATTGCCAAGTTCATCGTTTATTGCAGAAATGACAACGTGTGTGGCAAAAGCACCGAGAGGTTGCCCGCCTTAATCAAGGAAAGACAGCTTAGAATATTGATAACATGATTAAGACATAAATCATTAATCAACTTTGTGTATTTGATTCCCGAAAAGTGAGCAAGTATGGTAGAACGCTGAGAAGCATCTTGCCTTAATTTAGAGTTGAAGTATGCTTTATGTCTCCTTGAACTTTTGAATGCAATTTATTACATTTATATAGCCAAACTATTCCTTCCTTGCCATGTCTATAATGAGTTCTTTATTCATTACTTCATCTCACCATGTCATCTTGCACCACCAAACGCTTCATAGTATACATAGTAGATTATAATAGATTAACATATTGTTCATACATCACATTGTATAGCTTATACCACATAGTTCTAGTAGCATGATAAAGTAAAATATGATTTACGCTCCCCGTGTTCGACCCTGGACTTACTAGGAAACCTATCTTCACTTACACTTGAAGGTATTAGAGGAAAACTTGCACGATAATGACAACATTCTGCGATTTAGCAACACATGGGTAGGAATGCATATTTTAACGCATATGCCTATTCAGCTGCCATATAGTCATTTCATTAGAACCCTAAACGCCACATCTATGATTAGCTTGCATGCACGCACACAATCAATAGATAACCACACACAAATTGCAACAAGCAAGTTTTTGGCGTCGTTGCAGTGGAGTTTAATACTTTACGTGTTTAACTTAATATTGCACTAAAATTGTGCAGAAGTTCTATTTTAGTTTAATCACGTCCTTTAGCCGAAGAGAACGTGAATGCGTTTATGAAGGACGAAGAAGACCTAAGATTTAAACTCAACCTTGAAATAAAGCAAACTTTTCGGAGGAACAGACGCACACAAGGTAGAGGGTAAATAGAGGAAAGAACATGAACAACGAAAACAACAACCGGAAGTCCCTACCAATGAGGAAGTCCCAGACGCTAATCCTGCTTATCTGACCCATGATTTGGACTGCCTCATCCATTCATATGCATCACGAAACCTCTATGATTTTATCCCTGGCATTGGGTACTCAAGATTTGGGGAAAATACCAGGCTCGAAATCAAACCCGTGATGCTGCAAATGATACAGAACGTCGGACAATTTGAGGGGCACCTACGCGAGACCCCCATAACCACATCAGAAATTTTTACCCTATGTGCGTGTCATTCCAAATGTCGGACATTTCACGAGACGACCCGTGTTTTACATTGTTCCCATTTACAATTTGCAATAAGAAAGTTTTTGGCATCGTTGTCGGACGAAGCAAAGGATGGGTGAACTCTCTCTCGAAAGGAGAGGTTTCAACATGGGATGATTTGATTGAAAATTTCATGAAGTAGTTCTTCCCGCCCATTGAAAACGCTAGACGAAGGCAAGACCTGATGACCTTCGCCCAAAGAGATAGAGAAAATTTGATCGATGCATGGAGGCATTTTAAGAAGATGGTGAAAGGACGTCCGCATCACGGCATCCCCGAAAGTGTCTTGATGAACCAATTTTACTTTGGATTGAGCTAGGATACGTAGTAGACTGCGGATTCGGTCTTTGCAGGTGGAATGTTGAGGAGTACCTACAACCAAATAAAACAACGCTGGACCAAATGGCCAACCATAGTCAAGAGTGGGGAGATGATGGCTACAGATTATAGCAGGATAATAGAGAATCAAGAGTGAATAGGGAAAGGATAGAAGGAGGAATGGACAACAACACAATGGTGGCACTGTAGAGTCAAGTCACTAAAATGAACAAGCTTTTACAATCAACGGCATTAGTGCAAGTCAATGGTGTTGGAAGCTATATTCAACAGGAGCAACAGGTTGGCAAATCGGAATGCATGGGGTGCGGAGGCCCTCACAACAATGAAGCATGCCCAATGAACACAGAGATAGGCGCTTTCATTAAACTTGACCCCTATTCCAACACTTACAATGAAGGATGGATAGACAATCCTAAATTTATTTGGGGGCCAAGAGCAAAATGCTCAGCAGTGACCAAGTGGTCAAGGTATTACAGAGGTGAAGCACCTGGCTATCCTCAAAGACAATATCATGAAAGGCCACAACAACAAGGCTAACACCACCACCACCAGAACAATCCCAATCCTTCTTCTTCTTCTTCGTCTTCGCAATCTATAGAGTCTCTTCTTTGTGATTATATTTAGAGGGATGATGCACTTCTACAAAGCCAAGCCTCATCAATCAAGAGTCTGGAGCTGGAGCTGGGAAAATTAGCCAGTGATTTCTCCAGAAGACCAAAGGGATCCCTCTTAAGTAACACTGAAAAGCCCAATTAGGCAAAGGGATTCAAAAAGGAAAAGTGTCAGGCTGTGACATAAAGAAGCAAAAGGAATCTAACCTTCCATAAACCCAATTCTGAACAATAAGAATGTGACAAACAAGGAAATGAAGTGCACCAGGCGAGAAGAACCTCAAGGCAAAGCGTCTAACAAGGCGATGAACACCAACCCCTAACCGCCTCCTCCATTTTCAGGTCGTCAAAAAAAGAAGAATGACAACAAATTTTTTTTTGAATTTTTTGACGTTCTAAAGCAACTGCACATTAATATCCCGTTTGTTGATGCATTAGAACAAATGCCTCCATTAATAAAGTGTTATTATTGTAATAATTGTTATTGATTAAATTATTAGTTTTGTCTTAATAACCCAAATCCAATAAACTAACATCCTAAGCTGTTGAGTCTTGAACAGTATGTAGAGACATACAGGGATCAATGTTCAAGATCAGCTTAAAGGGTCTATAGTTTAGGGATAAGGTTGGGTACCTTATCCTGGTAACACTATTGATACGGCTCACTTTGTATTTGATACAAACGCAATGATCCAATGCGTTCGTGTAGTTGACATGCGAGTGAGAGTATCTTATGCAATGAGTTTGCATAAGACCGGACCGCGAAATAGTTACCACTAGATGTAACTTCGTTAACTAGTTAGGTTTCTATTTCACTAGGATGACCTAGGTAACTTAGTCTTAATCCTGAATGTGTTATGAACTCCTGTTCGCGAGGGATTGTCCTTTGATTTGTACGGGTGAGAGTGGCCAGATCGTCTACTCAATAAGCTTATCATTTTGGGGACAAGACCGAGTGGGGAGTTGAGAACATAATTACACAAGATGGAATTCACTCCTTCCCTATATTAGGGTAAGTAGATGAGTGTTCCCTTAAATGGTGTGTCGAAGTCTTGAACAAAGGTTCCTACCCTCTCTATGGCACGAGAGAGATTTCTGTTTATTGATAGGAACATAAACAGGTTGTTCATTGGAGGAGCACTGGTATTTAAGGATTAGAGGTAACCCAGGGTTAAAATGGTAAATTGACCCAGATGGTGTTACGAACACTCGTGAAGGACTAACTTACTGTTATTGATCTATATCCGTGGACATAGAAATATATCTACAGTGAGAAGAGTTCAACTGTGAGTCTTTAGTGGAGTGTACACACAGTTAACAAATATTGATTAATGTGGTTAATGAGTTTAACCAATTAATCTCAGATCGTTGTAGCTTCTAATATGTGGGTCCATTAGGTCTTCTTCCTAGCTCGTAAAGGGAAATGAGATTTATTTATATTGGTTGTAATTTGAAATGTTCAAATTTACTTTGGGAATTAGTTTAATGTATAGTGATACATTATAATATAAAGTTTGTGAAACTTTATTATATAAATTTAATTTTGGATATGATTCAAAATTAATTTATGAGAGATAAAATATTTGAATGAGTTCAAATATTAATTTAATGTGAATTGTATTCATATTAAAATGATTGATTATGAGAGAAATTTATATTTGAATATGATTTAAATTTAAGTTAAATATAAGATATTTAACTTAGCTATTAATTAATTGGAGAATTAATCAATAACTTAGTTTTATTTAATTAAATTTGATTTAATTAAATTTATAAAATAATATTGTAGAGATATTCATTCAAATAAGATTTGAATGAAATATTAATTAAATATGATTTAATTAATTATATAAACCTATAAGATATTGGAGAAATATTGATTAATTGTTAACTAATTGATTAATTGTTAATTAATTAGTAGATTTGATAATAGAATCTCGTGATTCTCTCCTACTCCTTTTCTTGTTCCAAGAAGGAAAGAGATCTATAAATATCTAAAAGAAAACAGTTTTCTTTAACCTAAAATTCATTAAGAAAAAAAAAAAGGCCAAGCTTTTTCTCTCTGCAAAAGAGTTTCTCTCAAATATCTCTAAATCTTTTCCCATCCCAATTGGATCCCACAAACTAATCTCATCTCAGAGGATAGGAAGGTCTCCGACGGGTGGTGTCCCAATTTGGAGATTGAGTCGTAGATACAGAGACGTCATCGAAAGTAAGTTCTCGTATCTTATCTTTAAAAGCATGCTTAGAATTTATTTAGAATTTTGATTCTAAAATTTTGCCAAAGTATTGGTATTTTAATATTCCCAAATTAATTTGAGTAATGGTTCTTTAAATTCTTCCGCTGCCATAGGGCTTTTATCCCTTCAATTGGTATCAGAGTCATCTCAAATTTTAATTGGAAATTTTAAAATTTGCATTGGTTTAGGTGGGATTTATTTTTGCACTATGAATGTGGTTTGCAAAATAGATGTTTTCGATTTTGGCACCTTAGATTACAGTTTCTCATTAATTTGATTAATGTAATGGTCGGTTGTTTTGGGCATTTTAATTCTGTAATCGAGCATGAAAGTCCGTGTTGTTCGATGGGATTCAATGATAATGTTGCTGGGAAGTAACGAAAACCAAAGAGACGTATATCAGTTTTTGGGTTTTTGAGATTGAGATTGAGGAACTGGTGCATTGGCTGACCAATCTTTTTCTGCAGTCTTTTTTAGACGGAAGGCTTCGATCTTGAGTCTGAGTAGGTCTTCCAGTTCTTTCTGTAGCATAAGTCGTTGTAGTAGGAAGAGAAGTTGATCTCGCAGAAAGCGCTCAGGTAGATCCGCTTTACCCTTTCAATAGGGATCCATCAATCATTCGCGCGAACAAAGCTATCCATGGGTCAGAGCCTCAACCGCAGAATAAGTAGGGGTGAGGTGCAAAGAATATTGCGGAGAGGAGTTGAGCGGCTCGGGGCAGGGGAATCCGCAGTCACAGTTGCGGCTTAGGCAGGACGCCCACGGAGCGGACGAGTCCTTTCTCTTTGTCTTTCTTTCGTAAGTGGAAGTTTTGGATAAGTAGCGTCATGTTCGGGAATGAGACAAATCTCTGAAAAATCAGTTTCCTTAACACCTTGGATTTTCCTCGCCTTCTTTCTCCTCGTTAAAAGTCAGGTTTTTTGCCTATAGCTCGTATCAACAATTTCCGATTTCAGAACAACCAGAGCCACTTCTGCAACAGCTGCTACAGATCGAACAAGAACTAGAGCTGAAACAAGAACAAAAGCGACTGCCGATCCCCGGTGGAGCTGCGGATGAGACTACTTCTGACCTTCCTTCTCCTTCAACCGAAAGATGAACCGAAAATCTTCTTTGAACCTCGACTGAATACTTCAACCGGCCCAAGAGCCTACTAAAAAGAGATCACATTTTCAAATCCTGATTTTCACAAATCTCTTCGTTTTTTCCCTTTTTAATTTGTTTTAATTAATATAATATGATTATATTAATTTGATTAATTTTTAGGGGTGCCAAATTCGGTCTATTTTGCTATTTAATCTATTATTATGTTTGATTAAATTAATTATGTGCATAGTGTATATCATATAAATTAAAATCCCACCTTAGGATTATAATTATCATGCATCATTCTTAAATATAAAAGTTATATTTTAGTTGCATGATTTTCTAAGCATGTTCATGCATTTTTATATATTATAATTGTTATAATATTTATTATTAGTGCTGATTTTGAATTTCTTGAGTTATTTAAAGTATTTTGATATTTTAAATATATGAAATTGGATAAAGATGACGCATGACATTACTTAGTTAAATATAATTTGTTATATTTAAATTAATGTCTTATGGATGCTTGATTTATTTATATTTTTTTAATATAAATGTTATATTAATTAAAGATGAAAATCAAATTTGCATTGAGCATATTATATCCATAGATTAATATAATAGTTATATTAATATAATATTTTGCATGTTATATGGTTTATTTTTTTAATTAAAATTTGTTTAATTAATTAAACCATAGTATACATTTTATAGGACTAATTAAGTAATTTTATAATAGTTATAAAATTTGATAATTAGAAACCGTCAACCTATAATAAAGAGTTGCATGCAAACATAGGATCTTAGGATTAATTTGATTTCATTTTAAATTGTTTAAAATTAAATAGACCTAAGATCACATTAATTCTAATAGGATTAGAATTCTTTTTTTAGTTTAATGAAACTAAATAGGACAAATAGGATTAGGTTATAAGGGAACTCCCCCGGTAAAGTTCTGTCTAAGGCTGGAGGTACTTAAGTTGACGGTTTACGGAACACCTCCTACCTGGGAACTAACCCGAAACAAGCGTTGAATTAATCTTTTTCCTATTAGCATAAGATGCCACTAGGTAAATTAAATGATTTAATACACCTAGAAACCCTAAGAATGAATAGGATTTAAGGTTATAAGGGAACTCCACCGGTAAAGTTTTGTCTAAGGCTGGGGGTACTTAAGTTGACGGTTTACGGAACACCTCCTACCTGGGAACTGACCCAGAACCGGCGTTGAATTAACCTTGTTCCTATTAAGAAAATGAGATGTCACTAGGTAAATTAAATAGTTTAGTGCACCTCGAAACTTTATAGTAAAGTTTTATTATAAGAGTTATAATAATAATAAACTTAGATAGCTTCATTAGCCGGAATTTAGCTAAGTACAACAAACCCTAAATTAATGAACATTTTAGTGGGAGAAAAATGGTATATATGATATATCAATTTTTAGCTCTCACGTCTCTAAGAGTTCACACGTGAGATTCATACTCAGTTTTGTGTCGCCCTGGGAGCGGCCTCCCTTCGGAGAGTGTTTGTATGGGTCAATAACAAGGTGAATAGGGGAAATGTTCATAGTAAGTGGGAGAAGGACGCGTGTCAACGTATCCTACGGTCTCCTCCATTAGGTTGCACCGTGAGATTTCTATGATCCGCCTGCGTGTCGTTTTAGCGCGACCATCCCTTCGCAGGGCCTGATTGTAGGAGTCGAAACAACGCAAACTCCCGAAATGGATAGGGTTTCTTAGGTTAATCTTCAACAGTTGTCTTTCTCTTCGGTAGCCTATTGAAGCCTACCTCTGGGATCTGAAAATAGTACGGTCACACTTACAGGATGAATTAAGTTAGTTAATGATTCTTTGACCGAACAACGGTAGCTAAGAACTATAGGAATATTAGTTATTCTGGTATTAGTTATTAGCTGAGACTGTCTCAATTCAGGAGAGGAGTAGCTGATCACCCTTCGGTGACTGTTGCTCTAAACTTCTGAAGTATCGTTGCAAAAACTAAATCATTTGTTTGATTAGCGTTCTTTGATTGCTTGTTTTTGCTAAATTGATTGGATTATTTTAATGGGTTAAGACAAAGATAACTAATACTTCCAATTGATTGTTTCAGCATGTCTTCTTTAATTATTCAACTGCTTAAAAATGGAAAATTAACCGGTAAAAATTATGCGACGTGGAAGTCAAACCTGAATAAAATTCTGGTTAATAAGGATCTATACTGCGTCTTAATGGAGGAATGTCCTCCTTCCCCTACTCAAAATGCATCTCAGAATGTCAGAAACGCATATAATCGATGGACAAAGGCCTATAACAAGGCCCGCGTCCATCTCTTGTCCAGTATGTTTGACATACTAAGCAAGAAACACTAGACCATGGTCATTGCACGTTAGATCATGGACTCCCTCCAAGAGATGTTTAAGAAGAATAAAAAAAAAAAAAAGTAAATATGATTTACTTGTCTTAGAAACATGTTTACTAGCCATGTTTGCTCTTCTTTAAAGGAAACTAGTTCCTTTAAGCAACTCAAGGAGGGTGAGATGACTCTCAAGTTTGGAACGGAAGATGTCATTTCAGCTCGTGCAGCGGGAGATGTTAAGTTGTCTTTCAAAAATAGATTCTTGTTTTTGGAAAACTTGAACATAGTTCCTAAGATTTAGAGGAACTTAATTTCTATTTCTTTGCTTATTGAGCAATTGTACTCGGTTGTTTTTTTTTAAAATAAAGCATTCATTTTAAAGAATAGTGTACATATTTGTTCGGCTAAGCTTAAAAACAACTTGTATGTATTAAGACCTAATGAAGCAAAAGCGATTTTTTAAAAATCATGAGATGTTTAAAACTGCTAATACTCAAAATAAAAGGCAAATAATTTCTCCAAATAACAATACCTTTCTTTGGCATTTAAGATTAGATGACATTATTCTTGATAAGATCAAGATTTTGGATGAACTTCTAAATGAGTTAGAAGATGATATTAAAAAAAAAAAAAAAAAAAAACTAAAAGACCTTTTACTGGAAAAGGTTATAGAGCCAAAGAGCCCCTAGAACTTTTACATTCAGACCTCTGTGGTCTGATGAATATAAAAGCTAGAGGAGGTTTTGAATACTTCAATTTTTTGTGATTATTCAAGGTATGGTTATTTATACTTAATGGAACATAAGTCTGAAGCTCTTGAAAAGTTCAAGGATTATAAGGCTGAAGTTGAAAACCTATTAAGTAAAAAGATTAAAATACTTCGATATGATCGAGGTAGAGAGTGTATGGACTTGAGATTCTAGTTCTATATGATAGAACATGGAATCTAATCCTAACTCTCAACACATAACACACCTCAATAAAATGGTGTATCAAAAGGAGAAATAAAACTTTGTTAGACATGGTTCAATGATGAGCTATGCTCAATTGCCTAACTCGTTTTGGGGTATGCAGTAGAGAGTGCAATTCATATCTGATTACCTAAAGAAACGAGAGGTGGTCTATTCTTCGATTCAAAAGAAAATAGAGTGTGTTGTATCTACAAATGCTACTTTCTTGGAGGAAGACCACAAAGCAAATTAGTATTAAGTGAAGCAACTAATGAATCAACAAGGGTTGTTGATGAAGCTGGTCCCTCATCGAGAGTTGATGAAACCAACATATCATGTCAGTCTCATCCTTCTCAATCGTTGAGAATGCCTCGACGCAGTGGGAGGGTTGTATCACAACCTAACTGTTACTTGGGTTTAACTGAAATTCAGGTTTTCATACCAGATGATGGTGTTGAGGATTCATTGTCCTATAAACAGGCAATGAGTGATGTAGACAAGGACCAATGGGTCAAAGCCATGAACCTTAAAATGGAGTATATGTACTTTAATTCAGTGTGGGAGCTTGTAGATCTACCTGAAGGGGTAAAACCTATAGGGTGCAAATAGATCTATAAGAGAAAAAGATATTCTCCTGGAAAGGTACAGACCTTCAAAGCTAGGCTTGTAACAAAAGGGTATACCCAAAGGGAAGAGGTTGACTGTCAGGAAATTTTTTCCCCTGTTGCTATGTTAAAGTCTGTAAAGATTCTCTTGTCCATAGCCATTTTTTATGATGATGAAATATGGCAAATTGATGTTAAGACTGCTTTTCTGAATGGCAATTTTGAAGAAAGTATCTTTATGTCTCAGCCCGAGGGGTTCATAATCGAAGGTCAGGAGCAAAAAGGTTTGCACGCTGAATCGATCTATTTATGGGTTGAAACAAGCATCTAGATCTTGGAACATTAGATTTTATACGTCGATCAAATCTTACGATTTTGACCAAAACGTTGATAAACCTTGTGCCTACAAGAAAATCAACAAAGGTAAAGTAGCTTTCTTAGTACTTTATATGGATGATATCCTTCTCATTAGGAATGATATAGGATACCTAACTGACGTTAAAACTTGGCTAGCAGCCCAATTCCAAATGAAAGATTTGGGAGAGGCACAATATGTTCTAAGGATCCAAATCATAAGGGGTCATAAGAACAAAACACTAGCATCGTCTCACACAACCTATATCGACAAAATGTTGGTTCGATATTCGATGTAGAACTCTAAGAAGGGTTTATAGCCTTTCAGGCATGGGGTTCACTTGTCTAAGGAATAGTGTCCTAAGACACCTCAAGAAGTTGAGGATATGAGACATATTCCCTATATCTCAGATGTGGGCAGCTTAATGTATGCTATGCTCTACACTAGGCCAGACATTTGTTATGCAGTGAGAATAGTCAGTAGATATTAGTCCAACCCAGGGTTAGACCACTGGACGACGGTTAAAATTATTCTCAAGTATCTTAGGAGAACGAGAGACTATATGCTTGTGTATGGAGCTAAGGATTTGATCCTCACGGGATACACTGACTATGATTTCCAAACCGATAAGGATTCTAGGAAATCCATATCGGAATTAATGTTCACCCTAAACCGAGGAGATATGGTATGACGTAGTATCGAGTATGGATGCATTACAGACTTTATATGGAGGCTGAGTACGTCGTTCCTTGTGAAGCAGCAAAAGAAGTAGTTTGGTTAGGAAGTTCCTGCATGATTCGGAAGTTGTTCCAAACATGAACATGCCCATTACTTTATATTTAGATAATAGTGGGCATATTGCTGATCCATTTACAAAGACTCTCATGGCTAAAGTGTTTGAGGGCCTTCTAGAAAGTTTAGGTCTACGAGATATGTACATTAGGTATCTAGGGCAAGTGGGAGATGTGTAATGGGTATGAGGATGCCCTAGTTTATTGTATTTGTATATATACGTTTTATGTTGTATACTTGTACATTTTACCATTTTCAATGTCAGAGGATTACTTTATTATGTATATTCCAAAGGGACTAGAGTTTTAGTCCAAGTGGGAGTTTTTTGGGATTTATGTCCTAAAACTCGTAGATTGTAAAAATAATCTATTGACCGTTATTAATAAAGTGTTATTATTGTAATAATTGTTATTGATTAAATTATTAGTTTTGTCTTAAAAACCCAAATCCAATAAACTAACATCCTAAGTTGTTGAGTCTTGAACAGTATGTAGAGACATACAGGTATTAATGTTCAAGATCAGCTTAAAGGGTATATAGTATAGGAATAAGGTTGAGTACCTTATCCTGGTAACACTATTGATACGGCTCACTTTGTATTTGATACAAACGCAATGATCCAACGCGTTCGTGTAGTTGACATGCGAGTGAGGGTATCCTATGCAATGAGTTTGCATAAGACCGGACAGCGAAATAGTAACCACTAGATGTAACTCCGTTAACTAGTTAGGTTTCTATTTCACTAGGATGACCTAGGTTTTGGGTTTTATGTCCTAAAACTCGTAGATTGTAAATATAATTCATTGACCGTTATTAATAAAGTGTTATTATTGTAATAATTGTTATTGATTAAATTATTAGTTTTGTCTTAATAACCCAAATCCAATAAACTAACATCCTAAGCTGTTGAGTCTTGAACAGTATGTAGAGACATACAGGGATCAATGTTCAAGATCAGCTTAAAGGGTCTATAGTATAGGGATAAGGTTGGGTACCTTATCCTGGTAACACTATTGATACGGCTCACTTTGTATTTGATACAAACGCAATGATCCAATGCGTTCGTGTAGTTGACATGCGAGTGAGGGTATCCTATGCAATGAGTTTGCATAAGACCGGACCGCGAAATAGTTACAACTAGATGTAACTTCGTTAACTAGTTAGGTTTCTATTTCACTAGGATGACCTAGGTAACTTAGTCTTAATCCTGAGTGTGTTATGAACTCCTGTTCGCGAGGGATTGTCCTTTGATTTGTACGGGTGAGAGTAGCCAGATTGCCGACTCAATAAGCTTATCATTTTGGGGACAAAACCGAGTGGGGAGCTGAAAACATAATTACACAAGATGGAATTCACTCCTTCCCTACTTTAGGGTAAGTAGATGAGTGTTCCCTTAAATGGTGTTTCCAGGTCTTGAACAAAGGGCCCTACCCACTCTATGGCACGAGAAGGGTTTGTATTTATTGGTAGGACCATAAACAGGTTGTTCATTGGAGGAGCACTGGTATTTAAGGATTAGAGGTAACCCATGGGTAAAACGGTAAATTGACCCAGCTGGTGTTACGAACACTCGTGAAGGACTAACTTACTGTTATTGGTCTATATCCGTGGACACAAAAATATATCTACAGTGTGAAGAGTTCAGTTGTGACTGTTTAGTGGAGTGTACACATAGTTAACGAATATTGATTAATGTTGTTAATGAGTTTAACCAATTAATCTCAAATCGTTGTAGCTTTGGTAATAGAATCTCGTGATTCTCTCATATTCCTTTTCTTGTTCCAAGAAGGAAAGAGAGCTATAAATATCAACAAGAAAACGGTTTTCGAGACCCGAAATTGATTAAGAAAAAAAAAAGCTAAGGTTTTTTCTCTCTGCAAAAGAGTTTCTCTTAAATTTTTCTAATTCTTTTCTCATCCCAATTGGTTCCCACAAACCAATCTCATCCCAGAGGATAGGAAGGTCTCTGACGGGTGGTGTCCCAATTTGGAGATTGAATCGTAGATACAGAGACGTCATCGAAAGTAAGTTCTCGTATCTTATCTTTAAAAGCATGCTTAAAATTTATTTAGAATTTTGATTCTAAAATTCTGTCAATGTATTGGTATTTTAATATTCCCAAATTAATTTGAGTAATGGTTCTTTAAATTTTTCCGCTGCCATAGGGCTTTTATCCCTCGGTAACTTAGTCTTAATCTTGAGTGTGTTATGAACTCCTGTATGCGAGGGATTATCGTTTGATTTGTACGGGTGAGAGTGGCCAGATCGCTGACTCAATAAGCTTATCATTTTAGAGACAAGACCGAGTGGGGAGCTTGGAACATAATTACACAAGATGGAATTCACTCCTTCCCTACTTTAGGGTAAGTAGATGAGTGTTCCCTTAAATGGTGTCTCCAGGTCTTGAACAAAGTGTTCTACCCTCTCTATGGCACGAGAGGGGTTTCTGTTTATTGGTAGGACCATAAACAGGTTGTTCATTGAAGGAGCACTGATATTTAAGGATTACGAACACTCGTGAATGACTAATTTACTGTTATTGGTCTATATCCGTGGACACCAAAATATATCTATAGTGAAAAGAGTTCAGCTGTGAGTCTTTAGTGGAGTGTACACATAGTTAACGAATATTGATTATTGTGGTTAATGATTTTAGCCAATTAATCTTATATCGTTGTAGCTTCTAATCTGTAGGTCCATTAGGTCCCCTTCCTAGCTCGTAAAGGGCAATGGGATTTATTTATATTGGTTGTAATTTGAAATGTTCAAATTTACTTTGGGAATTTGTTTAATGTATAGTGATACATTATAATATAAAGTTTGTGATACTTTATTATATAAATTTAATTTTGGATATGATTCAAAATTAATTTATGAGAGATAAAATATTTGAATGAGTTCAAATATTAATTTAATGTGAATTGGATTCATATTAAAATTATTGATTATGAGAGAAATTTATATTTGAATATGATTCAAATTTAAGTTAAATATAAGATATTTAACTTAGCTATTAATTAATTGGAGAATTAATTAATAATTTAGTTTTATTTAATTAAATTTGATTTAATTAAATTTATAAAATAATATTATAGAGATATTCATTCAAATAAGATTTGAATGAAATATTAATTAAATATGATTTAATTAATTATATAAACCTATAAGATATTGGAGAGATATTTATTCAAATAAGATTTGAATGAAATATTAATTAAATATGATTTAATTAATTATTAACTAATTGATTAATTATTAATTAATTAGTAGATTTGATAATAGAATCTCGTGATTCTCTCCTACTCATTTTCCTGTTCCAAGAAGGAAAGAAAGCTATAAATATCTAGAAGAAAACAGTTTTCTTTAACCCAAAATTCATTAAAAACAAAAAAGGCCAAGCTCTTTCTCTCTGCAAAAGAGTTTCTCTCAAATATCTCTAAATCTTTTCCCATCCCAATTGGTTCCCACAAACCAATCTCATCTCAAAGGATAGGAAGGTCTCCGACGGGTGGTGTCCCAATTTGGAGATTGAGTCATAGATACAGAGACGTCATCGAAAGTAAGTTCTCGTATCTTATCTTTAAAAGCATGCTTAGAATTTATTTAGAATTTTGATTATAAAATTTTTCCAATGTATTGGTATTTGAATATTCCCAAATTAATTTGAGTAATGGTTCTTTAAATTCTTCCTCTGCCATAGGGCTTTTATGCCTTCAATGTCAAGTTCCTGAAAGGCATCTTGGATAAGAAGAGAAAAATGAATGATTGTGAAACGGTTTCTCTAACGCAGGCAACAAGCGACATCTTAAAAAGTAGAGTACTAGAGAAGATGATAGACACTGAAAGCTTCACGGTTCCCTGCTCGATTGGTGGAATGGATCTAGGTCGCGCACTATGTGACTTGGAAGCAAACATAAATTTGATGCCCCTCTTCATATTCAAAAAGTTGGAATTAGGGTAGTGCATCCTACTCATATGAAGCTCCAGTTCGTTGATAGATCCATTGCCAAACCTGAGGGCAAGATTGAAGATGTGCTGGTTAAAGTGGACAAGTTTACATTCCCCGCAAAATTTGTAATTCTGGACTACGAAGCTGATCGGAAGGTACCTATCATTTTGGGGTTGCCATTCTTGTCAATTGGTTGCATCCTCATCCCCTTGGTGAGTTTATAATGCACTTCAATGATGAAGAAATTAAGTTTAATGTTGCAAGCGTAAAGAAGTTTCCTGATGATGAAGCAAGCTGCAATTTGATAGAGTCCCTAGGATGGGACTATTTCAAGGAAGAAACTTACTCCGAGTTGTTCAACACTAAGAATTCTTTGAAGAGGAGGACTCTACTTGTTGGATTGTGTTACAGCTCTTTCTTCTTCATTTGTAGGTGTTTTCTTTGCAAAATGACTGTTTGTATGTTGGTTTTGTGGTGTGATGATGTGTCATTGAATACGAATCATTGCATGCAAAATACTCTCCAATATCCTCTTCATTATGCTCGTTGACATGATCGTTGCATGCAAAATGCACCTACTGTTCCCACCACCTACTATTAAATTCGCAAAATGCAAGTTTTGCTATTCTTTTCCCAAGTGTGTAAGCGAAGCAATAAGTTTATCTGGGTGATCCAAGGTCGAACACATGGAATTGATATCAAAGCTTAGTTCTAAGGTTTACTTATCAACTAGGCATTATGACAAAAATATAAGAATGTGAAAGAATGTTGATGTAAATTATAACTACATATTTACACCTAGAGACTCATGCAAAGCAGGATAAATGATTATAAGAGGAGATGCAAACTAACTTGTATGCAAGAAAGACTAAGGAACGTCTACGCATTACAAGGCGATTAAGCATTGTGATAGCCTTGACACGACATATTACTCTAAACTAGATTATGATTAAGAGGGCTCCTCTTGGAGTCATTGAACGCCACACATGGTCACCTGTTAGAATCCATATGACTAATCTTGATTAAGCGAAATATGTCTAGAGTATTCACTTATAAAACTTATAGAGCTTCACGTTTAAGGATAACAACCTCTCGACGCCCAAAGTCCACACTTATTCACCTTTTGGGATATAAATAAGTGAAATCATCTCACAAAGTCGAGAATACTCTTTCTTATGCGTGTTATCCACGTCCTTGCTACTTGTCCTCTCCTGCAGTTGGCGACATAATTTGGCCAAGTGTGGATGTAGCTCGGCTAACGCAATAAGAGTTTTAAGCTAGACTCCTTATGAAGAACTCTTTACAAACTTGAAGTACAGACAACACATGCATAGATAGATGAAAAGTAAAGAAGTGACAGATTGAAAATGGTATAAACGTGTAATATATTAAAGAGCGTAGGCCTTTGACCAATGTATAATATGAATAGTATATATTACACAATGAATACAAAAATGACTAGAAAAGAGAGTGGAAAACAATACAAGTTAGGGGAGAAATGGAGGGTGAATTCCTTCCTAGTCAGATTTTAAGCTTCACACTTTACAATCCGATCGGAGAAGAAGAAAGGTTCTTTGCATTCGGTGGAAAGGTTCTTTGCATGCATTCAGATTTTGGCTGGTCCATTCAGACGTCTTGCCACATTTTTTCAATGGCATAAAAGGAAGCTTTTTATAGACAACTTTTGGGTGGGAAATTATCCTTCTGATTGTGTGTGCTAAAAGTAATCTCTGCACATCCACCACGTCACTCCAACTACTACTTTGTCCTCTAGAAAAATGCTTCCCTCCTCATGATTTAGTCTTTTCACTGAATCTTTTTGCTAGTTTCCTTGCAGTGCGTTGGATTCTTCCTTTTGTTCGCAAACTTGCATTAAATCACTAAAAAGACAGTGACACATGCATGGGAGCTTATGTAAAGTGCATTTCCTAATTAGTTATGTGTTTTCAACATAAATCACATGTTTTTATACACTTCTCCTACCTTTTGGCCTTCTATAAAAGAGGCTACAATACTTGTATTTCTACAAGTTATTAGACCCAAAATATGAAATTGTAGAAGTTAATGTCGTAACTGGCACAAGAAATTTCGAGCCTTTGGATCTGCAAACCAAGGGCGACAAGAAAATAAAGTGATCGTTAGAAGAACCACAAGAGTTAGAGCTTAAGTTGTTTTCAAACTATCTGAAATATGCTTATTTGGGGGAGAAGGGCACTCTGCTCGTCATTATCTTCACCCATTTGAATGATGCTGAAGAAGAGGCATTATTAAAGATGCTTAAATGCCATAAGAAAGCAATAGGTTGGAACCTGACTGATATTCAAGGTATAAGTCCATCCTATTGAATGCATAATATTAGGTTGGAAGAAGATCATGAGGGCACCGTTCAATTTTAGAAGCGATTGAACCCTGCGATGAAGGAAGTTGTAAAGAAGGAAATTATTAAGTGGCTCGGCATAGGGGTCATATATCCAATCAGAGACAGTGAATGGGTAAGCCCAATACAATATGTTTCAAAGAAAGGTGGGATGACTGTTATAAAGAATGAAAATAATGAGTTGATTCAGACAAGAAAAGTCATGAGGTAGAGAATTTGCATGGATTACCACAAGCTAAATGCGGCAACTAAAAATGACCACTTCCCCTACCTTTCATCTACCAAATGCTTGATCAGCTCATTAGCAAGGAATACTACTGCTTTCTGGATGGCTACTCTGGTTACAACCAGATCATAATTGCACCTGAAGATCAACATAAAACAACGTTTACTTGTCCCTATGGCACGGTTGCATTTCGTCAAATGCCTTTTGGGTTATGCAATGCGTCAAGGACATTTCAGAGGTGCATGATGACTATTTTCTTGAACTTTTTGGAGAGGTCAGTATAGATATTTATAGACGACTTATCTGCATTTGAGGACTCATTTGAAGAATGCATGAACAACTTGGAGGAAGTAAAGGGATAAAAGCCTGTGGTAGCGGAAAATTTTACAGAACCATTCCTCAAATTAAATTGAGAATCCCAAAATACCAGTACCTTGGCAAAATTTAGAATCAAAATTCTAAATAAAAACTAAGCATGCTTTTAATTTAAAAGATACAGAGAACTTACTTTTGTTGACGTAACTGAATGTACAAACCACCAAATTGGGGACACCACCCGTCATAGACCTTCTTACCATCTGGAATAAGATTGGTTGTAGGAATCAATTGAGATGGAAAAAAGTTTAGAGATATTTGACATAAACTCTTTTCTTTTTGCAGAGAACTAAAACGTTGACTGTTTTTCTTGATTAAATCGTGAAATAAAACTGTTTTCTTCTAGATATTTATAACTCTCTTTCCTTCTTGGAATAGGATAGGGAGTTGGAGATAATCGTAGGATTATATTAATTTAAAAACATTAAATTAATAAATATTTCAAATCTACTAATTAATTAACCATTAATCAATTATTTAATAATTAATTATATCACATTTAATTAATATTTCATTTAAATTATATTTAAATGAATATCTCTGCAATATTTTATAGATTTATATTAATATAATTAATTAAATAATATTTAGTTAATATTTCATTCAAATCTTATTTGAATGAATATCTCTCCAATATATTATAGATTTATATTAATTTAATTAAATCAAATTTAATTAAATAAAACTAAACTATTAGTTAATTCTCCAATGAATTAATAGCTAAATTAAATATTTTATATTTAACTTAAATTAAATTTGAATCATATTCAAATATAAGTTTCTCTCATAACCAATCATTTTAATATGAAGTCAATTCACATTAAATTAATATTTAAACTCATGTAAATATTTTATCTCTCACAAATTAATTTTGAATAATATCCAAAATTAAATTTATATAATAAAGTTTGATAAACTTCATATTATAATGTATCACTATATATTAAACTAATTCCCAAAGTAAATTTGAACATTTCAAGTTACAACCAATATAAATAAATCTCATTACCCTTTGTGAGCTAGACTCATTAACCACATTAATCAATATTCGTTAACTTTGTGTACACTCCACTGAAGACTCATAGCTAAACTCTTCTCACTATAGATATATTTTTGTGTCCATGGATATAGACCAATAATAGTAAGTTAGTCATTCACGAGTGTTCGTAACACCAGCTTGGTAAATTTACCGTTTTATCCTTTGGTTACCTCTAATCCTTAAATATTAGTGCTCCTCTAATGAACAACTTGTTTATGGTCTTACCAATAAATAGAAACCCCTCTCATGCCATAGAGAGGGTAAGGACCCTTTGTTCAAGTCCTGGGGACACCATTTAAGGGAACACTCATCTACTTATCCTAAAGTAGGAAAAGAGTGAATTCCATCTTGTGTAATTATGTTCCCAGCATTCAGCTCAGTCTTGTTCCTAGAATGATAAGCTTATTGAGTCGGCGATCTGGCCACTCTCACCCATACAAATCAAAGGACAATCCCTCGCGTATAGGAGTTCATGATACAGTCAAGATTAAGATTAAGTTACCTAGGTCAGCCTTGTGAAATTGAAACCTAACTAGTTAACGGAGTTACATCTAGTAGTTACTATTTCACAGTCTAGTTTTATGCAATCTCATTGTATAGGATACTCTCACTTGCATGTCAACTACACGAACGTATTGGATCATTGTGTTTATATCAAATACAAAGTGAGACGTATCCATAGTGTTACCAGATAAGGTAACCCAACCTTATCCCTATACTATAGACCCTTTAAGTTGATCTCGAACATTAAAGAACTTAGGATGTTAGTAATTAGATTTGGGTTATTAAGATAAAACTAATAATATAATTAATAACAATTATTACAATAATAACACTTTATTAACAACGGTCAATGGATTATATTTACATTCTACGAGTTTTAGGATAAATCCCAACAGGAAGTTTTAGAGAAATGTGAAGAGACACGACTCGTTATAAATTTGGAGAAGTATCACTTCATGGTTAGAGAGGGAATTGTGCTTGGGCACAAGATCTCCAGTGCTGACTTAGAAGTGGATTCCGCGAAGATTGTTGTGGTGAGTAAGTTGCCACTGCCTTCTGATGTGAAGCCTTTGAGGAGCTTTTTGGGACATGCTTGATTTTACAGAAGATTTATGAGAGGATTCTCCCATATAGCTAAGCCTCTCAGTAACCTTTTATGCGCAGATCAACCCTTTGTTTTTTTTATGAAAAATGCAACCAAGAGTTTTAGACCTTAAAAGACGCTATGACCTCAGCGTCTATCCTCATCACGCTTGACTGGTCACAAGCCTTTGAACTAATGTGTAATGCAAGTGATGTGATGGTAGGGGCTATGCTAGGTCAAAAGAAAAACAAAGTGATCCATCCAATCTATTGGGCTAGCAAAACTCTCAACGAGTCTCAAGAAAATTTCACGACAACTGAGAAGGAGTTACTTGCAGTAGTTTTTGCAATGAGAAGTTTAGGAGTTACATCGTTGGCTCCAAAGTTACTGTACATTCTAATCACTCTACGATCAAATATTTGATGACCAAGAAAGGTGCCAAGCCACAGTTAATTAGATGGATATTTTTGCTCCAAGAATTCGATTTGGAGATTATAGACCGTAAAGGTACCAAAAACCAAGTGGCAGATCACTTGTCGCATCTTAGCAATTAAAAATTTCAATGCTAGAAGACAGAGATTGAAGATGGATTTCCTAACAAACATCTCTTTCGTGTTGAAGTCAAGAAGCCCTGGTATGTTGACATAGTTAACTACATTGTATGTAAGACACGGCCGTAGAACTTTAAAAGCCAGCAGAGAATAAATTGTTTCATGAATGTCGTTTATAGATGGGATGAGACATTTCTCTATAAATTTGGGCCAAACCAAATATTGAGGCGGTGTGTCCCTGAATATGAAACAACAGAAATTCTTGCCAGGTGTCACGAAGCACCTTATGGAGGACACTTTGGTGGACAGAAAACGGCTGCAAAAGTTCTACAGAGTGGGTATTTCTGGCCTACACTGTTTTAAGATGCAAGAAATTTTGTGGTCAAATGTGACTGGTGCTAGAGAATAGGGAACATCTCTCATCGCAACGAAATGCCCCAGCAACCTATCCTGGAGATTGAACTCTTTGATGTGTGGAGAGTTGATTTCATGGGACCGTTTCCTCCATCTGGTGGCCATATATAAATCTTATTGGCCGTCGACTATGTATCTAAGTGGGTTGAAACCATATCTTGCATGAAGAATGATGTGGTCAAAGTCACTAAATTTTTTATGAAGAACATATTCATGCGATTTGGGACACCAAGGGCCCTTATCAGTGATGAAGGTTCTCATTTCATTAACCGCATGATGGCCAAATTGCTATCGAAATACAATATGACCCATCCTCAAACAAATGGGCAGGTGAAAGTTTCCATCGTCTGTAGGCGCGAGTTACAGGTTGGACAAAAGGTGTTGCTTTTCAATTAACATCTATGTTTGTTTCTAGGTAAACTTCGTTCGTGATGGTCAGGACCATTCTTGGTTAAGAAAATCTTCCCACATGGTGCTGTAGAGATCACCTCTCTTGATAGAAGTAACGCGTTTAAGGTAAATGGCCGAAGACTCAAGGCGTACCTTGAAGATGAAGAACGTGTTAAATTTTCAATGAATTTAATGTAAAACGCCTTTATGAACATTACCTTAAAATGCGTTGATGCGTTTGTACTACATCACATGTTTAATTTGTTATGCAAAGCGCATCACTTTTGAGCATCTTTACCACTTTATTTTAAGTTCTTTCTTTTATCTTTATTTGTGTACTTCCTCACAATTTTATGCTTTCATTTATCGCTTTCCTTTACATCTCCCTTTAACGCTTTCTAGCTTAATTTAATTAGTTTAGTTTAAACTCTTTTGTGCCTAAGGGGAATGCGAGGAGATTAGTATGCGAGATAAGTATGCAGGTAGAGTAAAAGCATGCGGCATGTGGATAGGCGACATGGTAGAGAATATTTCCCACCTTAAAATTTAAACTGCCTAAGTTAAAGTGTAGCGTGTGAGAATCACGAACAGTTGTTATCATTGCAACGATCATTTTGGGTTTCAAAATGAGGCGCCAACTATTTTCATGTGAATTAAATGCATTGTCCTTTTCAATGATAACTACTCGAATTATAAAAAGGTAAGCTTAAACCCTAAAGAACTTTTACCAAAACCCTAAATTTCTTGTATACGAAGCTCTCTCTCAACTTCAAAGACTTTCTTCGTCACGATTCAATGGCTGACCAAAAGAAATGTTCAAACACTGTTCTTCGTTTTGAGATCATCTTAAAAACGACGACTCATCCAGAAACCTGTCAGTCATAAGACTAGATGCCCATGACAGAGATACCCAAAAAAAGGAGCCAGATCATCTTCTTACTTGCATTCCGTTAGACCTGATTTGGAGCAAGCCTAGGGGCCCAAGATAAACACTAAAGAACTTGTTTTTGATGCTGATGAATGGTTCAGAATAGAGGAAAATATCTATCAAGGGTTGATTGACCTGGAACCTGGGGTAAGCTCAATATGATTTGATGATAATAAGTCAACATACAAACATGTCAAGCATGGTGCCAAAAAAGTGATATGAGGTATGGAGGAACCGAAAGATGTCGAAGAAATTGAAGTGCCAGCCCAGTTAGTGGGAAAGTGTTGAAGCTTCTGAGCGAGTTGAGTTTCGAAAGTGATTAGAAGAAACAAGAAGAGGAAAAGAAAAAAGAGAATGAAAGAAGGAAAGAGGAGAAAGCCCTGCGAGAAGAAAGAGCTAGGCGAGAAGAAGAGTAGATCAGAATGGACGAAGATAGAAGGAGAAGAGAACGCGCAAGTAAAGCGCGTATGATGGAAGTGTTGGAATTTATGTACAAAAACTCGTAGTTTGTAATCATCTTCTATTCAATAAAGTCGATAATACTATAATCTTAAAGCCAATAAACTAAGGACTCGTGGCTATTATTGAGTAAAGTTATACTTTATTTAGAGACATAAATGTTGATCAAGTTCGAGTATATAGCCTAAATAGTCTACAGTATACGAATACGGTTGGACAACTTATTATAGGGACATTATGAATGCGGCCTGCTTTGTAGTTAGTACAAACGATGTGATCCTGAATTGTTCATATAAAGACATGGAAGTGAGGGCCTCATATGTAAAAAGTTTACATAAGACTACAACCATGAAATAGTCACTTTTAGGTTATAACACAATTGACTTTAATAAAATTGACTATTTCGTTTATAGATATCCAATGTAACTTAATCTTAATCCTGAGCTAACTATGAACTTCTATTCACACGGAATTATCCTTAGATGTGTATAGGTGAGGGCAGTTCAATGGCACTGGCCCAATAAGCCTGCCACTTCAGGGGTAGCACCAGATGGATAGCTAGGGACACAGGGTGCAAGACGGAATTCACTCCTACCCGTTCTAGGGATAGTAGATAGGTTGTTCCCTTAAGGACTGAATCTAAGTCTTGAACAAGGGGTGCCACCCTCTCATTTTCCTAAGAGGGATTTGGTTTAGAGGTTAGACCTAAACCAATTGTTCAATAGTGGATAAATGAGACTTAAGAAGCAAGATGTAGTCTCGAGGGTAAAATGATACTTTGACCCAGCCGAGGTTATGAACAACCTGTGAAGGGTTAACTTACTTATCATGGTTATATCACATAGACACAAACATATCTATAGCAAGGGAAGTGTAACTAAGAGACTTTAGTGGAATGATCCGTTAGTTAACAAAGGTTGATTAACTCAGTCTAAAGAGTTTAGCCAGTTAATCTTGGATTGAGCCCATGATTCATAGGTCTATTAGGTTCCCCCGCTATCGCACAAGGAATCAACTTAGAACATTATGGTGAAATAATTCGAATTGTTCGAATTAGGTAAAGAGAAAGAAATCGACGAATATATTTGATATCGCCATTAGTTATAAGTTTAAGATAAGGCTTTATGTTTAAATGTGAATTAAATATTAAAAATATGTGTAACACCCCGCCCTGACAACACTTAACGTTATACAAAACCATGTACATGATAAGATTAAAACTTACCCTTAAAAACTAAACTATCAACAACTTTTGCACGACAGTCTGAAAGACAACGGTCAGGTTCTCGCATCACGATCTCTACCTGGAAAGTGGAAAATATTTTGAAGGGTGAGCTAAAAAGCCCAATGAGTGATGGTTTTATAAAACAAACTTTTAAAGCAAACATACTTTAAACATTTCCTAAACATACCATATAATCCTTAAGAAATCTCTTTAAATTGAATACTTTCTAACATTCAAATGCTCATTTTAACTCTGTATACTCTATACCCTGAAAGGCATAAACAAGGTAGTAGAGCACCTTTGGTCATGAACAAGGTAGTAGAGCACCTTTGGTCATACTATCCTGCTGAACCTTGATCAAATAGCAGAGCACATTTAGTCATACTATTCATAATAAACTCGGTCAAGATAATAGAGCACCTTTGGTCATACTATTCTTGCCTGAACTCGGTGGTAGCGGCTAAGTGGTCAGCATAGCTCTATACCCTTGACTGTGCGCATTGACCATCAAGAACTTGGTATATAGAGTACCATGGTTTTCTCTTTAAAACCATTCTATTAAACTCATGCTTTTCATAAATCATTGCTTGTAAATCTTATAGATACATGCTTGCTAAAAACGTTTCAAAACTCATGCTTTAGAATACTTTTCAAAATAACATGCTTTAACACTTTTCATAAACATGCTGATAAATAGAAATAAGGCTCACTTTAAATAATAGCTTGTAAAACATATTAGAATCATTATTTAGGAATCATTTTACAAATAATCTTAGTAAATTCATTTTTCATGCATAGATCGCAGATCAAACCCTTGGTCGATAAGCTTGCCTGATTTCCTCTTGTCCTAAAATAATGGAAAACAACTCCAATTAATTCTCTTTTATTTTAAAAATATCAAAACTTTACTTAGAGTCTCCCAAATCCTCATAAGCAGACTCAAAATGCCTCAAAAGACCTCTCTGAATCCAAAACGTATGCCCAACATGCCATGCTAATTTCTTAGGCTCAGCCACTAACCTCTACTGCCTAAAACCTTATTCTCGACAAGAACTGTACTTCTTCTTTAGAACTTAATAACTTAAAATCCAGAACACAAATAAAAATACTTTCTTCTACAAACTTGTTGCAAAATGTCTTAATATTCTTACGTCAATACTTCAGCTTCAGATTCCAAAGGATGAACTCTACATCCTTCTGGAAATCCACGTTGTTCATAATCACCCCGTATTCTTACCTTCCTTGCTTTCTTTAGCTAAAGCTCAACCCTCCCTTACTTAAATTAGAAAATAGACTCAAAATGGAAACTTTTGGGAGAACTTTCATTCAAAATGCACAAGTGTACTGTGAGAAAAATAAATCTGAAGTAACCTAATTATAGAGTCCATTGCATGAATTTACGTTGACACCTCATCATTGCTTAAATCCACCTTAAATCTTGTTAAGACACCTCCTGCTCACTTTTACACCTTAAAACGAATGCTAACAAGGCTTTGACACTTCACTAAATTGTTAAACCGATTGCATTAATCATGCCACATAGTTGTCCAAAATGCATAGCTAACTTGCAATGTCATCTCGCTTACTTTCTCGTCCAGACTACATAACCCAACTTAGAAAGTTATACTTGAAATCCGTAACTTTTTTGATAAAACTTTCTTCTACAAAGTTTCTCCAAAATGAGTTAACGTTCGTACCACAAATTTTCAAAGCAAAATTTCAAAGTATGCGTTCTGTAGCTTTCTGGGAATGTATCTTACTCAGATTTACTCGTGAACTGACCTTATCGCCTTCACTTATCCAAAACTCCAACTTTCTCATATCCAAAAAGCCCAGCAGCCTTTCTAAATAAACTAGACTCAATTTTTGAACTTTCAAGACTGATTTGAGTGCAAATTCCCAATTGAGTTGTGAGAAACTCCTTTTCTGAAGTTAGCTAAAACGCCCAACCTCTACAACCCTTCTTTCTCGCAAACCTTCAACACTCAAAACACCAAAGGTGCTATTCTTTGATATTAAAATTTTTTTTCCCTTCTTTCTAACATCTTAAACTCTTTGGAAAATCTACACTACCTAAAGTTCGGGTCTTATAATATGAATACAAATTCATATTCAGAATCTCAAAATTTATGGAAGTGGTCAAAGATGTAAAAAGTCAAAATGTTAACTTTTGACTTTGAGAAGTGAAACTTTAACTGGCTTTATATTTAGATATGATTTGAATTTTAGAGAAATAAATTTGGATTTATACTCGATAGGTCAAAATTAGTCAAGACGGAAAAAATGGTAAAAAGTCAGAATGTTGACTTACGACTTGGAAAAGTCAAACTTTAAATTTGATTTAAATGTCAAATTACCTTATTGACCATAAACTAATTTAATTTATAATACTTGTTGGGATTTAGCAAGCTTATCACATGCATATGATTTGCAAGTGGCTTCATGCATGCAAGTGTTGAGAAAAGAAAAGGAATCTCATTACATGCATTCTTGCATGTAGTTTGCTTCATAAAATGGTTTATTGAAAATGAGAGAAAAAAACTCTTAGATTCTTTTTTGATGAGTTTTAAACGCAAGGAGACCCAACCAACCTCTTTAGGGCGAGAAAGTAGTTGACTAGTTACGTAGTAATGAATGATGTATTCAATGCTAAGAAAATTATAATGAATGTTGTAAGAGTCTTGCTCAGTCAAACATGAGTATCTTAACCTTGTTCATTCGAGAGAAGGACAAAAGTATAGATTGTAATCACTAAACATGTGATAACAATATTTGACTAGGCAAGTGGCGAGAAGAATGCAGCAGTGCATTATTGTCACCAAGCTCATCCTCTACATACATTACCGAGAGGTTAATGTGTGTGTATAATGCATTGAAAGGTTTATGTCTTAATAGAGGATTAGTTGTTGTTACTACATTCAATATGATTACATATATGCATCGCTTAACTTGTGTATTTGCATTTCGAAAGGTGAGCAAGTATGGCATTGCACTGAAAAAGTTGCTCGCCTTAAATTAGATGTTTGTATCACCTCAAGGTAGTGAATCATCAGTCATTGTATTTAGCAGTTCAATCTTCCTTCCCCACCATGTTTATAATGAGTTTATATTTCATCTCGCCATAACAACCTTGCACTGCCAAGCACAGCAGTGTAAATAGTTAGGATAATTAGTATATTGTTCAAATGATTTATTGTATAGTGTATACCGCATAAGTTAATGAGCAATTGGGTAAATTAGTAGCTTAAATTCCTTGAGTTTGATCCTGGACTTACCAGGAAACCTCTCATCGCTTACACTTAGACGATTGAAAGAAAAAATTGCAGGACAATGTTTAATTATCATGCTAGCAACGAATGAATAGAAGTGCACTTTCTATCGCATAAGTTGATTTTACTGCCCATTAGTCATTAAAATCAGAGTCGTACATGTTAACCTGCGAAAGTAACACTTGAGAGAATCTATTGCATGAAAGAAAATAAGCAAGGATTTGGCGTTGTTTTCAGGGACTTTTAAGTTTTTCCTATTTTAATTAAATTGTGCACCAGGTTAACATCCAACCATAGGTTAATATGTTCATGCATTGAAAGTACGTTATCATTGTTATAATAAATAGTTTACATGTTGATTAATTAATATGATTATTTAATTATTTAATTAATTAAGTTAATTTTGATTAAATGTGATTTATTAAAATTAATTAATTAATTAATTGTTGATTTATTTAACTTAATTAAATGCGGTTTAATTAAAAGTTAAATAAATTGAAATCCATATTAATTAATTTGTATATATAATGGTTATATATTGTTTGATGTTGTTTGTTTGTTATAGTATAGCTAGTTCTTTTATAAGTGTTATAAAATGAATTAGACTTTTAAAATCTATAACAAAGATAACTTGCATGCTCACCTAGGTTAAAGATATCTAACCTCTTTTGTAGAATTAGGTTGATATCTTATAAAATTGGTTATAAGAGGCTCACCTGATTAGATCTTATCAAGAAGTCAAATAAGATGACTAAGGTTGGAGGTTCTTAAGTTGATGGTTTACGGAACACGTTCTACCTGAAGATCATAATTAGTTCTTGAGCTTAGTTAACCTAGTTTTATATATGAGCATGTGTGAGAGATGTGAGGTAATAAAACTGGTTTATGATCTAGACATCGTAGGTTAAAATCTAGTTTAATGGTTATGCTCGGATGTTTCACCTAGACTTGGGATTTATTTAAGTTAGCCTAAATAAAATCCTAAAGTAGTAAAATACCCTTTAAACCGTTACAAAACACTTCAGCTTGAAAGAAGTAGTGTACTTTTAGCTCGAGAGTCTCTAAAAGTTCACACCGTGAGTTCCATGCAGGGCTTTGGGCCATGTATAGGACGGACTCCTGTCGGAGAGTGTTTGCATGGAGCTTTGACAAGGTGAATAGAGGAAGTAGTTCATAGTAAGTGGGTGAGAGATATGTGGCAACACATCCCACGGTCTCTTCCATTAGGTCGTACCGTGAGAATCCTATAATGCGTCTGCATGTTTGTTTTGGAGGGACCTTACCAATCAGAGGGTTGTATTATAAAATTCGGAACATCGTGAACTCGATATATGGATAGGTTCTCTTATATTGGTTTTCACATTGACTTTCCACTTTTGGGAGCATAATAATTCTTATCTCTGAGATTTGAAAATGGCAGATTACACTTACAAGAATTACTAAGGAGTCAGTATATTCTCGACTGAAGTAACGATAACTAAAGTGCTATTGGTATGAGATATTCAGGAGTTAGCATTTGGTCAAGACTTGGTTCAAAGGAGGAGTAATCGACTACCCCTCAATAGAGGTTATTCTAAACCTTTGAAATATCGTTACAAAACTCTATAATGATGAATACATTATTACTATTTGCTAAACTAGATTGGCTTCTTAAGTGATTGTAGTTTCTAAATGAATATGTTTATCTTTTCAGCATGAATAGCTCTATAATTCAACTTTTAGCTTCTGAAAAGATTAACGACGATAACTATGCAACATGGAAATCTCAATTGAACACAATACTAGTAATTGATGATATAAGTTTCGTCTTAATTGAGGAATGTCCTCAAACTCCAGCTTTAAATGCTAACTAAACTGTTCGGGAAGCATATGATCGATGGGTGAAAGCTAATGAGAAAACTCGTGTCTACATTCTTGCCAGCATTACTAATGTTTTGGAAAAGAAGCATGAATCCTTAGCCATGACTAAAGAAATTATGGATTCATTAAGGGAGATGTTTGGGCGATCGTCATACTCCCTGAGACACGAAGCAATTAAGCATATTTATACCAAGTGAATGAAGGAAGGGACCTATGTTAGAGAACATGTCCTAAACATGATGATGCACTTCAATATCGCTAAAGTAAATTGTTGTCCCATCGATGAAGCAAATCAGATGAGTTTTATTTTATAATCTCTTTCGAATAGTTTTGTACCCTTTCAGACAAACACGTCTCTAAATAAAATAAAGTTCACTCTGGCTATCCTTCTAAATGAGCTTCAACGATTCCAAAACCTTACCATGGGAAAAGGGAATGAAGTGGAAGCAAATGTTGCTACCATAGAGAAAGAGTTAGTAGGAGGATCGTCCTCTAAGACTAGAGTTGGACCTTCACAAATGAAGAAGGAAATGTAAAGACTCTCAAGAAGAGTAAGGAAAAGAAAGTTGCTAAAGGTAAATGTTACCGCTGCAACTAAAATGAGCATTGGCTGAGAAATTGCCCAAAGTACCTTGCTAAGAAGAAAGCTGAGAAGGAAACACAAGGTAAATATGAATTACTAGCTGTTGAAACGTGCTTAGTGGAATATGATACTTCAACCTGAATACAAGATTCAGGAGTAACTAATCATACTTACTTCTCATTTCAGGAAACTAGTTCTTGTAATGCTTGGAGAAGACAAGATCATCCTTAAAGTTTGGAACAGAAGAGGTTGTCTCGGTAGAAGCAGTGGGAGATCTGATGTTGTTTTAATAGATATATCATAATTAAAGATGTTTTGGATGCTTCTCAATGTGTTGAAAATTTTAATATCTATTTCTTGTATTTCCGAACAAATGTATTGAATATATTTCAAAATTATGAAGTGTTCATCCCTCTAGATAATATATTTAGTTTTATTCTACTTATAAACAACTTATATAAGTTAAGACTAACTAAAGCAAAACTTGTCTTTAATACTTAATCGTTTAGTATAAAAGACAAAAAGTTTCTTTTATCGCCTATTTATGGCATTTAAGACTTGATCACATAAATCTCAATGCTATTTGAAGATTAGTAAAGAGTGGACTTCGAAATTAGTTAGAAGATAACTCTTTACTCACATGTGAATCTTGTCTTGAAGGAAAAATGACCAAGAGATCTTTAAGTGGAAAAGGTTTATGAGGCAAAGTAACTTTAGAGCTCATACATTTGAACCTCTATGGACCAATGAACGTCAAAGCTTAGGAAGGGTACAAATATTTCATCAGTTTCATTGATGATTACTCAAGGTATGGTCATGTTTACCTAATGCATCGTAAATCTGATTCTCTTGAAAAGTTCAAATAATATAAGGCTACAGTTGAAAATGAGCTGGGTAAAACAATATAGATACTTTGATCAGATCGAGGTAGAGAGTACATGGACTTGCGATTCCAAGACTATTTGATAGAACATGGAATCTAGTCACAACTCTTTGCACCTAGTACGCCTCAGTAGAACAATGTATCAGAAAGAAGAAACAGAACCTTGTTGGACATGGTTCACTCTATAATAAGTTATGCCCAGTTGCTAGATTCTTTTTGGGGACATGCTTTAGAGACAGCTGTCTATATTTTGAATAACGTTTCCTCTAAAAGTGTTTTAGAAACACCTTATGTGCCACGAAAAGGGCGTAATGGAAGTTTGCGTCACTTTAGAATTTTGGGATGCCTGACACACGTGTTGGTGTAAAATCCTAAGAAATTGAAACATTGTTCAAAATCATGCCTATTCATAGGTTATCCAAAGGAATTAAAAGGTGGTCTCTTTTACGATCCTCAAGATACTAAAGTATTTGTATCGACATGCCTAGTTCATCAACTAAAGTAGTTGATAAAACTAAAGAATTTGGTTAGTCACATGCTTCTCAAGAATTGAGAGTGCCTCAAAGTAGTGGGAGGGCTGTTCATTAGCCTGAACATTACCTGGTTTTATCGAAAATCAAATCATCATACTTGATGATGGTTTAGAGGATTCATTGACTTATAAAAGGGAGCAATGAATGATGTAGATTATTTATTTGACGTTAAGAAATGGCTAGCTATGCAATTTCAAATAAGAGATTTGGAAATGGGCAATGTGTTCTCAAAATCCAAATTGTTCGGATCCACAAGAACAGAACACTAGCCATGTCTCAAGTATCTTATATAGATTAATGTTGTCTAGATATAAGATGCAGAATTCCAAAAAAGGTATGTCGTCGTACATATATAGAATTCATTTGTCAAAGGAACAATGTCCTAAGACACCTCAAGAAGTTGAGGAGATGATAAATATTCCCTATGCTTTCGTTGTTGGTAGTTTGATGGACGCAATGTTATGTACTAGACCTGACATTTGCTGCTCAGTAGGGATGGGTCAGTAGGTATCAATCCAATTCTGAATGTGATCACTGGACAACGTCATTGAGAATATTCTAAAATAGTTTAGAAAACAAAAGACTACATGCTTGTGTCTAGTGATAAAGGATCTGATCCTTATTGGATACATTGATTCTGATTTTTAAAGATGCTAGAAAGTCTACATCGAAATCAATATTCACTCAAACTAGAAGAGCAGTAGTGTGAAGAAGCGTAAAGTAAAATTGTACTACCTTATCTGGGTGATTGTAGATCGTAGTGACGTTGTACTAATCCTGATACTTGTTGAGCAAATTATGATTGTTTTGATTTACAAAGTCCTTCATGGCTAAAGTGTACGAAGGTCACCTAAAAGAGTTTAGGTCTACAAAGTTTGTGCACTAGGACAAATGAGAGAATATTTAGGTGCATGCGCATGCAAGATACCTGCCCCACTAAGAATTCCAAGTGGTGAGATAAGGAAGCTCTTGCATGTAGTTTGCTTGTAAACAAGTTTTATGCCAAGTTGAAATGACTCTTGGATTTGAAATTGAAAATTAATTTTGTAATTGAGAATTATAAAATAAAACCAAGAACTCTTTTCATTTTTTAGACCCCTAACATCAAAAACAAAAAAAAGACCTAAAGGTTAGGTTCCTCCAAAGGATATCATCTCTCTTTATTCCCTTCACCATTTTTTGAGTCCCACAACTTGGTTCCAAGTTCAGAGAATAGCGGGTAAACTCTAGTGGCTGTGCTGACTTCAAATTCATGAAGAGAATACAAGAGAAGACAAACTTCAAAGGTAAGTTTTTCTTTTAACCCTATCTATGTTATTTTAGGGTTTTTTATGCATATAATCACTAAACTTGTTTAGTTGCAATTAGAGTAAAATCCGATCTTTTCGCTACGCATGTCTATCGTTTCCATCTGAATGATCTCTTTCATTCTCCAAGATGGAAAGTAGACAAGCGAGAGGCGCAAAGAATATTGCTAAGTCTGGAGGAATCTACCTCAAAAACAAAGGGCTAGATGAAAGGATAGCACACTAAAACTAGCGTAGTGGAAGATGACAGCGATTGAGGAGAGGTGTGATAAGGAAAGAGACATCAATCCAATGAAGAGAGAAAGCAAGGTTTCTCACTATACATAATTCCTCCTTACCCACTCTTTCGAGTATATATCTCGTGCCCTGCAACCAGATCTACAACTTATTAGCCTTAGGAAGAGTGAATAGGCACAGTACAAGTTACGAAGTCAAAATCTCCAATTCTCTTTCTAGCTGGAGATTCAAGGAGATAGAAAAAGAATCACATGTATGCGTGCTCAGTGTGGACAAGCGAGGACAAGTAGAAGGATCCTTACTTTTGCATTCATAGGTCAAGTAGTAAGTAGGCTAAATAGGCATGTATGCTTTCTTGCCCTTAAATTCTTCTCTTTCAGTATGAGTAGGTGCAAAGCATATTGCGTGAGAAAGAATAAGTGGTTTTTTCAGAGGTTTCTAATTTTCTATATGCTCTATGGATTGAAAGTAAAGCACTCTTGGAGCTCTTAACGAATCCCCTCGAACATATTCTAATGTGTCATGTTCGTTTTCCATACAAATATGATATAGTACCTCTTGAGATTGAGATCTCTTTTGCTACTGGTACAATCACCCCTCACGAGGTTGAAGCAGGGCCAAAATTTGTCAATCATATTTCTGCAATATTCTTTGCATCGCTTCGTGGGTTGCAAATTTCATTTATAGACGCTCTTAATTTGCAAAGATGCGGCAATATTATTTGCACCTCACCTGTCCTCAGTCCTATCCATATTAACCTGTCTGGCCTTCGGACTTGTCTTATGGTGCCTTAATTTTTCTAATGGATAGTCATCTGGACCTTTCTTTTTAGTTCTTTGCGCCTGACGGATAGTCCTTCAGACCTGTCTTATGGCGCCTTCTTTTTCTTCTTTGCGCCCCACGGAGCGGTGCAAAGTTAGAAGCTATTCCAAAAATGAGCTGTTAAATCCTTATAAAGAAAAAAAGAGAAAGGTGCAAAGAATATTCTGGAACCGCGTAGAAGGAGTCTTATTCCAAAAATGACCACAAAAAAAGAGCGGTTAAATCCTTAATAAAGCAAACTTAGAATATTCTTTGTCGTAGGTAAGTTAAGGAGTGCAACGAAAAGAGGAGTTTATTCTGACTAACATTAGTATGGGGCGAAGTCAAATGACTCTTATATAAGAGATAAGGATGACTCCTTCGAAGAGAGTGCATAGTGCAAGTCTTCATTCCTTAACGTAGGGAGTCCGGAGGACCGGGTCATGATCTTAGTTCTTGTCGTTTTACCCGATTTATTCTCATTCTGATCATGAAAGATAAGATGATGATTCTTTGAATGTGAGACTCAAAAACCTACTTTATGGATAGCTTGATCGAATTAAGTTCCCTTTCATAGGTAACCCCATTACGCGGTGGGGCTACTCTCTCCTAATCATTGAGTTAATCAAAAATTCTTCTTTCTTCTATTCTATACTCGAAAGACGAAAGAGAACTTATTTAGTGTGCCACAGAGAGAGCTACAAGACTTACTCTACTCGGGAAAGCAATTCCCCCTATCAATCAGGAGAGCTGAAAAGAGATGGATGTTATAAAGATCTCATTCGTACTCTAACTCTGAGTCTTCCCTTTATTGAATGTTATCTTTCACGTCTCTTTCTGTCTCGTTCTCACAATATTCTTTGTCAATATTCTTTTTTCCTCTACTGCTTGAAAGTTGACGCTTCTTACTCAACATTAATACTGACCGCTGACTCTTTGGGCACCATATTGATAGTTTGAAGTTATTCTAAAAATTCCATGAAATAATAACGAAACAAGGACCCATAGCACTCAATGAACCCACTACGCAGGTTATAGAATACAAAGAGACGGGCAATCAGGTCTTGTTATGGAAGCAGTTGTTACGCTTGTTCGATCGAGGCAAATAACCTTTTTTTTTTCTTATGTCCAATCAAAGTGCCAAGAGTGAAAGGCCTTTTACTTAGGCCTTACGAAATGCCCTACCCTGAAAGGTTCGGGGGCGTAGTGGCTAGAGCAAAGACTGAAGCTCCAAGAACCACTTCAATGGAAAGGTCAATAAGAAGCAAGAGGTTGGGTCAAGATGACATTCTTTCTTTTCTGGTGCTAGGAAGAAGACAAGGTTTTCAGAGTCTTATCTTAGATGCTTCTGTCTACAATGTTTCCTTTCGTTTTGAACTCATCCATTCCATGGTCGAGATGGGATGTTTTCTTAAGACTCGTTTGGGGATACAATAATAGGATTGATATAAAGGGGAAGAGCTCACATAAGCAAGAAAATAGACTTCAACAGCATCATGAACTGGTCTAGTTGCATCCCGTCGCGGACTGGGGCCTATAATACTTCAATCTTTTATACATTATTTAGCTTGAATCCTCTCCCTAATGTTCAGTGAAAAAGAGGAATTCCTCTTCTTCTCACTCGGAGCGAACAAAGAGGGTCAATCGATACAGATGAACCAGCTCAAGAGTCGGAACAAGAGAGAGTGGAAGGTGCTCTAAGAGGAAGGAAGTTATACTGGTGGAAGCGATACCTATAGGGTTGGATATGGATCTCGACCATAATTGGTTTTTACAGAGTGAACGAGGTCTAACTCTGACAAGAGAATGAGAGGTTCCATCATAACTGAGTATTTGTGTTATATATCCTTATCCTTGGTTCTTTCGTTCATTACAAACAAGCAAGCTACCTTTCTTTGAATAGTGAAAATCTTGAGATTTGACTTGAGTTAATCAGAGTTTCAGACTGACTTCTTATCTCGGTAAGATGAATGGCACACTTTTATGGATCTTTCATTAAGAAAATGAGTAAGGAAACCAAGGCATAACATCATAAGCAAGAGTCAGAAAGTAAAACATATTTCACACTTAAGGAAGAGGAGGTGCACGAAGCCACTCGCAAAGGCCAGCTAACCCTTATTCAACTCCGTATTGCTCGATTTGGAAGCTAGAGATGGAGAAGAGGGAAGGCAGAATTGACCTTATCAGACTAGATTAACTGGGAAAAAGTTGATAGAGGTTTAGGAGAAGAGGAGTGGAACTGCTCTTTCTAGATTGGTATTGCTACAATCCACAAATCTGGAAGGTGCACCTACCCTTTTTCTTCCGTGACAACTTCACACCCTAGGCAAACTTATTCCATTAACTTGATTCTGCCTTACTGAGGAAGGAAAAGTTTTTTTTAGAGAGTCTTCTTATATTATGAAAAAACTCGTCTTTTTCATGCGTTGATTTGTCTTCTTTTCTTTAATCTCCCCAATGTCCAAAAGTCATGAAATAGGACATTTGACCTGTCCGGAGGCTTTCAAAGTGGACTTGTTTATCCATATTCATGGGGCGAAGGACTTGTTTATCCATATTAAAAAACAAAGGTCTAGGGGCAAAGAATATTGCGAGAATTAGGCGAAGGACTTGTTTTTATCCGTCTAGAGGCTCCAACATAAATCAAGCTCCAAATGACTTGAATGAATCTACCCTTTCCGCGGAGGGAGGTTCCTTATCGATGATCTTTTCTCCTCCATAACAGTTCTTTGTCTTTGTCTCCCTTGTGCATTGAACGAAGGACAACAAAAAGAAAGAATGTCATCTTGAGCCGTCCAGAGGCGTAAAGAATATTGCGTCAATTTTCTGCTTTGTTTTTCCACTAATATGTTCGGGAATATAGAAGATGAAAGTAGCGACATAATCAACAAGATCCAGTCAATCAATCTGTGGGCTTGCTTTGATCCTTATTTTTCTTATCCTTTCTTTTCCTCACGTAGTAGGCATTGACTTCATTGATTTTACTTGATCTTGTCAAACAAAGGTCCTTCTCAAATTCTTTGATTCTCAATCCTATCCATATTAATAAAATAATCCATTCTGAACTGAAACTTCTGAAAACCTTACTGAACTTTCTTCTAGAGGACTATATGGAATAAGACTTGTCCTTTTGCGGTCCGAACCCCGTAGTTAGGAGTATTATGGAACTAGAAGGTGGGCTTTCTTCTTCTTCTTCCTTTACATTCATGCTATATTCCTTCCACATAAATCAGAGATTAGGAGCCCATGTTCATTGATTTATTATATCTTCTTATATCCTCTTATTCGTTTTTCAAACCTTCCATAGTTTCTAAGAAAAAATGGGGAGGCGCGAAGCAAAGCCTATGAAGTGAGTATGAGCGCAAGTGCATAATAGGACGTTAATAAGGAATAAGACAAAGTAGTCTGTAAATCAAGAGTTATGGGGAAGAACTCCCCGCACTCTACCGCTCGACCAAAAGGCATGAATCACTAGAATATCTCACCAAGACTGTAAAAAGCTCTCACTTAAACCAGTCTGAAGGACTATTCAATCTATTACTTTGAGCCTAGAGAATAAAGGGAAGAGGAAAAATTGCCCTTGAGGAGAAAGCCAGCTTGACTTCCAAACCTACTAAAAAGGTGCATCGATAGTCAGACGTAAAAGGCTGAGAACCTAAAACAATGACTATTAACCCATTTTATCTTCCAAACCAACTAGTAAGATTCAAGTCTATCCACTTCCTTAAATTCTTTGAGCCTCTTTCGATAATAGAAAAGAACCTTCTTTCTTTACCTTGCTGCTAAAACTAGCATCAAAATACATCAATGAAAGAGGACTACTAAAAAGATTAAAGCCTAAGTTAGTTCAGTCAGAATATGGATAAAAACAAGTCCAGAGGACGACTATCGGCCAAAAAAGGTTTAGTCCTTGGCAATATTAGTGGAATTAAGAAGTCCCACTTTAATTAAAGCACTATGTTCATCTGGTCTGAAGGTTATGAAGTAGCTCGACGGAAAGGAGAAGGGAGAAGCGAAGCGACTTAACATGAGTGCAACGATGAAATCCCTCCTTCAGCATAATCTATTCAATGCGCCTGCCTGTCCTTCGGACGGGATTTTTGACTCCAAAAAAAGACTTATTACTGATCGATGACTTGTTTACTTCTTAATGGAACTAAGACTTTGGACCAAAAAATAGGCATATTGACCCATAAGACAGGGATATTGTAAGTGCATTTATTTGCAGGGGAGCGAGTCCTTTGGCATACATATTAACCTGCTAGTTCTATAGCTCAAAGAATGATCAAAAGAATATTGAAGTTCATTGAGTCCGAGTACTATTCTACGCTGTGGGAAGGCAGAGCGGAAGGAAAGCCTAGCGTCCTCTTTCTAGAAAGCTTTTTTTGTTCTCTTTGCTGTCTTGCTTTTATTCAAAATAGTAGGTTTAGAGCAAGGTTCAAAGAATATTGAACTTTCATTCTCTCTTTTTTTTTTCTCTGAGTTTTGGCAACATAACCATAAGACAAATCGGCATCGAGATTGAGACCAACACCTTGACCTTGGATAAGGTTCTAAACCTGCCCGCGCTTCTTCAAATATCCCAAAAGGTCGGACTATATATTAGTGGTCCTTTGAATATGTTCCTTATCAATGATCTTTGCTCCTCCTCTGGTAAAATAGGAAGGAGTCTTAAAATGTAGAAGGAGGCTTTTAGTGGAATACTTTTAGTGGAAGGCAACTTATATTACATTGAGCCTGCAATTGCGTCCTGTATTTAGCCTTACAGTCGAGCCGCTTTCAATCCAGATGACCAGATCCAATTAGGAGGACTTTTCCACCTTGAAATCAGAAGTCATCTGGACCTCACAATATCCCTGTCTTATGGAGCCTCTTGACTTTTTTATCCATTGAATTTCTGATTTCAAAGTCCTTATAGACGCAGAGGACGAGTCTCAAATTAAAGCTCAAGACGAGTCGTAGTTTAAAGGGTATTTTTCTTTCTTAAGATGGTCCTCCGTCCGGAGGCCCGAAGCGAAGCGCATTTATCCAAGAAAAGAATATTAAAGCAAGGCGCAAAGAATATTGTGAGCCTTTGGGACTCAAAGTAATAGCTATTCAACATGGATAGTCTGGTGGACTTTCTTTATTGATCAAAATCAGTCAGAAGGTGCAAAGAATATTCTGTTTAAGACTCCTTACTATTTTACAGGTGAACATGTTAATATGGACCAAGAATATCCCTATCTTATGGTGCCTGGACCTTTCTTTTTGGATGAAAACTCGTCCTTCTCCTTAATAATTTTGGACTACTAAAAATCTGAAATTCTAGTCCGGAGGACCACAGAGTGGGGCTAAGTATAAGATTGATACGTGAGAACAATGACCTTGTCAGGTCTTTCGCTTAAGATCTTCTGAAAAAAGTATTTCGATGATACCTCTTTTCATATATCAATCCCTACACGAAACCAAGACACTTTTATTAGGCGAGGCTATTATGGGGGACATGTGGATGTCTATAAACCTGTAGGGCTAGATCTTTACTATTATGATGTCAATTCACTATATCCCTTTGTTATGAAATCTTATCCAATGCCTTCTGGTGTCCTAGTTTGGGTGAATAATTTGTCTAGTGGCGTTTATTTGGATACCTTGTTTGGCTTTATTGAGGCATATGTAGTATGTCCTAGTAGTATAGAACGTCCATTTCTACCTTTTAAAGAAAAATCAGGTACTTTAATCTTTCCTACTAGTAAGTTCATAGGAGTTTATTATAGCGAGGAATTAAAGTTCACACGTACACTTAGGTACGAGATAATCCCACTGAGGGGTTATTTGTTTGAGAAGAAGAAGAGTCCTTTCGAGGGTGTAATCAACGACCTCCACAATAGCCGATTAGAAGCTAAGAAAAGGGTTGATGCTCTCATGTCATGGATTTACAAAATCCTAATAATTCTCTATACGACGGATTAGGTATCAATCCGGAAAGTATTATCACTGAAATATGCAATTAAAAGCAATACGAAGAACTTTATAATAAGGATACTTTCATATTTAACAGAAAAGCTCACCGACTATTACTATACTGTCAAGTACTCTATTAATAGTCACATAGTGGATGACCTCGAGTGGAAAGCACCCCGGATGTCTGCTATTTATATAGCTTCTGCTATAACAGCTTGTGATTGGATATACATGTATCCCTACATTTCCCGACCTGACTACTACTATACGAATACTGATTCTATCATTCTAGAAAGTCCTCTTTCGAAGGATTTAATCTCTATCACGGAACTGGGTAAGTTTAAACTTGAAAAGCGTGTGAAGAAAGGAATCTTCTTAGCACTTAAAAGTTATACTTTAACAGTTGAAGATGATACGAGGATTATTAAGCAAAGGGTCTAGCTAAGGACTTTGCGACACCAAAATTCTTTGAACAGCTATTAGCGGATCCATCCTTCTCAAAGGAGATAGTACATCAGGCTAATTTCATAATTGATTGGAAAAAATTTCAGATCTTGAATAAGGATATTATTCCCAAACTTGCTTTACCTAAAAGTAAAAAGAGAGAATGTCTTTGATTACAATAATTTATGGGTAGACACCCAGCCTATAAATGTTCTTCATCTAGGAGTGGAAGACTCTAATCTAATTCTCAGATATGAAGAAGAGAAATAGAAAGAGATGGAGATAGAGAGGACAAATAGGAGAAGCTAATTTGAGTGCCTGAGTGGAATCAAGGGAAAAGACAGATCCAGAGTCTGCCAAGTTCAAGATTGGGACAAATAGGAGAAGCTAATTTGAGTGCCAAGTTCAAAAATTGCATGTAGTGAGCTTCCATTCTCCACACTTGGCATATCACCAAGTAGGTGTCTCACATGTATAAAGCCATTTGTTAATTACATGCAATGTTCTTCCAAGGGTAATATGGTAATTTGACATTTAAAAAGTCAAAAGTCAACATTTTGATTTTTTATCATTTTATCCATCTTGACTAATTTCGATTTCTCGAGTATGAATCCGCATTCATTTTTTCAAAATCAAATCGTATTTGACTTTAAAGTCGGTCAAAGTTTTGAATTTTCAAAGTCAAAAGTAAACATTTTGACTTTTTACATCTTTGACCTTTTTCATCAATTTCGAGCTTCCAAATATGAATCCATATTCATATTTAAATCATATTTAAACATGAAGCTCTATCTTTAGTTATAATCGACGCCTATATCAAATATATTTGTCAATTTCTCTCTCTTTACCTAATTCGAACAATTCAAATTATTTCATCATAATGTTCTGAGTTGATTCCTTATGACCTAGCGGAAAAACCTAATGGACCTATAGATCATGAGCTCCAACAATCTGAGATTAACTAGTAAACTCTTTTAAATCGAGTTAATCAACCTTCGTTAACTAACGGATCATTCCACTAAAATCCCGTAGTTGCACACCCATCACTATAGATATATTTGTGTTCATGTGATATAACCATGATAAGTAAGTTAATCATTCACGGTTGTTCATAACCTCGATTGAGTCAAAGTACCGTTTTACCCCTGAGATTATATCTTTCTCCTTAAGTTCCACTAATCCACTATTGAACATTTGGTTTAAGGTCCAACCTTTAAACTGAATCTCTCTCGAGCTAATGAGAGGGTGGGGCCCCTTGTTCAAGACCTGGATTCAATTTTTAAGGGAACAACCTATCTACTAACCCTAAAACGGGTAGGAGTGAATTCCATAGTGCACCCTATGTCCCTAACTATCCACCCGGTCTTATCCCTGAAATGGGAGGCTTATTGGGTCAGCACCATTGAGCTGCCCTCATCTATGCAAATCTAAAGATAATTCCGTATGAACAGAAATTCATAGTTAGCTCAGGATTAAGATTAAGTTACATTGGATATCTATAAACGAAATAGTCGATTTTATTAAAGTCAACAATGTTATAACCTAAAAGCGACTATTTCTATGGTTCTAGTCTTATGTAAACTCTTTATATAGGATGCCCCCACTTCTATGTCTCTACATGAACGATTTAGGATCACATCGTTTGTACTAACTACAAAGAGGGCCGCATCCATAGTGTCCCCAGAATAAGGTGCCCAACCGTATTCGTATACTATAGACTATTTAGGCTATATACTTGAACTTGATCCACGTTTATGTCTCTACATAAAGTTCAAGTTTACTCAATAATAGCCTTGAGACCTTTGTTTATTGGCTTTAAGATTATAGTATCAATAACGATTTTATTGAGTAGAATATAATTACAAACTACGAGTATTAGGACATAAATTCCAACACTTTTGATACTGGGATCTCCACCTTCATCGATTGGCTTCTAACCTCTAAGCGAGAAGAGTGATTTTAGAGTGATTTTATTAGCGAACTGGAAAGATTCGTAGAATGCGCTGTCTTCCTTTTTGATGATTTGCATGTCTCAGTTCTTCTCACTTTTGGGAGTCAATCCTTTACCTTGATAGTGGCCTTAATAAAGAGAGATCTTACTACCCATAGACCACTTCTTCAAAGAAAAAGAAGAGAAACTGCCTATAGCTCCTGATTTGACCTCCGCCGATCGATAGAGAGCGCTGTCTGAAAGTTATAACTTGAGGTTGCCCATCTACCTTCCTCGGGTCAATCTTAGTACATGGTATGACACCTAGCCCTCTGAAACATCCCTCGATCATTCTTTGACCCTTGTTCATTGATTGCGTATTGATCAAAAGAGCTTGAACTCCAAAGATCTACCCTAACCTATCTTTAGATATTATGTCACTGAAAGGGATCATTCAAGATGGGTTTTAGGAATGGTGACTCAACTGACTCCTTCTCTGTCTTTTCCCTATATGGCTCCCTCGTAAGTAAAGTAAAGTCTTCTTATCCTCAATGAACAAGGACTCGAGCCACCGTTTCCATAGCAGAAGTCACTGTTGAAACCATTAGATAGTTCATTATAGTATTTTAGAAAAAAACTCGGTTTGAAAGCTAAGATTAACAAGTATTTTTTTCCATTAATCAATCCTTCGTTTTTTTGGTTCTCTCATCATCAAATTTCATTGATCCATCGCTCAATATGAGCCTAACGGAGTGGTTCCACAATATTCTTTATGCCTTTAGACCGTTCGAAACACCAATATTTCTTCCTTTGTTATGCCCATATGAACTAATAGATTTCTGGCATTTCCCAATCGACCATTACAATGCGAGTCAAAGGAGTTGAAAGTCGAGCACTCGATAAAGACCCTTTGTGGGAGATTCCATTTCTGCATCAAGTGAGAAGAAAGCAACAACAGGTTGATCGCTAACTCATGAGCCTCCCTTCGGGTGCTTTCTTCATCCATGCTACAAAAGTGGTTGAATTCGTAGAATGTGAAAATCTCTAAAATATCCGGGAAGGAAGAATGAAAGCGGAATCCCCATCCTAGTTGAATTTCTAGATAAATAGACATCTTTGTGAAAGTTATTGTTTTCTTTTCCCATTTTTGGCACACAAGAAGCCGAAAATAGAAATATAGTGCACAACGAAAGGAAGACGAAAAAAGAGAGACTAATCCAGAGACATAGTGCAACAAATGGATACACAAGCAAAACTTCTTTTCCATTTTCTACACATAATAAGTGAATGAAAAAAATATAAGCCACTGCCAAACAAATGAAGAAAGAAAATGACCATCGACAAAGACTAATGATTGCGAACACTTCAAGATCGAACATGGAACAAAATAAAACCACTAATAATGAAGATCAAAGAGAACATGTGGAATGATCGTTTCAATCAAAATAATATGATATTCGGGAAAATAACTCATCATTGGCAGAAGAATAGAAGGAAGAAATATTACCTCGGTCCTACCTTGCTCGGAACCACCAAAGCCACAACCCTTGGTTAGTATCCGTCACTCATTAGTGGAGGGAAGGTCGTCGCGGCCACAAAGGTTAACCGAGCGACAAGGAAAATACAATGAATGACGTTCGAGCGATAACTCCATAGGACAAGCCATGCAAGAAAGCAGCCACTTAGTCAACGAACACCCGACCGAAGATAAGGCATTGGATGCCGTTTATTTCTAAATGTGGCCTGTCAACGACACCCACACCCACGGAGACATCGGAGACCGACGAACAATAGAAAAAATGTGAGGTTGAGAAAATCAATGTGGATCAAAATACCGTGAAGACGATGATGTTGAACGATGGAGAAAAACCAGTGAGTGCCGAACAAGGTAAAAATATCGTAAGATCTGGGGAAGTAGGTTGTGAGAGAGATTGATTTCGGGCAAATAGATTTGGGCAAAATAGTGAGAGAAAAAGTGTGAAGAAGAAGAGAGAACCATTGGTTGGTCGGACGTAGAAGACGAAGCAAATGGACAGAGAATGAAGAAGAGAGGAGGATTAATTCGTTCGGCTGTGAGAGAAGAAGAGAGGAATTCGTTCAGCTGTGAGGAGAGGAAGAGAGAAGGGTTAATTCGTTCGGCTGTGAGAAAAGGAAGAGAGAAGGGTTAATTTGTTAGGCCATGAGAAGAAGAAAGGGAAGAAATAAATGAGGAAGGAAAAGAAGAAAGAAGAGAAATAGAATGATTATATTTGAAAATGGGGATTATATTGGTAAATGAAAGGATTGAGTGGAGAAAGTGGAAGAATGAATGGAGAAAGAGAAGGAATAACGAAGATTAAGTTAGTCCTTTTTCTCCCATTAATTCGTGGGCCAATTCCTTTCCTTTCTTTTCCATCCTTCAAACGATCAAGTATATTTTTGGAACTTTCTGAAATAACAACGCCAAACACCGGATGAATGTGCTACAAAAGCTTAACTTCATTTCACATAACCCTTCCTGCCATTCACACTCTCACTCTTTCATCCCTCCAATTTCTCTCAAAATCTTCTCTCGCCGGACTTCCGTCGACATAGAAAGTAATCGAAGCAACTCCTCAAATGCTGAAGCCCAAGCCATTTGCCGGAGCTAATGTGTTCGTCTCTCGTAATCTTGTCGCTCCGGAGATGTTCGATGCTCTTCACGACGCTCTCAAGCAGAATTCCTCTGTTACGACCCCTCTCAAAACGCCCCTAACGATTATCATGTTATCTCCTCCGCCGATCACGTACGAAACGTCTCATCGATTTCTTGTTCAATTTATATCGCTACTTCGGATTGGCGATGTGTTTATTGGTTGTTGATTCCTGCTTTGAGGCAAAGTTTGAGGATCTTCGCGCCAAGGGATGCAACTTTTTAGTATAGTTAATTTGTAGTTCCGACCTTTTCTTTCTTTCTTTTGCGGAATAGAATTGGAGAGAAATTTTCGACTGGAGAATGAGATTAACAAGAAATTGAATGTCTTGATTAATTTGTGAAATGTTATAGTTACCGAATTGTAGCTAATATTTGTCAGCGCATGCTGCATGTAAGCAGTAGCCAAGTAATATATAATTCACTGCTCTCTCTTTTCGAATAGCCAAACCTAGTTGTTTGAAATTCTCATTTCAGTCCGACGCCTGGGACTTGGTGCGTCGCTGACAACTTGAATTTCTGTTGGGAAGGTCCTCAGTGCGTGATGTCATGTGCAAAAGAGCACAGACCCCTTCCTCAACAGGGTTATACTTGCTGCCCTGCCATGGATAGTGTGAAAATCTTGGCATCCGGTTTTCAGGAAGATGAAAAGGTACGTTGCAAATGTTCCTAGTCCACCCATCTTTTTTCTTATTAGTAATTAGTAATTTTATTTTTGTAGAACTAATGACACAAAGTTGCATTGCAGGTTGAGATAGGGAAGTTAGTTAGTGCAATGGAGGAGTATTGCATACGAAAGCATCACCAGATGTCAGTTTTGTTATCGCGAAGAATGATTTGGCTGCGAAATACAAGGTCGTGTTGCTTGAACTTTCGATTTTCTTGACGTGATATGTATGTGTATTTAGACCATTTCATGAATATCACGTGAATCATAAGATTTGAGTCAATTAAACTCCACAAAATTCATTTTTCAATCAATTTAGACCTTTAATTACGATTACCTTTAAATTGATCTAATTGATATAATTATAAGTTTCACACGAAATTTTTCAAAAAAGAATGATAGAGGGCGTAAATTGATACACTAACAAAAGTCAAGGTTTAAATTGATACAATCTCTAAGGTTTAGGGGTATAACTTGATATTCTCCCTTAATTTAATTGTTAAATGTGTAATAGACTTAATAATGGTTTTTAGTTTTATTCTACCTGAAATGTTATTGCAAAGGTTTTGACAGATACTTTCATATTATTTTCTCTGTTTTCAGTGGGCACTAAACATTTCAAAGAAACCAATCGTGTCATTTTCTTGGTTACAACAATGCTGGATTGAACATCGTGTTGTGCCTCAGGAGGGATATAGGGTCCTTCCATTTTCTGGATTGAATATTTCGGTATCTGGAATTCCTGCAGGTTGTGTTTTATAATATTTTATTTCTTCTCAGAGAAAATTGTTTTCTTGTATTTTTTCTTATTTATATAAATATATTAATTTTTAACATTTATGGTCCTTTTGGGGACATCCGATAAAATTGTGTTAGTTCCATCATTTCTAGGGCTCAGGTGAGCGCAAGGAGATGGAAAAGCATATCTTGCAAAATGGTGGAAGATATTCTGCCGATCTCACAAGAAAGTGTACACATTTGATATGTGATATATCCTTTTTGCATTTTTTTTCTTGACATTAATTTTGATCTTTTCACTTCTTCTTGTTTGAAGCACTCAAATTTATGTGCTGGAAAAACATCTTACTGCAGCTTAAGTTACAGAATAAATGGATATGGATAATAAATTCTAATAAAAAAATTAACTTTGAACAATATGTCTTGGGATCTTTCATAGGGCCTCTATTTCTTTTCAAGTGCTATTATTGGCAATATTTGACCGTAATAGTTGCAACTGCTTTAGTTTGTTTCATTGTATTTTGAGCATTAGTCTCTTTAAATTTTACCGAGGAAAAGTCTTGTATCTTATTTATTTGAAATTGAATCAACACTGATTATATGATTATTAACTCAATCATTCATCATTCCTTCTCTTCCAGTAGTAACGACCCTTCCCAGTGTCAGGCGATTCACTTATGATGATAACTATTCTTTTAATGATCTTTAATGGCTGTATTTTCTTTTCCATATCTCTTAGAACAATCCTAAAGGGATGTGAGATTGACACGAATGAGGTACTGCCTCATCCAAGAACAAAATTGATCACTTTTTTTCCCTTGACAATCTCTCTAGTTTCTAGTTGAGGTTAAGTGATGGGAATGACTAACCACACTCATAAACGTTTATTTGTATGGCCAAGCATGCTGCTTGCATAGACAATCCATTTCTAAATAGTTGCATAGAATGTTTACTTATTGGTATTAAATATTCTTGTTTGAATAAGAGGTTTTCTTTAATGGTTAAGTAAGCTCCTGAAGGTGACAAGTACAAGGTTGCACGAACGTGGGGCCGTATCAATATTGTTACACGGAAATGGTTTGATCAGTCCATAGCCAGAAAAGGTAGTAGTTCGGTTGTATATTTGAAAACCGATATGATATTTGAATTGTTGGCAGTTATTTGTCAAATAATTTTATTAGTTTCTAACTTGTTTCAAATCCTTTTATTCTCATTTTTAATTGATAGGATGTCTTAATGAGGAGTTGTACCCTGTTGGTAGCGTTTCTGGAACTTCAAATAAATTGACAAGGGGTTGCTTGACTGCTCACAATAGCCAAGAAAAGGTTATTGGGAACTTGGAAGTTGTACCGTCCTCATTTCTTGCTGATTCAAAATTCACAGCAGTTGCTGCTCCTGGGTTTTCAGACATGGATGTTGAAGTTACTCTTTCACAGAGCACGTCTATGTTTTCAGACGCTTCTCATTTTATAAATGAGGTTGATGTTGAAGTGCCAGTTGCGATGGGAAGGAATGAAGAAAACACTGTTAATTGTCTTGCAAATGACTTTCAGTCTGAAGAAAACGACCTATATTTGTCAGCATGTAGAATAAAAGTTGTTGGGTTTGAAGCTTCTGAGATGCGGAAGATTGTAAATATGATTCTCAGAGGTGGAGGCTCCCGATACATGTTGTTCAATGACAAATTAACACACATAATAGTTGGAGATCTGTCAGAAATGTAATTATCCTTTTACTTTAATCGCAACATAGGTTTTGTGAACTTTATTGCTTGAATTTGTGAGCTCGCCTGTGCTGTGAGCTTTTTGATTTCATTTGAATGATCTATCCACCTAACTGGAAATTAGTTTTTATCATATTTCAAATGGCAGGGAGAAAAAGGAGGTTAGACATATTGGCACTTCAGGAGTCGTTCATGTGGTTAGATCCAACTGGCTTGAAGATTGTGATCGTCAGAAGGAGATCCCTATTCTTGGTAGACACATGGCATATGATGAACTTATTCCTAAAGGTTTGATATGCAGGACTTGTATTCTAAGCTATCTGTCTTTTGAATAGCAATCTTAAACTACCATCATGCAGAATAACTGCACATTTCATCTGGATGCATGACTAATATTTGTTTGGAGATCCCTAGCTTGTTTGTCTTGTTCTAAATTTTCTGGCTGTTTACTTTGCAGCATCTAGTAAAATGAGCACCATTGTTATGGATCAGAATAAAGTTCCAAATGTTCATCCAATTGTGCCATCAAATGTGTCAGAAGGAAATATTCATGTTAGCATTGGAAAGACGTCAATAGAAGTGGAAAGAATTGAAGAAAAAAGTGAAACAAAAGTGAATGGAGACAGGAAAATGAAATTATCCCAGAAAAGCCAACAATGTGTAGCAAATGGTACAAACAAGAGTCAAGAAAAGATGGGGCGTGATTTCATGGTTTCAAATGGGAAGTCATCATGTGCATTTAAGGGGGAAATATTTTGTGTTTCTAGTTCCTTTCCAGAAGATCGGGTATGTTGTAAAGATTCTTTCCTCTTATTTCAAACAGCATGATTAATGTACACTATGCACTTTAGGTTTTAGATGTATTATTGTGGTAAATAGCATCCATTTTAAAAAAAAACAACAAAGTAGGAGCCCTGTATTCAATATCAGTTGACTTGAGTAAAGAGTAGTTCATTAGTGCTCCAACTCCATGATTTTAAAAGCAAGTCAATGGTGCAGATAGAATTCTAGATCTACTGTTTCTTTAACACTCCGATCTTGTTAAGAGAATGTTATAAAAAAATGGAAAAATGACCTTTTTAGTCCCCAATTTTATAAAAATAGGTTTATTTGGTCCTTGAGTTTTCAAAATGTACTATTTTAATCCTTGAGTTCTTAATGTTATACTGGAGCCTCTCAAAACCAATTTTCAGAAGTTATTCTACCTTAAGAATGTATAAAGTTATATTGGGGACTTTCTAAACCAATTTTTATAAGCTCATAGACTAAAAAGGTGCATGACCAAATGGGTCTATTTTTCTAAACCTGGAGACTAAAAATGTACATTTTTAAAACTTAGGAACCAAACACATTTGTTCTTCAAAACTTGGGGAGTAATTTTCCTAAAAAATTTAAGATAGTGCCAAATGTCATTTAGCATGTGATAATTACGATTTTCATTTTTCATTTGAGGAATATGCCTTCAATTTTTTTTCCATTTTATTTTTGAACACTAACAAACATACATCAACTTTTGACTTCCATAATCCCAAATATTTTTTATGTATATTCTGAGATCATATTTGAAATTCTCCTACTAGAGAGCTGAAATTGTTGAATGGATAAATCAAGGGGGAGGCGAGGTTGTATAAGATCACATGAAGCAGAAAGTGCAGTTCACTGTTGAATGTCATGGTGGGATACCAAGGAGTACAGACGTTCATAGTACATATGTGTCAAGTCATTGGGTTTGATCATGTTTAGAGGTAAGCTCTAATTAATTGTCTTATTTGTGATTTCTGTTTTAGAGCTCTACTATTGGGTTTTGTTTGTGTTTCCCTTCTTGGACATAAAAGTCCACACAAGGTTGAATAGCATATTTTGTTTCATTTAGCCACTGCAAGTTTGGATTGTGTTTGGGTTGGAGCTTTGAATTTTGATGGACTTTAGTTTTGTGTTGAGCCACGCTCTTATAATATGAAGGATGGATACTATTTTTTCCAAAACCAAACGCACATTAGTTTTCTAAGATTACAACAACTGTTCTCCCAGTGTAAAAAAATGTGTCCTCAAACCAACCAAAAGAAGGGGAATATGTGAGCAAGATTTATAGTTAATAAATCATCAAAATTGAATTGGAGTTGGACTCGAGAACTCTTGCTGATGTATAGGAAAAGCAGACAAGGTATGGGAATATAAATTAAAACAACCTTTAGATAAAAAGGGTTGCTACAACTGATCCTACCTCAAATGGCGCTACCAAAATATAGGACTTGAACCTCAGTCTTCTCCCTCGCCCGTTGTTCTCGGCAATGTTAAAGTATCTCAATTCATAGACATTCATCTCCTTGTTTGAAGCAATAACTCAAGGCCAATCTCTAATGTTGTGTTTCTTGAAATTCTTCTTAGCCAAGTATTTAAGATTCCTCTTTGAGAAGTAGCTATTGGAGTTGATGTTGATCTTGTTTTTGTCTTGAGTGACAGTGACTGAGTCACCAAGTGTTTCTACCACCCCAGCTTTGTTGGTGCTCTCAAGAAGAAATGTCTTTGATGAGGTGATGGCCGTGATCTTGTCCTCAACTGGCATCACACAATCAGATGGTCACACCCTTATTTTTTCCCTTTGGGCCACTAGATGCGGCTGGTCCATGACTCATTCTGCTTCTGCTCTGCTACTTGTTTCCCTAACTCTGCATCTGTATAGAACAATTGGCATAAATGGTGGATACTATTAAATTGAAAAATGGAGATTCAATCAGTTCTATCATTTTGACCTTTTAATGTTTAGGGGAAGGTGGTAACATAAATTTACCTTCTCAGACTATCCATTAAGGTTCGTCTGAAAAGAAAAGGGTGGTCTATCTTGGAAAACATATTTGGTTGTTCTCTTTTTTCTTCACTCTGTCTACATTTTGGAAATATGAGTGCTATCATTGTGTGAGAGGTTTCTGTATTGACAAAATTAATTGGAGTTCAACATTTGAAGAAGTCTTTCTATGACTGTCCCTTGAACTCCAAAGGTTTGCACTCCATCCCTGTGCCAAACAAATAGATGCTTCTTAAATATTTTTCTGGAGGAATTGAGAAAGTATTGATGCACGCTTCTGTTAAATGCGTTAAATTACGGCTTTCAAGCCAATTTTGAATGGATAGCTGGAGTAGAAACTGCCAAAAGATGAAATTTGATACTACTGATGATTTTTAATTTTAATTTTATATTATTATTAATTTCGTAACCTAATTATGTTCAATATCTTAAACTGATATTTGAAATGAGAATTGAATATTTATCTTGCTTTTGTTTTTATTTGTTTGCTGACTATTTCAAATAAATTCGTTATGAAGGATGGATGTTTGTGGGATACCAATGGGCACATTCTCTATTCTCCTCTTCCTTGCTGTGTCCCTTTGCCTGGATTTGAAAACATACGGTTTTGTGTTTCACAATATGATGATAAAGACAGAGTATTGTTAAGAAATCTGTGTTTTGTACTTGGGGCCAAGTTTGTGGAGAAGCTGACAAAGAAGGTAACCCATCTAATATGCAAGTTCACCGATGGGACAAAGTATGAGGCTGCTTGTAAATGGGGGAAACAATGCATTACAGCTGAATAGATATATGAGTGTGTGACAGGTACCTTTGCGATTTTGTTGCTTTTCAATTATATATTTTCATATACATGCATATCCTGAGAGAATTCTAGACCCATTGTGTTTATGTTTCTTCTCTTAGATATGGAATGATTTTGTTTGAATACAAAATTTTCAGAGATAGATTGTTTCTCTTGATTTGTATCACCCAAAAGAAGTTACAGCTCAAGACAGAGCGGCAGGCTTATGCACTGTAGGCCAATTTACTACTCAAGCTGCCCTAGTGATAGCCAATGAACGCGTATCCCAGTTTCCTATCCATTCTGCCATTCCGAGAGACCAATCAGCTGGAACTAACAGTAGCTCTATAGGAGCAGCTGAACGAATAAGTTCTACTAAAAAAAAGCGCAAGTTCTTTGACGAAGCCATACAAAAGCGTTCACTTTTTGTTGGAAACAGTTCCACTCAATCTGACTGCAATTTAAATTCCACAAAACGAACTACATCAAAATCTTTTGTAGTAACTTCACACGTTCCTGATGTTGCTTCCGCAATTGAGGACTTGTTGTATCAGACAACTAAGGTAAAATCTGGTTTGACCTTCAATTCCATTACTTCATTCCATTTTTATTTTATTTTTTCCTTCAAATCCTTTTGTTTTCCTTTCTTTTTAAGATTCAAGATCAGAAGTCACCTGGAAAGACTGGCTGCGACAAAAGTGTATCCTTCTATTAGGATTGATGTTTTTTTATGTTTAAACTTTTGGTTTCGTTTGCATTTGGTTTAATCCTTAATGGTACCAGATTTTCTCGCCAGACTGTTCGCTTGTTGGTCAAGACCATTCAGAATCTTCTTCAATTGGTGCTTTATCTAACCAGTGGTCAAAAAGGTAATTTTTGCCATTGTCTCCTTGATCTTCTTATGGAAAGACCATGCTGAATTGGAGTGTTTAACAAGAACGGTCGGTGACTGAAAATTTAGTGAGACCATTCAACAAAGTCATTATGAAAGTCAGTTTATTTTCACAATAAGAGAAAAATATTTTTTTATACTCTTTTAGTATCTACTGATGAATTGCTTCCTAGAACTAAAGTTTATAATTTCTTTCAAAATAGGTTCGTTTGAGTAATAGTATTAATTATAAAACTCAAATCACACCGTTTGCAATGCTTAAAAATCAGTATTCACAACTAAATGCTATCCTTAGCATTAACTTTTTTCATGTGACACTTGCAAAAATGACAAAACAAGTTATAATAATTAAGTCTATAGCACATATACTTTATTATTTGTGAAAATAATAAAATAAAGTCCAACCCACCCATATAAAAGCCTGGATTTGATTATTTTTGCTATATTTGCAAAATCACAAACCTTAAAAACATTTTTGCAAAATGCCTAAACTAATTTGCCATCCAATACAATTTTCCTTTTTCATTTTAGAAAAACCAGTTTTGGAAATAAAGGCAGTAGGTTATTTCTTTAAAAACTAGCCATTAAATATCTATGTATTCTAAGTGGATTTTAGCATAATGCAAGCTTTAGTGTTTTTTCCACAAAGACTATTATATTCGAACACAATTCAATTTTGCCTTTGTAACTCGGTTTCTGAGACCTTTGTGTCTTGTATTTTCTCAGAGCTGAAAGAAAAGAAGATGTCGGCCATTCTACTACTGAAGATGGGACTGTGGGCATATATGATGGCTTTAGTGAAACACAAATGGAGTCTCAGGTGTGTGGCCATTTTTCTTTTTGCCAACTATAACTCTATCAATTATAGTAATTTTTTTTTCAATTGCCACCATTTTTGTCAACTTGATTACAAGAGGACTAAAGAACGAACTACAACTCATAAGATTTTTTATGGAGTAGGAATTAGGGTATTATGGTCAAATTCTTAATATATTAGGATTAGGATTAGTTTCTTTTATTAATTAGAATTAGGATTAGTTTGATTTTAATAGAGTACTTGTCTTCTTGTATTCACAAATTTAAATATTAATAAAATTCTCTCATTTGGTCTACACCAAATTCGTATCGGTATTAGAGCAACCGTTTGGACCAACGTTGATTGCCATCGGTGGAAAATTGGGAAACTTTTCGTGATGCTGATCACAAGAGGGAGCCTTGTGAGTTGTTCTCATTGCTAAACAACACACATCTAACTGGGGAACCCTTAAAATTAAAAAAAGAAGAAGAAGAAATAAATTCATCCTAATTTTGCATGGATGCATTAGTACACATCAAGGAAGACAAAGGTGAAGAAAAAATATAGTAGTTGGCTAGTTGGTATAGGCAAGAAAGTCAAATTTCCTCCCAAATGAAGAATTGGAATTCTGATTCAAGTGATTCAAAAGAAGAATTCTAACACAATAATTTCGCTCTTGCTTGATTTTCTCAAAGAACCTATCATTATCCACATTTGAAATTTGGTTATAGTGATTCTAGCGATTTCAACAAAGATTCTAATGCAGTTTGGAACAAAATAACAAGGATGGACTGTGGTAAAAATATCAAGACAGATGGAACTTGTCTTGATGAACCTTTCTTAACGAGAAGAGGAAAACTGAGAACATGAATGAAGAAGACCTACCTAAATAGCGGCAGGAAGAGGTTTTAAAGAAAAAATCAAGAGGCAATTGGAACTCACAGGAGAGGGATCACAACATAGTTTTCCGAACTCCAAGATTCCAAGAACCCATCCAAGAAGTTCAAGACTCTGGAAATTTTCCATTAAAAAAGGAAGGCAATTTTTTCAGAAATATTATGACCAAGTCCAAGAAGAAAGACAAGAAGATAAAATCCACATACCTTCATTCCGTGGCAATTCATACATAAAAACTTTTCTTGATTGGATAAAAAATGTTGAGAACTTTTTTGATTATATGTATTGAAAGGGAGACAAACAAACACACAACTTTACGTGGAAACCCGATTACTGGGAGAAAAACCACTATATTTTTCATATTATTTTTTGATAAATAATACAATAGGTATGAGGGAGAATAAATAGAATATACAAGGGAATAAAAAAGGAAAAGATTTAGGAATTAAGAAAAATATTCCCATAATCTTTTCATAAATATTTTAAGATTTTAACATTCCCCTTCAAGTTGGGACATAAATATCAAGGAAGGCCCAACTTGCTAACACAAAAGTCGAAGTTTGGTTTGAGAAGCCCTTTGGTAAGAACATCAACAACCTGTTGACTCGAAGGGATGTATGGAGTGCATCTGCTCCCACTATCATCCCCGATCAATCTCAACATGTTTAGTTCTATCATGTTGAACAGGGTTGTTAGCAATACTAATAATGACTTCATTATCACAAAAAAACTTCAATGGTATCTCAGATTCATGATGAAGATCCGACAGGACTTTCTGGAGCCATATTTCCTCACATATTCCCAAACTCAACTTTATATTCGGCCTCAGCGTTGCTCCTGCCCACAACACTTTGCTTCTTACTCCTTCAAGTTACAAGATTGCCCCAAACGAAGGTACAATAACTGAAGATAGACTTTTTGTCAACAACATATCTTGACTAATCCGAGTCAGTATATGCCTCAATGGTTTTTTTGTCTATTTTTTTAAACATTAGTCCTGTACCAGGTGTTGTTTTCAAGTATGAATTTTGTTGACAGCTTCCCTGCATTTCTCATAAGGAGCGTGCATAAATTGGCTGACAACACTCACAGCAAAGGAAATATTAGGACGGGTATGGGATAAGTAAATCAATTTACACAAAAGTCAAACAATGATGCCCTAGACTCGGTTTTTTAGTTCCGTTCTGAAACGTTGAAAAGAGGGCCGATGCTATGGCCTAGAAAGAAACCACCCAACTTAAAACAATGTCAAAGGTCCCGAAAGTTCACATCCTACTGCTGAGTGGTCTCATTCTGAGTAACATTGAAGTTTTTTACCCACAAAAGCCGAAGGTTGATGCCCCTGACTCAGATTTTTAGTTCCGTCCCGAAACATTGAAAAGAGAGCTGATGCTATGTACCAGAAAGAAACCACCCAGCTTAGAACAATGTCAAAGTTTTCGAAAGTTCACATCCTACTGCTGGGTGGTCTTATTTTGAGTAACTTTGAAGTTTTCTACCCACAAAAGCCGAACGGTGATGCCCCAGACTCGGTTTTTTAGTTTTGTCCCGAAACATTGAAAAGAGGGTCGATGCTATGGCCCAGAAAGAAACCACCCAGCTTAGAACAATGTCAAAGGTCCCAAAAGTTCACATTCTACTGCTGGGTGGTCTCATTCTGAGTAACGTTGAAGTCTTCTGTCCACAAAAGCCGAACGGTGATGCCGTAGACTCGATTTTTTAGTTCCGTCCCGAAACGTTGAAAAGAGGGTCGATGCTATGGCCCAGAAAGAAACCATCCAGCTTAGAACAATGTAAAAGGTCCCGAAAGTTCACATCCTACTGTTGGGTGGTCTCATTCTGAGTAATGTTGAAGTTTTCTGTCCACAAAAGCCGAACGGTGATGCCCCATACTCGATTTTTTAGTTCTGTCCTGAAACATTGAAAAGAGGGCCGATGCTATGGCCTAGAAAGAAACCACACAACTTAGAACAATGCCAAAGGTCCAGACAGTTCACATCCTACTGCTAGGTGGTCTCATTCTGAGTAACGTTGAAGTTTTCTGCCCACAAAAGTTGAATGGTGATGCCCCAGACTCGATTTTTTAGTTCCGTCTCGAAACGTTGAAAAGAGGGCCAATGCTATGGCCCATAAACCACCCAGCTTTGAACAATGTCAAAGGTCCGAAAAGTTCACATCCTGCTCCTGTGTGGTCTCATTCTGAGTAACGTTGAAGTTTTCTGTCCACACAAGCTGAACTGTGATGCCTCAGACTCGATTTTTTAGTTCCGTCTCGAAACGTTGAAAAGAGGGTCGATGCTACGGCCCAGAAAGAAACCACCCAACATACAACAATGTCAAAGGTCCCGAAAGTTCACATCCTACTATTGAGTGGTCTCATTCTGATTAACATTGAAGTTTTCTGCCCACACAAGCTGAACGGTGATGTTTCAGACTCGGTTTTTTAGTTCCGTCTTAAAACGTTGAAAAGAGGGCCGATGCTATGGCCCAAAAAGAAACCACTTAGCTTTGGACAATGTCAAAGGTCCCGAAAGTTCACATTCTACTGCTGGGTGGTTTAATTCTGAGTAACGTTGAAGTTTTCTGCCCACAAAAGTCGAACAGTGATGCCCCAGAGTCGGTTTTTTAGTTCCGTCCTGAAATGTTGAAAAATGGGTCGATGCTATGGCCCAGAAAAAAACCACTCAGCTTAGAACAATGTCAAAGGTCCCGAAAGTTCACACTACTGCTTGGTGGTCTCATTCTGAGTAACGTTGAAGCTTTCTGCCCACAAAAGTCGAACGGTGATGCCCTAGACTCGATTTTTTAGTTCTGTCCCGAAACGTTGAAAAGAGGATCGATGCTATGGCTCAGAAAGAATCACCCAACTTAGAACAATGTCAAAGGTCCCGAAAGTTCACATCCTACTGCTGGGTGGTCTCGTTCTGAGTAACATTGAAGTTTTCTTCCCACAAAAGCAAAACGGTGATGTCCTAGTCTCGGTTTTTCAGTTTCGTCCCGAATCGTTGAAAAGAGGGTCGATACTATGGCCTAGAAAGAAACCACCCAGCTTAGAACAATGTCAAAGGTTCTGAAAGTTCACATCCTACTGCTGGGTGGTCTCATTCTGAGTAACGTTGAAGTTTTCTACCCACAAAAGTCTAACGATGATGCCCCAGACTCGATTTTTTAGTTCCGTCCCTAAACGTTGAAAAGAGGGTCGATGCTATGGCCCAAGAAGAAACCACCCAGCTTAGAACAACGTCAAAGGTCCCGAAAGTTCACATCCTACTACTGGGTGGTCTTATTCTAAGTAACGTTGAAGTTTTCTACCCATAAAAGCCGAACGATGATGTGAAGTTTCGGGACCTTTGACATTGTTCTAAGCTGAGTGGTTTATTTCTTGGTCATAGCATCGGTCCAAGAAGGAAAAATTGGAAAATTTGGTTGAGTGTCAAAATGAGAAGCTTTAGGTGTTTAGAGGGTAGGATGGGTTGCAAAAGAAACCATATAACCTCTAAATGATGCTTGTTGGGCAAAAAGATAAAGCTTAATAACCTCCATGCTTAGGCAAGATGACTTAAGAGGTTAGCAAGAGCTTGTCACAAGGAATTTAGCTTGGCGAGAAGGCTCCTTAGAGGTAATCTAGGCGTTTGACTAGGTAGGCGAGAAGGCTTGAGAGGTTACTTTGGGTGAGAAAGTTTGTCTTTGAGAGGTTATGGTTGAAGACCAATACGGGCGAGAAGCATGGCACGTGAAAAGACTTTAGAGGTTAGCATGCGATTGGGGCTTGTCATTGAGCGACAAGACCACACAACGAGGTTATGCGATGAGAGGTTAACTATGCGGCCAAGGCTTTGTGAGATGCCTTATAGGTTAGCTATGTATTTTGAACAACTATGTGACATATTTATGGCAATCAGTTTAAAGCTAATCCAAGTGTCTTAATCTTGTTACATGTATTTTTGCAGCCAAGGAGAATGTGGAGAAGAAGTAGGAGGTGTAATTAGGAGATTAAGAGGTGAGTTTAATCACATAGGAGAATGTGGAGAAGAAGTAGGAGGTGTAACTAGGAGATTAAGAGGTGAGTTTAATCACATATTAGGTGTCAACTCATACTCATTTTCATGCAAGGATTCCTATAAATAGGTAACTTCAACCAAGGGTTTTTCACAACTCACTCATGCAAATTCACTCAAATTAATCTTAAAAGCTCATAAATTGTGTCTAGTTTGTTGAGGAGGGCTTCAGTTCAAGTTGGATGAGAGAAGGTTTCCATTTTTGTTTAGAGAAGGCAAGAAGATCATTTTCAAGAAGAATCTGAGCAAGCTGCATTTCTAGATGGCTATAGAACTCGTCTTTTAAAGTTTTGCTCTAAAATATTGAGGTAAGAAAGCTAAAATATTTTAGAGAAACTTTGTAGAAGGGAATTGTGTCAAAAGAGTTATGGATTTTATGTTAGAAATTTTCAAAGTTGGATCGTGATTTTAGGATGAAAAAGAAGGTTTTGGGTACTAGGTCAGTCTTATGCACGCTAGCTGAGATGGGTGTGATTTAATGTTATAGAGGTTATTTTGGGTCTATTTAACGCACATGGAAAGGCCATGGCATAGCCGAGCGGCAGGGCATGCGCTTAGGCTGTGCGCATGACTTGCGTTAAGAGGTCAGTGTGCTAGGCGACGTGCGCACCACAACATGTGCAAGGTACGCAATGAACGCTCTAGGTAAAAGGCAAGGAAGCGTGTGGCATCCCTCACTGTGAAGTTAGCACGCGACACGTAGCCCACCTCAGCGAGGTTAGCATATGGCAAGGCCCTAGACCATTTGTGCACAATGAGCCCCATCCACCATGTCAATGGACAACGAGGGGCTACTTCCAAGCTGTTTTGGACTATTGTGATATTTTTGGAAAATTTAAGGGAAGTTTTGGATATTTTCATGTTCAATGGATTAATTAAGGATATAATATGAATTTTTTAGATCAGGGAGACTTAAGAGAAATCTTACGACCAAGACTTTATTCATTTATAGTGAGTAACACATTGATTTCAACAATATTTAGTAAACATAGTTTCAAGCTACACAAGCAATAACTTGTGAAATGATTTATAAAGTTTGATTTTCAAGTTATTATTTCAAGTTATACCATGTTTGAATGATTTCATGATTAAGGCCAAGGAAAATATTTCAATGTTTCCAAATGTTTTCTCCTAGCGCGAATATTCCATGGGACCTATTATATACATGTGGTTAACTTCATATTGATGGTATGGTTGACTAGCCTATAGTTTATGGGCCATCAACAAGGGTATATATTTATGCCTTAAAGAAGGAGGATTACAGTGAAAGATGTATCCTACCAACTATTTTATCTACGAACGAAGAGGTTTAATATTAACTGTAGCTATGGAACATTGACTTCAAAAAGCTATGTAAATATTTCAAGTATCATGTTATGAAATGACTGTTCATTGATAAATGTATTTAAGCTTCAACTTTATATTAAACTGTTATTGAAAACTTGTTTTATAAAACTGTTGCTCACTAAATGACAAGGCATATTTGTTATGCAAAAAGTAAAGAATTATGCAGAGTATGTAGGCATGGTCACTATTAAACACAAGTATGTTCAAACATGAAAATTATTGTAAAAGGGTACTTACCGCTTTGACAAAAAATATTTGTAATTTACCCTTTACTCTTATCGTGGATAGGTGCAAGCATGGATGTTGAACCCAAGAAAGTGAGGCTAAGTAAAATTTCTTGAATAAAGGCTTCAAAGAGATTAGATTAGTAACAAAAAGAAAAGAAAAGCATTGAAAATAATTTGGGGAAAATTAGGAGAGACCAAGTATTAAGGGAAAATTCAATTTGCAAGTCAATTCACCATAAAAAAGAATTAAAGGTTGAAACTCAATAAGAAAAGTGAGAAATGAGCTTACGCTATTAATCTATTCTTATCATTGAATCAAAGATGATTAAGAATTGAATCATTCTTAATTAAGAGAAGTTCTTTGATTCAAGATTCTTTACAAGATCAACTTGCTTGATCTTGGAAAAATTTTGATCAAAGTTTGAGAAAATATATGATTTCCGTAGGAGTTTAGTTTAATTATTGCAATATTAACTAAAGCACTAACTTGTTGTTCAAGGAAAATTACGAAATCATTCATAATTTTGCAATTAAGAAATTAATTGGGAATTAATTGTGACAAAAAAATGCAATTAATTTTCAAGAATTAGTGAGAAACAATCAAGAATCAAGTAAATTTTTGTGTACAGAAAAGTAATCCGATTAATTTTACATTAATTGTGATACTTAAGTATTTTGCATACAAAGATTGAATTGTATACTTAACCATATAAGATTTTATCACTTAATCCTTTCCGCGGATTAATTTAAACATCAACTTCTTATTGCGAAGTCTTATTTCAAAATGCCTCCTCTTATCCAAACCGCAAATTTTAAAATACTTTCTATACTCAAATTAGAAATGGGTCTCACATGCTTTGACACAAAATATTTGTGATTTACCCTTTACTCTTACCGTAGATAAGTGTAAGCACGGGTGCCGAACCCAAGAGAGTGAGGCTAAATAAAATTTCTTGAATAAAGGCCTCAAAGAGATGACATTAGTAACAAAAAGAAAAAAAGGGAGAACTTAAGAGAAACTAAGTATTAAAGGGAAATTCAATTTGCAAGTCAATTCACAAGAAAAAAGAATTAAAGGTTGAAATTCAATAAGAAAAGTGAGGAATGGGCTTAGCTTATTAATCTATTCTTACCATTGAATCAAAGATGATTAAGAATTGAGCCATGTTTAATTAAGAGGGGTTCTTTGATTCAAGATTCTTTACAAGATCAACATGTTTGATCTTGGAAGAATTTCGATCAAAGTTCCAGAAAAGAGATGATTTCCATAGGGGATAGTTTAATTCTTGCAATATTAACTAAACCCTAACTTGTTCTTCAAAGAAAATTATAAGTTCAATCATAATTTTGCAACCAAGGAATTCATTGGGAATTATTTGTGGCAAAAAAAATGCAATTAATTTCCAAGAAATTGGCAAGAAGGAATTCATCAAGCAACATTCAACTTCAAGAATTGGTGAGAAACAATCAAGAATCAAGTAAATTTTTGTGTGGAGAAAAGTAATCCATTAATCTTGCATTAATTGTGATACTTAAGTATTTTGCATACAAAGATTGAATCGAAATCTAAAATCAAGAAAGAAATTTACTAGAATTTTGGAAATTGATATAAGGGTTTAAATCTTGATACAAAAAATTGTGGATTCCAACAAAAATTTACATTAAAATCAAGAATGAATCAGACCCTAATTCCATGAAAAATTAAAGAAGACAAATTCTCAAAGAATGGATTAATCTAAGCCCACTTGCCTCAAGAATTTTATCCCTCCATCATGAAGATTTCTGGAATTTTAATTGATGTGGAGAAAATGGCAGAATGAGGGTAAAGATTCTGGAAATTAGGAGAAATTTTGCATAATGGGGGTAATTCTGGAGAAAATAGTGAAATCATTGTTGTGTAATTAGGGGATATTAGGGGTATTTATAGAAAATAATGGAAATAACAACCTCTTGGGCTTGAACTCATCACCTTAAGGCCCAAGAGTGCGTGCATTTGACAGAAATTGGGGAAAATTTCATAAAGTTGGGTATTAATTACAAGTTTGCCATTGGAAAAACAAAGAAAAAATGAATTTGTAGTGGGTGAGGATCGAATGTGGGACGTCTGAGATGCACGGAGCATTAGGTAAAGACATGTGGCAGCAATGGAGAGGTGGAGTTGAAAAGACGTGCCAGCAGGCTAAAGTTTCAATAAAATTCGATTTACTTCGCGTCTAGAAGTAATTGAACCGAAGACGTGGAAGACGCGCACGGGTGAGGCTTAAAATGACGGTGTTTTGGCTTAAGGTAATCTAGAAATAATACGCGTCTGGTGAGGTTCAAACTTGTGACATCCAAGTGGAGCTGATTCACGTGTGTGGGGCTGACACATGTCAAGGGTTATTTACTAAAATGCCTCTAATGCTTAATTTGCCCGTTCTTCTTCGTTTGAACTTCGATTTAGGTGATTTTTGTGTCGTTTTGTTCGTATCGGAGTCTACTTTCATATTTTGTATAAAAATATCAAAATAATGAATATATGCATGACAAGGATTGGGTACAGATTGGGAATCTTCGCGTGTTGAACTTACTCTTGTCAGGCCAACTTAGTTTTTAATCATAAAAGGAATTATTTTGCTTAAAGCAGTACTGTACTTACTCAATAGTTTATACTTTTATGTTTGATATATTTTACTTAGTATTCATGAAAGGAATTTCAAATGGGTTACACTACAATTTAAAAGTATTTTTAAGTTTAAAGACTTTCGTTGTTGAACTTTTCATGTTTTCAAGCAAGGGTCAGTTGAAGTTGTTCTAGAGGTGAATTGCTTCAGCTGATACCACGCCGCATCTCGGGCCAAGCAAACAAGTGCTTGGGGTGGGGGTATGACAGAAAGAGTCAAGCGATTAAAGAGTTTAGCTTTCCAAAGAGATAAGATTTACATCTCAAGGAAATGTCTAATCGCCACTGGCTTGTAACCTACGTGTCAAGTTTGGGTTGGCTGCATGACGAGAGGAAGTAGTGATGTGACACGTGTAAAGCTTGGAAGTGATCTTTGGATATGGGAGGTCACAATAAAATGGGCCAAAGGCCGAAAGAAAAAAGAGTCTTTGTTTGAGAAAAGTTAGATTTTGAAATGAAAATGAAAAGGAGAGTTTCGTTCGGAAAAGTTAGATTTTCGGATGAAAACGAAAAAAGAGAGTTTTTTGTTCAGAAAAGTTAAAGTTTCTAATGAAAATGAAAAGGAGAGATTCAAAATGTTAAACGGCTGGTCAAGGAAACTTCTAGGCGAGAAGAGGAATCCAAAAGTAGAGAAGGAAAGAGTTGAGGTTAAGTATATTTGTGAGTGATAAAATAAGATTCGACGTGATTTCTAAGTTGTCATTTATTTCAAGTCTTTTTTTGCTTGTTTACGAGTTATGAATAAATGTTGTTGGTGATTCATCCTAAACAAAACGAGTACCTTTGTAACTGATGTTTGTTTTGGGTATCTCTGATAAATAGAATATCTGTGAATCTCTCATTAATGAGAGAGATTTTATCGATGACTTCCATAAATAGTTAATGTTTTGTTCCTTCATCAATGCTTATTGTGTGATATTGCTACTACTGTGATATTATGTAAGGAAAGTAAGCTAGGAAGTTGACCTCTCTGTTTACTATTGGTAATGGTCACATAACGAGAGAAGACGAGACCTTTAGCGTGACGCTGGTTGAGTACGAATTGCAGGTCTAGGCAAGTTTGTAATGGGACTCTAGATGAGTATGAATTCTAAGTTCGAGAAAGATTGAATGTGGCGAGACGCTGGTGAAAATCTCAGGTAACTGGCATGACGTTGGTTGAGCTTGAACCCAGATCCAAGTGAGGGAAGAATCCTAGGCCTTAGTAATGAGCATATTTTATGAGATGGCCTAAGCATGCGATGCTTGTGGCGCTTGTTGTATTGATGTTTGAATTGTTTGTACCTTGATACAATGAGATTTACATATAGTGGTGTGACTTTATTATTATGATTCTGTTGTGTTTTCCCTAGAAAGGTTTTCTCAAACTCACCATTCACCAAGTCCTTGACTTATGTTTCAAGTTTTCCCCTCTCTAGGTTGTCATGCGTTAAAGCCAAGAGAAGGATGGATATCAGGCCTTGTAGCCAGTTAAAGAGGGAAGGCAGAGTTACTCTATAGCCTTATGCAGCCGACATGATGGTCGTTTCAACTTATCTCGCGTCTAAGGTGTCGGTTGACAACTGTATCGCTCCTTAGTGTAGATGGCCCAACTCAGATGGAAAGTGAGTGCAATACTCAGGTTGATAAGGCCAAGCCTATGAAACTAGAGAGCCAGAGAGCTGAGTCAAGGAAAGAAAGCCTAAATGTTGTCCACAAGGTTGATGGTGGATGGACGATCAAGGTGAAGGATAAAGTGTCACCTTTACACTTCTAAGTACCGCCAAAAGGAGCAGCGTTTGACGGTGTAGAGAGAAAAGGGTCATTAAGATCTACTCTCGAGTTGGAACGTTGATGACTCAAGGGTAAGGGTTGAAGAAAGAGGCCTCAGATCTTTGAAGATCTTGGCACGAAAAGCTGCACCTTGGGTGGAAGAAGAAGAATGATAAGAAATTAGCTTTCATCTTGGTAGTGTGAACTGGGGTTTTTTTTTTTAAGAGTTGGGATCAAAGGCACTATGGTATGACGTAACATTAAGCAAGGATGCATTGCAGGCTCTACTATGGAGGTTGAATACGTTGATGCTGGCGAAGCAATAAAAGAAACAGTTTGGCTCAAGAAGTTGTTCCAAACAGGAACTTCCCCATCACTCTATATTGTAACAACAGTGCGACAGTAGCCAATTCTAATAAACCTTACAGCCACAAACGAGGAAAACACATAGAGACGAAGTAGCACCAGCTGATACAAGAGATTGGGCAATGAGGGAATGTGTGATCATAACCAAGATTGCTTCAGAGCACAAAATTGCTTATCCGTTTACGAAGACTCTCCAAGCTAAAGTGTTCAAGTGTCACACCCCAATTCGATCATCTGCATGCTCGACACGAGATGTGGCATGAAGCCAACCAATGTCATTCCTCTTTTGAACAACACCAGTTGACCCTGACTACTAATCTTTTTCTTTGTTAAACGATTTGAGTAAAATAAATACTACGCAACGAAAATACATGAGAAAAAAAAAACAAAAACAGACTTTACTACATAACCTTAAAAGAAGTCAAGGCTAAACGTTGTTAATTACATATATCCCTTTAGACTAAACAGAAACTACATAAGTGAACTAAACCTCAACTAAATACACCACAAAAGTACCCTAGATATTGACTAACAACATCAAAACTAATGTACATGACATACAGATCTCTAGAACTAACCCTTAGCAAAAAAAACTATTAATAACTTGGCACAGCAGACTGAAAACACGATTAGGCTCTTGGATCACGATCTCTACCTGAAAAGTGGAAAAACATTTGAAAGAGTGAGCTAAATAGCCCAGCGAGTGAAGGTTTTGTAAAACATAATTTTAAAATAAATAATCTTTTAAACTTTAAACTTTGCACAAATAAATTATAAACATAACATAATATAAAACCTTTAGAACTTCCATTCATTTGCTATACCACATGAAGTATGATATTTACGAGGCAGAATCCAGGCATCAGTAGTGCTCCATCTCGTTATAGCTACAATGAGGTAGGAAACCTACAGATCTTCATCCCAAGGGATGGCAAAACTAGATATCATATATGTAGAACTCTCGTCTTATGAATCTGTTCCAGTTATAGGAATCTAGGTATCTACGGAATACCTTCATCAAAGGAACCTCTGTGCACAGGCCATATCCACCCAAAGGGTTGCTATATATATATATCCAATGGTATGGTCTAAAACATTCTAAAATCATTATTTTACTTAAATACTTATCATAAACATACTTACTTTGTAATTCTCATGAGTAAATTCATCAAGAAATACATGTTTGTCAAATACTTCTAAACACGTGCTTTGGAAAGATTTTATAAATTAGTAAACTCAAATATTCATACATCAAACCATGCTTTAAAACATTTGATAATAAATCTCATTTATAAATCAACTTTAAATTCATTTTTGTCACTCACAGATAGAAGCTTAGACCTTTGGTCTATAAACTTGCCCAATCTCCTCTTGACCTGAAATAATGGGAAATAATTCCATTTAAGTCCCTTTAATCATAAAACATAAAAAATTTGCTTAAAATTTTCCAATATATCAAAAACAGCCCAAAAACACTCATTTGGCATGGTTAGTGCATAAGGGGTGGACTACAGCATAGGCACACGCGTACATGGCTTGGGCAGGTCTGCCACGTGCTAACCTCACAAGAGGTTTGCCGCGTGCACCCCATGCTTCTCGCGTTGTCCCTCGCGTGCGCAAGGCTTACAGTATGCTTTCTTGGTCTTGCACATCTTTATGCGCCCAACATCAGCCCAAAACGCTACACTAACCTCTTTTAACACAAAATGCACGCCCAACTCACCTAGTCTTACGGCCAACAACCTTTTCTGCCCAAAAAAACATTTTTGGCCAGAACTTTATGTTGGGATTTATGTCCTAAAACTCGTAGATTGTAAATATAATTCATTGATCTTATTAATAAAGTGTTATTATTGTAATAATTGTTATTGATTATATTATTAGTTTTGTCTTAATAACTCAGATCCAATAAACTAACATCCTAAGTTGTTTAATGAGTCTTGAACAATATGAAGAGACATACAGAGATCAATGTTCGAGATCAGCTTAAAATGGTCTATAGCATAGGAATAAGACTGGGTACTTTATCCTGGTAACACTATGGATATGGCTCACTTTGTATTTGATACAAATACAATGATCCAACGAGTTCATGTAGTTGACATGCGAGTGGGGGTATCCTATGCAATGAGTTTGCATAAGACCAGATCGCGAAATAGTAACCACTAGATGTAACTCTGTTAACTAGTTAGGTTTCTATTTCACTAGGATGACCTAGGTAACTTAGTCTTAATCCTGAGTGTATTATGAACTCCTGCTTGCAAGGGATTGTCCTTTGATTTGTACGGGTGAGAGTGGCCAGATCGCAGACTCAATAAGCTTATCATTTTGGGGACAAAACCGAGTGGGGAGCTGGAAACATAAATACACAAGATGGAATTCACTCCTTCCCTACTTTAGGGTAAGTAGATGAATGTTTTCTAAAATGGTGTTTCCAGGTCTTGAACAAAGGGCCCTACCCTCTCAAAGGCATGAGAGGGATTTCTGTTTATTGGTAGGACCATAAACAGGTTGTTCATTGAAGGAGCACTGATATTTAAGGATTAGAGGTAACCCATGGGTAAAACGGTAAATTGACCCAGCTGGTGTTAGAACACCCATGAAGGACTAACGTACTGTTATTGGTCTATATCCGTGGACACAGAAATATATCTACAGTGAGAAGAGTTCAGCTATGAGTCTTTAGTGGAGTGTACACACAATTAACGAATATTGATTAATGTGGTTAATGAGTTTAGCCAATTAATCTCATATTGTTGTAGCTTTTGATCTGTAGGTCCATTAGGTCCCCTTCCTAGCTCATAAAGGACAATGGGATTTATTTATATTGGTTGTAATTTGAAATGTTCAAATCTAATTTGGGAATTAGTTTAATGTATAGTGATACATTATAATATAAAGTTTATCAAACTTTATTATATAAATTTAATTTTGGATATGATTCAAAATTAATTTATGAAAGATAAAATATTTGAATGAGTTCAAATATTAATTTAATGTGAATTGGATTTATATTAAAATTATTGATTATGAGAGAAACTTATATTTGAATAATATTCAAATTTAATATAAGATATTTAATTTAGCTATTAATTAATTAGAGAATTAATTAATAGTTTAGTTTTATTTAATTAAATCTATAAGATATTGCAGAGATATTCATTCAAATAAGATTTGAATGAAATATAATTAAATATGATTTAATTAATTATATTAATATAAATCTATAAGATATTGGAGAGATATTTATTCAAATAAGATTTGAATAAAATATTAATTAAATATGATTTAATTAATTATTAACTAATTGGTTAATTGTTAATTAATTAGTAGATTTGATAATAGAATATCATGATTCTCTCCTACTCCTTCTTATTCCAAGAAGGAAAGAGAATATCTAGAAGAAAACAGTTTTTTTAACCAAATTCATCAAGAAAAAAGACAAAGTTTTTTCTCTCTACAAAAAGAAAAGAGTTTCTCTCAAATATCTTTAAACCTTTTCCAATTCCAATTGGTTCCCACAAACCAATCTCATCCTAGAGCATAGGAAGGTATCCGACGGATGGTGTCCCCAATTCAGTGATTTCTAGATTCAGAGACGTCATCGAAAGTAAGTTCTCTGTATTTTTTAATTGAAAACCATGCTTAGTTTTTATTTAGAATTTTGATTCTAAAATTTTTCCAATGTACTGGTATTTTAAGATTCCCAAATTAATTTGAGTAACGATTCTTTAAATTCTTCCACTGCCATAGGGCTTTTATCCCTTCACTTTACTTTTACCTTAGAGCTTAATATCTTAAAATCCAAAACTCAAATGAAAATATTTTCTTCTATAAAATTATTGCAAATTGTTTAAACATTTAGCCAACAACTCTTCGTAATGACTTCTGTAGCCTCTTTGAAGTTTACACTACTCATAATTCTCCTGAGAATGACACTTATCTCTTCTTTCAACTTAAACTCAACCTTCCCTCTCTCAAATTAAACCAGCAGCCCCGATATAGAAAATAGATTCAATTCGTGATCGTTTGAGACAAATTTCAGCCTAAACGCACGAGTGGTTTGGGATAAATGCTCATCTGAAGTGATCTATTTATACTAAAGGTTGCATGAATCTTTATTGACACCTCCTACAGCCAAAATTCAACTTAAGCATGCAAGGACACCTAGAATCCACTTAATTGACTCCACATCTTCATCATCTCGCCAAAATCCACTCAAAATGCTCAACCAAAATGCCAAAGTGTCAAGGATGTGCCAAAACGCATAACCAACCTCTATGGTCTTCATCGCATAAACTTGTGATAACGTGTAGATATACATATTATATAAAATCTTTTATTAGAATAATGAGGTCAAAACGCATAAGAAGATGATCAAAACGTGTAACTTATGTTGTAGATACATAAGTATTTTGAAATACATCTTACATAAGTATCTTGCCTGTTTTACGCCATTGACATGTATAAATGCAGGATAATGAACAAAGAAAATAAACTATTGAATCGCAGAAGACATCTCACGCAAAGACTACACGATGGGAACTCATCGAGCGATTAACATCTCTAGGCGAGGAACCACGTCATCACGCAAGGAAGAATCATTAGAAGACAAGAATGGTAGTTGGAGTGATGTGACCTCATAGGACCAAAGTCGGCGTTGACAATCTTAGAGGATTAGAAGTTCCTCACCTAAAGTTGCCTATAAAAGTATTTCATCCCCACCAAGAGAAAAATGAGGGACCTTTATGGGCCATCTGGGATCTTAATGGACCAAAACCTAGAGCGTTGGTGGTAAGGATTAGCCTCACCACTGTTTGTATAGCACTCCTTCATCTTCTCCAACCAGATTGTAACGCGAAGGCTTAGAGTTTGGAAGGAGAATAGTCCATCCCTCATCCCCCTAACTTGTAATTCACTTTTCCTCTTCTTTCCATTTTACTTTTTCTTTACATTGTATTCAATTATATTGTACATTAGTTGAAGGGCCTTCATTCTTTAATACAATGTATCTTTATACACTTTTCAATCCATCCATGCCTCTATTGTTCATCTGTCTTTATGTTATTTGTAATTTAGGTTTATGATGTGTTCTCAATAAGTAATATTTATTTATACCGCTTAGTGTGTTAGTTGAGTTACATTCTACATTTGGCTAGTGCATGTCACCAACTACCCGAGAGGGTGAGTAGCAAGGGCATAGCTAACACACGTAAGGAAGAGTTTTCTCAACCTTGCGAGAGGATTTCCTTCATTTGTATCTTGAAAGGCGAACAAGTGTGGACTAAGACACTGAGAGGTTGTTATTCTTAAACGTGAAGCACTCTAAGTAGAATAAATAAGTATTTCTCGATGTAAACCATTTAGCCAATTTTAGTCATTTGGATTCTAAAAGGAAACCAAGTGTAGTGTCCAATGACTCTGACAGGAGCACACGTTAATCATAAGATAGTTTGGTGAGTTATATCACATTGAGGTGGTCATATAGCTTATTCGCCTAATAGCATGAGACCTTCCTTCACCGCCTTCCTTATGCAAGTTAGTTTGCTGAATCTTCCATCTTGCCATAATTTCTTCTCATGTGCATGAGTCTCTAGGTGTAAGTAAGTAACTTTAGTTCTTCTATTATTCTTTTACTCCATTGTCATAACACCTAAACGATAAGTAGACCCTAGAACTAATGTCTTGAACCAAACCTGTTGTTCGCTTGCACTTGGGTGAACAGTAGGAAACCTTGTACTCAACAAGGACTTAGCTATTACGCAATGAAGAAGTACATAGTGAGCATTTTACATACTATGATCATTACTCATGACTTATCGCATAGAATTTTAATCGCACAATATAGAAAGATAAAGTGAGCATCTTACGCACGACGAACCTACTTCGTGACGTATTGCAATTGTATTATACAAAGGCAAAACTAATAAGTCCTAGTTGTCCTAAACAAAAACAAGCAACTTGGTGCCTAACTAACCTCTCATCACATAGCCTTGGCTGCCTAGTGCCTCTAGCCTACTAACTTCTAAGCCTCTCGCATAGCCTTCTTTCTGTTGTCTTGTCGCCCAACAACAAGCCCCAATCACATAGCTAACCTCTTAACAAGCCTTCTCGCCAAGCTTAAACGTAACACTAACCTCTAAACCATGTCTTTTTGCTCATCTTAAATGCCCAAAATAACTAGAGGTTATTTCTTCTTCATTTTGGCTGCCTACCAAGGCCAAACGCCTAGGCCATGGAGTTAGCCAAATTTTTTCCTATTTTCTACTTAACTTTTCTTAACTCTTAAACCACAACTACTTAGCCTTCCTTGTTTCCACCTATCAAGATATGATTACCAAGTCACTTCTCAAGCTTACTTTTCCATCTTTACTTCACTTAAAACTATTTCTTTCAAACTCTCGAGAAGATCCAAGTTCAATAGGGTTCGGGGTTTACATCGAGCGTCATCTAGAAACTCTAGGTCTGCGAGATATATGTTGGAATTTATGTCCTAAAACTCGTAGTTTATGTAATAATATTCTATTCAATAAAGTCGTTATTGATACTATAATCTTAAAGCCAATAAACTAAGGTCCTAAGGCTATTATTGAGTAAACTTGAACTTTATGTAGAGACATAAATGTGGATCAAGTTCGAGTATATAGCCTAAATAGTCTATACTATATGAATACGGTTGGGCACCCTATTCTAGGAATACTATGGATGCGGTCTACTTTATTGTTAGTACAAATGATGTGTTCCTGAATAGTTCATGTAGAGACATGGAAGTGAGGGGCATCCTATGTAAAGAGTTTACATAAGACTATAACCATGAAATAGTCACTTTTAAGTTATAACACCGTTAACTTTATAAAACTAACTATTTCGTATATATCCCTTTGTAACTTAATCTTAATCCTGAGCTAACTATGGACTCCTGTTCACATGAGATTATCCTTAGACCTGCATACGTAAGGGCAACTCATTAGCGCTAGCCCAATAAGCCTCCCGTTTCAGGGGTAAGATTGGGTGGATAGCTGGGGACATAAGGCATAACACGAAATTCACTCATACTCGCTTTAGGGTTAGTAGATAGGTTGTTCCCTTAATGACTAAATCCAAGTCTTGAACAATGGGTCCCACCCTCCCATTGGTTCGAGAGGGATTCGGTTTAGTGGTTGGACCTTAAATCAATTGTTCAATAATGGATCAGTGGGACTTAAGAAGCAAGATACAGTCTCGAGGGTAAAACGATGCTTTGACCCAACTGAGGTTATGAACAACTTGTGAAGGATTAACTTACTTATCATGGTTATATCACATGGACACAAATATATCTATAGTGAGGGAAGTTCAACTACAGAACTTTAGTGGAATGACACGCGTTACACCACAACACATACGGCTTTTAATAGCCTATCCTCATAGCCCATTTTAAATTGGGCTATTGAAAAGATATATATATATATAAAAGGAAAAAAAAAAAAGAGAAATCCCGCCCAAGTACTTTTCCCAATTTTTTTATTCTCTTTTCCCCTCACACACGATTGAACTATCTTTCGACTGCCCTCACGACTGAACCTCTCTTTCGACTCCACTCACGACTAACCTCTCTCGACTGCCCTCACGACTGCCATTCATCTCTTTTGCGACGATCCCATCCCACGCGGCGGCGACGGCCTGATCTCCTGAGCAAATCCATCCGTGACCAAACCCATCTCTGAAACTATTCAAACGATGACGACGGCGATATTGGAATTACAAGGACGATTTCTCATCTCAAACGACGAGGAGAGCAATTTGGTATTCAAGGACGACAACGTCTACCCTCTCACGGTGATTTATCATCTCTATCCATGTCATCACTCTGCTCGTCGTTGCTTTGTTCATCAAATTGACCCGAAGAATGTAGATAGGCAACCTCAAGCTTTAACTTTCAGATAGCACTCTTAGTCAGATTGACTCGAGGAAGGTATAGGTAGTTTCTATTCTTGTTCTTTGAAGTCTCTCTACTCCCTGTCTCTGTCAACTCACCATTGTCCACATGGGTAAGGTTGAACTTATTTTTTATTTTTTTATCGTAATTTTGATATGGTTTATGCTTGAAAGATTATGCTAATACCTTTGTTTGAGTGGGTAATATGGGAAGTTGAATCTTGATGAGCCTTTGAGTATAATATGCAACTTGAGAATGGATCAGAACTGTAATGGAAGTACAAATTAATTTTTGAAAAGTTTGAGTTTAAAAGTGTAAAATCAAAGTGGAACTAATTTTTAAAGTTGAAGAACCATCATCAGTATTGCTTCCCCATGAATTCCTCCCTCCACTATTATTTCTCTCTAAAAGAAAAAACCACCAAAAAAGAAAAGAAATCTTTTTTAGGTTTTTAGCAAAATGGAGGAACAAACACAGAAAATCAACACATTTGAGAAAATTCTAGAATTGGGTTTTTGTTTTTGCTGACAGAAAAAAATGGTAGGAGAAAAAAGAGAATAAATAAGAGACAGAGAGGTAAGAAATTAGGGGAATCGGATGTTGAATATAAGTAAACTAATGAGACAATTTTTTGTCTCAATTTAAGACGGAACATCATGATAAATCTGCAACAACGTTCAACATTCTTTCATTTTTATATGATCTTTTCTTTTTCTTTTAATGAAAGTTTAGATCCTTAAATTATTCATATTAAATTATTCATATTTGATAGATGCAAGTTTAATGGGTGCAATTTTGACGCTTTAAAAATTTTAGTGGATGTAATTGCAATTATGCTACTATACAGATCACACTGATGAAAAAAAATTAATTTTGAGAAACAAAATTTAAAGTATAATGTAAGAATAATGTTGAATAAATCTTTTATAGGGAGAAATGATTATTAATATTAAGGAAGTCTTTAATTTTTTTTATTGTAGTTTTAGAGGTGTAGTGGTTCCATATGTTATATAGAAGTTTTTTGAATATGTTGTTTTCAACTATTGTTATATGGAAGTGTTTTATGGATATACAAGTATTGGTTTGTGTGTTTATTGAAATTTTATATATATAACTACCTATAGAATGAATCGAAAGTGTTGTATTGTTGTTTATGGATGAACACATTTTTACCTATATTGTCAAATCTTTTATGTTTCTTATTAGGTTTTTGAAGGGGCGGGTGGTCCAACATGTGATGTAAAAGTGTTTCCAAGGATGTGTGTGTAGTGTTAGTAATTTTATAATATTAATGAGTTTTCCAAAGAAAATGAAGACAGGAACAGAAGTACCATAGATACAAGCTCCAATTGATCCAATACTCATTAGAACATAATCATGAAAATCAGCAAATGCAAATAACTTATAAAATGCTACTTTATTATTATTTTTTTCTGGTTTCTTATTCTTCTTCTTCATCTTTTCTCCATCCTTTTCTTCATCATTCTTCCTCTTTTTCTTATTATGTTCTTTGTTTTCTTCTTCACAACGTTCATGATACGAAATTGAAGATCCATGGTTCCTTATTTTTTCCCCCATTTGAAAATTGATAAATTAGAGAAAAATGGAGAGAGTAAATTGATAAAGAAGAGGAAGAGTTTTCTCTTTTTTACTTATTAGTATTAAATAAAAGCTAATTTTGTATTATAAGAGCTGGTTGGGAGGTGGATAGGGAGCGGGGAGTTAGATGAGTACGTTAAATGCTCTTCTTTTATATAATTATATATGGTGTGCGAGGAAGAAGAAGAAGACATTAATATCTTGTGATGGGTAGGTTGTTGTAGTTGTTATATAAATGTTAAGTTGCTGTTGTGTGATGAGAAGACCCAACTGTGTGTGTCTTTTTAAAGTTTCAAGTCAAATCAATATCCTTTCCATTGTAAACACCCTAATAATATTCAAAATTAAATTTTCTCATCTGGGTAAAGGATTTCTTTTATTACATACATATAAATACATGAAATATAACTTTGCCTTTCTTTTATTAGATATGCAAAATTGCACCTATTCGAGGAGAAGCTAAAGTTTGGCAATATATAACAACTCTCAAAAAGAGGATTTTCTTGATTAGTGACCGTGAAACTGTATTGTGCTTAAGGGAGTGGTATGTTTTTTTTTCTCATTTTCTTGATTTGTACTGCCTTCTGGTTCTACAATAACCATATAGATTTTTTCAACTACTTGGTATGGAAATTACCCTTTTGAGATTAGGTGCTTGTGAGATCCATGTGGAAAGATGAAGCCACAATTATATATAAAGGTAGTTAGGAATGAGGCATCGAACTATAAACAAAACCCCTTAATTATTAGCATTCATTCTAAGGTCTATGGATATCAACCAAGAATGATGTTTAGCAAGAAAACTTAGAAATAATAACAAACAAACCAATTCACAAAATCTTTTAAACCACTAGTATAAAACCATAAACCTTCTTCTATTGGTGGCATTGTGAACATGAGATTGTATAAACAAACAAATATATGTCTTATGGTTTGGTTAAGCCTTGTTTGGTTTGCTCTGTGTTGCTTATGGTTGTGAATCTCACTATGGCTTCTCTTTGAGGTTTAATAATAATATAACATGGCTATGTTGTGGTCTCTATTATTTCTTTTAAAGAAGTGGTCTTTTTGCTCTCTGTTCTCGTTTCTTACTTGACTTTCTTTGATATTCTCTTTTCTCAAGTAGTGCTTGTTAACCAAGTCATTAACGACTGAACTGATCATCGAATTAAGATAACCAACATCTAAAAAATGTTCAACAAAGATTGGGTACATTTAAATCGGTATGAAAGTAACTAACCATTAAAATTGAGTTATCCATTAATACATATTTAACTAAATTAAATTTATTTAATAGTGCTACAAGTGAGTATATGGAAGGAGCATGGAATTTTATGCAAGAAGAGAAGAAAAATAAGCCAAATGCCTATAAATTTGTGTCCATGTAAAGACTGTAGAAACATGAGACATTGTGATTTTGAAATCATATATGAGCACTTGGTCATTAAGGGAATGGACCCTACATATAACTTTTGATACCATCATGGAGAAGTATGTGAAGAAGATGAAGTCAAGAATGAAGTTGATGATAGTTTTATGTTTGAAGCAACGAACTTCTAAGAGAGAACATATATGGGAGAAAAGGACACCATTCATAACCATTCTTCATCAAGGAAGGAAAATAATTTTCTCAAAAGGTTGAAGAGGCAAATACGCCATTATATGATAGTTGTACAAAGTATACAAAGATGTCAGCAGTTGTAGCATTGTACAAACTGAAAAATTTTAATGGTTGGTCAAATACAAGCTTCACTAGCCTTTTAGGGCTTTTGCATGACATGCTCCCAATGAACAATGTTATTTCAAGGTCTATTTATGAAGTTAGAAAATTGTTTAAGGACTTTGATTTAGGTTACCAAAAAATTCATGCATGTGTTAAAGATTGTTGCCTATTTAGAAATGAGAATGAAAAGTTAAAAAGTTGTCCTCATTGTGCTAGTTCAAGATGGAAGATTGATGAACGAACAAACCAAATCAAACAAGGTGTGCCCGCAAAGGTATTGAGATACTTTCCTATCATTCCACGACTTAAACGGATGTTCAAAATAAATGAAGTTGGTGAAAGTTTACGTTGGCATTGGAGCCATAAAAGTACTGATGGAAAGATCAGACATCCAGTTGACTCTGTGTCATGGAAAACAATTGACAAAAAGTGGCCCGAGTTTTCTATGGATCCACGTAATCTTAGGCTAGGCCTTGCTACAGATGGGTTTAACCCATTCTCTAATTTAAGCAGTCGATATAGTTGTTGGCCGGTCATGCTTGTTACTTACGATCTTCCTCCTTGGTTCTGCATGAAAAAAAGAAAACATAATGTTGACATTGTTGATTCCTGGTCTAGACAACAGGGAAATGATATTGATGTATATTTATAACCCCTTGTAGAAGATTTACAACTTCTATGGAAAGGAATACAAGTTTATGATATTGTAGGTGACACACATTTCAATTTGAGATCGATTCTTATGTGGACTATAAATGATTTTCCAGCATATGGAAATCTTGTCGGGTGCACTACAAAAGGTAAATATGCATGCCCAACATGTGGAGATAGTACTCGTTCTTATTGGTTGAAACATATTAAAAAGTTTGCATATATGGGTCATAGACGATTCTTGTCAAGGGCTCATCCATATCGAAGAAAAAAGACATGATTTGATGGTAAAATTGAAGAAGAGTTACCTTCCAAAATAGCTACAAGCAGTGCAATTTATGCCCAACTTGAAAATTTTGATAATTGTTGGGGAAAACATGAAAAGACCTAGCAAAAGTCATAGAGAATCGTCCAATCAAAGGTGGAAGAAGCAATCAATTTTCTTCGATCTACCATATTGGAAGGTAAATGAACTTGAAGTTTATGATGTATTTTATTACATTTTAAATTATTATGGTTCGAACTACGTCATAAACGATTTGAAACTTTGATTGTCTAGGAATTACCAATACGCAACAACTTGGATGTCATGCACGTGGAGAAGAATGTATGTGAGAGTATTATAGGTACATTATTAGATATAAATGGAAAGTCAAAAGATGGAATTAATGCAAGAAAAGACTTACAACTTTTGAAAATTCGTCCCGACCTGTATCCTCAAGACCGTGGATGAAGACCTCATCTACCTTCTGCTCCACACACATTGTCAAAGTATGAGAAGAAATTATTTTGTTCAAGGTTGTACAAGCTAAAGTTGCCTGATGGATACAGTTCAAACATTTCGAAGTGTGATCATTAGATGAATGCAAAGTGATGGGGTTGAAGTCGCATGATTATCATGTGTTGATGCAACAACTTTTATCTGTGGTGCTTAAAGGCTTGGTCCCAAGAGGTACAAGACATGAAATATACAGGCTATGCTCATATTTCAATAGAATTTGCCACCGTATAATTGATAGAGAGGTTATGTTGGATCTTGAAAAAGAAGTGGTGGACATTTTATGTCTTCTTGAAAGGTACTTTCCTCCGTCATTTTTTTATATAATGACACATTTGGTAATTCATTTGGTTCATGAAGCTTGCATATGTGGACCGGTTCAATTTCATTGGATGTACCCATTTGAAAGGTACATTTCTTTGATCTAATAATAATTATGGCTTTTTTGTGTACTAAACAACTTTTATTATATTTTAGATACATGAAGGTATTGAAAGGTTATGTACGAAACAAAGCACGGCCAGAAGGGTGCATTGCAGAATGTTACTTAGCTGATGAATGTGTTGACTTTTCAAACAAGTATTTTAAACAACAAGTTGAGGTAATGAATAGTCAACAATGTAATGAAGAATACCAAAACGATGTCATCTTAGAGGGTCGTCCTACATCTTCTGGAACTTCAATTGAACTATCCGATGATGTATTTGAGAATGCACATCGATATGTCTTATTCAAAACATTGATGGTGGAACCATTTATAGAGAGATATAACCCTAAACAATATAACTTATAGTAATCTAAGTCTATTATTTAACGATTGTTTATTTGGACAGGATGCATATGAATGAACTTATGGTTTTAGATAGGAGACTAGAAAAAGATTCCAATCTACTTTGGAAGATTCATACAGAACAATTTCCATTGTGGTTGAAGTCTAAGGTGATACTGACTAATTTGTAAACATCCTATCAAACAATGAATATATAAAACCATAAGATACTTGAACTAACAAGTAGATATGTTTATTCTTATCAGATTAAATTAGATTCATCCGTTGAAGGTTACTCTGACTTGTTAAAATGGCTTGCGAATGGACCAAGAAAGAATGCAATGTCTTACACTGGATACATCATAAATAGGAAACGATTTCACACAAAGTATGTTGAAAAATCAACTCAGAACAGTGGTGTTGTTGTAGATGCTACAACATTATGTAGATCTAGTGCCAAAGATAAATCTCAAGTTATGGATGTAGTTGCTTATTATGGAGTGTTACAAGAAATCATCTTGTTAGACTATTTTGTCTATCGACTTCCAATCTTCAAATGTGATTGGGCAAATGTTTGCAATGGAGTAAGATATGAGGAAGGATTCACTCTGGTTAACTTACATCAAAGTCAAAGCAAGTTTGTACGAAAGCCTTTCATATTTGCCTCGCAAGCCAAACAAGTGTTTTATGCTAGAGAAGATGACACTTCAAATTGGTATGTTGTATTAAAAGCACCACCGAGAGGGTTTCACGACTTGGAAACGAACGATGTGAATTATGATGATACTACAGTTAGTAATGAAAACATATGTAGTGCGGTTGAAGATGCTGATGAAAGGGATGAGCTTACTTATACAAGACAAGATTGTGAAGGTGTTTTCATTTGAGAAGTACTTTGATGCATTATATAAGCGTTTGTCTATATGATTATTTTGTATTAAAAACTTCTATTTTGTAACGATTGAATCCTTATAAATGAATATCATTTTAATTTTAGTTATTTACTACAAATTAACTTTGTTCATAAATACTTTTACACAACTTCGTATCAATATCTATGTGTATGTCGTTGGATAAGCCACCTCCATCATGGTGAAAATACCACAGACGATAAATATTTATATTAGAAAATGATACTTATTGATTATTTGTTAATATTGATCCTTTTAGGTTGAAATGGAGAGAGGTTTATAAGATACCATGGAACTAAAAGTCAAAGGAAAGAGAAGGTCTCCATGAAGGAAGCTTATTACTGATAGTTTGGTTCTTCCAAATGAGCAGAACATGGAAAGTTCTCCTACTGGTGCCCACCCCAGATGTTTATCACCCAAGCCTAATGAGAAGACAGTTGAAGGTAATCCTACATTAGACTCACCAGCTGCTTGAACAAAATTAGCAATTTGTAGGCAAGCAACAACTTCTAATGTAAATGGCTTTGAAGAACCTCCATTTGAAACAACAACTTTTCCTAATGAGAAGACAGTTGAAGATCATGTTGTTAATAAAGAACCCCCATTTGAAACGACGATTTTGCCAAAAAAAAACAAAAGGACCTACAAAAATGAAGACAATAGCCGTTGAGAAACAATCAAGAGTGAACCTTGTTTTCATGAATATGGACAACCCATTGGTGATGAATCGGTAGGATTAACTTCTTTTCTTAGACCACTAGTGAGAGAGGTTGAACCAGTGAATCTTGAGAATTGGCTAAAACTACCAACAAGATTGAAAGTAGTGTTATGGAAATCTATCCAGGTATTAAGTTACTTTATTTCCCTTACATAGCTTAGATAGAAGACCCATTTCTTTTTCTCTAATAAGTTGGTTATGTTTGATTTCTAACTATTTTATATTTTACTCAAGGTACAATGTGGAAGATTGGCAAAAAAAAAAAAAAATCTTCCAAAAGATGGGTAGATTATGGAGGGTTGGAAAGTCTCGTTTAGTAAAACAGATTTGAGATGCCCCAACAAAGGATGCAATTTTGAAGCTAATGCCTAATAATTTATAATCTGTAGATGATTGGATGGACTTTGTGAGTGAGAAGACTAGTGCAAACTTCAAGGTATGTTAATGTCTACTTCAAAACATATACACTTACATTTTTGTATTATTAATTTGTATGAATATTGAATATCTTTTATTCGAGAAGATGAAAAGTGAAAAGTATAAAGTCATGAAGAAAAAATAACTCCAACATACATGTAGTAGAAAAGGATATGCTCATTTGGCTGAAGAGATGGTAAAGTTCATTACTATACTTCAATTTTGCTTCAATATTGTATATGTGGTTTCATTGTATAAATCTCATTTTGTAGAAAAAAAAGTAGTTCAGATCCAAATTCGGTCACAAGGGTTGCATTATGGACTAAAGCACACAAAAGGAAGGATGGACAACCGGTGAATGCACAAGTTGCCGAGACACTCGTATGTTTTCTTAAGGAGGGTTTGAAAAAGTTTATACTTAGACATCTTTTTGTTGAGGGTTGAGATTCTGTTTTTAGCATTGGCCTTAGACTTTACATTCTTGTGGGGGAGGGGGGTTGAGATTAAGTCTTTATGCATTTGATGTTTCTTGTTGGATGTTTCTTGTTGAATGTTTTTAACTAGATATGTGTAGCGTATGTGAAAGTAAGATGACCTTAGACTTTACAATCTTCTTTCTTTTTGAAAGTGTTTAATATGTTGTACTTTGTTGGAGTAGTTACGTTGAAGAGCAAGGTACCAAGTTTGGTAGGGGGGGGGGGGGGGGGGGGGTTGAGATTTAGTCTTTATGTATTTGATGTTTCTTGTTGAATGTTTTTAACTACATATGTGTAGAGTATGTGAAAGTAAGATGACTTTAGACTTTACAATCTTCTTCCTCTTTGAAAGTGTTTGATATGTTGTACTTTGTTAAAGCAATTACGATCAAGGGTAGGGTACCAAGTTTGGTATAGGGGGGAGGGGGGTTGAGACTTAGTATTTATGCATTTGATGTTTCTTTGTTGGATGTTTCTTGTTGGATGTTTCTTGTTGAATGTTTTTAACTATATATGTGTAGAGTATGTGAAAGTAAGATGACCTTGGACTTTACAATCTTCTTTCTCTTTGAAAGTGTTTGATATGTTGTACTTTGTTGAAGTAGTTATGTTGAAGAGTAGGGTACCAAATTTGTGTTGTTGATACATTTACAAAATACTTTATTTACCTTCGCGTATCATTTTAGATTGCAACTTTAATTAAGTAAATTATTCAATACTTTATTTTGTAAATTTAATACATTATGAATGTAAGTTATTAGTATTCATTGTACTACGAAGTATTATGTATGTAGATTTAACTAAATTTGAGTTCTTGAACTAAAATTTATCAAAAGCTAATTAATTGAAAATTTATTTTTGAGAAAAAAATTACCTCTTTCGTAGTCATAAGTTAAACTTATAGAAAGATTTATATAGCTAAAAACGAAATGCTATCAAAAGGTTATTATAATTATTATAATAATTGAAAACAATTAAATAGCATCAGTATAGCTTAATATTACAGCTTTAAGTACTATATTATAGCTTAATATTACAGTTGCAAATATTATATTATAGCCTAATATTACAGCTGTAAATACTATATTATAGCTTAATATTACAGCTGTAAATACTATATTATAGCTTAATATTACAGCTATAAATACTATATTATAGCGTCAAAAAAAGGATATTATACGTCAAAGATAGCACATTATTTAAGCTATATAAACTTATTATAGCTCAAAGGAAAAACAATATCAAATGTTTTTATAGCAACGTATATAAGCTATATCTTCATACTCTACGATAGAACTCGTTATAGCTTCGACAAAACGCTATAAAAAGTTGTAGACTTTTAATAACATGGGTTGTTAGGACTTTCGAAAAAGGTTATAAAAAGTCTATTATAGCCTTTTTCATTAGCTATCGTATGTGTTATTTCTTGTTGTGTTAGTTAACGAAGGTCCATTAGATAGTTAATCTCATATCGTTGGAGCCCATGATCTATAGGTCCATTAGGTTCCTTCGCTAGCTCAAAAGAAATCAACTTAGAACATTATGTCGGAATAATTCGAATTTTTCGAATTAGGTAAAGTGAGAGAAACCGACGGATATATGTAGACGACAGTTATAAGTTTAAGATAGAGCTTTATGTTTAAATGTGATTTAAATATTAAAAATATGAATACAGATTCATATTCAGAAGCTCGAAATTGATGGAAGTGGTCAAAGATGTGAAAAGTCAAAATGTTGACTTTTGACTTTTAGAAGTCATATTTTGATCGGTTTTATATTTAAATATGATTTGAATTTTAGAAAAATGAATGTTAACTCATGCTCGGAAGGTCAAATTAGTCAAGACGAACATAATGGTAAAAGTCAAAATGTTGACTTTCGACATGAAAAAGTCAAACTTTGAATTTGATTTAAAATGTCAAATTGCCATATTGTCCTTAGACTAATTTGTTAAGATTTGGCAAACTCATCACATGCAAGTGGCTTCATGCATGTGAGATACCTACTCACTAGAAGAAATTTGACCTTTAATGCAGGTGAAAAAGATGAAAATCTGGCTTTAATGTCGTTTTTGAAAAGGCGGATCATTAATGTCGGTTTTAAACCGACATTAATGACAAGGGTTTAATGTCGTTTATAAATCGACATTAATGATCCGTCCATTTTTTATTTTTTTATTTTGTAAAAACCGACATTAATGATATTTCCATTTTTAATTTTTTTTTAAATTTTTTTTATTGTGTGAAAACTGACATTAATGACCCTTCCCATTTTTAATTTCTTTTTTAATTTATTTAAGTTGTAAAAATTAAATTTCCCTCCCTCTCTTACTTTACCCTTTCCTATTAAAATTTCTTCTCTCCCGATTTCAAATTTCCTTCTCCCTTCTCTTCTCATTCTGTGACCTAAAACTCATCGTCGTCTTCGTGCCCAGAACTCATCCCGATCGCCATCGTGCCCGAAACTCATCCTTCAAGTCTTTCCCAGTCACCGTCGTGCTTCGGCTACCAGGAAACACCTCCGTTGTGCTCAATCATCTTCGACCACCACCGTGCTCAGTCGTCGCCGTGCTTCCGCCGCAAGAGTCCCTCATGTCCAGTCATCTTCGAATCCACCACCATAACAGAGGCATCGTATCTAGGCAAAACTTATAAGGTGAAGTTAGAGGCATCGTCGGTCGACAACAAAGGAGGATGAAGATGATCATTCCAGTTCGTTGCTTCATTTGCGTAAAGGTTAGTCATGGAGAACTATCTTCAATTTTGAGTTTAAAATTGTGATTTCCTGTTCTTAATGTCGTTTGTGCCACAGTTTTTCCGTTAAAGATGAAGTCTGTTGTTGCTTCTTCTCAAACCATTATCAACCGAACTCTGGAGAACCCTAAAGTTTCTTGTAAGGATTTGAGCATTCTTCCAAGTAAGTTTAATAAGCATATATTTCTTCATCAATTTAAGTTCTTTTGGAGAAGTTGCATTCAAGGTTAATAGATTTGTTTCTAGGTTGATATATTTTTTGTTGTTGTAGTTCCTTTGATAATATGTAGATTATATTCTACAGGCAGTTGAGTTATGGATTGTTGACAAGGTGCTGTTCAGGATCTAGGCATTCATTTCTACGTATGACATCTCAAGTGTCTTTCCATTATTATTATTATTTTGTTCCATTTGGAAGGTTACACCCTGCTGAAGTGCAATTTTGTTTTGAAAAATTTCTTGTGCATCCCATTGTGAATTCAGTTCTAATGATTTCCGTCACCAGCATTCCTCTTTTCATCTTATGTGAAGTTGGTGGAATTCTTCTATTGGGTAGCTTGATTGTGTTGGCTTCTTTAGATCAAGATGATGTAAGGCATAACTTTGGCCATAGAGGAGGTTTGTATCATTTATACTGTTGTGATATCATAGTTATTTGTCATTTTATCTTAAATCGAAATCAATCTAAAATTGATTCTAACTATGGTTCAACTCGAAAAGCTCATGTCTTGAATGCCCTCTTATGGGTCATGGTCACTAGGTCTTTTTGTAATTATGAATTTATGAGGTTTATCTTGTTTTTTTGGATTGAAGTTCTTTGTTGTAGCGAGGGTCGTGTTTCTTTTAATCTTATATTTTCTTTCATTTCTCTCCATCAAACTGTGGTTACTTACTTAAAAGATTAATAAAATTAAAACTTGAACTCAATTACTTTCTAAGAACACTACTTAAAATTATTGTTATTTGTGATTGTGTAGTCTTTATTCTTGGACCACATTGGCACTGTTGAAGCCAAAACCACATTGATTTATAATAAAGACTTCCATTGCAAAAGAAAGTATAGTGAAAGAAAAATCGTAACCAAGTCAGGTGGTTTATATATATTGAGGATGAAAACAATGATACAAATTTGAGTGAAGGCGAAATTAAAGTTCTCACCAAATAATTTACTTTCCCACAATTAATAATGTTACGTCAATCAATTGATCTAACTTAGCTATATTGTCATTCTCTCTCAAGTTTTGCTTGCCCATTGTACCTTTCTTATCGGTTGCTTGCATTCTTATAAACTCCTACTTGCTGATTGATCTTGGGTGAGTATTGAGATGTGAACTTACTACTCAAATCAACTTCTGTTACATTTTCTACTGACGATCTATACACTTTCAACTATTTCCCCTTCAAACCTGACCTTCAGGCTCGCAACTTGGATACGGGTTTCTGTCTGGTTTGCAATCGGAGCATTGGTCTACATGTTTTATGGTCAGACTCACAACTCACTTGTTAAAGCAGTCTACGTGCACACAAATTATGTCGACGAGATCTATCGCTCATCAGATCGTGTAGCATAGTCTTCATACATTACATGGTAAATGGAAAAAGCTTTGGTATGCCTCAGTAGTTAGATATAGGGTTCCATATTCCACTGTTCTTGTTGGTCCAAGACAGCACCATTACTATATCATAGGTTTGATATTAAAATTGTGATTTTAGGTTCCTAAGGTATATATGAATCAAATTGTATACTTGTTTTTAAAAAACAATAGTATTTTTTTTCCCTTTAAATTTATTGTACAAAATTTTCCAAAGTACATAAATAGCAGTTTCTTTCATTGATGAGTCAAATATAATGTTGTTATTTGTTTCCTTGTAGTTTTAGTTGGGCAAATGGTACTCTCTTCTGTCTAAATCTTTTTGTAGATTTATCATGGCTAATTAAAGACAGTTTTTAATGATCTAAGATATTCTTTTGTTAGCTTTTTTGTATATGATAATTCATCTTGTTATTGAGTTTCAAATGGAGAGATTTTAATATTGGAACTTGGTTGAATTTTATGTTTTAATTTGAAATTTTGGATCATGTTTAGATGATGAAAAAATTGATGTAAGAATTCAACAAATGGTGGAAAATAAGAATAACATGATGAATTAGTGCTTTTGTTTCTGAAATATTTAATTCCTATTCTTCAACTCAAGATGAGCCTCATTAATACTACAAAATATTATTGCTTAATGCTGGAGTATGATTGAGCTGACTAATTTGTTTCAGAGTAAAAGATAGCTCTGGTAAACTCTTTGAGCATTCTTTTGTGTAACTTACAAAATATTATTGTCTAATGCTGGATGATTGAGCCAACTAATTTTTTTTTCTACTTCCTTATTTTGCTTCTTTGTACATTGTATTCTGCTCTCTGTTTCCAACTCATCTTTGGCCATGCTAAATGTTGATAACTAATGAGAAAGTTAAAGCTATGTGACATTTTGATAAGAATATGTGTGTAATTTGATGAGTGATGTTGGAGATGACTCTTAAGAATTGGTTCATCAATCAGCTGGTAAAGTGAAGTATGATTACAAATTTTGTTTGTGATGTCTTATTGTGATTATATATTGTCTTAGACAATATGGACTCCATTTGTTATCTTAATCATCTATTTTCTTCTTCAGGTGAGGAATGGAAACCCATCTCAAAAGAAGAAGTACTTGCCTAAGGTTTTGTGCATTTTTGCCTACACTCAATATTGTTCTTGATTTCTTTAAGAATGTTCATGTTATAATGATTACCTAACTGCACACAACAATGTCATACTTCATTTTCTTGGGTGCTAGCCATATGGCATTGTCATACTGGAAAATTTATGTTTTTTCCTCTGTTGAAATGAATTGTCATTCCTTAACGATTTATAATTGAAGAATAAAATTTGTCTATAAATCTTCTAGTGAAGCTTAGAAAATGGTTAGTAACTTTCTTATGTGCCCTTTTGTATACTAATTTAGTTTAGTTGCTACTTTTGTGCATGTAAATTCTACTTGACTTATTTGTTTTTTATACTTTCATTAGGTTTTTCGACTTGGTATGGTGCTTCTTGTTTCGAATGCTTGTTAGATATTTTGGAATTGTCATTTATCTTGTTTGCCGTTAATTTTCATTTTCTTTTCTTGGGTAGCAAATAAATTTCTTATCTTAAAGTTTTTATGAGAGATTTTTAATGAGCTTTTATTTTGACGATTGTTTGTTTTAAAGTACTTTTCATAACTTAGTGTGATGGTAGGAGTTTTGTATTATGCGAACGGGAGGATATGCACTTGTTTCACACAGATTGAGAATGTCTAAATTGTTATGTTGGGAAAGAAAATAAGTGAATATTGTAAGACAAAATGATAGCGAATTAAGTCAAATTATTTACAAGTTAAAATCTATCCCATCTATCAGTATCTATGGACTATGGTTGTCTCGCTGACATATTGCTATATTTTTAACAGTTTTGTCATTTGAAGCAATTACCCCTTTTAGTCCTATTTTTATTTTTTTGGTAAGTAGGTTGTATCTTCATATCAGTTATTCCTTTTGCTAACTCATTTTGAATATTGCTTGATTAGATTATGCTTAATTAGTAACCATCCTAGCTTAACAAATACTTTTATGTTTAATAAGATTGATACTGCATTACAAGAAGGGGTTGGCGCATTGAAACTCCTACTGTCTCACGGTTTGTCCAAGAGTGCAAGACACTTCAAAGTCCTCCGAGAGAGTGCCAATGAAACATACAAATTTTTCCAAGTCCTCGAAGATAAAAGGAACGAAGGCGAGTAGTGGAGATTCTACTTAAGGTACACACAATGATTTTGTCTTATAATATTTATGTAATTATTTTATGCTCGCAGATAGGCTTTTGTATTTCTAAATTGTCTCAACTTAATTAATATATTATTTATTTATAGAATTGGACCTGATTGTTTGTGTTTTTAATTTCTCTTTGGAGTTAAATAGAAAAAAAATAAAAAAAATAGATAAAAAGAATAGAAATGGATCTTTATGATTTCTCTGGTTTCCTCAATATATAGTAAAAGAAATATATTTCTTTCTGGATGTTGCTTTAAAATCTCCTTAATAGTTACTTGAGTTTTTTACTAGCTTGATTGATTTTGGAATGTTTAAGTTGATTTGACTCATATTCTATTGTTTATTTTTCTGAAAGATATTGCTCGAGTCCAAACGTATATTCAGTGATAGTGTTTAGAAAGTGGAGCTTGATCTTCGAGGTATTTATTCTATTTAATTTTACCAATATTTGCAACCTTTTGTTACATATACTTGGCTAATCGATTTAGTTTCAAACGTTTTTTATCTTTTACTTGAATTATATGATAGTGTTTAGAAACGTTTTTATTCCACTTGTTTTTTTCAAATCTGCCTTGTTAAAATTCTAAAGATTAAATGATTTATTAGATATTGTTTGTAGAATGATTGAAGTCATATCAAGTTGAAAGCTAAGGGATTATGTAGATAGCCAAGCGATCGTTGAAGGTTGAAGACTGAGAAGGCGTTTAGGATAATTTTCTTATAAGAAAATTATTTACATCTTGTATTAAGATCTTGTTTCATGTAATTGTTGTAGAATGTATATATAAACACAATATTAAGATTTCATTATGTATATACATATGTAAAAGAGAAATATTATAGTTTATAAAATAATATTAATTTTATTTATTGGTTGTCATAAGAAAAAATATTTATCGATCCATGATGTCGGTTTTTAACTATTTGGCGAAATAAATAAAAAAGGACAATAATGCAATAATTTAATAAAAATAAATTTGTAAAAATGGACCTTGAAACAAGACTTAAACCGACATTGTTGGGCTCTTTAATGTCAATTTTAAACCGACATCAAAGGCCAACCGACATTAAAGACCTTCAATAACACCATAAAAAATGTCGGTTTAAAAACGACATTAAAGGCCTTTAATGTCATTTTTAAACCGACATTTATGAGGTATTTAATGTCGTTTTTAAACCGACATCAAAACAAAAACGACATTAAAGACCTTTAATAACGCTAGCATAGATATCGATTGTCAACCGACACTAAAGGTCATTAATGTCAGTTTAACCGACATTAAAGGCCAAAATTCTTCTAGTGAATCCACTAATAGTTAGTGGAATGACAAGTGGTGAGATAAGGAAGCTCTTGCATGTAGTTTGCTTGTAAAGAGAGTTTTTTGCAAATGTGAAAGGTCTCTTTTTTTTTTTTAAATGGTGGGATTTGTTTTTGTGATTAAGAATTACAAAAGATAAACCAATAACTTACTTTTTACCCTCCACGACAAAATCTAAAAAGTTTGGTTCCTCCAAAAAGTTCCATGTCTCTCTATTTTTCTCCACCATTTTTTAGTCCCACAACCCGGTTCTAATTCTAAAGAATAGTGGGTCAACACTAGTGATAGTCTCGACTTTAAATTTGTGAGGAGATTACAAAGAGTTTGTGAAGAGAATACAAGAATAGAAAAGCTTCAAAGGTAATCTTTTTCTATTAACCCCATCTTTGTTTATATTAGGGTTATTATGCATGTTAATTACTAAACTGTTTAGTTGCAATTAGAGTAAAATTTGATTCTTATTTCGCTGCACATATTTCCATTTTCCACCAATATGTATATTAGGTAATCTAGAGCAAGTGGGAGATGTGTGATGGGTATGAGGATACTCTAGTTTATTGTATTTGTATATATACATTTTATGTAATATACTTTTACATTTTACTATTATGGCCTTTAATGTTTGTGGATTACTTTATTATGTACATCCGAGAAACTACCACTATATTAGAGTTTTAGTCCAAGTTGAGGTTGGGTTGTATGTCCTAAAACTCGTAGATAGTAAATGTAATCCATTGACCAGCATTAATAAAGTGTAGTTTTTGCAATTTCAATAAAGTGTTATTGATTATTAGTTTTGTCTTAATAACTGAATTCCAATAAACTAACATCCTAAAATGTTTGATGAGTCTTAAACTGTATGTCGAGAGACATAGAGATCAATGTTCGAGATACAATTTAAAGCGTTTATAGTATAGGAAAAATGTTGAAACTGTAACACTAGAGATACGACTTACTCTGTATCTAATACAAATGCAATGATCCAACGCATTCGTATAGGTGACATGCAAGTTAGGTTATTCTATACAATGAGTTTGCACAAGACGAAACCATGAAATAGTAACCACTAGATGTAAATCAGTTAACTGATTAGGTTTTTATTTCATTAGGATGACCCTAGGCAACTTCATCTTTAATTTTGAGTGTATTTATGAACTCATGTTCGCTAGGGATTGCCTTTTAATTTGTACAAGTGAGAGTGGTCAGTTTACAGACTACATAAGCTTATCATTTTAGGGACATGACTGAGTGGGGAGCTGAAAACAAAATCACATAAGATGAAATTCACTCATTTATATAGTAAATAGATGAGTGTTCCCTTAAATGTTGTCTCCAAAACTTGAGCAAATGGCCCCATCCTCTCTATTGCACAAGAGAATTTTTTGTTTATTGGTTTAACCATAAACAAGTTGTTCATTAGAGAATCACTGATATTTAAGGACTAGAAGTAACCTATAAGTAAAATGGTAATTTGGTCAATATCTGTGGACATAGAAATATATCTACAGTGAGAGGCGTTGAACTGTGAGTCTTTAGTGGAGTATTCACACAGTTAACAAATACTGATTATTGGAGAAGTTAAGAGTCCCACATTAGAAAAACCAAAGGGACTCATACTCCATATAAGATAGGTGATCTACTCCTCCAATTGCCAATTGGTTTTGTGATGAAACTCCATACTATCAAATTTAACATGGTATCAGAGCCCAGTAAGCCCAAATGGATATTCGGTCCAAAATAGGTGAACCAAAAGAGGCACCATCTTGAGGGGGCATGTTGGAGAAGTTGAGAGTCCCACATTGGAAAAACCAAGGAAACTCATACTCCATATAAGATAGGCGGGCTACTCCTCACATTGCCCACTGGTTTTGAGATTGTTAATCTCATATCGTTGTAGCTTCTAATCTGTAGGTTCATTGGATTTCATTCCTAGCCCATTTGAAATGTTCAAGTTTACATTGGGAATTAATATAATGTATGGTGATACATTATAATATGAAGTTTATATTTTAATTAAACTTTATAATACAAATTTTATTTTTAGATATGATTCAAAATTAATTTATGAGAGAATAAAATATTTGAATGACTTCAAATGTAAATTAGATTCATATTAAAACTATAAGTTCAAATTTAACGTGTATCAAAATTTAATTTGTATATGATATACATTAAAACTATAGGTTATGAGAAAAATATATTTATGAATATGATTCATATTTGGATAAATCAATTAATATAAGATATTTAATTTAGCAATTAATTAATTGTAATTAATAGTTTAATTTAATTATATTTTATTAAATTTGATTTAATTAAATTAATTATATTAAAACTATAAGACATGCACGTTTATTTAAATATGATTTAATTATTTATTTTAATATTAATTTAATTTAAATTAAATTAAAAACTCTTAAGGGAAGTTATTTGAAAGAATGTGACATGTTTTGGCACATATCCCAAACTCTTTTCAACTTTCTCTCCTTGGGGAGGAAGAATGGGGGAAGGAAGCTACATAATAAAAAACGTGCGACAGGTCTTTTGAGAAACTGATGTGCTCTACATGAAAAAAAAAAATCTCACTTTCTTCAAGAATCTTTTTGGTTCTCACAAACCAAAACTTCAATTAAGAGAATATGGAGGTTTGCAAGTGGTGATAACTCCAATATTGACGTTTAGAAGACACAAAGTCGACAACGAGAGTAAGTCTCAATTTTTCATGTATTTTTTTTTTTTTTTTTCAAAGCATGAGCTTTTAAGTTACAGTAATTTAGTTTTGGTAGTTTTTTCAATATACTGATTTTTCTAAATCCCCATTAAATTTGAGTGTAATGGTTTTGTTAAATTACTTCGGTTGCAAATGACTTTTATCCCTTCAATAATAACTATTTTCAAACGATCTCCAGGCGTTGTCTAGGTTCCTCTTCAAGGAATCTTTCAATAGGATCAACCCCAGAGTAAGTCTCAATTTTTCATGTATTTTTTTTTTATTTTTTTGAAAGCATGAGCTTTTAAGTTAGAGTAATTTAGTTTTGGTAGTTTTTTCAATATACTGATTTTTCTAAATCCCCATTAAATTTGAGTGTAATGGTTTTGTTAAATTACTTCGGTTGCAAATGACTTTTATCCCTTCAATAACAACTATTTTTAAAAATGGCAAATACACCAAAATTTATTATAGTTTATCATATATATATCATATTGTAAATATTGGTCTATGATAGATCACAATTGTCCGTAACTCTTTTGTCCATAGAATTTACTATATTTGTAACCCTTGATTGTTATCTCTAAAATTCTTTACACTCTAATTACTCTTTGATAATTTATACAATAAAAACTTGAACTTCGTCAATGATTTCTACCATGAAATTTTGAACTTCAAAACCTCGCCTTTCATAATTTATAAATTTAAATATTGAACTTCCAACTCGAGACTGAAAGAATTATTCGATGGTCATACTGTCTTTTTAGCTCCGTTGACGCAGTAAAGAAAAATCTCACCAGCTGATTCACCTCGAATTTATTGAAGAAAAGAGAGGAAAAGAATTCAGAATTGATTTTGTTCCAATAATTGGGTATTGATGGTAACGCCGAAAATACACGCAGCCTCAGCCTTAGGAGACAGCCAGCCGCCTTCTTTACTTGCACTTGCACCAATGTAACTTCACACCGCCTTTTTCCTCTATTTATTTCCCTTCCCATCTCTCTCTCTCTCTCAAAATGTCTGAATCCAACGTACCCCTTTTGGAATTAAAGCCTCAAATAATCGAGGAAGATGATGCTAATGGATCGTCCCTCTCCACAAGAATTTGGGTGGAGTCCAAGCAGCTCTGGCACATCGTTGGTCCTGCAATCTTCAGCCGTGTCGCCTCCTACTCGATGTTGGTCATTACCCAAGCCTTCGCTGGCCATTTAGGTGACCTTGAACTCGCCGCAATGTCCATTGCCAATAACGTCATCGTCGGCTTCGACTTTGGTCTCTTGGTAATTTCATAGAACACCTTCTCTGCATTCCATGAAGTATTGGTTTTCTTCTTTTTTTCATGTATCTTTTCTCTTTTTGTTTTCCAGTTGGGTATGGCCAGCGCTTTAGAGACGCTGTGTGGGCAAGCCTATGGAGCAAAGAAATTCCACATGTTGGGGATATACATGCAGCGGTCGTGGATTGTTCTGTTCATTTGCAGTATTTTGATTCTTCCCATTTATTTGTTTTCAACCCCAGTTCTAAAGCTTCTGGGGCAGCCATCGGATTTGGCAGAGATGGCAGGGAAAGTGGCGGTGGTGTTTTTGCCATTGCACTTTAGCTTTGCGATTCAGTTTCCATTACAGAGGTTCCTGCAGAGTCAGTTAAAGACGGCAGTGATTGCTTACTTTTCATTAGTGGCGTTGGTAGTTCATATTTTGGTGAGCTGGTTGTTTGTTTATGGGCTTAAACTTGGGTTGGTTGGAACAGCCATTACGACTAATATATCGTGGTGGGTTTTGGTGTTCGGGCTTTTGTTTTACACCATATGTGGTGGGTGTCCTCGAACATGGTGTGGTTTCTCGTTTGAGGCTTTTTCTGGGCTTTGGGAGTTTGTCAAATTGTCTACTGCTTCTGGAGTCATGATATGGTTAATTTTCACTCTCTTTTTTCTTTTCTTTTAGTTGTTTCTGTTTCTGGATTTGTTTTGATTTTGATTTGAGTTGTTGAATGTTATGCAGTTTGGAGAATTGGTATTACAGAATATTGATAGTGATGACTGGGAATCTAGCCAATGCTAAACTTGCGGTGGATGCGTTGTCCGTATGGTAACCAATCTTAACCCTTTTCTTTATCATCCATTTTTTTTAACTAATTTTACAAAAATACAAAGGAAAAAAAAAGGAGAAAATTGTCAAAATGGTAGAGTTGATGTAATATTTACACTTGTCCCAAAATTATATATAGTTGGTTTTTGTCGCGAGGTGTAAAAATTTTGTTTTATTTTGTTATTGTTAAAAAATTCAAAAGAAAATATGAAAGAAGAATTGAAGATTGAATTGGCTTTGATAACATAAAAAATATTTTTAAAAACTAAAAAATGTCAACGGTAATATTTTAAAGTAATGGTAACCAGTAATAATTTTAGAAATAATAATAAAGTATAACAATATTTTCAAAGATTTGTAACGTGTATAGACTCTCACTGATGATTTCACTCTTATGATATCTCACTATAAGAATCTTATCAGCGTAGAAGTTTATCGATAGACCAACTCTTATGATAATATTTTATTAATGGCTGTATTTATGTAGCAGTTCTAATATTTTTTTCGGCAAACTGAATACATCTAAATCTCTATGTTTTAAAAATGGTATCATTCCATCTAGCCACAAAGAGAGTTTGTAAATACTATTTGTAGAATTAAATTTTGTCTTTTTATGTATACTTCTATAAATGTTCTAAATAAACAATCTTTTAGTTTAAAAAGATTATTTTTTAAATTTTGGCTGAGGATTCTAACATGAAAAGAAAATAGACTTACTAAAAACAAAAAACTATATATAAAATAGGGTACTGGTAAAAATAGCAAAATAAATTATGATAATAAGATCTATGTCACTACATTTTTTAAAAATTACAAAATAAATTATGATAATAAAATCTATGTCATTACATTTTTTAAAAATTACTAAAGTAGCAAATTAAAAAGTCGATAGTTCTCTGATAATCCTGTAATTATCGTCTAATAGTCGTCTAATATCACTAATTTTGTTATAGTTGTAATATACAAAAAATAAGTGTCATTAGCTATTTTTTTCTAAATGTTTATGTCGTTTGATGCAATTTAGACGAATCTTTTATTTGCTTTTGGTTTTTTACGTGTAAGATTATAAACCATTCTAATACCTCCAAATTTGAATGATTTGTTCACTATTTTTCAATGATGTTTTCAAAATATATTTCGAAATCAAAAAAATATTTTTAAAACAGTATTTAGAAGAAAATAAATGGTTGAGAATTTAACATTTTTATTTAAATAATTGTGAACATGGTAAGAAATTTGAGAGAAAAATACTTAGAAATAACGAAAAATTTAAACTACATAAATAGTAACCAATTTAAGGTGGCTGAAATCTGATTTTGAAATCTTCAAAATTTGAAAACTTTGTGTCTTGTTCCTGATTTTGAATTTTTCTTCTTATATGTTTTGAAAAACTATGCTTAATCCCCTAAGATATATTTTAATAGTAAAATGGGTAGCGAAGTATCTTTATTATTCAAAATTATTTAAAGTTAATAAATTAGGTTCTCAACTTTTATCTATGTACCTAGGAAGTTTGTAAAATTTTAAAATGTATATATATTAACTAAGTCTGATGGTCTAATAGAAAACAAATGTAGTGAGAAAAAAATTTGGTCTCATTTGGCGGTAAGATATAGGACAAATTTCAATTTAAGCTCCTAAAATTTAGGCCTTAGGGTTGTCAATTTATTCCTTAATTAGATTGGTAAAATATTGTATCAATTATACTATTAACAAACTTTAAACTTTTATATTTGTATTAGTATTATAAGCCTTCTGTCATGTTTTATTTAGATATATTTATAAATGTTAATTTAAATTGATACAACTTTCTGATTTAAATTTATATCTTATTAATTTACAATTTAAATTGACGAAACCTTAAAGTTATAATTTGATATTTTTTAAAATTTAAAGTTATAGAATTTGATAAGTTGTTCCGTGAAATTAGTTCAAATATGCACGTGAAAACTGATAAATATCCAAACAAAAATAAGATTTAAAAGTTTAAAATGGTTATACATCCTTTCTTACAAAATTAAAAGTATAAAGATGTATTTAACCATATCTAAAATTGGGGTAAATAGATATATGGGCATTAAACATGTTCATGATTTAGGCAATATATAATAAAAGCTAATAAATAAAGGTAGTAACATATAAAATTTGCCGAAAAGAAATTAAAAATTTTAAAAAGAAAAAGAAGAGATGATAGATGAGAGTTACGTTTGGAAATTGGTGTACACCATTGGTGTTTGGTGTATGTATTTGATGGGGAAACTAATATTTATTATTAATATTAAACAACTGGTGTGTTTGTCTTTCAACAGTATGACCATCAACGGCTGGGAAATGATGATTCCACTGGCTTTTTTCGTCGGATCCGGGTAATTTTACGCATTTGCCCCCACCCCCGCCCCATCTCTATTTTTAGTCTTTTCACTTTGTCTCTCGTTCTGTTTTAATATTTTACTGTTTATTTGAAAATCACGAGTGACTTGTTTATGTCAGTCATGACATCACATGTGTCTCACTCCCTCCTCTCAATCAAACCATCTTCATCTCTATCTACTTTCTATAGTTATGGTTTATCTTTTTTCTCTTCTAGAACATACTCACGTTTTAATGTCTCATTAGTTTGTCTAGAATGCTTGAAATCTTAACTATTACGTAACTATATTTCTTTAACATAAGTTCCAAAATCTAGAGGGACAAATTTCTGGTTGCCAAAAAAATATATTCAGAAATCTCTAGGGCAGAGTGGACATCTAGCTAATATTATTAAATCCTAAGATGTCTTGTGTTTGTGAAAATCTTAAGATTTTGAGTCTATCTGGAAAACCTAATGGTTCAGAAAATTATGAATTTAGAAGTTGAAAATTTAGGATGAGATCAGGAGGGTTTGTCTGGTTTGGCGGTGAGATGTGACAGAGAAGTGTTTGGTTTGGAATTGAATTCTCCATTTTGCATACACCACATCACATGCCCTTCACACGTTTTTACTCATTTCTCCTCAATTTACTTTTTTAATTCTTGTGGATAAACGGATCTTACATGTTTCTCATTCAATCTTTGCAATGCCAATTCCTTTCTTTTTATTTTCAAAAGGGATTTCTTTAAAAAGTATTTAGTAAATAATAAAATTATGAAATTGAGTAGTAAAAAAAAGTATTAAACTAATTATCTATTACCTTTCGTGGTAGATTTATATGATAGACACGACTAGATAAGTCTATTGTGTTTTAGAATAGAGGGTAAAGTTTTAATATTTTTTAAGTACATTTTGTTATTTTCTAAGGAGAAAAAAAAATGGTATTTTGAACTTCAAATTTGACTACGTTGATGGATATTTTGGTTTTTTGTTTTTCATTCTATATATTTTCCTTTTCTATTTGATATAGCACTTTACAATTTTTAACTACAAGATTCCTTCCTATCATCCTATCTCGTGTTATTATTCTATTTTAATTATAATTACTTCAGTTGTTCAATTCACATTATTAAACTAGTGAAATTGCATGAATTAACTTTCTCTTTCTAGTTTTTAATTTGGTGTTCATATCTTTAGAACTTTAAATATGAAACAGGTCCTAGAATTTTCAATTTTATACGAATGAATCTTTAATATGTTCTCAAAATTTAAAATTAATGAATCTACACGATAAAAAATCTTTTAAATTTGTGCTCAATAAGTACGTGAATTGAAAAAAAAATCGAATAAACGTATTAAACATAAACTTGGAACTTAACGTATTAAACATAAACTTGGAACTTAACGAATTTACAAGACGAAATTTTGGAGACTAGTACAAAATGAAAGTTCGATGACTTGTTTTCACACAAATTTAACCATTTCGATTAAACCTGTAATTCAAACCGTGTTTTGTTAAACTTGTGCAATATTTATAATAGGTTCCTTATATAGTACTATATAGGGTTTCTAAGTATAGGAGCATTTTATTTCATTATAATGAATTGAAAGTGACTATTCGATATTGCCTAATCAGACTTTTAAAACGTAATTGGGTTTTCAAGAAAGGTTGGAAAAGGATGGCATTGTCTAATCTGTGAAAGCAATGATGTAAATGATATTTGATTTAGAAAGAAAAGTCCAATAATTGGAAAATTTTGTGAAAACAAAACAAAGACAAAAAGGTGTTATATATATATATGCATATACATAGGGTTAGCCTTTTCACACCTTTAATGACAAATAGTAATACAAAATAGTAATACAAAATAGTAATACTAATCAGATTGAACTTGAAGTTATTATTCACCAAGGATTAACTTCAATTAATTTATTTTGGACAAATTATAAAAATCACTGAGTATTTCAAATTTTCATTAAAATTAGATATTCAAACTTACAATGATCGTAAAAATTTGACACGCAAATAATAAAAATTGAATTCTCAAAACATAAAATTTTGATAAATATGAGAAATCAATTTTTAAATTTAAAAGTTTAAGAGTGTAATTTGAACTACCATTATAGTGTGATTTTTGTAATTTGCTCTTTTGTTTTCTTTACAATAGTTTATTTCTAGAAAGGAAAAGTATTAGGGAAAAAAAAACTATTCATTGGGAGGTCATGAGGTGCTGTATGACTCGAGAATAAGGGATTGGTAATCTTAGAATCTGTAATAGAGCTCTATTGGCAAAGTTGCTTTGGCGCTTTGATCTTGAGTTCAATGCCCTTTGGTATAGAATCTTTGTCAGCGAGCATGGTTTCCATCCTTTTGAGTGGATTACAAGAGGGATTAAAGACACTTTTCGAAATCCTTGGAAGAATATTTCATTTCAGCTCCCTTCTTTTTCTCGGTTTGTTTCTAATTGTTTTGTGGGAGGTTTTTTTTGGGAGGATTAATGGGTGGAGGAGAATTCCCTTTGTTATGTTTTTCCACATTTGTATCATCTCATTTCCACATCCAAAAACTGTACTCTCTCATATATTTTAGTGAGTTTTGAGAATTCTATGTTTTTCTCTTTTGGGTTCCGTCATAACTTGACTAATAGAGAGAAACAACGGATGTGGCCTCTCTTCCTTCTTTACTTGAGGGGTTCACTGTTAGAGAAGGGATGAGAGATGCTCGTTTTTGGATTCCTAATCATAGTCAGGGATTTTCTTGTAATTCTTTATTTGGTCTGTTGTTGGATCCTGCTCTCCCTAAGGAGTCAATCTTCGATGTGGTTTGGAGGATTAAGGTTGTTCTTAAGAAAGTTAGATTATTTATTTAGCAAGTCTTTCTTGGTTAACATTGTCATAGGCTTGTCAGGAAGAGGGCTTTTCTTGTTAAGCGTTTTTGTTGTTTGATGTTTTGGATGGTGAAGAAAGATCTTGATCACTTATTTTGGGATTGTCAGTTTGCAAGGGTTGTTTGCTGCTCTTTCCTTCAGGAGTTTGGTGTTAGCTTTGGCGGTTGGAGGAGTGTTAGAGCGACGATTGAGGAGTTCCTTCTTCATATGCCTTTTAGTGATAAGGGAGGTTTTATAATGGTATGTTGGGGTATGCGCGGTTATTTGGGGCGAAAGGAATGATAGGGTCTTTAGGGGTAGAGAGAAGTGGCATAGTGAAATTTGGTCTTTGGTTAGATGTTACGTGTCTCTTTGGGCTTTGGTTTCAAAGATTTTTTGTAACTATTCTGTAGGCAACATTTTACTTAGTTGGTCCCCTTCCTTTAATGAGGTGGTTTTGTGGACTGGTTTTTCTTAGCCCTTCTATTCTTTCATTCTTTCTCAATGAAAGTCGTTATTTTCATTAAAAAATAGGAAATTTTTCAAATATAGCAAAATTTTCAAAATATTTACAACTAATAGCAAATTCTATCACTAATAGTCACTGATATGTTATAGCGATAGAAGACTATCATTGATAGAATCTAAAATTTTGATATAGCTTGTAAATATTTTAATTTATTTTGCTATTTTTAAAAATGTCCCAAATATATATATATATATATATATCCCTCCACACAGTTAATAGGTTAATATATAAATTTAAAAGTCATTCAAACTAGTTAATGTCTAATTTGGTTACTCTCGATCAAGAGCAAGAGATCATATGACTCTTTTAATAGAGCTGGTATATGTTTGGTATTAATTATCAACTTATGTTCAAAGAGAGGAGATTTAAAAAAAAAAAAACTTCTAAAGTAATATTATCAAAATCTTGATTTAGGTATATTAGAAGGTGTAAATCGATTCATTTGCCTAAAATAATGTTGTGCTCAATGGTTAGAGTGAGAGTCGCAAATGAACTGGGAGCTGGAAACGGGAAAGGAGCAAAATTTGCGACAATGGTAGCGGTGGGGACATCAATTGTTATTGGGATATTTTTCTGGATAATCATTATAACATTTGACAGTCAAATCGCTTTGATATTCACTTCTAGTGAAGTAGTTCTAAAAGAAGTCAAGACATTGACTATCCTCCTCGCATTCACTATCCTACTTAACAGTGTTCAACCTGTTCTTTCAGGTATCATTTATCTATACACTTGCTTTTTATTTCATTCTTTTAACTTTATTTCATCGTTATATTTTCTTCTATACTGTTTTTGAAAGAACAAACTTGTTGACAATGCATTCATTTGAAAGAAAAATAATAATGAAATAATAAGAAAAAAGAAAAAGAAATATATAGATAAAAGTATTTGGAAAGAGATTCAAGAAGTTCGACCAGAAAAGGATGATGGTGTCTATGTTGTTGTTGGTGAAGGGATAAGAGCTGTAGCAATGGAAGATTTAATCATAACCATAAACTCAATTTAATTTTGATCTTCCATATACCAAATACATTGGTAAAAATAATTAAGAAACTAATTTCTAGGCTAAGCATACTATATAAAAATATACAGAGAAGAGGACGAACACTTACTCACGTTAACCACTCTGAATCTGCCAAACACTAAATTTGAAGACATTACCATTTGGAAACCTCCCTATCTGTAAGCGAAGTTCTGGTTGATGGAAACCAAAATTGAAATGGAAAAAAAAAATTGAGAAAATAAAATTTTGAGAGAATTATTAGAGAAGTCAAAATTACATAACAGTTCTGTATCTTTTGACATTCTAATATCTCTCTCTTATTTCGAAAGTTCAGCGAATATGGGAACGTGAGCATCCACATTTCCTATTCATTTAATAAAATTATATTTAATTAATATTTCATTTAAATCATATTTAAATGAATATCTTTCACATAACCTATAGTTTTAATTTAATTAAATAAAATTAAACTAAACTATTAATTAATTCTTCAATTAATTAATTGGGGTATTTTTTAAAATAGTATATTTTACAAAATATTTACCACCTATAACAAATTCTATTACTGATAGTCATTGATATGTTATAGTGATAGAAGATTATCAGTAATAGAATCCAAAATTTTGCTATAGCTTGTAGATATTTTAATTTATTTTGCTATTTTTAAAAATGGTCCTAATTAACTTCTAAATTAAATATCTTATATTTAAACTAATCCAAATTTGAATCATATTCAAATATAAATTTCTCTCATAATATACATTTTTAATGTGTATAATATACACATTAAATTTTAACCTATAGTTTTAATATGAATCAAATTCACATTAAAATTAATATTTGAACTTATTCAAATAATTTATTCTCTCGATAATTAATTTTGAATCATATACAAATTAAATGTACATAATAAAGTTTAATTAAAATATAAACTTTATATTATAATGTATCACCATACATTATATTAATTCTCAAAGTAAATTTGAACATTTCAAATTATAACCAATATAAATAAATCTCATTACCCTTTACGAGCTCGGAAGGGGACTTAATGGATCTACAGATCAGAAGCTACAACGATATGTGATTAATTGGCTAAACTCATTAACTATATTAATCTATATTCGTTAACTATGTGTACACTCTACTAAAAACTCACAACTAAACTCTTCTCACTGTAGATATATTTTTGGGTCCATGGATATAGACCAATAACAGTATTCTCAAGAGTTCGTAACACCAACTGAGTCAAATTACCGTTTTACCCCCGGTTTACTTCTAGTCCTTAAATACTAGTGCTCCTTAATGAACAACTTGTTTATGGTCCAACTACTAAACAGAAACCCTTTTGTGCCATAGAGATGGTAGGACCCTTTGTTCAAGTCTCAGACATACCATTTAAGAGAACACTCATCTACTTACCCTAAAGTCGGAAAGGAGTGAAATTCATCTTGTGTGATTATGTTCCCAGCTCCCCACTCGATCTTCTTCCCAAAATGATAAGCATATTGAGTCGGCAATTTGGTCACTCATCCATACAAATCAAATGACAATCCTTCGTGAATAAGAGTTCATAATACACTTAATGATTAAGACTAAGTTACCAAGGTCATCCTAATGAAATAGAAACTTAACTAGTTAACGGAGTTACATCTAGTGGTTACTATCTTGTGGTCTGGTCTTATGCAAACTCGTTGCATAGGATACCCTCACTCGCATGTCACCTACACGAAGGCTCTAGATCACTGTGTTTGTATCAAATACAAAATGAGACGTATCCATAGTGTTACTAGGATAAGAGACCCAACTTTATCTCTATACTATAAACTCTTTAAGCTGATCTCGAACATTGATCCATGTATGTGTCTACATATTGCTCAAGACTCATCAAAGAACTTACGATGTTAATTTATTGGATTTAGGTTATTAAAACAAAACTAATAATATAATCAATAATACTTATTGAAATAATAACACTTTATTAATAACGATCAATGAATTATATTTACTATCTACGAATTTTAGAACATAAAACTAAAAAAAGTCCCACTTGGACTAAAACTCTAGTCTCTATGGGATGTACACAATAAAGTAGTCCTCAAACATTGAAAATGGTAAAATGAACAAGATATTACATAAAACGTATATATACAAATATAGTAAATTAGGGCATCCTCATACCCATTATACATCTCCCATTTGCCCTAGATTACCTAATGTACATATCTCGCAGACCTAGACTTTCTAGATGACCCTCAAACACTTTAACCATGGGAGTCTTCATAAATGGATCAATAATGTTCTGCTCCAAAGCGATCTTGGTGACGATCACATTCCCTCATTGCACAATCTACTGTATCAGATGATACTTCCTTTATATGTGTTTTTCTTGTTTGTGGTTGCGAGGTTCTTTAGAATTGGCTACTATCCTACCGTTATCACAATATAAAGTGATTGACATGTTTATGTTTAGAACTACTTTCCAATCATGTAGGAACTTCCTGAGCCAAACTGCTTCTTTTGCTGCTTCACAAGCAGTGACGTACTCAGCCTCCATAGTAGAGTCTGCAATGCATCCTTTCTTGATGCTACGCCATACCACAACTCCCCCATTCAGGATGAACACTAATCCCGACATGAATTTCCTAGAATCCTTATCGGTTTGGAAATTAGAGTCAGTGTATTCTGTAAGGATTAAATCCTTAGCTCCATACACAAGCAAGTAGTCTCTCGTTCTCCTATGATACTTGAGAATAATTTTAACCCGACCTTAGGTTGGACTAATACCTACTGACTATTCCCACTGCATAACAAATGTCTGGCCTAGTGTAGAACATAACATATATTAAGATGCGCATCGTTGAGGGATAGGAAATATGTCTCATATCTTCAACTTTTTGATATGTCCTAGGACACTATTCCTTAGACAAATAAACCTCGTGCCTGAAAGGTAATAAATCCTTCTTAGAGTTCTGCATCCAATATCAAACCAACGTTTTGTCCATATAGGTTGCATAAGATAGTTCTAGCATTTTGTTCTTACGATCCCGTATGATTTGGATCCCAAGAACATATTGTGCCTCTCCCAAATCTTTCATTTGAAATTGGGCTGCTAGCCAAGTTTTAATGTTAGTTAGGTATCATACATCATTTCCATTGAGAAGGATATCGTCCACATAAAGTACTAAGAAAGTTACTTTATCTTTGTTGATTTTCTTGTAGACACAAGGTTTATCAACGTTTTGGTCAAAACCGTAAGATTTGATTGCAGTATCAAACTAAATATTCCAAGATCTGGATGCTTGTTTCAATCCATAAATGGATCGATTTAGCTTCCAAACTTTTTGTTTCTGACCTTGGGTTATGAACCCCTTGGGCTGAGACATAAAGATACTCTCTTCAAGATTGTTATTCATAAAAGCAGTCTCGACACCCATTTGTGGCTATGGACAAGAGAATCCTTATAGACTTTAACATAACAACAGGGGAAAAAGTTTCCTCACAGTCAACCCCTTCCCTTTGGGTATACCCTTTTATTACAAGCTTAGCTTTGAAGATTTGCACCTTCCCATCTGAATCTCTCTTTCTCTTGTAGATCCATCTACACTATACGTTTCACTCCTTTAGGTAGATTTACAAGCTCCCACACTGAATTGAAGTACAAAGACTCCATTTCAAGGTCCATGGCTTTGACCCATTGGTCCTTGTATACATCATTCATTGCCTGTTTATAGAACAATGGATCCTCAACGCCATTGTCTGGTATGACAATATGAGTTTCAGCTAAACCCAAGTAACGTTTAGGTTGTGGTACAATCCTCCCACTACGTCGAGGCGTTCTCAATGAATAAGAAGGATGAGACTGACCAAATGTGTTAGTTTCATCAACTCTTAATGAGGGACCAACTTCATCATCAACCCTTGTTGATTCATCAGTAGCTTCATTTAATACTAATTTGCTTCTTGGTTTATGATGTCTCATGTGGTCTTCTTCCAAAAAAGTAACATTTGATACAACTAATACACGTGTGATACACCAAAAAAGTAACTTCATCAATATACGTTTGATACACCTAATACAGTCTGATACACCTAATACCCCTTGATACACCTGATACTTCTTAATACACCCAATACATTTGATTTATACAATTGATGCACCTGATACTCCTTGATACACTCGATACTTTTTGATACACACCTGAAACATTACTAATATATGTTTGATACACCTGATACACTGCATATACATTTAGTATTATTCACTTATACAATTGATTGATTAAATGCACTTGATATGCTTGAAGTCCTACTTATACACTTGATATACTATTGATATACACTTGTAAACTTGATTCATATACTTGATAATGATTCACTTTACTGATATGCTTTAACAATATATTGTTGATATACTTGATAATGATATACCGAGTTACAACATTCATATACTTAATAATACTCTAATGAACTACATAAAATATGAAAAAAAACAAAAATCATATAGTAAGTATATTAACCAACTAATACATATAATATAAGTATATCACAACATTGATGTACAAAACTAAAACAAAGTAAAACCAAAACAAAATTAATGTAAAAAAATAAAATAAAATCATTTAGAATCAGATTCAACTCAAATACACAATGAAACATCGAAGAAAGTAAAAAAAAATCACAAATGAAGTTAAATTACTCCGATCAACAACCATTATATTTCATATTACAATTACTATTAATATTTTAAAATTAAGATTAAGACAGAAAGAATAAATAATTTTTCTAGTATAAGAATAAACAAATAATTAGGGCCTTAAAAAGTGAGAGAATAAATAAATAATTAGTAGGGCATTAGAAAAAAGGAAGAGAAATAAGTTATTGAAGGGTAGTTTAGGAATAATAACAAATTTAAGACAGAGAAATGAAAATTTTGCCATATTTGCAAAATTCTAAAATAATGTGCTATAATTGTTATATAATACTCTCACAATGCTACCCTATGTAATTTTTCTAAATTTAAAATGAGCAGGGGTGGCAGTTGGTTCGGGATGGCAATCATATGTTGCGTACGTGAATTTAGGATGTTATTACCTAATTGGACTGCCTCTTGGGTTTCTCATGGGTTGGGGCTTTAACCTTGGAGTAAAGGTATTCTTCTTATTTTCCCTTTACTTTACTTTCTTTTCTTATTTATTTATTTATTTAAAATTTTTCAAAATGGTTATATGGTTATATTGTTATATTGTATAAGATTCCATTTATGTTACTAATCATGATATTCTTTAATGAAATTTGATTAGGGCATATGGGCTGGAATGATATTCGGTGGAACAGCCATTCAAACATTGATATTATGCATCATGACTATTGGATGTGATTGGAATAAAGAGGTTAGCTTTAAAAGTATATATATATATATATATATATAATTTTACACAACATAAAACAACGATAATAATAACAATAAAAATGATAAAAGTTGAAATAAAAAGATGAAGAAAAAAACTCATTTCACTCCTGCTATAAAAATAAAAAGAAAAATGACAGATGAATAAGAAAATAGTAAAATTGAGAGCACAATAATTAATGTGAAAACTCTAGAGTAAGAATAAAAATTTTGAACTAAACAAATAAAACAGCCTAAAAAAGTTTATTAAAATTTCCTAGAATAATTCTTTCAGGACTCCAATTATAAAATCACTTTTGTAAATCTTATTCATGAAAAAATCATGATATAAAGTAAGTCAACAGTGAGTAGACAAAAACCTAGTGTACCTTGTGTTCTAAGTCAATATGTTCTAAATATTTTTCTTCTGACGTTTTGACTTTCAATTATGCCAAAAGGTTTGAAAATGGCGTTAGTCTAATTAAATCAGTGCGTGTCTAGCTGACAAGTAGAGTAGCCTAGACTAGTTAAAATAAAATTATAAGAAGACGAGTTGAAACTTTTAAGACAATAGACTTAGTAGCACCATGTTAAGATTTAAAGGATTAAAACATACCATTTTAACTTAGTTTAGTTTCTTAATTTATAAGACTATCCGAGGTAAATTTAATCTTTTTTTAAAAAAATGTTTAATAAATTCACTCAACTTTCAATTTTGTGGCGGGAAAGCGGGTAAGATATTAATAAGTTTATTTTTTAAAATTAATTTATAAGTTTAATATAAAATAAAAATTTACGACTAAGGTGGAATTCTATTTTAAATAAGATGAAAGATTTATTAGTCGGACAATATGAATATTTGAACCATATTATATTGTATCAAATACGAAAAATTAATTAAAGCACAAAGACTTATTGGACAATTCTTAAAGTTGGAAGACCGAAATGAAGCAGACAACTTAAAGGTTAACCAACCGTTCTGATTCTATTGATTTTCAGGCAGCGAGAGCGAGTTTGCAGATAAAAAAGTGGGAAGAAGAAACTCGAGAGCATTGACATATATTCTGCTTCTAATGCTCTCTTTTTGTCGCTCTAATTAAGTATAAATTTAAACAATCATACATTTCTCTAATGCTTCCCATATATTTTTCATCTCTCTAAGTCATATAGGCTTACAAGTTACTACATAAGTAGTTAATAAAACATAGAATTGATATAATTTTGTTATAACAAAAAGTTGTCAATTATTTGTTTTATGTTATACTTATATTGGATATGATTCATATTTTAATTAAAATTTATTATAATTTTCAATCATATCCAAACTTATATGATAAGGTAATTTAAATATAATTTAATTATATTTAAATAAACTCTGAATATAATTAATTTAAGGTTTATTTTAATATAAGATAACAAAAATATATCAATTCTTTGTTTTATTAACTACTTGCATTGGATATGATTTTGTTCGTACTAGATTTTCGGAGAAATTTGATTGGTGGAGTTGGATTTAAGTTGTGTGTGTTTGTGTTGATTTGATGCGATGCGGTTCGATCTCTAGAATTTGATCCTCTGATTTTCTCTCTCGATTGGATGTTTACACTTGATTTGAAGAAGAGAAACATGTGATGTTCTTCAAATTGGAGTCTTGGAAGAAAGCTTGTATTCTCACAGGAGCTTCAATATTCGAGGATGGTTGGCTTTAGAAGTTAGGGAGTCTTCTAGCTTTTGGAAGAATTCTCTCTAGACCTTCTCGAGTAAATGTTACCAACCCTTACAAATGAGAATAACTTCTCTATTTATAAAGTTCTCTGGTAGGCTTTATGGCTTGAGCTTGATTGGTCCATGGACCAGACCTATGAGCTCAACCACGTGGATTCGGATCATATTTAGCATTTGAGCTAAATTAAGTTTAATTAAACTTAGCCCAAGTAATAATATTTAATTTGAACAAAATAATTAACTTGATCCAACGATTATTAAGAAAACATGTGGCATCATCAGAATTGACCAATTTATGTCTTCAATTTTAATTTGGGGACACATGTCAATTTTTTTTAATTTGTCACAATTTCAATTATTTGTATTTTTCATCATTAATTTAGTAAATGATGTAGCAATTTGTGATTGGTCTCAAAATTTCTTATTCAACAAATGTCACCTTTTCGAGATTTATGCACGTATATGGGTGAATGAATCACGAAAAAAATAAATTTGAAGTCAAAACACGAGCATTTTTTTTGTTCAATTCAACATAACAAATTAATCAAACTATGAATTTAGTACACGAGTTTGATTTAAACTTAAAATAAGGGTTGAAATATGGCCAAACCTTAATTAATTTGAGAAAAGTTCAAGGTTTTATCCGTAATTTAATTTGATTTGAGGATAAAATAATGAAATTTGATTTTTTAAATAAAATTTGGAACATAATCAAATTTTAATTTGAAATAAGGATGATGTTTCTACCACACCCTAATTTGTCTGAAGGATGCACAAGAATTTGAAATAACCAATTTTAATTTGAGATAAAAAGAAAGCTATATATGCAAGTTAATTTGACTTAGATTTTGAACCCAAATTTTAATTTTAAAATTGTAAAAAAATCTAAAATTTGAAATATTTAAATATCTTAATTATCTAAAAAATGAAATTTGAGATTTATCCCAAAATGATTTTTTAAAAAAAATATAAGATAATATAATTGGATTATTTATTTATATTATTAAAAAAAGATTAAACACCATTCCTAATCCTTTTAGGAATTAGACTTGTTATATAAAAAGAATTAAATATCTTTCTTAATCTTTTAGGAATTGGACTTGTTGAACTTATAAATAGACCCACATCTTGAAAATTTAATCCTCATCAAGTAAAAGAAAGGTATGAAAAAAGACTTCTCTTCTCTCTTTCTCTTTCTTTTTTTTAAAAAAATATTTTTACATTTTTTTTACAGAAACTAAAGGTAAGATCTTTTTCTTCTTTTTTTTCTTACTTTTTGTCACTCTTTTTTACAGGAACTAAAGATAAGATTTTTTTTTTTTATGAAATCGTTTGTAACGGTGTTTCTGTTGTCAACAATCAAACTTCTGCTAAGGGACAATTAGGTATTTGTCGTCAGATCCACTCTCCTAGTAGAAATGATCAGACATCTTAGTTTTGCTTCGCCTCCAGCGACCCAAGTTCTACTAGGGGATGATCAGGCATGTGCTGTAAGATCTACTTTTCTAGTAGTAATGATCGGATATCTTGGTTCTGCTTTGTCGTCAGCGATCCAACTTCTACCAGAGAACGATCGGGCATTTGCTATAAGATCCACCTCTCTAGTAGGAATAATCGGACATCTTGGTTCTACTTCGCCATCAGCGATCCAACTTCTACTCGGGGATGATCGAACATTTGTCGTCAGATTTGCCTGCCTAGTAGAAATGATCAGGTATCTTGGTTCTGCTTTGCCGTCAGCGATCCAACTTCTACTAAAGGATGATTGGGCATTTGCTGTTAGATCCACCACCCTAGTAGGAACGATCAGGCATCTTGGTTACAAGAGGACGATTGGGCATTTGCCATCAGAGCCATCTCTCTAGTAGCAACGATCGAGCATCTTGGTTTTGCTTTGCCTTTAGTGATCCAATTTCTATTATGAGACAATCAGACATTTAGCGTCAGATCCACCTTTCTAGTAGAAGTGATCGGGCTTCTTCGTTCTGCTTCGCTGTCAGCGATCCAACTTCTACTAAGGGACGATTAAGCATTTGTCGTCAGATCCATCTTTCTAGTAGGAACGATCGAACAACTTGGTTTTACTTCGCCGTTAGCGATCCAACTTTTACTAGTGGACGATCGGGCTTCTTCGTTCTACTTCTAGACATATTTTCAAAAGCTGAGTTCGCTCTCTTTTTTTTGTTCGCTATCGTTTGCACTTCTAAACTTGTTTGAAATATTTTTTTTAATCTCAAGAAACATCGACAAATCCTCAAAAATTGATTCTAGAGAACTTCTAAACTTATTTGAACTTGAATTTCATAAAACATCAATAAATTGCTCATAATCAAAATTTTGAGGAACTTCTAAACTTGTCTGAATCTATAATTTCAAGAAACATCAACAAAGTCTCATAATTTGATTATGAGGAACTTCTAAACTTGTTTGAACTTGAATTTCAAGAAATATCAACAAAACCTTAAAATTGATTTAGAAGAACCTCTAAACTTGTTTGAACTTGAATATCAAGAAACATCAACAAAGCCTTAGAATTTGATTTTGGGGAATTTCTAATCTTGAAGATGGAATGTTGAACTTCAGAGGAGTGATGCCCCTTATAAGCATCTAACTTTCCAGCATCTTACTCCTAGTGCAACTCCACTTTAATTTGTTATATTGCCCCCAACAGAGCATCTTCAACTTTAAGTTGACATTCTTTAATGAAAATGAATGTCATCAATTGCTAGTGCCATGCTTTACGTGGTCATAACACTGTCCTTGTTTTATGTATGACTAAACTTAAGATTTATTTTAAGTTGCCTACATACCCTTATAGGGATCAAGTCATAACGTAGTTCAATTTTTTTTTTCTAGACTGAACTTAAGGTTTCCTTAAGGTGCCTACGCACCCTTTATAATATAGAGATCAAGTTATAACATAGTTTAAGTTTTTTTTCTAGACTGAACTTAAGGTTTTCCTTAAGCTACCTACGTACCCTTTATAATGTAAGGATCAAGTCACAACATAGTTCAAGTGCAGCGTGTTTTTACATAACAAAATTAAGCATAAATTTTCTTGTGAAATTTACCGTTGATTGGGCTAATTCGTAGTCCGTCTTGATCAATAATCTTGTATGCACCATTCATGAAAACTTCTTTGAAGACGTAGGGTCCATTCCATTTAGGTGTGAATTTATTCCTCGTATATCTCATCGTGATGATAGGTCTTCTCGCTGCTAGCACTAAATCACCAACTTGAAATGATCGAGGCTTTACATATTTGTCAAAAGCCTTAGACATTCGTGCTTGATAACATTCCAGTGCTTGTTGAGCTTCTAATCTCTTTTTGTCAAGTGCTTATAACTCTTGAAGGCATAATTTAGCACTTTCTTCAGTAGTTAGACCCTCTTGAATTTCCATTCTCAAGGATGAAATTTATCTCTCGAGGGGAAGGACAACCTCCACACTGTAAACAAGCGAATATGGTGTAACCCCTATAGGACTGCGATGCGTGGTTCGATAAGCCCACAATGCTTCACCGATCCTTTCTTGCCAATCCCTTTTCGACTTGGAGACAATTTCCTTTAGAAGATTGCACAACATTTTGTTGAATGCTTCTGCTAACCCATTTGCAGCTGTGTTGTACATGGATGACTTGTATTACTTGAACTTGAATTTTTCACATAATTTGTCTATCATGCTATTGGAGAATTATCTTCCATTATCTATCACAATTCGGTGAGGAATGTTGTATCGATATATGATGTGGGTTTGAATCATGTTCTTCTTCTTGGCCTCTCTCATGGAAATTGTCTCAGCCCACCTTGAAAAATAGTCTGTTGCTGCAAGGATATAAGAATGTCCTACTGGTGATTTTGGTGTAATGAGGCCAACCAGATCGAGTCCCTAAGCCTCGAATGGCCAGGAAGCCATAATTGAATGAAAAGGCTCTAAAGGTTGGTGTATGAAGTTTGCATGGTATTGACAAGCCTAACACTTATTTGTATAGTCCATTGAATCTTAGATCATCTTAGGCCAGTGGTAGCCTATTCTTCTTAGGCTGAATGGAAGCTTTAATCCTGATTGATGTGTTCCACAAACATATGCATGTGCCTCCTTTAGAGCTTTTATCAACTGTTCCTTTCCAAGACATCGAAAGAAGAGCCCTTCAAGAGAATGACGATATAAGGTTCCCTTGCAATAAATGAAGTGTTCAGCTCTTCTTCGTACCTCAGTTTTATGACGGAAATCTTTTGGAAGCTTTTCATGTTCAAGATACTCTATGATGGGTTGATGCCAGTCCTCTTCATCAATCAAATGAGATGTCGTCACGTTCGCCTCCTGACATTCAGACACAATTGGAGGCATAATTCATAGTTGACAAAGTGGTATATATAGAGTTACATCATCCGACATCGTCAAGGCAATGGCCAAAATTGCCAATGCGTATGTCCTCTTATTTTCTACTCTAGGGACATGTTCTAGCATCATGTTGTTGAACCTTTCGATCAATTGTCAAGCATAAGCGAAGTATGGCTTCAAGTCTAATGTTTCACATCATACCGAAGCAAGAGTTGATTGATTATCAACTTTGTATCACCATAAATTTCTATGAATGATACTCTAATTTCCAACACCATTTGAAGGCCAATTATCAAAGCCTGATATTTAACCACATTGTTCAAACACAATTTAGCGAGCGTAAAGCTGTAAGGCAACATATGTTTCTCAGAAGAAATGAGGATAGTGTCTGCCCCCACACCACATCTTCGTGCTGCACCATCAGAGTACATAGTCCAAGGTTCCATAACTTCTGTGAAGAAAACTTCATTGTCGGGCAAGTCTTCACATAACTTCCAAACTGACGAAATTGGGTGGTCTGCTAAAAATTCTGCAAGCGCTTGTCCTTTTATCCCCTTTTGTAGATTATAGACAATGTCATATTGCTGAAGTAGAACTGCCCATTTAGCTAAGCGTCCAGAGATGATTGGCCTGAACAAAACATACTTTAGATGGTCAGCCTTTGCCACTAGATGAATAGTGAAGGCTTGCATATAATGCCTCAACTTATCGATGGCAAAGAAAAGTGCAAGACACATCTTCTCGATGGAAGAATAGTTAACTTTAGCCCCAACTAAGGTTCTGATGGAAATGGTATATATGCGCAGCGGAATAAGGATCAAACTTTACTCTAATTGCAACTAAACACTTCAGTAATTAACATGCATTACATCCCTAATTGAAACAAAGATAGGGTTAAAAGAAAAACTCACCTTTGATGCTCTTCTTTTCTTGTAATTTCCTCCAAACTCTTTGTAATCTCCTCACGAACTCTTCATAATCTCCTAATTGACTCGCTATTCTCCGGACTTGGAACCGAGTTGTGGGACTCAAATGGTGGAGGAACCTAAATTTTAGATCTTTGTTGAGAGTGAAATATGAGTTCTTGGTTTATTTTGTAATTCTTAATTACAAAATTAATTCTCACGATTTTAAAAACCAAGAGATCTTTCACCATTGCAAAAAACTTCTTTACAAGAAAATTATATGCAAGAGCTTCCCTATCTCACCACTTGGCATTCACTAACTATTAGTTAGATAGGTGTCTTGCATACAAAGTGATAAGCTTGCCAAATCTCAACAAGGTTATTATTTAAATTAGTCTAAGGACAATGTGGTAATATGACATTTAAATTAAATTCAAAGTTTTACTTTTCCAAGTCAAATGTTAACATTTTGACTTTTTATCATTTTATCCATCTTGACTAATTTCGACCTCCCGAGCATGAATTCAATTCATTTCTCTAAAATTCAAATCATATTTGAATATAAAGTCGGTCAAAGTTTGACTTCTCAAAGTCAAAAGTCAACATTTTGACTTTTCACAACTTTGACCATTTCGGTAAATTCTGAACTTCCGAATATGAATCCATATTCATATTTTTAATATTTAAATCATATTTAAACACGACATTCTATCTTAAACTTATAATCGATGGCTATATCAAATATTAGTCGGTTTCTCTCTCCCTGTACCTAATTCGAACAATTCAAATTATTCTATCATAATGTTCTAAGTTGATTCCTTGTGAGCTAGCAGGGGAACCTAATGGACCTATAGATCATGGGCTCCAACGATCCAAAATTATCTGGCTAAACTCTTTAGATCGGCTTAATCAACCTTAGTTAACTAATGGGTCATTCCACTAAAGTCCCTTAGTTGCACTCCCCTCACTATAGATATATTTATGTCAATGTGATATAACCATGATAAGTAAGTAAATCCTTCACAGGTTGTTTGTAACCTCGGTTGGGTCAAAGTACCGTTTTACCCTCTATACTACATCTTGCTCCTTAAGTCCCACTGATCCACTATTGAACAATTGGTTTTAGGTCCAACCTATAAATCGAATCCCTCTCGAGCCAATGAGAGAGTGGGGCCCATTGTTCAAGACTTGGATTCAGTCCTTAAGGGAACAACCTATCTACTATCCCTAAAATGGGTAGTAGTGAATTTCGTCTTGCACCCTATGTCCCTAGCTATCCACCCAGTCCTACCCCTAAAATGGGAGGCTTCCATTTCAAAGGTTAGATCAGGTGGATAGCTAGGGACATAGGGTGCAAGACGGAATTCACTCCTACCCGCTCTAGGGATAGTAGATAGGTTGTTCCTTTAAGGACTAAATCCAAGTCATGAAAAAGAGGCCATACCTTCTTATTGGCCCGAGAGGGATTCAGTTTAATGTTGGACCTTAAACCAATTGCTCAATAGTGGATTAGTTGAGACTTAAGGAGCAAGACATAGTCTCGGGGCTAAAATGGTACTTTAACCCAGCCGAGATTGTGAACAACCTGTGAAGGATTAACTTACTTATCATGGTTATATCACATGGACACAAATATATCTATAGTGTAGCGAGTGCAACTACAACACGTTAGTGGAATGACCTGTTAGTTAACTAAGGTTGATTAACTCAGTCTAAAAGAGTTTAGCCAGTTAATCTCGGATCGTTAGAGCCCATGATCTATAGGTCCATTAGGTTCTCCCGCTAGCTCACGAGGAATCAACTTAGAACATTATGATGGAATAATTCGAATTGTTCGAATTAAGTAAAGAGAGAGAAACTGATAAATATATTTGATATAGTGATTGGTTATAAGCTTAAGATAGAGCTTTATATTTAAATATGATTTAAATATTAAAAATATGAATATGGATTCATATTCGGAAGCTCAAAATTGATGTAAATTGTCAAAGTTGTAAAAAGTCAAAATGTTAACTTTTGACTCTGAAAAGTCAAACTTTGACCGACTTTATATTCAAAACGTGATTTGAATTTTGGAGAAATGATGTGGATTCATGCTCGAGAGATCGAAATTACTCAAGACGAACAAAATGATAAAAAGTCAAAAAGTTGACTTTGGACTTGAAAAAGTCAAACTTTGAATTTAATTTAAATGTTAAATTACCATATTGCCCTTAGACTAATTTAAACAATAACACTTGTTGAAATTTTGCAAGCTTATCGCTTGCATGTGTATGCAAGTGGCTTATTGCATGCAAGACACCTATCCACTAAGAATTCCAAGTGGTGAGATAGGGAAGCTTTTGCATGTAGTTTGCTTGTAAAGAAGTTTTATGCAAAGGTGAAAGGACTCTTGGATTTGAAATTAAAAATTAATTTTGTAATTAAAAATTACAAAATAAAACCAAGAACTCTTTTATTTTTTACTCTAAACAAAAATATATAAAGGTTAGGTTCCTCCAAAAAGATATCATCTCTCTCTATTTCCTCTACCATTTTGAGTCTCATAACTAGGTTCCAAGTTCGGAGAATAACTAGTAAACTCTAGTGATTGTCCCGACTTCAAATTTGTGAAGAGAATACAAGAGAAGAAAATCTTCAAAGGTAAGTTTTTCTATTAAACCGATCTTTGTTTATATTAGGGTTATTTTGCACGTTGATTACTAAATTTTGTTTAGTTGCAATTAGAGTAAAGTTTGTTCCTTTTTTCTACTAGGCATGTCTACCGTTTCCATCAACTACGACTTCACTATGATGCATAATCACCCAGATAAGGTAGTACAGTTTTACTTTATGCTTTTTCACACTACTGCTCTTCCACTTAGAGTGAATATTGATTTTGATGAGACTTTCTAGCATCTTTGGAAATTGGAATTAGTGTATCTAGTAAAGATCAGATCCTTAGCACTATACACAAGCACGTAGTCTTATAATTTCTTAAACTATTAGAATATTCTTCACGGATGTTCAGTGATCACGTTTGGGATTGGACTGATACCTACTGATCATCCCTACTGAGTAGGAAAAGTCAGGTTTGGTACATAATATGGGGTACATCAAATTCTGAAAAACGGAAACATAGGGAATAATTCTCATATCCTCAACTTCTTGAGTTATCTTAGGACACTGTTCCTTTAACAAATGAATTCCATATCTGTACAGGACCAGACCCTTTTTGGAATTCTACATCTTATATTTAGACAACATTTTGTTTATATAAGATGCTTGAGACAAGGCTAGTGTTCTATCCTTGTGAATCCGAACAATTTGGATTTTAAGAACACATTGCGTATTTCCAAATCTCTTATTTAAAATTGCATAGCTAGCCATTTATTGATGTCAGACAAATAATTTACATCATTCATTGCTTCCTTTTACAAGGTAATGGATCCTCTAAACCATCATCACGTATGATGATTTGGTTTTCGATAAAACTAGGTAATGTTCAGGCTGGTGAACAACCCTCCCACTACTTTGAGGCACTCTTAACTCTTAAGAAGGATGTGACTAACCAGATTCTTTAGTTTTATCAACTACTTTAGTTGATGAACTAGGCATCTCTGCAGTTTTGTTAGAAATCTCATTTAATACTATTTTACGGTGCGATTTATGATTCTTAATGTGGTCTTCCTCCACGAATGTGGCATTTTTCAATACAAATACTTTATTATCTTGAGGATCGTAAAAAAGACCACCTCTTGATTCATTTGGATAACCTACAAATAGGCATAATTTTGAACAATGTTCCATTTTCTTAGATTTTTGTAGCAACACATGTGTCGGGCATTCCCAAATTTTAAAGTGACGTAAACCTCCTTTTCGCCCTTTCCAAATCTCATAACGTGTTTCTGAAACACTTCTAGAGGGTGTTGGGATTGATGCCCTAAATCTTGTGGTCTTGTAGTTTGTAATTGTATATATTATACAAACATTTTATTTATATAATAAAATAAAGTGTGTTATTTTATTTGACATTTAGTTGCATTTAACCCACAAAACCCATAAACTAACATCCAAGGTTATCTTATGCAAGGTTATCTTATGTAACCTAAACATGTATGTGGAGACATACAGGTGGATCATGTTTAAATGATAACCTAAATGGTCTGTAGTAGATGGATAAGGCTGGATACCTTATCCTGATGACACTACGAATACGGCCTGCTTTGTAGTTGTTACAATTGTTCTAAAGTGCTACAAATGATTTGATCCTAATCATTCATGTCGAGACATTAGAGCAGGGGTATTCTATACAAAGAGTTTGTATAAGATTGGACCATGAAATGTAGTCTCTCTTATTAACACCGTTACTAGTTGAGACTACATTTCACCAAGATGACCATAGGTGACTTGACCTGAATCCTGAGTGAGTTGTGAACTCCTGCCTATGAAGGCAGTCCTTTGATTTTCATGGGTGAGAGTGGCCTATATCGCCGACTCAATAGACCTACCATTTTGGGGATTCGTTTGATTAGGGAGCTGGGAACACAATTACACAAGAAGGAATTCACTCCTTCTCTATAGATAGAGTAAGTAGAGAAATTGCTCTCTTAAGGACTAATTCCAGGGCTTGAACAATGTGGCGCCACACCCTCTATTGGGCAGAGAGGAGTTTAGTTATAGTGGGACTATAACTATTGTTCATTAGAGGGATTGGTGGTACTTAAGGAGTTAGATGTAACTACAGGGGCAAAACGGTAATTTTTGGCCTAGTTGTACTTATGAGCAATTTGTGAAGGGTCATTGCACTGTTGATTGGTTATATCTAATGGACACAAAAATATATCTACAGTAAGAAGAGTGCAACTATTGGTCTTTAGTTGTGACGACCCGGACTTTTCGGACTGACCGTCTAAGTTGTCAATTTGACCCAAAACCGTTTGTTGACAAAAGACATAAGAATATTCAGTTGAAACCGTAAGAAAACGAAGGAAAATTTAATTGGGCCCTATTTTCAAAATACAAAATTTACAATGTGCTGTTTACAAAAAAAATTAACTATTGTAGACTTAGTTAAATCAAAATATTTTTCAAACCGTCAACGAAAGCAGTTTAAAGACAAACCCCTATGGCAAATTCACGAGTCCTTCTTGTCCCTCGTCGGTCTGCCCCTCATGTTACCTTTGCCTGAAAAATTAAACATAAAGAAAGGGTGAGCATGAATATACTCAGTAAGAGACCCACTACTGGTCCCGTTAGGGGAAAATAAATTATTAGCTTCCTATGGTGTACCCTGCACAGTCACAGTCTAGTGCTCCAGAAGGATGCATATATCAGTCTAGTGCGCCCGAAGGATGCACGTATCAGTCTAGTGCTCCCGAAGGATGCACATATCAGTCTAGTGCTCCCGAAGGATGCACGTATCAGTCTAGTGCTCCCGAAGGATGCACGTATCAGTCTAGTGCTCCCGAAGGATGCACATATCAGTCTAGTGCTCCCGAAGGATGCACATAAAGGGGATGATCCCGAAGGACACCCGCAGGGTAACTATCCACTAGGAAACTAATAATTTATCCCCTCAGTCCATTCTAAACATCTTAAAAATCATTCTCAATACAATCAAATTTCCTTATCCCCTAAGCTTCCAATTTAACCTCAACAACCATATCATCCTAATTTCACCCAGAGACAATCAAAACATATCCATACCTCAGTCATCAACATATTCATACGTCAGTCATCAACATATCCATACCTCGGTCATCAACATAAATAACCATAACATTCACCTTAGTCTACAACGGCGCAACCATGATATCTCTTCCATTCATAACAACACTACCATAGTTGTATATCCTTCATTTGGTTTACGCAACAATTTATCCATTTCAGCCACACTTTATCTAAGTAAAGTCTACGAGATTCCGACATGCCCACATCCTTATATTTGTACATATACATAACCAGACAAACTTAGCATGCATTCAACCACAAGTCCACATTCAAACATACACATCATAATTGTTATCCCTACTCAGTACAACGGTACGATTTATGCAGCCAATACATCCAAATAATATTTATTGAGTCCAGTAGAAAGTCCCTTACCTCGCTTTTATGCAAGTTCTTCGATCGAGCAATTTCCACAATTACAACCTAGACATAAACAAACAGAAATCAACATATTTTCCAAGTAGCTCCAAGCATCTAAATCACCCATGTGAATTTAGCACTTACCCAGTTAGTGGAGGAACGAACCCACTCCAAAAGGATTTCGTTCGTCGACTTCAATCGGTACCTTCAATAATCAAACATTCCTACAATTGATTAAACTCAATAGTAGTGTTCATCACTATCCATGAAAACAACAAAATCCAAAATTTACTCTTACCACACACCAACCCAATACTTCACAGTAAGGCAGAAGCGTCTTCCAATAGGTGAAATCGATGTGGGTAAAACAAATTCAATTGATAACGGAGGTGGACAACAACGTGCAACCCACGGCTGGAAGATGGAGAACAGCCGGCGGAGATGAAGTCCGGCAACCGGCGTGAAGAGAGAAGGTCGGTCGGACGGAGAAGTGCAGCGGCGCGGATGGTTGGCGGATGGAGATGCGGCGTGGAACCTCGACGCGGCTGGAAGGAAACGCACGGCTGTTGGAGTTCACGGACCTGACGCCCGAAGAACGGATCTGAGGAGGGGGAGGGTTTTCGGCTGGCGGACGAGGATTTGCATTGCAGACACGGCTTCGCGACGCACTGCTTCGCATACGGTCAGCCGCTTCACGAACAGAGTCGGGAGCGGAAGGAAAAAGACGCGCGGCGTGCGGACGTGCGGCTAACGGAAACGACCGGCTGGGTGGCGTGTGCGATGCGGCTGGGCGGAGTGGGGTTGAACGGAAAAGAAGAGGAGGGAGGCCGGCGGCGGCTAGGGCTGGGCGGACGGAAGAAAAAGAAGAAGAAAAGAAAAAAAAAATGGAGGGGGGGGGGGGGGGGGGGCGCGGGGGGGGGGGGGGGGGGGGGGGGGAAGGAAATTTTAATTTCCCCCCCTTTTTCATTTGGTTTATTTAATAAAATAATAATAATAATAATAATAATAATAATAATAATAAAAAATATTTAATAATTAATAATAATTTTTTTTTAAGGGCGTTACATTAGTGGAATGACTGATAGTTAATGAACAATGATTAATTTAATTAAAGAGTTTAATTAATTAATCTCACATCATTGGAGCTTTAATCTGTAGGTCCATAAGGTCCCCTTGTTAGCTCAATAAAGATAAATGAGAATCAAATTTATTTTGGTTTAATTTGAATCATTTAAATTGATTAAAGGGAATAAATTGTATATGATACAATTAATATAATATATTTGATACATTATAATATAAAGTTTTTTATGAGAGAAGTTAATATTTGGATATGATTCAAATAATAATAATATGAATAAGATTCATAAATAAACTATAGATTAAAAATTAATATGGATTCGATTCATATTAGAACTATAGATCACATGAGAAGATCTAAATCATTGGTTATATTATATATGATATAATATAAAATTAATATTATATAAGATATAATATAAAATTAATATTATATAAGATATAATATAATTTGAATTTATATTATATTTATATTAATATTAATTTAAATAAAAGAATAACTCCCAAGGGAGTTATTCTACGTAATGGGAGAGGGAGGAAGTTATTTTGATAACTTCCCCCTCCATCTCTCTCCATATCTTTTGGTTAAGATATAGAAGGATGGATGCAATCTTATCTGTATGAGTTTTTTCTGACGATCTATTGCTTCCAAGAAGAAAAAAATCTATCTGCAAATATTTTTCCTTTTAAACAAAACAAAAACACAGTAGCCCCACAAACTCTCTGTTGTTTTTTCTATCTTGAGGATAACAAGGAAGACTTAGTGGTGTTCTTCTCGTGGTGTTCTCCTCGTGGTGTTCTTTGGGAGATTAAAGAATTCTTAGGAGGTTCTACAAAGGTTAGTTTTCTTTTCTTCTTTTCTACCATAGAAGCATGTTTAGGTGTTTTCTCTGTGTTTCAAGTTGAATTTCTTTTGCACAGCGTTCACACGCTTCCGCTATGGGAATTCCATTCGTTCAATTGGTATCAGAGCCAGGTTGTGCAATTGTTTTTTCCTTGAAACAAAAGTAAGAGAAAAGGTGGGTAATTTTTTTTCTTTCTACATTATGAATGTGGGTTTGCAAAATAGATGTTTTCGATTTTGGCACCTTAGATTGTAATTTTTTTTTTTTTTCAAATTTGATTGATGTAAGGGCCTGGTGTTTTGGGCATTTTAATTTTGCAATCGAGTTTGTAAATCTGTGTCGTTCGATGGTTGCTGTGAAGATGCATTTTTCGGAGTGTCCTTCCATGGTTTCTGTGAAGATGCGCAATTGAAAAGATTTGCAATTGAAGCAACGTTTGTTTAAAAAAAAAAAAAAAAGGAAAAATTGCAACAAATATATAATGTTTGGGCGAATTGAAGATACCATCCAAGGATTTGTGGTGTAGTGGCTGTGGAGGTCATTGTTATGGAGGTCGCGTGTTCAAATCCCAGAAGTTGTAGATTTTCATTTTTTTAATTAAATTAATATAATATGATTATATTAATTTGTTTTTAGGGGTGCTAAATTCGGTCTATTTTGTTATTTAGTCTAATATATTTTTTTAATTAGATTAATTATATGCATAATGTATGTCATATAGTTTAAAATCCCACCTTAGGATTATAATTATCATGCATCATTCTTAAATATAAGTGTTATATTTTAGTTGCATGATTTTATGAGCATGCTCATGCATCATATTTAATATAATTGTTATATTATATGATTGCATGTACCATTAATATTTCCATGCATCATACTATTTTTAAATTGTTGTATTATATAGTTTGATTGATGGATGTTTTATTTTTATTGCATTAATATAATTGTTATATTGTGTGATGAAATTGGAAATGCATTGAGCATGTCATTACTTAATGAATATAATTGTTTTCTTCATTAAATGACATTAGAAATGCATATTTATAGATTTTAGTTGTTTCCTTTTCTTATAAGTGTTATAAGTTTATGATTTTAGAATTAAAATCTATAATAAAGAGTTGCATGCTAACATAAGGTCACAATTAGTTTTAAATGGTTTAAAATTAATTCACCTAGACCTTAATGAATAATATTTCTAATTAAATTAGAAATAGGATTAATCTTTTATTGTTTTAATAGGATTAAAATGATATCATAAAAGATTAAATTTATAAACTATTTGTCTATAAGGGACCTTTGTCTAAGGAAGGTTCTGTCTAGGCTGGGGTACTTAAGCTGACGGTAACGGAACACCCCTACCTGGGAACTGACCTGGAAGGTGAATTAGTCAAATATTTTATAAGCATGCAATGCATGATTATTTTTATCAAAATGTTTGGTGAACAATAATCATATATTGTTAAACTATCCAATATCAGAGTTATATTGGGCCAATTTAACAATGGACTTAGATAATTAATTAGCCGTTTATTTCTAAGTTAATTAATTTTAAGTAAAACACTAAGTGGGAGAAAATGGGGTATATGATACTTCATTTTTATTTTCACGTTTCTCTTTAAACTTTCACATCGTGAGACTTATGCTCGGCCTTGAGACATCTTTGCTTATGTTCCCCTACGGATGGTGTTTGCTTAAGTCAATAACAAGGTGAATGGAGATAGTGTTTATAGTAAGTGGGAGAGGGATGTGTGCCAACACATCCCGCGGTCTCTTTCATTAGCTTCTAGTAAATTCTCATGCTTGTCCTCGAGGCACCCTTGCTTGTGTCCCCCTACAGAAGGTGTTTGCATGAGATTTTACTCAAACTCCAGAAATGGATAGGATTACTTTAGTTTTTGCTCCAATCGTTTTTTCCCTACGGATTAATTATTGGGGCGGAACTCTAAAATCTAAAATGAAGGGTTACACTTACAATAAATTTTTAAGTAAGTTAATCATTTCTTGATTAAACGATGATGACTAATTATTATAGGAATAAGAGTTATTCTGGTGTAATATTTAGTTGAGATTGTCTCAATTCAGTGAAGGGATAATTAATCACCCTACGGAAGTTTTTTATCCTACCTCACTGAAGCATCATTACTAAAATAGATATCACTTAGGATATATTAAACTTTTGCTAAATTGATTGGTTTTCTGTATGAAAGTGCTTGTATATCTAATATAAATAAATTGTATGTTTCAGCAATTTGATAATGACGAGTGCTACTTTGAATATGTTGGCTGCTGATAAACTTAATGGCAATAATTATGCATCTTGGAAAAATACTATCAACACTGTGCTAATTATCGATGACCTGCGATTTGTCCTGGTTGAGGAGTGTCCTCAAGTCCCAACTACTAATGCAACTCGAACTGTTCGAGAAGCACATGAGCGTTGGGTCAAGGCAAATGAAAAGGCCTGAGCATACATCTTGGCAAGCTTATCTGAAGTATTGGCCAAGAAACACGAATCAATGCTCACTGCTCGTGAGATCATGGACTCCTTGCAGGAGATGTTTGGTCAGGCCTCTTATCAGATCAAGCATGATGCTCTGAAATACATTTATAATGCCCGTATGAATGAGGGAGCCTCAGTGTGAGAACATGTTCTCAATATGATGGTTCATTTCAATGTGGCAGAAATGAATGGGGCTGTCATCGATGAAGCCAGTCAAGTTAGCTTTATTTTGGAATCTCTGCCAGAGAGTTTTCTACAATTTAGAAGCAATGTTGTTATGAACAAGATTGCTTACACCCTTACCACTCTTCTTAATGAGCTACAGACTTTTGAGTCTCTGATGAAAATCAAGGGACAAAAGGGAGAGGCAAATGTTGCTACTTCCACAAAAAAGTTTCATAGAGGTTCGACCTCTGGAACTAAGTCTGTGCCTTCTTTGTCTGGTACTAAGAAGTGGAAGAAGAAGAAGGGTGGTCAAGGAAATAAAGCTAACTCTGCAGCTGCTAAAAAGAGCAACAAAACTAAGGCTGCAAAGGGAATATGTTTCCATTGCAACCAGGAGGGACATTGGAAGAGAAACTGTCCCAAGTACTTAGCAGAAAAGAAGAAGGCCAAACAAGGTAAATGTGATTTACTAGTGCTAGAGACTTGTTTAGTGGAAAATGATGATTCAGCCTGGATAATAGATTCAGGTGCCACTATTGGAAAATGTGATTTACAAGTATTGTATTAAATTGAGATTTCCATGTCGCATAATTGTTTTCGTTAATTTTCTCGGAAGCTAAAAGTTGAACTATAGAGCTATTCGTGCTGAAAAGATAAATGTATTCATTTAGACACTACAATCACTAAAGAAGCCAATCTAGTTTAGCAAATGCTAATAATGTACCCATCATTATAAAGTTTTGCAATGATATTCCAAAAGTTTAGAATAACCTCCATCGAAGGGTAGTCGATTATTCCTCCTTTGAACCAAGACAATCTTGACCAAATGCTAACTTTTGAATATCTCATATTCTTATAGCATTTAGTTATCACTATTTCGATAAAAGAAATATACTAACAACTTAGTAATTCTTGTAAGTGTAACCCTCCATTTTTGAATCTCAGAGATAAGAATAATTATGCTCCCAAAAGTGGAAAGACAACATGAAAACTAATCAAAGAGACCCTATCCTTAAAGTCCACAGTGTTTTGAATTCTATAATACAACCCTCCGAAGGGAATGTCGCTCCAGGGCAGACAAGCAGGCGCATTATAAGAATCTCACGGTGTGATCCAATGAAAGAGACCGTGGGATTGTTTGTCACATATCTCTCACCCACTTACTGTGAACTACTTTCCCTATTCACCTTGATATTGATCCATGGAAACACTCTCCGAAGGGAGTCCGCTTCTATGCACGACCCAAAGTCCTGCATGAACGTCACGCTGTGAACTCTTAGGGATGCTATAGCTTAAAAGTACACTACTTCTCTCTAGTTGAAGTGTTCTGCAACGATTTTAATGGTATTTTACTACTTTAGAATTTTATTTATGCTAACTTAAACAAATCCTAAGTCTATGTGAAACATCCGAGCATAACTATTATATCGAATTTTAACCTACGATGTCTAGGTCATAAACCAATTTTATTACCTCACATCTCTCTCACATGCTCATAAAACTAGGTTAACTAGGCTCAAGAACTGATTATGATCTCAAGGTAGAAGGTGTTTGGTTAACCATCAACTTAAGAACCTCCAACCTTAGTCATCTTATCTGACTTGTTGATAAGATCTAATCAGGTGAGTCTCTTGTAAACAGTTTTACAAGATATCGACCTAATTCTACAAAAGAAGTAGATATGTTTAACCTAAGTGAGCATGCGAGTTGTCGTTGTTATAGATTTTAAAAGTCTAATTCATTTTATAACACTTATAAAAGAACTAAAAAACTATAACAAACAACCAACAAACAAGTATTATATAACCATTATATAAAGAAATTAATTAATATGGATTTTAATTTATTTAGCTTTTAATTAAATCATATTTAATTAAGTTAAATAAATCAATAATTAACACATTTAATTAAAATTAGTTTAATTAATAATAATTAATTAATTTTCATATTAATTAATCAACATGCATTCTATACATTATAACAATTATAACGTACTTTCAATGCATGGACATGTTAACCTATGGTGGGATTTCAAAACTATATGGCATACATCGCTATGTTTTTACATTTTAATGCTTTGTAAACAGGATGTTATGGTCGAGACATCTAAAATATTATGCATGAAAGAAATGCATTTTTGCTTCCACTCCTCCATCTTTCTAATCTTTGCCATATACATATGATTGAATACCAAAATGATACTGAATGATGTATTCAATATTTAGGAAGTTATATTGCCTGTAGTAAGAGTCCTGCTTAGTTAAGTATAGGCATTTTTACTTGGTTCATTCGAAAGAAGAACAAAAGGAGAGAGTATAATCACTAAATACTTGAGAACCACTTTTAGCTAAGCACTTAATGAGGAGAATGCAGCACGGCATCCTTGTCACTAAGCTCATCCTCTTCACACATTACTAAGAGGTTAATATGTGTGGTAAAACGCACTGAGAGGTTTGTACCTTAATTGAGGATTAGCTACTGTTACTACATCCAAGGTAATTACATATAACACGTCGTTTAATCTGACTATTTGGAATCCCAAAGGCAAGCAAGTGTGGTCTCGCACTGAGAAGTGGCCACCTTAATTCTTGGTTAACAGATGTTTGTATCACACCCTAGAGTATTGAAGCATTAATCAATATGTTTAGTAGTTAAAATTTCCTTCCCCACCTTGCCTATGACGAGATCGTATTTCACAGCATCACATTACCATGTTCACCTTCCAGCGGCAAGCATCGTAGTGTAAATAGCTAGGGTAACTTGTATATTGTTCATACGTTTTACTTCATAGTTGATTTTACACACAAATAGATTAGTTAGGAGCTTGAAATTCTCTGTGTTCAACCCTGGACTTACCAGATAACCTATCTTCACTTATACTTGGGCGATAGAGAGTAAAATTTCCACGACAGTGTTTTATTGTCATGAATAGTAATGTGTGACTGGAAATGTGCATTTTATCACATAATCCTAGTTCGCCATTCGGCAGTCGGTACGTTTAGAGCTAGTAATGACAATCTTCGAATATAATACTTGAGAGAACCTAAGCATGAAATGAAACCAATCTAACACGGAAGACGACTCAGGTTGGCTTCACGGGCCATCGACTGTAGTTCAGGGTGGTTGGCTTCAGTTTGGCTTGCGGTTGGCTTGGTTCATGCGGTTGGCTCGGTTCAATGTCTAGCAAGCGCGATTTAACTCTAGTTGGCCAATTTAACTAGGTTTTGGGTCGGTTTTTCCATTTTTGGGTTGGTTCAAGGTTTTTGGGCTCGATTTAAAGCTTTTTGAAGGTTTTAAGACCACTTTTGGAGCTTTGAAAGCTATTTTAGGATATTTTTAAAGTTTAATTAGTGTAATTGTTGCTTTATTTTATCCTAGGGGCCAATGTTACAGGTTCAATTGCTATTTAAATGCTCTATGGATGTCATTTAGATAATCTCACCTTAGGTTAAGCATTTTCATGCATTTTTTAAAATTATAAATGTTATAGTTAATGCATTTATGAATTTCATGAGTTATTTAAAGTATATTGTTATTTTAAATATATGAAATTGGATAATCATGATGCATGCCATTACTTAGATAAATATAATTTGTTATATTAAAATTAATGTCTTCTGTATGCTTGGTTGATTTTTATGTATTTTTCTTAGTATAAATGTTATATTAATTAAGATGAAAATCAATTTGCATTGAGCATATTACATCCATAGTTTAATATAATTGTTAGATTTATGTAATCTTTTGTATGTTGCATGGTTTATTATTTAATTATAATTTGATTTTAATTAATTAAACCATAGTATGCATATTATACGACTAATTAATTAATTTTATAATAGTTATAAAATTTGATAATTAGAAACCGTCAACGTATAATAAAGAGTTGCATGCAAACATAGGATCTTATGATTAATTTGTTTTTATTTCAAATTCTTTAAAATTAAATAGACTTAAGATCACATTAATTATAATAGGATTAGAATTAAGTCTTATTTTAGTTTAATGAAACTAAGTAGGACTAATAGGATTTAAGGTTATAACATAATTCCACAGGTAAAGTTCTGTCTAAGGCTAGGGTACTTAAGTTGACGGTTTACGGAACAACTCCTACCTGAGAACTGAACCAAAACCGACGTTGAATTAACCTTATTCTTATTTGTTGGAATTTATGTCCTAAAACTCATAGTTTATGTAATAATATTCTATTCAATAAAGTCGTTATTGATACTATAATCTTAAAGCCAATAAACTAAGGACATAAGGATATTATTGAGTAAACTTGAACTTTATGTAGAGACATAAATGTGGATCAAGTTTGAGTATATAGCCTAAATAGTCTATAGTATATGAATACGGTTGGGCACCTTATTTTGGAGACACTGTGGATGCGGCCTACTTTGTAGTTAGTACAAATAATGTGATCCTGAATCATTCATGTAGAGACATGGAAGTGGGGGCATCCTATGTAAAAATTTTACATAAGACTGGAACCATGAAATAGTTGCTTTTAGGTTATAACATCGTTGACTTTAATAAAATTGACTATTTCGTTTATAGATATCCAATGTACCTTAATCTTAATCCTGAGCTAGCTATGAACTTCTGTTCAGACAATATTATCCTTAGATCTGCATAGGTGAGAGCAGCTCAATGGCGCTAGCCCAATAAACCTTCCATATCAAGGGTAAGACCGGGTGGATAGCTAGGGACATAGGGTGCAAGACGAAATTCACTCCTACCCGATCTAGGGATAGTAGATAGGTTGTTCCCTTTTAAGGACTGAATTCAAGTTTTGAAGAAGGGGTCCCACCCTCTCATTGGCCCGAGAGGGATTCGGTAAGGTTGGACCTTAAACTAATTGTTCAATAGTGGATCACTTGGACTTAAGGAGCAAGATGTAGTCTCGAGGGTAAAATGGAACTTTGACCTAGTCGAGATTACGAACAACTTGTGAAGGATTAACTTACTTATCATGGTTATATCACATGGACACAAATATATCTATAGTGAGGGGAGTGCAACTACAGGACTTTAGTGGAATGACCCATTAGTTAACAAATGTTGATTAATTCGATCTAAAATAGTTTAACCAGTTAATCTCGAATAGTTGGAGCCCATGATCTATAGGTCCATTAGGTTCCCCCACTAGCTCACAATGAATCAAATTAGAACATTATGATGGAATAATTCGAATTGTTTGAATTAGGTAAAGAGAGAGAAACCAACGAATATATTTGATATAGTTGTTGGTTATAAGCTTCAGATAGAACTTCATGTTTAAATGTGATTTAAATATTAAAAATATGAATATGAATTCATATTAGGAAGCTCAAAATTGATGGAAATGGTCAAAATTGTGAAATGAATTCGAAATCATGCTCGGGAGGTTGAAATTAGTGAAGATGAGCAAAATGGTAAAAAGTCAAAATGTTGACTTTAGACTTGAAAAAGTCAAACTCTGAATTTGATTTAAATGTTAAATTATCATATTGCCCTTAGACTAATATAAATAATAACACTTGTTGAGATTTGGCAAACTTATCACTTGCATGTGGTATGCAAGTGGCTTAGTGCATGCAAGACACCTATCCCACTTAGAATTCCAGGTGGTGAGATAGGGAAACTCTTGCATGTAGTTTGCTTGTAAGAGTTTCTTTTGCAAAGATGAAAGGATTCTTGTGTTTGAAAATTGCAAGAACTGATTTTGTAATTGTGAATTACAAAAAATAAACCAAGAACATTTTTTTCTCTCAACAACAAAAAGACGTGATAGTTAGGTTCCTCCAAAAGGATATCATCTATCTCTGTTTGTCCTTCCACCATTCGAGTCCCACAACTCGGTTTCAAGTTTAGAGAATAGCGGGTCAACTCTAGTGGTAGTGTCGCCTTTGAGATCGTGAGGAGGTCATGAGAAGATTACAAGAAGAGAAAAGCATCAGAGGTGAGTTTTTTCTTTTAACCCTATTTTGTTTCAATTAGGGTTGTAATGCATGTTAATTTCTAAAGTGTTTAAATGCAATTAGAGTAAACTTTGATCCTTATTCCGCTGCACATGTCTACCATTTCCATAACTATTAGCATAAGTTGTCACTAGGTAAATTAAATGGTTTAATGCACCTAGAAACTTTAGAGTAGAGTTTTATTATAAGAGTTATAATAACAATAGACTTATTTAGATTCATTTAGTCGGGATCTAGCTCAGTACAACAAACCTTAAATTAATAGAACATTTCGTGAAAGAAAAATGGTATATATAATATATAAATTTTTAACTCTCACGTCCCTAAGAGTTCACATGTGAGATCCATACTCGGCTTCGTGTCGTCCTAGGAGCGGCCTCTTATAAAAAAGTGTTTATATGGATCAATAACAAGGTGAATAGGGGAAATGTTCATAGTAAGTAGGAGAAGGACGCATGTCAACGTATCCTACGGTCTCCTCCATTAGGTTGCACCGTTAGATTTCTATGATCCGCCTGCATGTCATCCCAGGGCAACCATCCCTTCGAAGGGCTTGATTATAGAAGTCGGAAAAATGCAAACTTCAGAAATGGATAGGTAGGTTAATCTTCAACAATTGTCTTTTCTAATTGTAGCCTGCTGAAGTGTGCCTTTGGGATTTTAAAATTGTAGGGCCACACTTATGGGATGAGTTAACACTACAAGAAATCAGGAGTTTCCTGACGTAGGAAAAATCGTCGAGAAACATGGCGTCGATAGAAGGCAGTGTTTCTCGATGCATCTTGGTGGACGTCGGGAGAAGGTATTTCTTTCGACTTAGGCACATGAGCATCGGAACTGGCTAGAATGGTTTAGGGTTCCTTTGACGTGGTGCCAGGTACGTCGGGCAATGGGCCCTATCCCGACGTGCACCATGTCGCGTCAGAAGAGGGTAGACAATTAATTATACCGTTTGGCCTTCCTCCGACGTGGTGACAGGTGCGTCGGGAAATGGGTACCTATTCCCGATGTCTACAGTGTTGTGTCAGAGAAAGGACAGATTATTAATTGTACGTTACGCCTTTCTCCAACGTGGTGTCAGCAACATCAGAAATAAGTTTAGGGATTCCCGACGTGTCATTAATAGCATCGAGAATTGGGTGTAAGGATTCTCGACGTGTCAATAATCACGTCAGGAATACGAGTGTCTCCTAACGTTTTCGATGTGCATCGGAAATTCTCTTATAAAAACCCACTTGAATTCTGTAATTCACAGAACTGAAAAGGAGAAGGCCTAGAGAGTTGAGAGAGAAACCGAGAAGGAGAGAGATCCACACCACCGCTCGTCGTCATACTTGTCTTCGTCCTTATTTGACCGTTCGTCGTCATCCCCGTTGCACCCTTCATTCCGATAAGTGGTTTAGTTTAGTTATTGTTTTGTTTTAGTTAATTAGTTTTAGTATTTAGATTTTAAATTAGTTTTAGGTTTTAGATTTTAAATTAGTTTTAGTATTTAGATTTTGAATTAGTTGTAGGTTTTAGTATTGAAATTGAATTTGAAGTGTTGTTAGGATTTTGAATTAGTTGTAGGTTTTAGAAATTTGAATTTGAAGTGTTTAAGTTGAGATTGAAGTGTTTAAGTTGAGATTGAAGTTGAGTTTGGATTTCAATTTGAATTTCAATTTGAATTTAGGAATTAATGGAAGGTATTTTTTTTCTAAAAAAAAGAGAGGAACTCTCGACGCACCGTCGGGAGTTCCTAAATATTTCCTGACGCTATATTGACAACATCTTGGACGTTCATACAACGTCGGGAGATGTTTAGGAACTCCAAACACATTTTTCCCGACGTGTCCAGATGTATATTTATGGGTTGAAAAAGGCTTTTTCGACGCATTTCATATATCTTCCGACGATTTTGTGTGTCAGGAGAGCCCCCATTTCTTGTAGTTTAAGTTAGTCAATGAATCTTTGCTAGAACAACGGTAGCTAAGAACTATAGGAATAAGAGTTATTATGGTATTAATAATTAACTGAAATTGTCTCAATTTAGGAGAAGAGTAGTCGATCATCCTTCGGTGGTTGTTTCTCTAAACTTCTGAAGTATCATTGTAAAAACTAAATCATTTGTTTGATTAGGGTTCTTTGATTATTTGTTTTCGCTAAATTGATTGAATTTATTTTGTATAATGGGTTAAGACAAAGATAACTAATACGATCAATTGTTTGTTATGTCAGCATGTATTATTCAATTATAAAACTGCTTAAAAATGAAAAATTAACCAGATGAGAATTATGTGACGTGGAAATCGAACCTGAAAATGATTCTGGTAGTCGATGTCTACGCTTCATCTAAATACAAGAATTTCCTTCTTTTCCTGCTCAAAATGCATCCCAGACTGTCAAGGATGCATATGACCATTGGACAAAGGCCAATGATAAGGCCTGCGTCTATATCTTGACCAATATTTTGGACGTACTAAGCAAGAAGCATGAGTCTATGGTCACTATTATTGACTCCCTCCAAGAGATGTTTGGGCAACCGTCCATTCAAATCCGACACTAGACCATTAAATACATTAATAATGCCCATATGAAAGAGGACCAATCTGTTAGAGAACATGTTCTCGACTTGATGGTCTAGTTTAATGTGGTAGAAATGAACGGAGTGGTCATTGACGAGCAGAGGCAAGTGTCCTATATCTTGGTATTTCTTCCGAAGAGCTTACTTCAATTCCATAGCATGGTGGTAATGAACAAGATAGAGTACAACATGACTTCCCTCTGAGTTGCAGACTTTTCAGTCTCTTCTTAAAAATAAGAGAGAAAAAAGGAGAGGAAAATATTGCCCATTCTAGGAGGTTTTAGAAGAGTTCATCTGCTGGAACCAAGTCTGCAACTTCATTTCCTAGGTCAAAGAAATTCCAGAAGAAGAAAGGAAGAAAAGGGAATAGTCCTCCTGCTATTGCTGCTAAGGGTAAAAGGAAGGCTAAGGTAACCGACAAGGGGAAGTGCTTTCACTACAATGTGGATGAACATTGGAAAAGGAACTGACCGAAGTACCTTGCTGAGAAAAATAAGGAAAAGGAAGATAAATATGATTTATTTGTCTTAGAAACTTGCTTAGTGAAAAATGACCAAAAGGTCCGGATACTTGATTCAAGAGCAACTAATCCTGTTTGTTCTTCTTTTTAGGAAACTAGTTCCTTTCAGTAGCTCGAAAATGGTGAGATGGTGCTCAATGTAGGAACGGTAGATGTCATTTCAGCTCATATAGTGGGAGATGCCAAATTATTATTTTTTAAATAGATTCCTGTTTTTTAGAAAACTTGTACATAGTTCCTAAGATTAAAAGAAACTTAATTTCTGTTTCTTTGCTTATTAAACAATTGTACTCAGATACTTTTTCTTTAAATGAAGCATTCATTTCTAAGAATGGTGTACCTATTTGTTCGGTTATGCTTGAAGACAACTTGTATGTATTAAGACCTAATGAAGCGAAAGCAATTTTAAATCATGAGATGTTTAAAACTAATAATACTCAAAATAAAGGCAAAGAATTTCTTCTAATAACAATACCTATCTTTGACATTTAAGATTAGGTAACATTAATCTCGATAGGATCGGGAGATTGATAAAGAATGGACTTCTAAATGAGTTAGAAGATGATTTATTGCCTTCATGTGAATATTTTCTTGAAGGAAAGATGATTAAAAGACCTTTTAATGGAAAAGGTTATAGAGCCAAAGAGCACCTAGAACTTATACATTCATCTGACGAATGTAAAAAGCTAGAGGAGATTTTGAATACTTCATTTCTTTTATAGATGATTCTTCAAGGTATGGTTATTTATACTTAATGCGACATAAGTCTGAAGCTCTTGAAAAGTTCAAGGAGTATAAGACTGAAGTTAAAATCTATTAAATAGAAAGATTAAAATACTTCGATCTGATTGAGGTGGAGAGTACATGGATTTGAGATTCCAGGACTATATGATAGAACATGGAATCCAATCAAAACTCTCAGCACTTGGTATACCTCAACAAAATGGTGTATCAGAAAGGAGAAATCGAACCTTGTTAGACATGGTTCGTTCAATGATGAGCTATGCTCAATTGCCTAGCTCGTTTTGAGGCTATGCAATAGAGACTGCAGTTCATATTTTGAATAATGTTTCCTCGAAGAGTGTTTCTGAAACACCTTTCGAGTTATGGAGAGGACGGAAACCTAGTTTGAGTCACTTCAGAATTTGAGGTTGTCCAACACACATGTTAGTGACAAATCCGAAGAAAATAGAGTGTTTGTATCGACAAATGATACTTTCTTGGAAGAATACCTCATGAGAGATCATACACCACGAAGCAAATTAGTATTAAATGAAGCTACTAATGAATCAATAAGGGTTGTTGATGAAGTTGGTGCCTCATCAAGAGTTGATGAAACCAACACATCAGGTCAGTCTCATCCTTCTCAATCGTTGAGAATGCCTGGACGCAGTAAGAGGATTGTATAACAACCTAATCGTTATTTGGGTTTAACTGAAACTCAGCTTGCCATACGAGATTATGGCGTTGAGGATCCATTGTCCTATAAACAGACAATGAATTATTCTCAAGTATCTTAGAAGAACGAGAGACTACATGCTTGTGTATGGAGCTAAGGATTTGATTCTGATAGGATACATTGACTTTCATTTCCAAACCGATAAGAATTTTACGAAATCCATGTCGGGATCAGTATTCACCTTATATAGGGGAGCTGTGGTATGGCATAGCATCAAGCAAGGATGCATTGCGAGTACGTTGCTGCTTGTGAAGCACCAAAAGAAGCGTTTGGCTTAGAAAGTTCCTGCAGGATTTGGAAGTTGTTCCAAACATGAACATGTTCATCACTTTATATTGCGATAACAATGGAGCAGCAGCCAATTCTAAAGAACCTCGCATCCACAAACGAGGAAAACTCATAGATAAGAAGTATCATTTGATACGGGAGATTGTGCAACAAGGGGATGTGATCGTCACTAAGATCGCTTTAGAGCACAACATTGTTGATCCATTTACGAAGACTCTCATCGCTAAAGTGTTTGAGGGTCATCTAGAATGTCTAGGTCTATGAGATATGTACATTAGGTAATCTAGGGCAAGTGGGGGATGTGTAATGGGTATGAGGATGTCCTAGTTTATTGTATTTGTATATATACGTTTTATGTAATATACTTGTAAATTTTAACATTTCTAATGTTTGAGGATTACTTGATTTTGTACATCCCACAAAGACTAGAGTTTTAGTCCAACTGAGAGTTTGTTGGAATTTATGTCCTAAAACTTGTAGATAGTAATATAATTAATTGATCGTTATTAATTAATAAAATGTTATTATTATTATTTCAATCAGTATTATTGATTATATTATTAGCTTCATCTTAATAACTTAAATCCAATAAACTAACATTCTAAGTTGTTTGATGAGTCTTGAACAGTATGTAGAGACATACAGGAATCAATGTTTGAGATCAACTTAAAGGGTCTATAGTATAGGGATAAGGTTGAGTTCCTTATCCAAGTAACACTATGAATACGACTCACTTTATATTTGATACAAACGCAATGATCCGATGCGTTCGTGTAGGTGACATGTGAGTGAGGGTATCCTATGCAATGAGTTTGCATAAGATCGGACTGCAAAATAGTAACCACTAGATGTAACTCCGTTAACTAGTTGGGTTTTTATTTCATTAGGATGACCTAGGTAACTTAGTCTTAATCCTGAGTGTACTATGAACTCTTGTTCGCGAGGGATTGTCATTTGATTTGTATGGGTGAGAGTGGCCAAATCGCCGACTCAATAAGCTTATCATTTTGGAGACAAGACCGAGTAGGAAAGCTGATAACATAATTACACAAGATGGAATTCACTCATTTCATACTCTAAGGTAAGTAGATCAATGTTCCCTTAAATGGTGCCTCCAGGACTTGAACAAAGAGTCCTACCCTCTTTATGGCACGAGAGGGTTTCTGTTTATTGTAGAACCATAAATAGGTTGTTCATTAACGAAACACTGGTATTTAAGGATTAGAGGTAACCTACGGGTAAAATGGTAATTTGACCCTAACAGATGTTACAAACACTCGTGAAGGACCAACTTACTGTTATTGGTCTATTTCCGTGGACACAGAAATATATGGTTAATGAGTTTAGCCAATTAATCTCATATCGTTGTAAGTTATGATTTGTAGGTCCATTAAGTTTACTTCCTAGCTCGTAAACGGTAATAAGATTTATTTATACTAGTTGTAATTTGAAATGTTCAAATTTACTTTGGAAATCAGAATAATGTACCATACATTATACTATGAAGTTTATATTTTAATTATTTTTATTATATAAATTTGATTTTGGATACGATTCAAAACTAATTTTTTAAAGATGAAAATTTGAATGAGTCCAAATATTAATTCAATGTGAATTGAATTCATATTAAAAGTACAAGTTAAAATTTAATGCATATATGATACACATTAAAACTATAGATTATAAGAGAAATTTATATTTGAATATGATTCAAATTTGAATTAAATTAAATATATGATATTTAATTTAGCAATTAATTAATTAGAAAATTAATTAGCAGATTAGTTTAATTTTAGGAGAATTGTCAAAAATAGCAAATTTGACAAAATATTTACAACATATAGCAAAATTTTCAGATTCTATCAATAGTAGACATTGATATCCACTAGTGATAGGAGCCTATCAGTGACTATCATTGATAGACTTCAGAATTTTGTTATATCTTGAAAATATTTTAATTTATTTTGCTATTTTAAAAAAATTTAATTAAATTTTATTTAATTAAATTAAAACTAAAGATATGTGAGAAATATTAATTAAATATGATTTAAATAAAATATTAATAAAATATAATTTAATTAAAATTAATTAGTTATTTATTTATTTAATTACTTAGTTAATTTCATGTTTTTATTAATTTTATATTTTTTAAATTAATAGAATCTCATGATTCTCTCAAACTTCTTAAAGAAAAGGGACTTATAAATACGCAAAAGAAAACAGGTTTTTCAACTCAAGCCTTTACCTCTCTGCAAATTCTCTCAAAGATTCTCTTAAAAGATTTTTCCATTCCAATTGGTTCCCATAAACCAATCTCATCCCAAAGGATAGGAGTATCTCTAACAGGTGGTCTCCCCAATTTGGAGTTTTATTAGATTCAAAGGCATCAAACTACGTGAGTTTTTCTTGCTCTAATCTATAACTTTAAAGTATGTTTAGCCTCAATTAGAAAATTGTTTATGCAACAATGGCCAAATGTACAGTATTTTTAAGTTTTCAATTAAATTGATCTAAGATCTTTGTAAAATCTTCCACATCCAAATGTTTTAATCCCTTCAAAATCCTCTTTGTGAATCTCTTTATCATGCAAGTTGACATGATCATTGCATGCAAAATGCTCCCAATGTTCTCATTGCATGCAACTTCTAAGTCCTAGTTGTGCAGGTTTTCTTATTGCTTTTCCAAGTGTAAGCGAAATAATAGGTTTTCTTGGATGATCTAGGGTCGATTACATAAAATTGATATCAAAGCTTAGTTTTAGAGTCTACTTCTTAATTAGGCGGTATAAAAGAATAAAATAATAAAAAGGTATGAAAGAATGGAAGCATAAACTATTTCTACTTATGTACACCTAGAGAGTTCTATAAAGATGATTTAATGAGGGTGGTTGAGATGGTAGAAACGTGAACTAACTTGTATTAAAGAAGGAAGTGAAGGAATGTCTAATTGTAAACCCCGATTTCTGAGTCTTTAGGGATTCATTAATTTTCAAAACTTCCAAGGAGTTTAAGGATTTTCTTAGGAAAATTAGAAAAAGAATTTGTATTGAGATTTTAGTAGTTATAGTCGTATTGAAGAGCTCGTAAAGACCTATTTAAGACAAATATAGTGACTTGGACAAAAAGAAAATTGTATTTCAAGACTCGGTTAAAAAGGGCATTATAGTAATATTTTCAAATTTTCATAGGAAGCACGTTGTTATTGAATTGTCATGTTTGGATAGCCATAGAAACTTCAATTGTAAATGGAAGAAGATTGTCAAAGAAATAGGTTTGGTGGTAAAAAGAAATAGGCATGTCATGACAAGAAAATTTTGTTGCTATTAAGTAGGAGGTAGAAGGCATGCAAGGCCTTTGAGTACTGCAAGCATGTGTGGTTTAAAGATGTTAGTAGGTGATGTTAAGTAGCTAAGTAGTGACAAGAATTAGCCAAGCAAGCATGTCATGTGCAGAGAGGATAATAGGAGGTATAAAGTAACCAAGTAGATGGTGTATGGCCATCCAACCATGAGGTGGAAAGGGGAAGTAGGAGGTGTCATCACCAAGGCATGCAAGCATCTCTATACATAGGGAAACTTTGGAGAAGGAATGCTACCAATCTACTCAAGTCATTTCCTTGTTTCCACTTTATAAACCTCACAAATTGAGTGTAGTTTGTAGTCTTGGGCTGTCGAACAAATTGGAGTAAAGAAAGTTTGACTTTGAGTTGAAAAAAGGGAGAAAGGTCAGTATTCAAAGCAATCTGAACCAGGTGCGCCTCTGGAGAGCTACCAAGCACATAACTTAGAATTTGGAGCTGAAAGTTTGTAGTACAATACTGAAGTCAATTCTAAGCAACTTTGTAGAAGGAAGTTTTGTCATTTGAGTTCTGGATTGTAATTTATTAACCTCCAAAGTTGGAAAAAGGATTATGGCAGAGAACCCAGTTTTTGGGCATGACACAGGGAGGCCAAACAATAGGGGTATGAGCGTGTGGCACCAGGCGCATGACATCATGCACGTGCGGCACCCAGCGTATGCGTGTGTGTGAGGTTAGCATGTGGCCTAGGGCGATGGGAGCACGTCAGTAGCCCCTCTACCACCCATCAGTGCACGCCAACCACCCCTCTGCCGCCCATCAGCGCACACCAGCCCTCTAGCTGCCCATCCTCGCATGCCAACCAACGCCAAAGTTCATTTTTGGATTGTTTTTTTATATTTTTTCCATTTTTAAGTAATATTTTGATATTTTTATGATTAAACGAAATTAAATGGAATTATTTGTCATTAATTTAGGTCAAGAGAAGAATGGGCAAATTTACAAACCGAGGGTTTAAGCTACCATCAGTGAGTGACAAAATGATTTCTAAATGATGATTCTAAATATGATTTACAAGCTACCATTTAAATATGCTTTGAAATGATTACTAAGCTTTACTAATTATGATATTTGATTTTCAAAGCCTGTTATGAAAAGTACTTGAGTATGCTTAATTTGAAAAGGCATGTGTTTATTAATGAGATTTGCAAGCTTGAGTTTCTGAGATAATATTGTTTACTATTTTCTAAAGATACTTGAAAAGCATTTCTTTATTGAGGTTTTAAAGAGAAAACCATGGTATTCTATATATCGAGTTCTCAATGGTCAATGTGCACAATCTAGGGTATAGGGCTTTGCTGACCACTTAGCCAGCTACTACCGATATTTGTTAAGATAGTAAGACCAAATGTACTCTGCTATTCTTACCAAAATTATTAAATCAGGCACGGTAGGTCGAGCTAGTTACTATCAGAGTTTCCTGAGTATAGAATATACAATGATAAAAGAGTATTTGAAAGACAAAAAGAGTTTAGCACAAGGAAGTTCTTAAGATTTTATTCTTATGTCAAGCATTATGAATGATTTATGAAAAATATTAAAGTGTATTTGTTTTAAACGTATGTTTTTACAAAATCGTCACTCACTTGGCTTTTTAGCTCACCCTTTTCAAATGGTTTCTCACTTTCCAAGTAAAGATCGTGATTCGAGAGCTTGACCATTGTCTCCAAGTCTACTATTCAAATCTTGTTCATAGTTTTGTTGTTGTGGTCAGTTCTAGATCTATATATGTCATGTACAAGTTTTGTTTCGGGTTAGATTAGTTAAGATAATTCTTTGGGGTAAATGTGTTGACGGTAGAGAAATGACGTTTAGCCTAAACTTATTTTGAATTCATGTCAAGAAGTTTGCTTCAAGTCTGTTTAGGGTTAATGTGTTGTCGTAGTATCTTCTGTATAAGTTTTTAATTTACTCAAGTTATTTAGCATTACAAAAGGTTCAGAAGCCAAGGTCAATTGGTGTTATTCATAATAGGAATGATGTCAGTTGACTTCACAACATCTCTCAGGTTGCGAGTAGATGATCTAAGAGTAGGTGTGACACTAAAGCTACCAGGCGAATAGGCTATATGACCACCTCAATGCGATATAGCTTGTTAAACTAGCTTATGATTAAAATGTGCTACTCTCAAAGTCCTTGAACGTCACACTGGGTCTCTTGTCGGGATCCAAATGACTAAGCCTAGCCAAACAAGGTATAACTAGAAGTGTTTACCTATAAAACTTATAGAGCTTCGCGTTTAAGGACAACAACCTCTCGGTGCCTAATGCCCACACTTGTTTACCTTTCAGGATACAAATGATGGAAGTTATCTGGCCAAGATAGAGTTCATCTCCAAACTCCCTCTTGCACGCACTAGCTATATCCTTGCTACTTGCTCTCTAGGTTAGTTGACGACATACATGCCAAGTGATGTACATAGCTCAGCTAACGCGATAAGAGTTATAAGCTAAACTTCTTATAAAGAATGTATCATAAGCCTAAACCACAAATAACACAACAAGAGCTGAACAGAAAAGAGGTGGATGCATTGAAAAGGGTATAAACATACATTTTATTAAGGAATGTAGGCTTTTAGCCACAATACAATATGAATAGATAGAGTGTAAAGAAATAAAAGAAATAGAAGTGACATTACAAGTTAAGAGAAAATGGGAGATGAACTTTTCTTCACTTAGCCCTCAAGCTTTCACTCTACAAACTAACCGGAGAAGAGGGAGGAAAACTTTACAGGCGGTGGAAAGGCTATTCCTTCCCACCAACTCTCTAGGGTCCCACTCACCTTTTCAGGTGATTGGGTGACCCATTTAGACCTCTAGTGGCTGATCCATATAGACGTCTAGCCCCTCTTCATATTTTGTGTAGTTAAAAGTTGATTGTATGTTATGTTTTCGCAGTGGTAGTGGATTTTAGTTAAGAGTAAGTTTTTAGGGTCGGTAGGTACCACTGAGCAAAGAAAAAGGTGGTATCTATTGACCAGTTACACTGTATCTTGAGCTAAGTGTAGGTGGTCTAGGAGGGGGTGTGACACCTTCTCTCTTCTCGAACGTCACCGTTGTTTCCTTTCCTACAGTGAGTTGTCATGTCACTATACAAGACGTTTACTTCCTCACCTCAATCTCTTGGTCATATATACTTCTTCTCACATTATCCTACCAAATGCCTCGCTCTTGGTGCCTGCTTGCTATTATGTATGTTCTATTATACACATGTGTTATGGTCGTAGATGTTGTAAGACCCAAAATTTAGGTAGTTTAGATTTTTCCAAATAGTTTGAAAGAGTTAGTTATAAGAAAATTTAAAACAAGGAAGTAGGCTTAAGAAGTGTTTGGGTTAAGTATGAAACCAAAGCATTTTGGCTTTGAGCTAGGCGTTTAAGGGTTGTTGTGGGCGCCATAAGGTGAAGAAAACCTCTAAAGAGTTTAGCTTAGGCATATTGGGTAGCCAAGCTAGGCGAAGAGGTTATCGCGGCGTTTGGATGGCTAGGCGATGAGAGTAAGGCTTGTGTTGGGAAGTTGTCATGCGAGGAAGTTTGAGCGAGGAAACAAGGACAAGAGAAGAAGTTTGGTTAGGCGTTTAGAGGTTTGCTAGGAAGCTAAGACTAGGCGTTTAGAGGTTTGCTAGGCTGCTAAGACTAGGCGTTGAGAGGCTATGCGACCAAGCTATACGAAATGGACATGGAGATTAACTTGGAGTTTTGGACAACTATGTGGCATGTTTAAGGCAATTGGTTTATGTATTAAGTGAAGTGTGTAAACCATGTTAACATGCAGTTCGAGGTGTAAAAGTAAGTAGGAGGTGTCTTAATAAGGTTTAAGGTGGCATTAAGCAAGGATGAGGTGTCAACATAAATTAATGCAAGGGACTCTATAAATAGGCAAGCTTCAGTATTGAATTTCTCACAATTCACTCGTGCGTTTCGAGTGAAATGACTCCCAAAAACTTCCATTTTGAGTCTATTTTCTAAGTTGAGGTTGTTGGTTTAATTTGAGTAAGAGGGGGCTGAGTTTGAGTTGAAGAAAGCGAGGAAGGTCAAAGTTCGTGCGATTCTAAGCAAGGTGGACTTCCATAGAGCTATAGAATTCATCTGCTAGAATCTACAGCTGAAATTTTGAGATAAGCACAAGACCTTTTGCAACAACTTTGTAGAAGAAAGTATTTTTATTTGAATTCTGGATTTTATGATACAAAGCTCTAAATAAGAAGTAAGGTTATGTTTGAGAATGAGGTTCTGGGCAGTAGAGGTTAGTGGTCGAGCCTAAGAAGTTAGCATGGCATGTTAGCCATGCATTTTAAGTTTAACGAGGTTAGCGTGGTGTTTTGGGCTGGTGTTGGTTACACAAACGTGCGCGGCAACAAAAGCTCGCGGCAAATCCATGCACGAGCGCGAAGGCCATGTGAGAAGGCCAAGCGTGACGCATGAGGCATGCGAGAAGGATGGCATATGTGTAAGACGTACAAAAAATCTCTTCTAAGATTAGTGCGGGCAGTCCAACGCGTGCAGCCAAGGCCTTACTGCCCATCCATGCGCGCCAGCCATGCCCAAATAGTGTTTTTGAGCTGTTTTTGATATTTTAGAAAATTTTAAGTAATGGCTTGGTGTTTTTTGGGATAAAAAAAATTAATTGGAATTATTTCCCATTATTTCAAGACAAGAAGAAATCAGACAAGAAGAAATCGGACAAGCATATCGACCAAGGGTTTAATCTACAATCAGTGAGTTAAAAATGAATTTGCTAAAGTTATTTCAACTTATGATTTGTGAGTGACAAAATAATTTCTAAATAACGATTCTATGTTTACAAGATATTATTTAAGTATCTTTTGAAATAATTATGGATTTTTATGTTGAACCTTATTTCTATTCATCAACATGTTTATGAAAAGTGTTGAAGCATGTTGTTTCGAAAATATTACAGAGCATGAGTTAAGAAACGTTTTTATCAAAGCCTGTATTTATTGATAAGATTTGCAAGCAATGATTTATGAAAAGCATGAGTTTAATAGGATGATTTTAAAGAGAAAACCATGGTACTCTATATACCGAGTTCTTGATGGTCAATGTGCACAGTCAGGGGTATAGGGCTATGGTGACCGCTTAGCCACTAGCACTGACTTCAAGCAGGAATAGTATGACCAAAAGTGCTCTACTATCTTGAGCAATTTTATTATGAGTAGTATGATCAAAGGTGCTTTGCTATTTTAATCGAGGTTTAGCTTGATAGTATGACCCACTGCTATCTTGTTTAAGTTTTCCTGGCTATAGAGAATACAGAGTTAAATGAGTATTTGAATGTTAGAAAGTGTTTAGTTTAAAGAGATTTCTTTAGATTATACTTTATGTTTATGAAATGTTTAAAGTATATCCGTTTTAAAAGTATGTTTTATGAAACCATCACTCACTGGGCTTTTTAACTAGCCATTTCCAAATGTTTTTCCACTTTTCAGGTAGAGGCCATGATCTGAGAACCTAACAGTTGTCTTCAAGTGCGCTGTGAAGTTATAGATAAATTTTATGTTGTTGGTTAGTACCTAGGCTAACCCCATTTATCTACATAGGTTTTCTTTAGGGGTTAAGCTTAGTTGTACTTCCTATATGGTCCTAAAAACGATAGTTTGTGTGAAATGGCATTTAGCCTAATCTTGTTTTTATTGTATTTTTTTAGTTGTGTAAGTTTTAAATTTACCTAAGTTGTTTAGCATTATAACAAAAATGTCATTGTTTTAATATTGATGACAATTATGGAGTGTAACGAATTCATACATTGTGACATTTATTTCCTGTTGCAAATTCCTCAATTACAACCGTTTTTCCCTGTTCTCCTTGTCGCTCTGCCATTACACGAACCATTTGAATGACAATAATGTTATAATACATAACACCCATATAGAAATAAATGGTCGACACTTTAATATATATATGCTATAATACACTTTGTAATATTCATACATTTTCAATCAAGTTTGAACAATTTACAAGTATGGAATTACAGCGCTTAATCAAAACCAGTGTAAATACCATCATAATACATATAACATGATTTTCTGTACAAGCATAAACAACCAACCGGTAATCCTTCACCTCTGAAAATATTCTTTGTTGCTTGAACCATGGTCAAATCCTTCATTTCTAAAAACAGCCAGTGTATTTTGATGACCCTGATTAGCTTCTTTGAAGGAAATTTCATGATGTCAGTTCCATCAGAACCTACAAAGACAACATGAATATAAGGAAGTCAATACTATGGTTGTGCATACCAAAAAACAGAATACAATCTGCATACCAATCTTTCATCTTAATCTCTAAAAACACCCTCACAAAAACAGAATACAATCTCAATCACACACACACAACCTTGAAAATGTAAATGTTGTACTAACCTTCATACGGTGAAGAATCTTCCACTTACACTACAACAAATTTAGTTCAACCATTAGAACAACAATCCCTCAAATATTTAACAATGGCAATATTATGAAGTACCCAAGAAAGACAAGGATAACCATAAACGAAGTATTTAACCAAGTCAAAATACAAGAATTGTATGTTAAATTTTAGCTTCTATATGACATATACTATAAAAAAAATTGTAGTCGCAGCACTTTTTTTAACCTTTCAATAGGCTTAAATATTAGGAACATTCACACACATATATAAGAAAATAGAAATATTGACATGGAACGTTTTATTAGACTTCAAATTGGTAATCAAAGCTCATGTGGATTAGAAATATAGTGAACCAACATGTAATATGGCACCAGAGTTTGCAAACTTAAGAGGAAGGGAAACTATCATGGGTTCAATTTCTACATCAAAATCTGCAAAATCGATTGAAGCTTCGCCAACAAAGCCAGATTTTGATTATCCCTACATACACACAAAATGAGATTTTACAAGTTGCTCCACCAGATGCCTAGTTACAAATTGGAAAATTTTGGCAATCTGTGTCCCTGTGCATTACAGTTGCAGCTTCCGACATTTCTTCGTGAGTAGAGAAAAAATGTAGCTAATAACTATGGCTTTCAAAATCACATTACCTGTGTTGTCGGAATTGCAATTTGAACACAACTTTGATCTTCTATTTCTTGCTCCAAGATTTAAACATTCACCCAGTTCTATTTTAGATTGGTAAGCAGAGCTCATGTCGATTAGAAATATAGTGAACCAACATGTAATGTGGCAGTGGCATACATCGGTCCAGAGCCTTCAATTATAATAAATCCATCTCAAGAAGCCCTATACATAGCCTGCAAATATGTAGAAAATAATAAGATTACAATACGACTTTAAAGAAGATGTTACTACATCAAGTATCTCTCGGTCAGATCAGTTAACTTCCCAATGTTTTAGAATTTCTGGCTTCCAACAATTGAAAAAACTACTCAGAATTAGGTTATGTCATTTTAAATTGATCAACGTTTGATTTTACAAAATTATTTTTACCATCATTTCAACTTAAAAACGTGTACACATATATGACACAATAGGAGCATGGTGGCACATCATTTCTAAGAAATCTAAAGCATGAGCTTCAAAGAATTTAAAATCTTTATGTATAACTTGAATATTTCATAAGGAATTCAAAATCATAATCATGTAATGCTATCAACTGTTTATCTTTTTCCTTTTTTCTTTAAAAGTTCATATGAGAAACAAGAAACCAATTTAAATATAATATAACAATTCAACACCATAAGAAAACAAGAGGTAGAATAAGCAATCTTGAAGATGGAGCCTCAAAGTGGAATTAAGAGAAGAAGTCAAATGCTTACTTCTCTTTAAATATAATATAATCAAGACAATAAACAAACCTTGAGCTTCAGCTTTGGGGTTCCATGACCCATGTTTACAGAATTCCTTACTCCGTCTCTGGTTTGAGAGAGTAGAGATTCTCTCCCTAACTATAAACGGATTGCCCAATTTTGTTCATAATATACGATTATGTTCTGATAAATTTCAGCACACATCCACCAAGCACTCAAATTCAGTAAGGAAAAGAAAAGATATCCAAAAGCGTTAAAAGAATAATGCAATTCTTATATTTAGTTAGAACATACATAAATTATATTTTAGCAAGAACAAGAACTTAAAAATAAGTATATAATGTCATGAAGGCCCAAAAACTCCAATTGATTAATATCACCAAATTTTAGTTCAAAATGAAAAATAGGATGTAGACTTAGCTAAAGCTACAATTACCTAACTTGCAAACTTTTATGAATTTTTACATAGAATTCAATATTAATATTAGGTTTTTACTTCTCCAAATGGACCATAAATTTTGAAAGAAAAAAACAAACATAAACAAAATGTGATTAACAAGCAGTCAAACAAATGAGTAACAAAATTTTCAACGAAAATTAGTCCTCATCACATATCAATAATGTTTAAAAAATGATTAACAGATAATGTCATGAGAATAAAGAAGATATATATAAAGAGCAAGTATATTTTAAACTTAGAAAAATACTTCATACCCTTCTAGGAGCAAACATTTTACTCAACCAAAAAAATGATGAGAATGACATATTTTGAATAAGAAAACCATACCTCTCAGCATCATTTCACTGATATATGCTCCGTCCAATTAATCTCAAGTAACAAATGAAAATACATGTTAATTTAAATTTTTAGAAGAATTTAATCAGAATGATATTGTAACTAAGTTGAATATATAATTCAACCTTTAAGCTGATTGAAGGTTTTTGCATGAATACAAAAAAATATAATCCCAACAAGTATTGTAACTTTATTAAAATAATAAACAAGCTTATTAAAACTTTGAACAAAAAAATTTCATACATAGATACAGGTTAAAATAAGAAACTTCATCAGTCAAATTAAGTTTCATCAGTCAAATTATGGGTATTTCATCAAATAATTGGAGGGCAACACAAAAGAATATTCATTTACTTAGTGGCAGCCAGAAAACTAGAAAAATTAAGGAATAAATACAAAAATTTGTGAAGAACATATCTTAGATGCAATGTTGAGAATTGAGTTTCAAGTTTAATTGAAAAAATCGGCATGAGTAAGAACTCGATTCTTCTTAAATTTCGACCATGGGATTTTGTGTTCAGAAACCACTTTGCAATTTTAGCAAATAGCCTAAAGCTTTACTCAAATACCATAAAACTATCTTTTCTAGGACGACTTACTCAAAGAAAAGTACAGAGAGTAAAGATTAGATTCATAAATACCTGAGAGACCGCCACAGACGATGAAGGTAGGAGATGGCCGGCGATCTAAAGAGTGAGAGAGCAATGAGTGAGAGAGGGCACGACGACGGAGAACGGAGGAGGGTTTTGATATGAGTGAGACAGTTGTGAAGAAAAGAACGTTGCAAAGAAGCATCAGATGGAGAAGCCTTCACTGTGGGCAAAATTGCATGGAGAAGCATTCATCGCAATAAGCACCTTGAGCTATCACCGATCGGAGGAGCTTGGTGGAGAATAGGAATCGATGACCTGTGCGTGACCATCGTGGGGAATGATGACATGTGGTGGAGAAGGAAAATCGTGCAATTGAAAGGGGAAGAAAAAGGAAGAAGGATTTTTTATATTTCATGACAGTTAAAAGTTGTCATAGATTTATGACACAAAAAAACTGTCATAAATTCTCAAAATTAAAAAATTTTCCATCTTTTCCCGCCAACAACGCAGATTTTGACATTTATGACAGTTTTTTCTTCCCTCAATCCAATTTGGGATGTATACAAATTTCATAGTATGCCACTTTTGTTGTAGTGTTCTACATTTTGGTCTCATTATTCTATAAAAGAGTCTAGTCAGTTAATCTCGAATTGTTGAAGCCCATGATCTATAGTTCCATTAGGTTCTCCCACTAGCTCACAAGGAATCAACTTAGAACATTATGATTGAATAATTCGAATTGTTCGAATTAGGTAAAGAGAGAAAATTTGACGAGTATATTTGATACAGTCGTCAATTATAAGTTTAGAGCTTCATGTTTAAATGTGATTTAAATATTAAAAATGTGAATATGGATTCATATTCGGAAGCTCGAAATTGATGGAAATGATTAAAGTTGTATAAAGTCAAAATGTTAATTTTTGACTTTGAAAAATCAAACTTTGACTAAATTTATATTCAAATGTGATTCGAATTTTGGAGAAATGAATGCGAATTCATTCTCCGGAGGTCGAAATTAGTCAAGATGAAAAAAATAGTAAAAAGTAAAAATGTTGACTTTAGACTTGAAAAAGTGAAACTTTGAATTTGATTTAAATGTTAAATTACCATATTGCTCTTAGACTAATTTAAATAATAACACTTGTTGAGATTTGGCAAGCTTATCACTTGCATGTGATATGCAAGTGGCTTTTTGCATGCAAGACACCTACCCCACTAATAGTTAGGGGAATGCCAAGTGGTGAGATAAGGAAGCTTTTGCATGCAGATTGCTTGTAAAGTGGTTTTTCTGCAAAGGTGAAAGGTCTCTTGGTTTTTAAAATGGTGAGAATTAATTTTGTAATTAAGAATTACAAAATAAAACCAAGACCTATTTTATTTTTACTCTCAACAAAGATCTAAAAATTAGGCTCCTCTTAAAAGTACCATCTCTCTCTATTTTTTTCTACCATTTCGAGTCCCACAATTCGATTCCAAATCTAGAGAATAGCAGGTCAACACTAGTAGTCCCAGTTTCGAGTTCGTAAGGAGATTGCGAAGAGTTTATGAGATTACAAGAAGAGAAAAGTGTCAAAGGTGAGTTTTTCTTTTAACCTTAATTGAAACAAAGATAGGGTGCAAGATGGAATTAACTTAGGGTTTAGGGTTTAGGGTTTTAACCCTATCTTTGTTTCAATTAGGGTTGTTATGCATGTACTAAATTTGTTTAGTTGCAATTAGAGTAAAGTTTGTTCATTTTTTCGTTGTGCATGTTTACCGTTTCCATCACCTATTTAAAGAGTTTACATAATAGTGGAACCCCAAAATAGTCATTTTTAAGTTATAAAACCGTTGACTATATAAAACTGACTATTTCAATTATTAATGACCTAGGTAATTTAATCTTAATCCTAAGCTAACTATGAATTTCTGTTCAAACGAAATTATCCTTAGATCTGCATAGGTGATGGTAGCTCAACAGTGCTGGCCCAATAGGCCTCCCATTTCAAGGGTAAGATCAGGTGGATGGCTAGGGACATAGGGAGCAGGATGAAATTCATTCCTACTCGCTTTAGGGTTAGTAGATAGGTTGCTCCCTTAAGGAATGAATCCAAGTCTTGAACAAGGGGTCCCGACCTCTTATTGGCCTAAAAGGGCCAATTTATAGGTTGGACCTTTAACCAATTGTTCAGTAGTGGATCAATGGGACTTAAGGAGCAAGATGTAGTCTCGAAGGTAAAAATTTAGTTTGACGCAATCGAGGTTACGAACAACCTGTGAAGAATTAACTTATTGATCATGGTTTTCAAATAGACACAACTATATCTATAATGAGGGGAGGATAACTATGAGACTTTAGTGGAATGACCCGTTAGTTAACAAATATTGATTAACTCGGTCTAAAAGGCTTTAGCCAGTTAATCATAGATCGTTGGAGCCCATGATCTATTGGTCCATTAGGTTCTCCACTATCTCATATGAAATTAACTTAGAACAATATATTGGAATAATTTGAATTGTTTTAATTAGGTGAAGAGAGAGAAACCGATAAATATATGTGGTATACCCGTTCGTTGTAAGTTTAAGATAGAGCTTTATGTTAAATGTGAATGAAATATTAAGAATATGAATACGAATTCATATTTTGAAGCTCAGAATTGATGAAAATGGTCAAAGTTGTAAAAAGCCAAAATATTGACTTTTGACTTTAAAAAGTTAAACTTTGATCGACTTTATATTCAAATGTGATTTGAATTTCAGAAAAATGAATGGAAATTCATGCTTGAGAGGTCGAAATTAGCCAAGACAAAAAAATAGTAAAAATTCAAAATGTTGATTTTTTACTTGAAAAAGTCAGTTTGACTTTGACTTGAATGGTCAAATGACCATATTGCCCTTGGACTAAAGTTAATGGAAAAATCAAACATTTTGTTGGATAATCCCACTAACATTTAGTGGGATAGGTGGCTACATGAGATGTAAACACCTAGCCCACTAAGTTCCACTAATGATTTGTGGATTATTAGGTGCCGAGATTTAATAAACTAATTACATGTAATTTTACATGTAATAAGCTTATTGAAAGGCTACTTTTCAATATTTTGAAGACTTTTGACCAAATTTGTATTTTTTTTTTACAAAAATTTTACCAATTTTTTTTTCTCTCGAATCTCTACTCTACCTTCTTTTTTCCATCTCTCTCAATTTTCTTCACCTTCTGGTCCCACAACCCGGTTCTAGGTCTGAAGAATAATGAGTAAACTCTAATGGTGGTCCTGGGTTCATGATCATGAGAAGATTACGAGGATTGAAAAGCTTCAAAGGTATGTTCTTCCTTTAACCCTAATTTCATTTAATTAGGATAGTTTATGCATGTTAATTACTAAATAGTTTAGTTACAATTAGGGTGAAATAGATCTGTATTTTCGCTGCACATGTCTTGTGTTCCACCAATTTCTGGGTGAAATAGATCTGTATTTTCGCTGCACATGTCTTGTGTTCCACCAATTTCTCCAACTCACATAGTATAGATATACGTAGGTTAGATAATACTGTCCATAAATTTATACTGTATAGATAGCGCATGACATTAGATTGTATAGTTAAAACCTTAAGTGCATTAATTTTTTGTGTTCGACTTTGGCTTACCCAATAAACCTCTCTTTTCGCTTACACTTGGGCAAGAGAGAGAAAAATTTGTATGTATATATTAGAATTAGCAATGCATAGGTAAGTGTCAGCACCTTTTATTGCATGAACTTATCCTAGTCGTCTAATTCAATGGCACATTTAGAGCTAACATATCATATATATACAAAATGTGACAAGCAAGAGGAGCATTATCCAAACACGATATATGATCCACCACTTGGTTCTTGGTACCTTTGTGGTCTATAATATCCAAATTGTGTAAATTGGGGGTGTCTTCTTTGAATTTTCTTCTTCCTTTTTTTATCAATCAAATTGTGTAAAAATCTTATAAACTCAATGTATTTCAAAACTTTACATAATGATGAGATGATTGATGCAATTTTACTCTCCTTTGTGTGTTCGACTTCAAATTTATTCTCTCCTTGGTGCTATTTTCCTTTATTTCATGCGGTGACCATGCTGACCTCATTAATTAAACCTTTGCAACTAACTAAAAGAGTAATCTTGATAAATGCTTAATCTTCATTTTAAGAATTCAAACTTGGTACATTTCATAAATTTAGAATCCGACCAAGTTTTACCTCAAACTTCAAATTAAAAAATGTTTTAAGACAATCTTGTAACAATATTTGAGCAATGAGGACCTTGTTGCCCTCTAAATTTGGGTGGAGAGGTTTGAGTTAATACTTTTAAATTTTCAAAAGGATAATTTATGTTTGACTAAGCCCCATGGTTCAATTTGTTTGGCATTGTGCAACTAAATGCAATTCAATGCAGTTAAGCTACCTACTAAAAAAGATTTTATTATATACAGATAAACTTTTGACAAAACTCCATTGCCATTGCTAAGACATGAACAATACTTGAAAACAAGTTATTAATTAAAAGAACATAGCTATCATGTCTTGAATAGTGATAAGAGTTGAACCTGTGAAAAGGATAGATTCGTAGAATAGCAATGATTCTCTATCAACACTTATATAAGGAAGTAAATGAATAAGCAATCAATGTAAGTTCTTGCTTTGCTTTGCTCTTAAAACATGAAAACGTTCCTGAAATAAATGCATAATAATATTAGGTGTTGAGAAGATTATTTAAGGCCTAAGCATGCTTGCATTTGAATCTATGAAATATTTCTTTAGTGAGTTATCTTAACTTCGAGGCAACACATTGGTCAGATAGATCTTAAATTTTGATGCATAATGAGAGGTTAGGTTGTATCATGAAACGATGCCAATTTGTTGATTATATACAATCATTGTTTTTTTTTAAGAATGTAAGATTTTGACAAAAAAATTGAACCTATTAAAAAATTTCTTCTGCAACGGTGCCAATTTGTTGGTCAGATCAAAGCGATAACGTTTTTTTAGAGAAAATAATGTAAAGAATGTTAAAGATCCACTTAAATCTCCCCAACAAAGTTTATATATAAACCCAAGGGACTTTTCACGCACAGCCCCAAAGCATTATTATGCGATGAGTGGAGACGCATCTGCCAAAACTTACTACGCAAGGTTCTTTGTGAACAATGTGTTGTACGTCTAGTAAGCGTAATTAAAAAAATTCAACGCGGACATGTGGACAAATAGGAAACAAAACCTTCGTTAATAACTCATTGTCAAAGTACATCCCATGTGCTTGTTGTGAAGTCAATCCAACAGAGCCAAAAACTTGACTTGGTTGGTTAACTCCATGGACTTAGTGGAATGGAAAATAGTGTTGTTGCTTATGTTGGTATTTAATTCTACATGATGAGTCATTGATCAAGATCATTGCATGCAAAATGCTTACTGTGAATCTCTTCATCATGTGATTGTCAAGTCCTCGTAAGTACAAGTTTTTCTATTGTTTGTCCAATTGTAAGCGAAACAATAGATTTTCCTAGATGATCCAGGGTCAAATAAAGGAAATTGATATCAAAGCTTAGTTCTAGGGTCTACTATTCAATTAGGCGGTATAAAATAATAAACTATACATTGTAAAAGAGTGTTAGCTTGCCTAGAAACTGTGAAAATTTCAGAAACTTTATTCAACTTCCAACACTTTTAACTTTTAAACCAGACCTCAAAATGAAAAAGTTCCTTCTACAAACTTGCTTAGAATTGTCTTAACTTGCTTACCTTAAAATGTTGACTTCAAATACTAAGAAATGCATCCGATAGCCTTTTGGAAATCAAAACTGCCCAACATCCCTTCGAAAATGACATTTCTTTCTTTCTTGAACTCAAACCTACGTCTCCTCGCCTAGTTTTCGTCCAACAACCCTCATCAACAAATTAGACTCATTTACAAGGCGTTTGCAAGTGGCTTGAGGAAAAATGCATGAGTGGTTTCTCCCACTCAACGTCTGAAGTTGCCCCTTTATAAAGCTCTTTGCATACCAACTTGTTGCCACCACTTAACACCTCCTGCTTGCCGCAAAAATACATGGTTCATGTTGTAGGCATTTGGATTCCACTCCACCCTCTTGCCTTGAACTTCACAACCTTCATCATCCAACCCAACCAATGGTTCCACGCCCTACACTTTAATTTAAACGTCATGCTAACTTCTCTTCAATGGCCACAAGGCCCATCCTTGCACAGCCCGCCTATCTCAAGCCTTCACGCCTAGCAAGCCTTCTCACCCAACGAGTCATTCCTTCATGCTTAGCGCCTTGTCATGTCCTTAGCGGTTTTTTTACATTTGGCTGCCTAGCAAACAACAATTCAAAATGCCTAGCACTCCTTATACTTATGGGTTCTTGGCAATCCTCTCGACCACACATGTCACACAATCTTGGTCGCCCAAACCTTTATTTAAAGGTTTTCTCGGCTCGACTTGGCCGCCTAGCCCTCCTCCACACCTACTCTTACACTTAGCCCATTCGTGTTCTTTATTTTTCCACCTTAGCTTTTAATGACGCACAAATCTTGTCACTTAGACTTCAATCAACTTTCCAAGGAAACTTCCTTTCCTTTATCGTATTAACTCACCTTCTCTTTTTTTTACCAAGTCCTTGCAAAACTTAAGGGTCCTTAAAGTTTAGGGTTTACACATGATTCCTAGTTAACCATCTCACAGTTATACAGAGATTTAGGGTATAGATAGAGAAAGAGTTAGAGAAACTGTTTTACTACTTTTCTAAGTTTATTATTTACAATTTTATAAGTATGTTTTGTTTTAAAGAAAATCAATCACTAAACTTTAGTACACGATTTCAAAAAAAATTCACTTTCAAAGTAGAGATCATGGTTACAAAGCTTGACTTATCACTGTCTATCTACTAAATAGTTTTAGTTTCTATCTCAAAATGTCTTTTGCATTTGTGTGTGTACAGATTCTTTAAATGTTGTTTATGGTTTGTATAAGTTTGTCTACTTAAGACTTGTTATGTTACTTAGTGTTACTTCTTAGTTATAGTATGGGCAACACTGCTGATATATATAGTTTGTTCCATGCATTTTCTTTTATGGTAATTGTTGTGTATCATCGTATGAGTTAGTAGTTAAGGGTCCACATGTGTCGCCTAGAGGAGGGCAATATTCGTTGGCTTAATGTCATCTCTTAGACTTAGAGAAAGTAGTCTAGAAGAAGATAGTGACAGTTTTATTATATTATAACTTGACCACATACACTTTAGTTTCCTCCTAGATCATTTTATCTTATTGTACATGGATTTTTCTCTAGTTTGCACATAACTACTTGTGTTTTCTTTGCCTAATTTAAGTTTTACAAACTCACGGAATTATTTGTTCATAACACGTCTTGTCACAGTTAATCAAAGAAAGAATTTAATAATGGCTGTATATGCATATATATAAAGAATTTAATCACATTCAAGTGTTTCAAAAGAATGTTGGTAGTTTCTATTGCATTTTAAAAGTAAAAACAAGAACCAGATTCACATTTTGAATTGGAGAGAACCCAAGAACACCATTTTAGCACAACCTGAACCAGATTCACATTTTTAATTGCAACATGTAGCAGCCAACCTGCAGCGTCAATGGTCTACACTCACTGTCGCCATCTTCTTCATGTGCTTCTGTTCAATTTGCATTTGCTGGACATCAGTTTCTTGAAAAAAAGTCCTGGCAGCAAGCCATCGATTGGACCCCTGCATGATGCACATTAAGAGTTCAAATTACAGTCACACTCATCTGAAGGTACAGCCCGTCAAAAAACAAAAACAAGGGTGTGAGGAAGCCCAGAAAGTAGCTACAAAAGAGTCTATTGATGTGTGACTTTATATGAAGCTTGAGATGCACTTGAATTAAGGGAGTTAGAGTGCGTTTAACACATCCATTTTGAAGCCCTTGTAGCAATATTCATATCACTTCACTAATGAATTAGGAGTCCTACTTCAACTAGACAAATACTATTGTTCTGTCAACCTTATTATGAGGAAACTGAAGCCTAGTCATTAGAAGTGTTTGTGTATCTATGGTTTCAATACACTCATCTTTTTCTTTTTATGGTGCGAAGTCAAACCCCAACCTTCAACAGTTATATTTGCAACTGCTAAAAGAAAATCCATGATAAGATTGAAGGAAAATAAAGATGGCAACAATGGAGGTATTTTGGAGGACAGCCAAACAAGATCTAGTAGGAATCAATTCTTGACCGTTCTTTTCTTGTAACTGGGCGAGATACAAACCATGGAAAACGTGAAGTTATACTACTTTGGAGTAAATAACAAACATGGTGAATTACCATCAGCTGTGCATCCACAAGGGCTCCAAAGAGAAAGGCCTATCATTTCGGTTCTGAGCAGTTGCAGCGCTAGAGGGAGGTGCATGCACGGTGATTGGAAGAACCCATTCACTTTTCTCTCTTCCATCTATCAAGAGAGGATGCTCATATCTGAAATAGTGAAGATAGAATTAAAATATATACGAAATTGCTAACAATTATTAGGTTAATGATAAGAAAGAACCTTCTGAAGGCATTGAGAAAATATCACTAGTAGGTACCAGTACTACACCGTTCAGCTACATTAGTCTAAAACCTACCATTTCATTAATGGTAATGGACATATATAGATATGTTAAATCACAAACTGACCCAAAAACAAACTGATGGATGAAGTTTAAAAAAAAATTAAAAGAAAGAGATTGAATATTATTATATACAAAACTAATCATTTTTCGGAAGGAAATAACATTAAATGGATTGAAAACGGGACCCTTGCTTTATTACCATATTATATCACCAATTAACCAAAAAACTAAAAATGAAGAGTGGAGGTAAATTTAATATTATATCTAACAAGATATTTCAGTAGTACTAGAAAATTTTGGGTCAGTACCTGGTCCAATCCACATTCTTGGGAGTGGTAAAAAATTCAAAGCGAAGTGCCCACTGCAAAGATACATGTGGAGTGAAAAAAGACATCGGCCCATCCATGGGAATGGAGAAAAGAAAGCTTGTCTGAATCAAATCAGCAACAACCTCATAGTGATCACTTTGAACCTACAAACGCAGTTCAATAAATATTAGACAAATAACCTTGCAAAGTATATAACTGAACGTACTAGCTAGGAAGCATGGGCACTAACACACGATACGACAATACCAACATGGTGACACGCCAATTTTCAATATATGTTGTGCATATAAACATGTGAAATATTCCATTTAAAATTGTTGATATATATTTAAATTTGCTTTCAACCACCAGATTAAGCTTTTGGGTGAATTGGTGGTTTGATATGGTATGGAAGGTCCTGCGTCCCTACATTGTTGTTTTCTCCTCAATTAAAATTGATTTCCACTTGTTGGGTCTTTCAAATATTTCAAGTCCACAAGTGAGGGGGAGTGTTGGTGATATATATTTAAATTTGCCTACAACCACCAGCTTAAGCTTTTGGGTGAATTGGTGGTTTAATAAAAATCATCAAAATAATAAGTTAATAACCATCAAATTCAGGAAGATGACAATAGATAAAATGACAACTGGTCCAATGTCGTAGGTTTTAGTAATTAGCTCAACACAGCAAAAAGTTAAAGAGCCACAAAATAGAATCAAAGCCAAGCCTTTTACATATTTTCTTCATTCTTGTGTAATGCTCTCTTAACAATTTTGAGCTTGATCCTCATCACCATCATTACTAAAAACTATAGCTTCCAATTCTGATTCGTTCAAAGATAAACTAATTACTTCCAGCAATCCCTCATCTTCAAATGAATCTCTAGCAATGTCCCACATTTTTGCCTCTTCTAAAATATTCAAGAGTTTGTCTTGATAAAAACGTAGATTGCTATGGACATACACCAAGTCTTCTTCACATTGTGGCTCATCTTGTTCCTTCTCATGGAGTGCACAAATGATTACATACGCCAATTCCTCTCACAGCAAGAGGAAGATGAAGGTTGAACAAGTAACTTCATAGCTAGTAACTCTCTAAAGTTGATGTAAAGGCACCACGGATGCCCACCAACTCTTCCGAGGCATATTATATGTATTGCGAATGGAATCATGTTGAGCAAACTATTAAGACATTGTAGAGCAATTGGCAAAATTCAACATTCACTTTTGTGCACTAATCCTCTAAACTAAAATATCTCTGTATGCACTTGATCCTCTCTCTTGATACTTTTAAGTCTTTTATGTGGTGGAACTCAAGTCTAGTCTTCTTCAAGCTATTGTGCGCTATAATACCTAAATAAAATTTTAAAATATAGTCAACTTTAGAGTGTGCTTAGGAATTGAAAAAATAAAACAAAGATTTAAGATGCCTTGGAGTATCTTGGAGTTGGATAATTTGCCCAACAATGGAGGGTGTTATTTTTATTCCAACCATCAATCGAACTTTGATGCACCACCTCATAAAAAGATGACAATTCATCTACTTCTATAAATTGCCACTTTCACCTTTTTAATCATGTGCACCCATATCACATACCAAATAGAGGAAAGGTTTGTCTGTATCACAATCTATGATCATATCACAAGTAGGACAGTAAAAGAAAGAATATAATCAATCTTATCCCACCAAATATCATCAAATGCCAACTCCCTTACACGTGTTGCTTTCACCATAGCATATTCTTTGTAGCATTCCCATGTATCACTGATAACCATGGTTTGCAAACCACCTTAATGAGTTTAAATCTTCTAGGCATAATAATGGTAGGTGCAAATTATGTTCTGCTGTTGCAAGTAACTTGAAAGACATAAACTCATTTAACATAGCACCTCACGGAATGGTTCATGATAAAGTGTTTAAACCATCAATTAATCCAAAAGCTTAAGCTATGTGTAAAGGAAAATTTAATTATATATCACCTAACAATCCTCTTCACTAGTGGGTTTGCAAATATGTGAAAGACCTAACAAGAGGAAATCAATAATAAATTGGTAGGAAACAACAATGTAGAGACTTGAACACAAGGCCTCCTTGGACCATCTAATCCAATACCATCTTAAATCATCAATCAACCCAAAAGCTTGAGTTAGTGGGTAAAGGTAAATTTAATTATATATCATCGAACAACATCAAAAAATTTAAGAATCCAGCTACACTTCGCAAATACAAGTTGATTACTATGAGCATTTCTTGTAGCACATGTTCTATTAAGCAAGATTAAAAGTATGAACTACACATGGTTTCCAAACTATGTTGGGAAACTGTGATTCAATAATTGGCCGTGCACTTAAAATTTTGGTTATTTGAATCACATTCTAATGTCCAACTTCATTTATTACTTCTTTCATCAAATTTGCTACAAAATATTCATATTTAATATCGCTTGAGCAAAGGGATGGCAAACTCCCCAAGGGATGGGGTCTGGGGTCCCATAGGGACGGGTCAAACTAGGGACACAAATCGAGCCCTCAAACCTGGGGTGGAGACAGAAAGGATATCCCACCCCGTTCCCGTACCCATCCTCAATCCCGCCCCATCCCCTTATATATATATATATATATATTTTTATTTAAAGTATTTATTTATTTATACTTACATGAAAAACAGTAGTTAAAAGCTACAGTTTTGTTATTTTTTTATTTCTTTTTTAAAATTTCATTTAATAATTAAATTAACTTAATTTTTTTTTATTACGTAGTATATGAAAAGATTGCTAAATGAAAAACAAAGTATGAACTTCATGGATATTGTGTATATTTTAGCCAAATAATAAAGGAAGACCGAATGACAGGACACGTCAAGAAGACCAAGAAAAAGAAATAAACTACATTATCAAAAGGCTTGACCAAAATATTCTTAGGTTACTCGAGCAAAAGAATCCATAAGTAGCCAAAATGATGTACAAAAACCATACGAATAAAGTACGACTTTCTTCGCAACAAGAAAAAATAAAAAAAGAGTACCTTCACAATTGTTGGAGAATTCCTCCGAGAAGGGTGGATGAAACGGCGAGATACAGTCTCTGAAGTCTCCAAAGTTATTGACAGCTGAAAAAACAAGATCTATTAGTGCATCAACTAACCAAGTAAACACTTAGCAGTTGCCTGACCAATAATTCAACATTGTACTATAATTACCTCAAGGCATCTCCTCGTTCCTTCTTCATGGAAAAAGGTAAGAGTTCCACCTATCTGATTCATCAAATTTGAAGAAAAATGAAAAGAATTGACCTTTAGCAGTGGAACGGGGTTGTCTGTTGGTTGGCTCAAATATGAAGCATGTTAATCCATTTTTCCCCCTCCCTTTACGAAGGAGGCAAGAAAAAGGCAACATAATACATCAATTAAAAAAATTGATTAATCATGGTAGAAAGAACTTGCCATGTCACTAAAATAATAGGTTGAATCAGAGTTTTTTGGACAAAACCTAAGCAATACTTGGTCATCTACCCTGATATTGTAAGATCTTCCCCGAATAAAGCCTTCCGCTGCAAGATGTTTTTGCAGATAATATCATAACAAATAAAACTAAATGATAATCCAAACATGCCCAAACAAAATAAATTTTTCATTTTCTGGAGAGAGCAAGGCAAGGAAGTTAATGACTGACATGCTACAGGTTCAATAATTTTAGACCTAGGTGATGTTGCTACCCCAGCATCATCATCTGCTGACTGATTCTTCTCAAAGTTCAACACCTGGCTGGGAGAGACAGCTGCAAATGACTTCTGAGGTGATGCAACATCTGTTTCCATAGAAAACCAAATAATTTTATTACCAAACACGTTAATCAGGACACTTTGCAAATAGAAGAAAGAAAATGTTAAGTCAAATGCATAGAGCAAAAATATAGACCATCCATGTTAACTCACCCGCAGATTCATATAGGACCTCAGCAACAGAGACCCTAGGACGTGCAACATTAGAAGCTAAACTTAATCGCTCTCCTTCAATAAAAGGAGCAATCTTTATTGAAGATCTTCCAGCAGATGACTGCAATGACAGTGAACTTCCAAATGTTCTATGAAAAGGTTCTCTCATTGGATTGTATGACGAGACAGAAGAGATCTCATCCCTTGAGCTATCATATCCTTCATCAGTGCCATCATATATATCATTTGCTCTGATCTGTAAGGTAAAGGTTGTATATTCATATCAAACAAAAAGGATTTAAGTTCATAACTCAACATCAAATTTAAATGTACTATTTCAAGTGTATACTACAGCATTCTACTGACAACTCACAAGCATCAGAAGATGTCGATAACAAATGATTCATGATCAATGTTCTTTACTACATATATCGTTAATTCATGAATACATCAATATTCATTTTTGTTTTAGATATTTCAATAAAGTTTCAATTGCATCGTTAATGTTCCAAAACAATTCAGTCAAATTACTCGGCAATAACATTTCAAATAAAACAACGGAGAAATGGTAGTTTTTCTTTAAAAAGGGACAATCCATCTAACCCGAAAACATTTGGATGTCAAAAAAACTTGTAGGAAATTAATTCTTGGGGTTGGCCACCATGGATTAAACCCATGACCTCTTAATTAGCTATTGAGACTATGTCTCCCTTTTTACCACTAGGTCAACCCATGATGGTTCGAAGAAATGGTGTTATAAATATCTATCCCAGCTCTTATCTTATTGAAAAATCTAATTGATCCTATCCAAGTTTTAAAATAATAATAGTTGTTGATTTATGCCATAATTAGATATTATTTAGTTTTATTTGCTGTAATTATTCTGTAGGATTCTTTCCTTTTATATTTATATTTTCCTTGTTTCATTAAGATTGTATTCCTTAATAATAAGTTTTATTTGTTGTAATTATTCTGTAGGATTCTCTCTCTCTTTTTATGTTTGTAATAATAATAAGTAAGAAATATTCACATGCAGTGCTTTATAAAGCCCAAGGTGTGTCCCTCTGGAGCCTAGACGCAAGGCACACAAAATGGCACGGGCTTTTTCTTTTAAGACGCACTGTGTATAAAAGAAACATGTGTGTGTGTATCTACAAAATGGAAAATGTTCAAAGAAATGAGGCTTAACGACAATGTATAGAATATAAAAGAGGAAGAGTAACACCCACTGGGTCCCTGCCCAGCTTCTTTCATTGTCTACCTTCTACTTCTTTCTCAGTCTCTAATACTTCTCAAGGTAATTCAGATAGCATTAAAAAAAGAAGCACCCAGTCAACAAGCTGCTCTGCCCACCTATTAAGAACTCCCACCGTTTCAAAAATTTTTATAGAAAAGGTTATACTTGTGCAATGTTTGGACAAGCCTTGGAGTATTCGAATTTGTTAGAGGAAAATCGAGGGAAGCCTCCCTCCGAAACACTGATTAAATCCAATTCCTCCAAGTCCGAAAGCAACCCATATCTCTTAGAAGTTTGCTGCTCTCGTGTCCAACTCCCTGCTTTCACCAACAGGTCAGTATCCTGTTGAATTACTACTGTGTATGGTCCAATTGATTACAAAGAAAGAAGATTTAAATGGCCAGAAGTAGTCTCACTTTCAGAGTACTGCACATAGACATGTTGCATTGGTGGAGAATTTAGCATCACAAGGTGGGCACGTGAACGTTTCCCCTTTGGAAGATACACTCAAGGTATGAGACAGTTCAGTAACCTCCTTGATTCAATCAACATTCTGGAAATCCCACTTCAAATTGGCAGATACACATGGTCTAGAGATGGAAGCACAACCTCTAGATCACTGCAAGATCGCTTCTTCATAAACAAAGAGTAGGATGAGATTTTTGAAAACACCATAGCAGAAAGGCTCCACAATATCAGATCATTTCCCCTTGTTGCTGGAGGCAGGGTCAATTACTTGGGGCCTCTCCCCTTTCAGTTTTTATAACACATGAATGTCTTTTTCGGAGTGCAACAGAATTGTGAAAGAAGTTGGGACAGTGCCAGCATTTTCGGTTGGGCCTAGTTTTGTTCTTAATGGCAAGTTGAGAAACGTAAAGACTGCCTTAAAAACCTGGAATGTAAATTTTCAGGAGACACTCAAAAGGAAAGAAGAGGATTTGCTAAAACAAATCGAAAATTGTGATCGTATAGCAGAACATTCTGGCCTAAACCCAGCTGAATTAGTCCTTCGTTCAGCTTTCACAAATGAGTATTTATAGAGTGAAAGGAATCATTTTCAAAAAAGCAAGCTACATTGGCTAAAAGTAGGGGATGAAAATTCTGGTTTTTGCCACAGGTTCTGGGCCGCAAAAAAAGAAGAAACTTGGTTAGTCTAAATGTACAGCAAGTTTTGTTCGGGTCCATTTTAAAGAAAAATCTGAGATTAATCTGGACAATCATCTAAGGTTGTGTTTGCAGGAACCTGGTTTGAAGGAAACAAAAGAATTTTCGATAAGAAAATGCATTGGTTAGACTGCATTGAAATAGCAAATAGTAATGGTGTACTTTCTGTTAAATTTGATAGTATGGGGTTCCATCTCAAAACCAATTGGCAATGTGAGGAGTAGCCCACCTATCTTATATGGAGTATGAATCCCCTTGGTTTTTCCAATGTGGGACTCTCAACTTCTCCAACACTTTCCACAAAGACTTTGAAGCATTCTCCATCCAAGAAATCAGTCTCAATTGGCAGGCCCTTGTTTTTCCAGATCATTAGTAGCATCTTCCACACAAATCATGTTTTGCAGTCTTCACTAAAATACTGTCTACTCCTTTCTACTGCCGCCGTTTTTTTTCCATGTTTGTATTTAGTTTTTCGACTTTATAGCACATGCTGATTGTACTCTGGAAAGACTTTATTTTGTACTTTGGGCTCTATTTTTGTTTCAATATGATGAGGGCATTAAGAGGGGTGTCAACCTAGTTGACAGATGTCTGGGTGCACCTGCCGATTCTAAGGTTTCTTTTTTGCTTAGCTCTTTGTATAAATATTTTGTACTTTGAGCTTATAATTATTATCAATAGAGAGGCTGGTTTCCTTTTAAAAATAAAAAAACAATGTATAAAATATAACCAACGTTATGATATTAGTTTCTACACGAAATCATGAATGACTATCTTACTAGTCAATTATCGCCCACAAAAAAACAAAACACATAACTATACAATAGTCAGCAATAATAAAAAATAAAAGTTGATTCCTAAAGATCAAACTCATCATCACTAAATTGGTCCTCATTGTCATCCACTCCATCATTAGAGTTATAGCTATTTCTATCTTCTTCTTCCAACTCGGAGTCGTCCAAATTTACTTGTGTGGGTGATGAAGGTGGACATGAAACGTTAGTCATGGCTCTTGAGATACTAGCTCCAGAATAATAGGCAGGTTCTTGCTCCAACAGTTCTTCAAACATCACCCCACATTAAAGAATCATCATCAAATACCAGCTTATCCTCCTCCTCAGAATCACCATCCATTCTTCGAATCAATCATTCATTACTATCATCAATATCTTTTAAAAAGATACGGTCAACAATATCTCAAAGGTTGTATCGACATTTTAATGCTCAATTTGTATTTGATGAACACTAAATCATTCAGAAGACTTTGAGCAAGCCTATTCCATTTCTTGCTATGAAGCTGCAAAATTGGAAAGTTTCATTGCCGTTGGAACTACAAAATTTGATTCTCATTCTCAAGGTACTCAATGAAAGGAAAACTAACCTCCTCAAACACACTCCAATTACGTTTGCATCCAAAATCACTACAAGGAAGACCTAAAAAGTTGAAATTTACCTAGAGATATTTTGTCCCCTTGTCTGATTGCTAAAGTTTGTCCAAGCAATGCTTCAGCTCTGTTGTACTTGCTTAGTTCTACAAGCAATTTGTCTTGTATGTCCAATGAAGCAACCATTTTTGTTATACATGAGTACAGACCATTAATTATTTCATCATCCTCTTGGATGTTTGGATTTGAATAATAAAATGTCGAGTAAAATAATACCCCGCTGCATGCAGAGGACGGTGCAACTGAAGCTCCCATCTTCTATCAATGATGCTGAAAATGTCCTTATATCTTTCTTCCCTATTATTAAAGGATTTAGCAATAGCATCCTTAGCTCTGTCCACAGCCTCATAAATATATCCCATAGGAAGCTTTTTCTCGCCCTCAACCAATCTAAGACTCGAACTAGTGGGCCTGATACTTTAAGAGCAAAAACAATTGTCGTCCAAAAACTAGCCAACAAAATAGTTTGAACTACTCGCCTACCTTGTTGCTTCTTGCTCCATTTGCTATCCTTCCATTCATCTGAAAAAACATTTTCCTCGGGCTCTTCTTATTTTAAAAAACAAAGGAAACTGAATGAGACTAGTGTTCAAGTACATGAGGGTATACAAAGAGAATAAAGCATAAATCACAAAACATAACAAGGATCAGCAGGCGCACCCGAACATCTTAACTAGCTTAACACCCTAGTGCCCTCATCATATCCTTCAAAACAAAAACAATACATCAAAAATCAGCCAATGCTTATAAATTCAACCATTACTAATGGGACGAAAAGACTAGATCACTAGCCTTACAAAGGAATCAACAACGAGCATAATAAGGGCCTAAGAAAAAGGTGCAAAAGGGATTAAAATCAAAATCAAAATAAAAATTAAGAGGAAGATAAAAGCTCTCCAATTTGAGTAGATTTCTTAATGGAAATGAAAAAGTATATGAAAAGGATGGCGGATGAGCTAAGGGCGAACCATAGCTATAAAAAAAGAGATGAGTCAAGGGACATCCGATGGATTGGTCATGAAGTTGAAAGGAAAAATAGATGAAACGGAAGTTACCACTGAAACAAATACAAAAAGTTGGAAATGCCTATGTTCTTGGGCGAGAATCCTGAATCCTGAATCCTGGGTGTATAGGGCCGAACACTTCTTTGAAACGAACAATCTGCCAAAAACAGAGAAGATCAAGGTGGCTGTAGTTAGTTTTGGGCAGGATGAAGTAGATTGGTACAGATGGACCCATAATAGGAAGAAGGTGGAGTCGTGGGAAGACCTGAAAGGAAGGATGTTTGATTTCTTTAAGGACTCGAAGCAGAGAGTGTACTACGTGATGCGTTGTTAAGCGGTTTAGAACCCAACCTTCAATTTGAAGTCATCAGCAGGTATCCACAAACGTTGGAAGATTGTATGAGAGAGGCTCAACTGGTCAATGAACGGAACTTAGCATTAAAATTGACTAAGGCATAATGGAAGCTGGTAGAAACCAAAAAGGGAGAGGGGCACACCGGCGAGATTCCGGAGGGAATGGATAAGGGAATAGTGAGGAAAACTGACTTTCCAATGAAACAGGTAACCATCCCCATTAAGGGTAATTACCAAAAGAGTGAGCCACCTGTTGAGCATTTGTCTGATGCAGAATTTAGGGCCAGATTAGAGAAAGGTTTAGGGCCAGATTAGAGAAAGGCTTGTGCTTTAAATGTAATGAAAGGTACTCACCAGGACATAGGTGCAAAATGAAGGAAACAAAGGAATTTATGTTATTTATCATGAATGAAGAAGAGAGTATTGAGGACGAAGATAGAACATAGGAAAAAAGAGGAGATGGTGGAATTGAAACAATTAAACCTTACAGATGGGACCGAAATTAAGCTAAAGACGACCAGTGGACTGACGAATAAGGGGGATATAAGAGGGAAGGAAGTGGTGGTACTAATTGACAGTGGGGCCACCCACAACTTCATACATCTCAAGACTGTAGAGGAGAAAACATACCAATGGAGAAGGGAACTTAGTTCAGAGTAACGATTGAACATGGTGCGAGATGCAGAGGAAGAGGATTGTGTAGGAGATTAGAACTGAAACTGAAGAGACTCACTGTGGTGGCTGATTTTTTTGGCTATTGAACTAGGAAATGTGGATGTAATTTTGGGGATGCAGTGGCTTGTTACCACTGGCACTCTGAAAATCCATTGGCCTTCCCTAACTATGACATTTTGGATAGGAACAAAACAAATTAAACTGATTGAGAACCATTGAGAAAACATGGGACATAAAAGATCAAGGCTTCTTTTGGAGTTACAAAATTATGACATAGAGATGAATGAAGACTTGGAGGAATAACAAGAAATGAAGGGAGATGAAGAAGATGCACCGATGATAAGGTTCTTACTAAAACGACATTTTCAAAAGTCCAAAGGGGTTAACTCCTAAGAGAGAAGTAGATCACCGAATCATGGTGATGCCAGAACAGAAACTATTGACGTGAGACATTATAAATATGGCCATGTCCAAAAGGAAGAAATTGAGAAATTGGTTGTGGAAATGCTTCAAGCAAGAGTGATAAGGCCCAGCCACAACCCTTATTCCAGCCCAGTCTTGCTAGTGAAGAAAAAAGATGGAGGGTGGAGATTTTGTGTGGATTACTGAAAGTTAAACCAAGTGACTACGTCCGACAATTCCCCATACATGTGATAGAGGAACTGCTGGATGAATTGCACGGAGCCACCGTATTCTCAAAGCTGGATTTGAAGTCCAGTTATCATTAAATAAGGATGAAGGAGGACATTGAGAAGACGACTTTCAAAACTCACGAGGGCCATTATGAGTTCATAGTTTTGCCCTTCAACCTCACGAACACGCCTGCCACCTCTCAATCCTTAATGAACCAGGTATTTAAACCTTTTTTGAGACGATGTTTATTGGTTTTTTTTATGATCTACTTGTGTATAGCTCGTATATCACTGAACATGAGAAGCACCTTGGAATGGTTTTTGCTGTAATGCGTGATAATCAGCTTTTTGCCAATAAGAAAAAGTGTGTGAGCACATTCTCAAATCCAGTATTTAGGGCACTTGATTTCCAGTAAGGGTGTAGAAGCCGATGAAAAGAAAATTCAAGACATGGTGAACTGGCCTCAACCGAAGGATGTTACTGGCTTGAGAGGATTCTTGGGTTTAACAGGATATTATAGGAGATTTGTGAAGGGATATGGGGAAATCGCGCGGCTCCTCTAACGAAGTTTACAAAAGAACTCCTTCCTATGGAGTGAAGAGGCCACAATGGCTTTCAATAAGTTGAAAGTCGCAATGACTACAATATCGGTGCTAGCCTTACCTGACTGGCACCTGCCTTTTATAATTGAAATTGATGCTTCTGGAATCAGATTAGGGGCTGTGTTATCTCAGAATGGTCACCCCATGCCTTCTTTAGTCAAAAACTATCTCTAGGGCCCTAACGAAGTCTATATATGAGAGGGAACTTAAGATTGTAGTGCTTTCTGTGCAGAAATGAAGACATTATCTCCTCGGGAAGAAGTTCACAATCGTATCCAACCAGAAAGCATTGAAGTTCTTTTTAGAATAGATAGAGGTACAACCCCAGTTTCAAAAGTGGTTGACCAAACTCCTAGGGTATGATTTTGAGATTTTGTATCAACCTGGGTTACAAAACAAAGTCGTTGATGCCCTCTCCCAGATAGAACAGCCCCTGGAACTAAAGACCATGACTACTATTGAAATTGTGAATATGGAAGTAGTTGACGAAGAGGTACAACAAGATGAAGATCTTAAGAAGATCATAGAAAATCTGAAGCAAAAAACCAAAGAGGCAAGTAGATATCGTTGGGAGAATGGGAGACTATGGTATAAAAAAAGAGTAATGCTGTCCAAGAATTCTTCACTGATACTGAATCTGTTGCATACGTTCCATAACTCGGTTTTAGGAGGCCACTCCGGATTTCTAAGGACATATAAAAGGATGAATGGAGAACTACATTGGAAAGGGCATGAAAACAAACGTCAAGAACTACGTTGAGCAATGTGAGATCTGTCAGAGAAATAAGTATGAAGCAACCAAACCAACAAGAGTGTTACAACCAATTCTGATACCAGAGAAAATTTTAGAAGAATGGTCCATGGACTTCTGTAATTCAAAGTTGGATATGATTTTCCAAATGAATTCTCTGCCCATCAAAGGCTAAGAGATGGAGTATTTATTAAGAGACTTGAATGAGTTTGTTACAAGGTAGTATGGGGGAGTTGTTACAAAACAGTTAAAATGGTTATGGAGTTAGGATAACTATCTTATTCTACTTATTACATCATTCCACCCCCCTAACATCAAACTCGTCTTGAGTTTGTCATGAAAGCTGGAATCCATTCGGCGCAACGGAGTATGACCAAACCAACCTCCTATTTTTTGGACAAAAATATTGTGATCGAAGGGATAAAATCGAGCCAAAAAATCAAATATGGCCACTAAAAGATGTATCTATCCATCGGCCGTAAACTTGAAAAAGATGTTCCTTTGAATCTCACATAAAGTCGTCTTCAAAGAATCAATTTCAAAAGAATTAACTTTCAAAGAAAATCCTTCAAGAATCACATTTTCTTTATTATTCACTTCAAGTTCCTAGACGGTTTGAAGATTCATTTCCACTGCAACCAATGTGTCGTTGATCTTTGGCTCGGTGTTTGATACTTTTTTTCATCTTCTTTGTTGGATTTTTCTTCACTTGTGACCACTTCCAAGTCAACATTTTCAAATTCTTGCTCTTCATTTTTATCTTCATGATTTTCTATTTGAAAATTTTCCAACCGTGGTTTCTGTCTTTTCTTCTGTATATGAAACCAATATGTTCTTGGACTCTTGCAAATAAATTGAAGGTTGATCGACATGTTGAGTCATTTTCCCCAATGAACGTTGATTTTTTGGAAAATGGGTTTGATTGGATCGTTCGGTCATTTTTTGATATTGTCGCCTTCTTATTTTGTCCCAAACTGTTTTAGAAACATCATCGGAGTCACTAGAATCATTTTTCCAATTTGGATGATGATAGGTTCTTTGAGAAAATCGAGCATGGCCAAAATTTGAATGTTGAAATTCTTCCGAATCACTTGAATCAGAATTCCAACATTGTTTATGGAAGTACAATTGATTTTCTTGTCTATACCAACTTTTGTTATGATCATTTAGTGTCCTTTCTTGCCATTCATCATTAGTAGAACTCCAATCTTGAAGTTCTTGGTAGTAATCTTGGTTTCTTGGAAGGGGTTCTTGATAATCTTCGGTTGGTCTCCTTCTTTCTTGATGATTTCTTTCAGACCTATGAATTCCAGCACCACGAATGCCACGCTGATTATTGAAGCTCCTGTGATTTCCTCTTGCTTGCAAGCCTCTTCTGTAGTGAAAATTGTGGCCGTTCAAAACATTTGCTTCAATTCGTGGCGGCGCCGACAGTTCATCCATCCTCCGGTTCAGCACTTCGAAGTTCTCCATCATTCTATCAAACTTCTTGTGAAGATTTCCCAAGGATTCCTCAACGGCCAGCAAGCGAACCGTCGATGTCTTCGGAGAGGGCGGCGGTTTCTTCCACTTCTTCCACACGGTCGTCCCCCGCGGCTAGGTTTATTCCTCTGCGGCCAGCCATCCGTCCCAAAAGATTAGGGCTGATCTAATATAACTTTGATGTAATTCAAAGTTGGATATGATTTTCCAAATGAATTCTCTACCCATCAAAGGCTAAGAGATGGGATATTTATTAAGAGGCTTGAATGAGTTTGTTACAAGGTAGTTATGGGGGAGTTGTTACAAAACAGTTAAAATGGTTATGGAGTTAGGATAACTATCTTATTCTACTCACTACATCAACTTCATTGAAGGGCTACCGAAAGCTGGAGGAATGAATGTGATAATGGTGGGAGTGGATAGAATAAGAAAATACTCTTATTTTATTTCCATGAAGCATCCTTTCACAGCTAAAAAGGTGGCTGAAGTATTCATTGACAGGATAATAAGCAGGCATGGCATACCAAAATCGATTATATCGGACAGAGACAAGATCTTTATCAGCAATTTTTGGAAGGAACTATTTGCGACTATGGGTACAGTTTTAAAGAGAAGTACGACTTTTCACCTACAAATAGATGGGTAGACCGAAAGGGTGAACCAGTGCGTGGAGACATACCTGAGATGTTTCTGCAATGAACAACCCCATAAGTGGATTCATCCCATGGGCTGAATTATGGTATAATACCACCTTCCATGCCTCCACGAAAAGCAACCCCTTCCAAATCGTGTATGGCAAACAACCCCCTCCGCTGTTATCATATGGAAACAAAAAGACACCGGACAATGAGGTGGAATCTATGCTGAGAGAAAGGGACTTGACACTTAATGCTTTGAAAGAGAATTTGAATACAGCCCAGAATAGGATGAAAAAAATGGCAGATACTAAAAGAAGAGCTCAAATTCAAGGTAGGAGATGAGGTGTATCTGAAACTTGGACCCTACCGGCAACATTCCTTAGCAAGCAAGAGGTGTGAGAAATTGGCACCGAAATGCTACGGACCTTATAAGATAATTGAGGAAATAGGTGAAGTCGCTTATAGACTCCAACTCCCCCATAAGCAGTGATACACAATGTCTCACAATTCCCAACTGAAACTCAAGTTAGGAAATCAACAAGTAGTTCAGCATCAACAACCCATATTGACTGAGAAATTCGGGCTGCAAAGCTATGCTAGGGGTTTGTTGGAACAAAGACTTAGGAGGCAATGAATGGTTGGTAAAATGGAAAGATCTACCTGAGACTGAAGCTATATGGGAAGCCGTTTACCAGATGAATCAACAATTTCCCACCTTCCACCTTGAGGACAAGGTGAATCTGAAGCCAAGGGCTATTGTAAGGCCCCCAATTATTCATACATATGTGAGAAAGGGTACAAAGGTAAACACACCAAATATTAATGAGTGACTGGAGAAAAAGATCGTGCAGAGTAGGGGCCCCAGGGAAGAATTTTAGGGGAAGCTATAAATAGTGATGGATAGGGAGAGAGTAGCTAGGTTTTCTTTTGTCATCTTTATGAGGGTAGGCTGCCGTAGCCGACAGGGGTCTCCATTGGTGTAAAAGGGGACTGGTATACTTCATTTTATGTTTTCTTTCCTTGTTATCTTTATATTGTGGTTTGTAAACATCTTTGGCATTTATATATAAATAAAGAAGACCAGAGTACCGCCTTTGTTTTGCCACTGTTAAGGTGTTTTATTTGTTATGCGAGTAGGTAGCCTGACAGATTCCTTCAAAGGTAGCAATAACAAAATTGCTATGAAAGAAATACTTCCTAAATTGCTCAGGATTTAGGGCTTTAGCACAATGTTTATTGTGATTGTTGTTATTGTTATTGTGATTGTGAATTTTGCAATTTTTCTTGTTCTTGTTATTTTTATTGTTATTGTTCTCATTCTTGTTCTTGTTATTTTTATTGTTATTGTTCCCGTTCTTGTTTTGTTTTTAAGATGAAACAAGCTATATTATTTATAATTTAATAAAAAGAGACAAAAGTTCATAGTACAAGAGAATTATACAATCAGCAAAAAGAGAGATCAGCACACACCAAGACATTTCAAGTAGGTTGTTATTGTTCTTTTCCGAACATCACAAATATTATTCCCAGTCACTAGTTTCAAACCTTTATTGCAACGATCGAAAATTTTCTAAACATCACAAACGAAGAAAGATGATTAAAAAATTTTAATGTTTGACAACATTGTTATTCCATTATGCAGCGTTGGGAACTTTATTGGAATTTTATGGAACATTATGGATAAAATTGAAACTTTTAAAACGATAATAGCAATATGTGCATATTTTGAGAATTGAAATTTCATATTTACGCTTTTCCATCAAATCATAACCCAAAGAAGACAATAACAAAATGAAATAATAAAACAACATTACTTGACAGCACTGAAGCCTACTAAGTAGCATACCCAATCAGTATCACTTTCCATCTCTTTCCAAAATACATCCATTTGAAAGGCTGCAGAATGAACAACCGTTGAAAAACATTTGGAATACAAGCAAAATTATCATTCTATCAGAATAATGCTGTAGAAACCAAACAAATTTCATACTTCTAAAATAAAATTCTTGTACAGAAAAACATAAATTACAGGCAATGAATAACAAATAGCTAGTATCAATTTGGTATTCAGCAAACCGTTGTAAACCTAAAACATATGTCAACACTATTAAATTACTATCATTCTTGTATCTCCCAAAAAACAAACAGGAACTCACAAACTCTCTTTTCTTTCAGGTCTCAAGAGCACCATTGATGTAATTAGAATTCTGTACTTAACATCTTAGGCTTGCTTGTACTTAGTCTTTGACTTTAGTTTCTTAATTTTATAAATAAGAATTAGTTGGTAGTTATTAACCAGCAGGTAACTGGTAACCTTGAGCACTGCACTTAGGTTGTATAATTTTATCGTTCGAGCCAAGCTCTATAAAAGCTCCTCCTCCCTCCAAATTCCAGTACAACTCTCAGAGATATTTATTCATATGAATCTGTCTTCAGCATCGGTATTACACCAACCACAATATAACATATAATGCAGGAGATCTGCTTATAAGATATCCTGCATAGATATGATAAAGAACGATCCAGATGCAAGTACACAGCTAACGACTTGCAGTACACCAACAGAAATAATTACAAGATAATTAATACTACAAAGAAAATTGTGTGTTTGCTAAGAAGCACGGACACTTCATACAAGAGGTGGTATCAGTGTTGAACACTTGGCGGACACGGATTGGTCTAGACTGGTGGAAACATGTCCGACACGCCATTTTGCGTGTCCTGTTTTTTTATTATCTTTTTAATACAGACACACTGGAGATACTTCACAGACACGCTCGAAAAGAAAAATAGAGAAGAATGGGCCCAAATTTTGAAGCCCACTAACTTTCTTCTTAAAGAATATAAAAAATCACAAAACCTAAAATTTAAATTGAATATGCTCCCCTCTCGTGCACTTCACAAAATTGAGCAGCAGCACCACATACAGCCCACTTCAAATGTTCCTGTGGTTTCCAGTGTCCAATCCTTAAAGTTCATAATTTTTTTTCTTCTTTAAATCAATCTATCATGCTTTCTTGTTTTTGAAACAGAGACAAACTCCTGCACGATCTCTTTCCCCAATCATTCTTTCTCATTAATAGCTGATGAATTCCCTTTTTTATCCTTTCTCACATATGTGTGGATAATTGGAGGTCTCACAAAGACGGACCTGAACATCTAAACTAGGTTGACACTCCCATAACGCCAACATCATTTCTCATACCAACAAAACCATACTAGATAGATATTCAATGTCCAGATCATTGCAAACAGCCGAGACAAAAAGAATCTGGCTAAAATGCAAACATTACAAACCAGAAATTAAGGCTAGCACAACCTATGTAAAGACCAAAACATGAAAATCCTGTGTCTAAAATAAGATAAAATAAAGTAAAACAATCGACCAAAATATTCTGAAAGTAGCCTGCTGAAAGAGCTTACAATCTGGATTTTGCAGACGAAGTCCCGAACTATAATACTAGTTGAGAGAGAAAAACATCCCAATTGAGGCATATGTCTTGAATGGAGTAATTCTCAAACTCCTTATTTAGAGAACACCAAGCTGCACCATTGCGTTCGGTAGAGCATACAATCTCTGTCCTTGGTCTTTCCTTATCATGAAAAATCTGTTGATTATTCTCGTACCAAATTTCTGCAAAGGGAGCTTTAGACATGTTTTCCCAAGATTAAACGTGGTTTCTTTGATAGAATCAGGTCAGCCAAAAGCTGAAGCACATTTGAACTTAACCCATCAGAAACCCAACCAATTTTAAAGATAGAGAATATACTACCCCAGCACTAGGATGAAAAAGGATAGGTCATCAAAAACAGGGCCCGGCCTAACTCTCCTTAGCTAGACTCAAAATGACTAAACAATAAAAGCTTGCTAGTTGAGGTGAATGTCCTGAGTGGAGTAATCTTGGAACCCTTTGAAAATGGATCACCATGATGAAGCATTTAAACAGGCATACTCAAATCGATCAACCCATACTGAAGCCGTATTGTGGAAAACGCATTGATTTCTTTTAAACCATATTTCTACCAACAAGGCCTTGATTGCATTGCATCATAATATTGATGAGGTTTTGAAATCTGGTCCAGAGAATTTGAACCACATTACCACTAAAGCTGCCATCAAAAACCCATTTGAAATTAAAAATTTGCAGCAGCCTACACCAAGAATTCACTGCACAAGGACACCAAAAAATAGGTGCGGAAGATCTTCTTGATTCATACAACATAGATGGCACATGTGAGGAGATAGGCAATGAGAGGGAAGCTTTTTTTGCAGTGCAGAGAGGCACAATTTAAAGGAAATTCCCTTGAAGCATAATCCACATGGATATGTCGACTCTTATAGGGCTCTTAGTTTTCCAAAGCCCCCTCAATAAATAAACATCAATGGGAGAAACAACTGATAGATGAGTAACCAAAGATTTAACGGTAAGGCAGTCACTTGGTTCTAGGGACCAAACTTTCTTGTCTGGGTAAGAATTTACCATTTTGCCATTTAAAGAAATCATCCGTGATTGAAAGTCAGCAACCTCCTCCACTTTAATAATCATCTAAGTTCAATTTTCCCCATTATTCCCTTCCCAGAAAAATTTTCTCATAATTTTCTCGAAATTATTAGAAACTTAAATTGGCATGAGGAAAGTTGATATGTAGTAAGTAGGGAGATTGGAAAGGTCTGATTTGCATAGTGTGAATCATCCACCATGAGATAAATTGTACCTCCTCCACTTGGTTAGTTTTCCTTGAATTCTATCTATAATAGGCTGCCAGAATTAGGAGCTTTTTGGGTAGCTTCCAAGCAGTAAACCAAGGTACATTAAGGGAAGCTTTTCTATCTTACATCTTACTCTTTAGGCGTTTTAGTGATGATTCTTTCCTCTATATTAAAATTCCACAAATGGCAGTTTTTTTCCAATTAACTTTTTTTCCCTAAACGGTATTCAAATACAACCAAAGTTTTTCAAAGAATTTCCATCATTGCCTCATCATATTTTAGGAATATGAGTGTATCATCAGCAAACTGGAGCAAGGAAACATGTACCTAGTCTTTGCCTACAATAAAGCCTTCAAACATTCCCTTCACATGTATTATCGAAATTAGACTGCTTAGAACTTCACTTACTAGGAGGAAGAGAAATGGGGAAAGTGGATCTCCTTGTCGGAGGCCTCTTGATACTTGAATTCTGCCTCGTGGTTGGCCATTTATAAAGATTGAATATTTGGGGTCGCACATGCAATCCATTATCCATTTTATCCATATGTCATTCAAAATTCTTCTGTAAAAAGTCCCAATCGACCCTATCAAAGGCTTTTTCAAGGTCCAACTCAATCAGCCACCCTTTCTTCTTTTTCGCTTTGTATTCTTCCACCACTTCATTGGCAATGATAATGGGGTCAAGGATTTTCCTTCCTTCTAAAAAGGCAATTGCAGGAGGATCAATAATGCTTGGAATAATCTTCTCAAGTCTTCCACGTAATACTTTTGCCATCAGCTTGTAAGTGAAAGTAGTGAGACTTATGGCCTGAAATCGTTAACCCCTGAAATCTTTCACCTTGGAAGCATCCTCTTTTTTCTTGATTAAACAGATAAAATTTTCCATTACGCAAGCATTGAGCTTCCCATTAGCGTAGAATTCCTTAGAAAAGGAACGAAAATCGCTCTTCAATTTATCCCAAAATTTGATTAAGAATTATGTCGTGAATCCATCTGATCCTGGCACTTTACTTCTTCCCAACAGTTGCAGTGATTTTATTTCTTCTACTGAAAATTCCGACGTCAATCTTTTATTCTAATCATTGGAAACTACTGCCCAGTTTAAGGATGTCAAGGATGAAGGAAAGTGGCCAACTTGTGAAGTTTAGGGGTGAAGGAAAGTGGCCAACTTGTGAAGCTTTTGTGTATAATGACCTGTAGAAGTCAAGAATTAAACCTTCAATCTCTACATATAAGGAAGTTGGAACCCCTTAGTCGTTTACTAATTCGGAAATCAGATTTCTTCGTTTTTTGGCAGCTACAAATCGATGGAAGAACTTGGTGTTCTTATTGAAAGCAATAAAAATACGAAACACCGACTTATGTGGACACCTGAGTTCAAGAAGAAAAACTACGATATTTTGTTTTTATTATTTTCTGATAAAACACAATAGGTATCAAAGGGGGAATAAATAGAATAGTACAAAGAGATGAAAAGAAAAATATATTTAGGACAAATCTCCCAATGGGATAAGCTCACTAACTTTAACACTCCCCTCAAGTTGGGACGTAAATATCAAAGAGGCCCAACTTGCTAACACAAAAGTCGAAGTTCGGTCTGAGAAGCCCCTTGGTGAGAACAACAACCTGTTGGTTCAAAGAGATGTACATAATGCATACGCTCCGAGTATCAAGTCTATCTTTGATGAAATCCCGATCAATCTCAAAGTGCTTAGTTATGTAAATGTTGAACTGGATTGAATACTAATGGCAACTTTATTATCACAAAATAGCTTCATTGGTGTCTCAATCTTGATGAAGATCAAACAGGACTTTCTGCAGCCAAATTTCCTCATATATTCCCAAACTCAGTCCGATATTCGGCCTCAGCGCTGCTCCTAGCCACAACACCCTGCTTCTGACTCCTCCAAGTTACAAGATTGCCCATGCAAAAGTAAAATAACCGAAGGTAGCTTTCCTGTCAACAACAGATCTTGCCCAGTCTGAGTCAATATATGCCTCAATGGTCTTTTTGTGTACCTTTCTAAACATCAACCCTTTACCAAGTGTCGTTTTCACGCATCTCAGTATTCTGTTGACAGCTTCCATGTGTTCCTCATAGGGAGCCTGCAGAAACTAGTTGACGACACTCATAGAAAAGGAACTATCCTGACGAGTATGGGATAAGTAAATCAATTTGCCCACAAGGCACTGATATTGTTCTTTATCAACTACAACTTGATCATCAGAATTCCTAGTTTACAGTTGAATTCAATATGAGTGTCAGTACGACGACATCCCAACATACCTATCTCGATTAACAAATCAAGAGTGTATTTTCTCTTAAACACGGAGATGCCTTCTTTAGATCTAGCCACCTCCATTCCAAGAAGATTTCATAAATCCTTGATTTCAAATTCATCACCCATTCTCTGCTTTAGTTAACTGATTTCTGTCTGATCATCTCCCGACAAAACAATGTCATCAACATACACTATCAGAACTGCAATATTTCTACTCTTGGAAACCTTTGTAAATAAAGTATGATCAAAGTGCCCCTAACTGTACCCCTGGGACTTGACAAAGATAGTGAATTTGTCAAACCACACTCCAGGTGATTGTTTCAAACCGTATAAGGATTTCTGAAGTTCACAAACCTACTGACCAAAATGGGCTTCAAATCCAAGCGCAGGGATCATTTAGACTTCCTCCTCTAAGTGTCCATTCAAAAAAGCATTCTTAACATCCAGCTAATATAAAGGACATTCTTTGTTTACAGCAACAGATAGAACTCTGAAAAGTATTCAACTTAGCAATGGGAGAAAAAGTTTCTGAATAATCAACACCATAGGTCTGAGTAAACCCCTTTCCAACTAACCTTGCCTTGTGTCTGTCAAGTGTTTTATCTACTTTGTATTTGAGAGTGAACACTAATTTGCATCCCACAGGTTTGTATCCCTTGGGTAGAGCATAAATCTCCCAAGTTTTATTCTTTTCAAGAGCCTTCATCTTTTCCATGACAGCATTCTTCCATTCAGAACGCTCTAAAGCAATGTGGATATTTTTAGGTATTATGGTAGAATCAAGATTTGCGGTAAAAGCTCTGAACTGTGGAGAGAGATTATCATAGGAAACATAGTTACTGTTGGTGATATATAATTAAATTTACCTTCAACCACTAGCTTAAGCTTTTGGGTGAATTGGTGATTTAATATGGTATCAGAGCCATTAGGGTTTCGAATGGCCATTAACTTCCTCCTCCATTAAGTTTAAGTTTAGGTTACCTTCCGCTGACCGTTTGTCGACACCGCCCATACCATAAGAAGCCCCACCTCCGTCCGCCCAAGTCTGTCTTCGCCGATCGCCGGAAAACACTGCACGTGACCTTCACGCGCCGCCGGAATCTCCTTGGTCTTCACCCACGCGCCGGCGCTTGCGAGCGCGTGAGACGTCCGATTTGTCCTCCGTCTTCTGGGCTTGTCTCGAACCATTGTTTCCGGTCAGTCTGTACCATTGGGTCTATCAAATAGCATTCGGGTTCGACAAAAAACTGAAGGTTACGCTATTAGTTTTGGGTCCTTTTCCAATTTTGCAGCTGTTTGGATTGATTCTCTCTTTGTTTGTGTGGACTACAGTGTGACTTCAATATGGCCGACATAAAAAATTTGGTAGTCTCCAACGTTATTCCCTTAGCCTCTAAGATCACAGAACATAAGTTAAATGGATCTAATTATTACGATTGGCGTCGGACAATTTTATTTTATTTGAGAAGTACTGATACGGATGATCATATGACCGAAGATCCCCCCAGAACATGCAAAGCAAAAGAAGGATTGGCTTCGTGATGATGCCCGTTTATATCTTCAGATCAAAAACTCAATTGAGAGTGAGATAATTGGATTGGTTGATCACTGCGAGTCGGTTAAAGAACTTCTGCAATTTTTAGAATTTCTATATTCAGGTAAAGAGCAAGTGCATAGAATGTTTGAAGTTTGTATGCAATTTTTTCCTGCGGAACAGAAAGCTGAGTCTGTCACCAGCTACTTTATGCGGCTTAAGAAGATCACTGCCGAGCTTGGCTTGTTGTTACCTTTTAGTCCTGATGTTAAAGTTCAACAAGCTCAACGAGAGAAGATGACTGTCATGATTTTTTTGAATGGACTCTTACTCGAATTTGGAATGGCAAAGATACAGATTCTCTCTGACTCTAAGATTCCATCATTAGATGATGCCTTCACTCGCGTCCTTCGTATTGAAAGCTCTCCGACAGGTGTGTCTATTCCTCAACCTAGTAGTGCTCTCTTTAGCAAGAACAATAACCCTCGGGTACCTCAGAGGAATAGTACTGATCATCGAAAACCAGATTCTGTAGAGATTGTTTGTAACTACTGTCGTAAGCCAGGCCATATGAAACGTGATTGTCGGAAATTGTTATATAAGAATAGTCAACGATCTCAACATGCTCAGATAGCCTCCACATGTGATATACCAGAGGCGTCCGTTACTATTTCTGCAGATGAGTTTGCTAAGTTTCAGAATTACCAAGATTCATTACAAGCGTCATCTTCCTCTACTCCGGTTGCATCCACTGTTGCCTCAGGTAATACAAAGTGTCTTCTTACATCACCTACCAAATGGGTCATAGACTCTGGTGCCACAGCTCATATGACAGGTAATTCTCACCTATTTTCTAGACCATTGTCCTCTGCCCCTTTTCCATCTGTTACATTGGCCGATGGCTCCACATCTTCTGTTCTTGGCTCGGGCACTATTCACCTTACCCCATCATTTTCTCTCTCTTCTGTGTTACATTTGCCTAACTTATCCTTTAATTTAATTTCTACTAGTCAACTTACTCATGACCTAAATTGTGTTGTCATGTTCTTTTCTGGTTATTGCTTGGTTCAGGATCGTGTGACGAAGAAGATTATTGGTAGAGGATATGAGTCGGGAGGCCATTATCTCTTTGATCATCAAGTATCGCAAGCTGTGGCGTGTCCTGTCGTTCCCTCTCCTTTTGAAGTCCATTGTCGTTTAGGTCATCCATCTTTGTTCGTGTTGAAGAAACTTTATCCAGAATTTAGGTCTTTGTCCTCTTTAAATTGTGATTCGTGTCAATTTGCTAAATTTCATCGTCTTAGTTCGAGTCCTCGAGTCGATAAACGAGCAATTCCTCCATTTGAGTTAGTTCATTCTGATATTTGGGGTCCGTGTCCAGTTGTATCTCAAACAGGATTTCGTTATTTTGTTACTTTTGTTGACGATCATTCTCGTCTAACTTGGTTATATTTAATGAAAAATCGTTCTGAGTTATTATCTCACTTCTGTGCCTTTCATACTGAAATAAAAAACAAGTTTAATGTCTCTATCAAAACTTTCCGTACTGATAATGCGGGTGAATACTTTTCTCATTCTCTTGGCTCTTACTTGTGTGAACATGGCATTATTCATCAGTCTTCCTATGCTGACACTCCATCTCAAAATGGTGTTGCAGAACGAAAAAATAGGCATTTACTTGAAACTGCCCGTGCTTTATCGTTTCAAATGCATGTTCCAAAAACCTTTTGGGCGGATGCTGTCTCTACAGCTTGTTTTTTGATTAATAGAATGCCTTCCTCTGTTCTTAATGGTGAGATTCCCTACCGTGTTCTTTTTCCTACCAAGAATTTGTTTCCTATTGCTCCTAAGATATTTGGTTGTGTCTGTTTTGTTCGCGACGTTCGTCCTCATCATACTAAGTTAGATCCCAAATCCTTGAAGTGTATCTTCTTGAGTTATTCACGTGTTCAAAAGGGTTATCGTTGTTATTGTCCTACCCTTAAAAGGTATCTGGTTTCGCCTGATGTTGCATTTTTTGAGGATACACCCTTTACTTCATCACCATCGAGTTCGTGTCAGGGGGAGGGTGACAATTTTTTTATATGTGAGGTTACCTCTCCCACACGATCCTTGTCTATTGATGTGCCTCCTTCCCGCCCGACGACCTCCACCACAACCTTCAGACTCATGTCCTCCATCAATGCTTCCTTCATCATGTGATCCGGGGCCAAGTGATGATCTTCCCATTGCTCTTCGCAAAGGTAAACGCAAGTGTACTATCCCCGTTTCTTCCTTTATTTTCTATCACCAGTTATCTCCCTCCACATATGCTTTTATTACGTCTCTTGAGTCCACATCTATTCCTAACTCTGTTCATGAAGCTTTATCTCATCCTGGCTGGAAAAATGCAATGATTGAGGAGATGACTGCTTTAGATGATAATGGTACTTGGGATTTGGTATCTCGTTCTGCAGGAAAAAAGGCCATTGGTTGTAAATGGGTGTTTGCTGTCAAGATGAATCCTGATGGAACAATGGCTCGATTGAAGGCTCGCCTTGTCGCCAAAGGTTATGCTCAAATCTATGGAACTGATTATTCGGATACATTCTCTCCAGTTGCAAAATTAACTTTCATTCGCCTATTTGTTTCCATGGCTGCTACCCATAAATGGCCTTTGCATCAACTTGACATTAAGAATGCTTTTCTTCATGGTGATCTTCAAGAGGAAGTTTATATGGAACAACCACTTGGGTTTGTTGCTCAGGGGGAGAGTGATAAAGTATGTCGCCTTCGAAAATCTCTGTATGGTTTAAAACAGAGTCCTCATGCGTGGCTTGGTAAGTTTAGTCAAGCTCTTGTATGCTTTGGTATGAAGAAGAGTACATCTGATCATTCGGTTTTCTATCGCCGATCTAATAAGGGTATAGTTCTACTAGTTGTATATGTTGATGATATTGTTATTACTGGAAATGATGCATTGGGTATTTCGTCTCTCAAAACTTTTCTTCAGAGTCAGTTTTATACGAAAGATTTGGGCCAATTGAAATATTTTTTGGGCATTGAAGTGATGAGAAGCAAGAAAGGTATTTATTTGTCTCAACGAAAATATGTACTTGATTTGTTGTCTGAGACAGGAAAATTAGGAGCCAAACCAAGTGGCACTCCAATGATGCCAAATCAGCAACTTGTTAAAGAAAGAGAATTATGTAAAGATCCTGAGAGATATAGGAGATTAGTTGGAAAGTTGAACTACTTAACAGTGACTCGACCAGACATTGCTTATTCTGTAAGTGTTGTAAGTCAATTCATGTCTTCCCCTACAGTGGATCATTGGGCTGCAGTAGAGCAGATTTTGTGTTATCTAAAAGTTACTCATGGACGTGGGATCTTATACAAAGATCATGGACATACGAGAGTTGAATGTTTTTCTGATGCTGATTGGGCGGGGTCTCGTGAGGATAGGAGATCAACTTCTAGATAGTGTCTTTGTAGGTGGAAACTTAGTATCATGGAAGAGTAAGAAACAAAATGTTGTTTCTCGTTCGAGTGCTGAGTCAGAATATAGAGCTATGGCACAATCTGTGTGTGAAATAGTATGGATTCACCAACTATTATCTGAGATAGGCTTCAGTATTACCGTGCCAGCTAAATTATGGTGTGATAATCAAGCTGCACTTCATATTGCATCTAATCCAGTATTTCATGAACGAACTAAACATATTGAGGTGGATTGTCACTTCATTCGTGAGAAAATCCAAGATGGGTTGGTGTCCACAGGATATGTGAAGACCGAAGAACAATTGGGAGATAGTCTAACTAAAGCTTTAAATGGAGCAAGGATAAGCTATTTGTGCAACAAGCTGGGCATGATCGACATATTTGCTCCAGCTTGAGGGGGAGTGTTGTGATATATATATATAATTATATTTATATCAAATGTCCTTTATTGTAATTGTACATAATCTCTAGGGTTTAGTTTATTCTCTATATAAATATGTAACATTCCTTTGACTCAAAAAAAAATATATATATATACTTCTCTGAATTCTAGATTACATGGTATCAGAGCAGGTGGTCCAGGGAGGTCCTGTGTTCAAGCCCCTGCATTGTCGCTTCCTCTCCAATTAAAATCAATTTTCACTTGTTGGGCCTTTCAAATATTTCAAACCCAAAAGTGAGGTAAAATTGATTCCACTTGTTGGGCCTTTCAAATATTTCAAGCCCACAAGTGAGGGGGAGTGTTGATGATATATAATTAAATTTAACTTCAACCACTAGCTTAAGCTTTTGGGTGAATTGGTGATTTAATAGTTACAATTGGGATGTTTCGTACAAGGCATAGTACATTTTCTCAATACAATGAGAATATCAAGGGAGGGATCATACTCGTCAAGTTTCCACGTATCCCTGTTCAACTTTCATACATCAAAAATCGTTCAAGAACTAGACCTACCAGTGGTGGAAGGAACCAAGTTTGGGGTAACTATAGGAGACGGGACAACCATATTTGGGCAAGGCATATGTAGAAGAGTGGAGCTAGTGCTAATCGAAATGACCATTAAAGCCAATTTCTTATCCATTAATCTGGGACAGTTGGATGTCATTTTGGCATTCCTTGGTTTTTTTCTACAGGCTTCATGGGGATACACCGGCCATCGAGATCACTCGCATTTATGATGGGAGGTAATACAATCATCCTCTGAAGGGATCCATCCCTAATCACAGTCGAATACTCTCTAAAGACGTTGACGAAATCAAGGGAAAAAGGGGATATGGGATATTGGATTGAAGTACAAAACAAGGAGAAGGAAGAAAGTGATGAAACCGAAAGTGAAGCGAGTGAAAGAGGTGAAAAGGAAAAGCTAATAGTGATCCAAGCTTTGCTGCATTGCTATGAGGATATTATTGCTGCTCCTACAAAATTACCCCCGAAACAAACAATTGATCACCGAATATTGACATTGGAAGGGAAGAAGCCGATTAATGTGAGACCTTAAAAATAGACACGCACAAAAAGAAAAAATAAAAAAACTGGTCATGGAGATGCTGAACGCAAACATAATCAGACCATGCCGAAGCCCATACTCAAGTCCAGTCCTCTTAGTTAAAAAGAGAGATGGAGGTCGGTGGTTCTGTGTAGATTACCGCAAATTGAACTGAGTCACCATGGCCAAAAGGTTCCCAATACTGGTAATTGAAGAGTTGCTAGACGAATTACACAGCACGGCAGTTTTCTCCAAATTGGACCACAAATCCAAGTATCATCAAATACGAATGAGAGAAGCCATTGAAAAGACAGCATTCCGCACTCATGTGGGACATTAAGAATTTTTGGTAATGCCATTTGGGCTCACGAACGCACCGGCCACCTTTCAATCGTTGATGAATCAGATATTTTGACCCTTTCTCCGTCGCTTCATACTTGTTTTCTTTAATGATATTTTAGTATACAGCCCAAACATCATAGAGCATGAGAGGTATTTGGGGTTGGTGTTCAACACCCTAAGGGATAATGAGCTTTATGCCAACCCAAAAAATGTGTCATAGGACATCCCAGGATTCAATATGTGGGACATTGGATCTCGTGTAAGGGAGTGGAGGCCGATGGGGAGAAAGTTCGATCGATGGTGAACTGGCCACAACCGAAAGATGTAACAGAGCTAAGGGGTTTTCTAGGGCTAATTGGATACTATAAAAGATTCGTGAAGAAATATGGAGACATCGCAGCGCCGCTTACCAAATTATTACAGAAAAATGCGTTCGTATGGAGTGAAGAAGCAACCGTAGCATCCGAAGCACTTAAAAGAGCAATGGTCTCAGTGTCGGTATTGGTTCTCTCTAACTTTACACTCCCTTTTGTCATTGAAACTGATCTGTCGAAGTTCGGGTTGAGAGCAGTACTATCGCAGAATTCAAGACCAGTGGCCTCCTTTAGTCAGAAACTCTCACCCCATGCTCAAACTAAATCTATCTATGAAAGGGAACTCATGGCGGTGGTATTATCAATTTAGAAATGGAGGCAATACCTATTAGGAAGGAAGTTTACAGTGAAGTTTACAGTAAGCTTCGATCAAAAGGCACTCAATTTCTTAATAGAACAACGGAAAGTACAACCCCAATTCCAGAAATAGTTGACTAAATTGTAGGGATACGACTTTGAGATCTTGTACCAACCTGAACTTCAGAACAAAGCAATCAATGCCTTGTCTCGAATCCATCATTTGGCAGAACTCCATGTAATGACAGCTCCCAAAATCGTGGATGTGAAAACAGTCATGAAAGAAGTAGACAAGGATGAGGAACTGCAAAAAATCATAGCAGTGTTGAAGTTAGATCCGAAGGGAAAACCAAGGTATGAGTGAAAGAATGACCCGCTAAGATATAAAGGAATGTTAGTATTGCCTCGCTCATCATCTTTCATACCATCTCTTTTACACACCTTTCATGACTCAATCTTGGGAGGTCATTCCGATTTTTTGAGAACGTATAAAGGAATGAGCAGCGAACTACATTTGGTACGGATGAAATCAGACATGAAGAAGTATGGTGAGAGCTGTGAAATTTTCCAAAGAATCAAAATGAATCTCTTTCGCCAACCGGGCTACTCAACCCCTATCCATACCAGAATTGATTTTAGAAGATTTGACCATTGATTTCATAGAAGGGTTGCCCAAGGCTGGGGGTATGACTCTATCATGGTGGTGGTGAATAGGTTGAATAAATTTGGCCATTTCATCCCTCTCAAGCATCCCTTCACAACTACGCAATCGGCGGAGGTGTTCATAGAAAGGGTTATGAGTAAACACTGAATTCCAAAATCCCTCATTATCGATAGGGATAAAATCTTTTTTAGTAACTTCTAGAAGGCTTTGTTCAAGGCTATGGGGATTGTATTGAAGAGAAGCACCGCGTTTCATCCGCAAACTGAGCGAGTTAATAGATGTATGGAAACTCTTTTTAGGTGTTTTTGCAATGAAAAACCAAGGAAATGGAACAAGTGTATTATGTGAGCAGAACTTTTGTACAACACCACTTTTCATGGTTCTTCAAAGACAACACCATTCCAAGCAGTTTATGGAAGACCCCACTCCCTATCATCTCGTACAGAGAGGAAAACAGTGAATAACAGTGCTGATCAATTGTTGATAGAGAGAGACTTAATTTTTTTGAAAAGGAGACAAGCCTGTTAAATTATTATTAATAAAAGAGCCTTAAGCTCAAATTACAAGAGTATTATACTAAGAGCAAGAGAAAAGAGAAAATTCAGTCTACCTCTACAACAAAAGCTACACAACAATTTCCAAATAGAAGAGATCAAGCTAAACAAAACCATATCCGAAGAAATCTAATTACAAAGCATAATGCAAAATCCTCTCATAAAGAACTAAATTCAAACTAAAAACTTTCAAGAAGATGCAATTGGCTGCCTTGAAACTGCCTAACCAAATTAATCCATAATCCAGAGGAAGCTCGAGAAGAAGTCTTCCACTATTCGCAGCGGCGTGAAGGATTTACTTGCCACCCATATGAAGGGAAATCCAAGAATGACTGAAGTTGGTCTTACACTGAGGAAAACACATTAAATTGCTGAATAATCAAATTAGAATAATTCCACAATCAGCAACTATTGATTTTAAATGATCTGGTATTTCGCAAGATCGGGGACAAGAACGAGTAGCAGATGGCGACTTCACGGATCTTGGCTCTTCCTCGCATTGAAATAGGGCATTGAGATCAGTTTCTAAAGGCTCAAAACGTTTCTGACTTTCAAGTTCGGTTGACCTATCTAAATGCTCCAATTCCTCACTACTAACGCTGAAAGGAGAGTCGAAAAAAGGCTCACCCTTCTTGTTGGATTGATTGAGAGGGGTTTTGCTTGGAGAGCCCTTCAGAAATTTTACCTTGAAGTTAGGCAAAGAGAACTCAGAGTACTTAAACTGGGTAGAGTTAGAATGATGAGAAAAAGACTTAGAAGAATGGGCTAGAGCTTGAATTTGGGTGCAACTAACTTCCAGTAAATCAGAATTAGCCTCTACAAACAGCTTGGAGCTGCTAGAAAAAGCTGTGAAAGAGAATGGGTAGTATTTTATGGAGAGAGACTTAATAATCAATTCGTTGAAAGAAAACTTGGTAGTAGCCCATAGTAGGATGAAAAAGCAAGCGAACTTACATCGGAGGGAACTGAGATTCCAAGTAGGTGATGAGGTATACTTGAAATTATGGTTGTATCGACAGAGGTCTCTAGCAAAAAAAAGAAGTGAGAAACTTTCACCTAAACTCTATGGACCCTATTGACTCATGGAAAGAATTGGAAAAGTGGCATATCGCTTAGAATTACCATCAAGAACATGTATCCATGAAAGATCCCAGCTAAAGAAAGTTGGGTCAAACGCAAAGGGTCCTAAAACATCCCTCCATACTGACCGAAGAGTTTGTATTGTAACTGAGGTCGGAGGCCGTTTAAGGAATCAGATGGAATAGAGAAATGGCAGCAAATGAATGGCTGGTCAAGAGGAAGGGGCTGCACACAGTGAAGCTACGTTGGAAACGGTGCACTTAATGAATCAACAATTCCCCGCACTCCACCTTGAGGACAAGGTGAGTTTCGAGCCAACCAGTAATGTTAGACCCCCGATATTACACACATACAAGAGAAGGGGCAAAAAAGGGAGTTAACATGGAATATGGCAATTTCGGGAGCTGAAGAGAGAAGAAACACTATCTGAGGGCCCACTAAATGATGGGTATTTATATGGAATGTTATGAATTAATGTTTTAGGTTTTGTTTTTTGTGAAGGCTATTGTAGCTTTCATTAGGAGAGGTTTCCATCCTTCTCGAAGGAGCTGGTTTATTGTCTTCTTGTATTTCCTTACTTTTATCTGTGCTTGACATATTGTGATACATTTTGGCTATTATTATCAATATATTGTAACTCTATTTACCCTCGTTGGGATTTAACTGATTTTCAGGATAGGAATCTTAACAAACGATTAATGAAACTCCCTCATTTATGATGATATAGGCACGAGTAAACAGAAAGGCATGTACAAGGAAATGTAAAAATTGAGTTATTTAAAGTTAAAAGTATAAGAGGGCTCCACTCCGTACCTTATGCTCATAGTCGTGACTTTTTTTCCTATAGAAAACCAACTATACATAGTCATGACTCATCACTCTAATTCTTGGAGAGGTCTTGCCCAACCAAGGCCAACTCCAGGAGACCGCAAGCCCTATCTCCAGCCATCCCAATCCCTTACCACTAAAAGGTCACCCTTTTTAGTCATAAAATACCAAATACCAAGCAATGATCTTCAAAAGAAAGTTCAGTTAGCCATATTGAGTTATAGATCTAAAAGAAGAGTAAAATGATACTTTCTTTTATTTTGGATGTGAAGCTTCAATGAAGAGCAAATTCACAATGAGAGTGAAGAAAAGATGGCCTCCACTGAAGGAGATTTAAGAAAAAACTCCAATTGATATAAACAAATATGGGAATAGTAACCATGTAGATGTAGGCAAAATGCGTAGCTGCTAATGTGTGCATAGGTGTGTGTGTAATTCCACAAACCACAAATGAATTTCAGATGCAAATAAATATGCAACTTGCACAACTATAACAAACAGAGAGAGGAAAGATCACCATCATTTTGACCTTCTTCCATTAGCATGCCACTAGTTTTCTGAGTGACCCACACTTGTAATGGAAGCCGAGCTTCCTAAATAAATAATAAATGAAGTTAGATAATATCTTAACCAGAAATACAGAAAACATGCATAGGGAGGAAAGGTCAGGTACTATCCTCCAATTCTCTAGTCCAATCATAAATCCATTCAATGATTTCTTGTTTGTGATTGAAAAGTTAATTTTAACAACTATGTTTATGTAAATCATCATGGGTTCGCCTAGTGGTAAAAAGGGAGATAGTCTCAATAACTAACTAAGAGGTCATTGGTTCAATCCATGGTGGTCACCTAGCTAGGAATTAATTTCCTATGAGTTTCCTTGACACCCAAATGTTGTAGGGTCAGATGGGTTGTCCCGTGAGATTAGTCGAGGTGCGCGTAAGCTGGCCCAGACACTCACGGATATCAAGAGAAAAAAACTATATTTATACACAAGATTTGAAAATACAATCCACAAAAAGAAAAGAATATAAATAATCTTATGGTGAAGAAACAGAAAAAACATCCATTACCAGTGAAAAGCAATGCATTGTAAAAAAATAAAATTTAAGAACCTATGTTTATTGTTATTGATAAGAAGTACCCATTCAATGAGCACATACTTGGATGAAACACTTAGTTGGTTACAGGGATTCAAGCATGAAAGGTATGTGAGAAGAATAGTAAATGTAGTAATAGTAAGTAGGACTGAAAAAAGCATTGTTCTTCTAAAAGAAAAAATGAAGTCAGAAACAAATTCCAGCTGCAGTTCACCTAATGTTTTTTTTCCCTAATGTAGTTCACCTAATGTTTATTCAATTCCAATCAAACAATGAATGCGCTCATCTTTGAAACAAGTACACAAACCATTTCTATTTGATCCTTCGGCAACTCTTTATGAGATCGACCATTTTCCTGTGATAGCCATCGTCCTAGTAACATGCTTTTAACATAATACATATAACGAATAGTGGCACCCTTGTAAGATGGTGGTATGCAGGTAGGAAGCGTTGATCGAACCACATCTGTAATAATAACGAACATTTCAGAATCACCATACATAACCATACATTACTATGAAAGAACTTTATCGTGAGCTCCAAATCTAAACATAAACAGACTCAGGAATGACAACAGTACATCATATTACATACCAATCATGGGAAACCAACATGTGTAAGACATCATCATTCACAGATTTCATTGATAGTGGAACATTAGATTTTCTTACAAAAGTATACGAATCTCACTATTATTAATTTCAAAGAAGTGCTCTGCTCTATATGCTCAGAATTCAGAATTTTCTCCTAAGAACATTGGCATTTCCAACTTCTTATACTTGCTCCGATCTACTGTTGCATTGTTTCCCTCGGTAGTGACATCCATTTCTTCTATTTTTCCCTTGAGTTTTATAACAGACCCATCGGATGTACCAGACTCTTCTCTTTTATTATAACTATGGCTCTCTCTCATCTCATCCGCCATTCTATCCATGGATTTTTTCATTTCCAACATCATTTCCTTCAGTCCCATGATTTCCTTTTCCGTACCCTCAACTATTTCTTCCATCTATCGTTGAGTCATTGAATGTGTAACAACCCCAGTTTCAGGGCTTTGATACCAGTTGTTAGGATATTAACAAGAATAAAAAAAATATCCCAACCGAAAGGCTTAAAATAGAGGCGGCGCTCTGCTGATTTATGTATATATAAGCCAAAGATGATAACAAGTCACAGTATGATGATAAATAAGTAAACCAACAAGAAAAACATACCAGCTCCGTCACGGTGAACTGGGATCCCTCAGGCCACAGCAGCCTTTACACTCCAAAGATGGAAATAAAATAACCTAGCTACCCAATCCCTATAAAGGTCTATATATACCTCTCCTATCTTTCCTCCCCGTAGGCCCCACCTGCACGTTCTTTTCAAATTATTCCTTCATCATTAAATGTTTGTTCATTTACCTTCTTACCCCTCCTTTTGTAAATATGAATAATAGGAGGCGTTACAGAACCTAAGCAAACAAAGTACAAGCTTGGAACAAAATTGTATAAAGCATAGTAATAGCCAAATGCTTCAAGCCTATTACTATGCTTCCTCAAGAAATCAAAATGCTTCAAGCCCCACTGCATTTACAACATATTCTCAAAAACTCCAAGGCTCTTCTTGGTATTTAGACAAAGGTGCATGTAATCATGTTGGCTTTAAACTTCAAAAACTAACCCTAGGGGGCAAAAATTCAGGGGAAAAAACTATTGTGGCTGGAGATGGAACAAAATTACCAATTGTTGGCTTGGGTACCACTTATTTGAAAAGTAAAGGGATACTTGTGATACTGAAAGACATTCTTTATGTCCCCTCATGAAAAAGAATCCGATTATTGTTTCTAAATTGACTCAAGATAATGATGTGATTGTTGAATTTCATATTTGTTCAGCCTTGCTAAGGGACAAGGAAATCCAAGGAGGTATGGCCAATAGGCATGCTTGATCATGGACTAACCTTTTGGAAGAAACCTCATCAAAAGTCTCATCCAGTCTCTTGGTTAATGAAGAAGTTGCTCAAGTTATCTACTTAGAACTTGGGATAAACTACTGACTTGAAGACCCCTGGTTCAGTTTCAATCCTTTTGCAAATTTGACAACTAAAATTGGCTATGTATTTCTCTTGTACAAAGACTTGGTCATCCATACCCTAAAATCTTGTCAAATCTTGAGAATATGTAATGCTTCTGTTAAGAGTAATAAAAAACTGATTTTTGAGAGCCAACTGTGGCAAATCTCATAAGACTTCCGTTCAACCATTGTCCCCATAAGGCATATTAAGAAGGAACTCTTTGATCATAACACTAGTGTCACCATGACGAGCATACATGATACCAAACGTTGGGTAGAAAGAATCCCAAACACAAACTCGCAAACTCACTATGTTATATGATAGAGTTAGTGGGCTTGGCCCATAGGAAGATTACGGGGAGATTTGCCCCAAATATCTTTCTTTTTTTATCTCTTTGTATTAGTCTATTTATTCCCCCTCTTGTACCTATTGTATTCATCAGAAAATAATGAGAACAAATATCATGGTTTTTCTGTCGGTACTCAGGTTTCCACGTAAGTCAGTGTTTTGTTGGTTTATAGCTCTCAATATGGTACCAGAGCAAGGTAACAACAAAACTCTAGACACCAGTTTACGAGAAGCCCAGACAGAAACAAAAGTTGCCGCTGCCGCCATGGAAAATTTCTTCCATCAGATACAGAGGATGTTGGCAATCAGTTTAGGGCCACCCTCGGAGTACGCCGCACAACAACGGTACTCACACGCCACAAGTCTTCGCCCACGCAATGCCGCTGCCAGGTGCGTCCGCCCACGCACTGCCATCAGATACCTTTACAAACGAGCCGATCTTCTTCCCTCCTTCATCCCAAGTCCAGCTGCCAAACCCTTCTAGCCGCTGCCTTTTCATGTCTGCATGTCTTACAGCAGTAGCATATCCATGGTTTCAGGAATGATCGAGTGTGTACTCAGTCTGGTTTTGAAGTTGGTGCATCCTCAACATAGTCCAAATCGACCAATAGAACAAGATGTTCCTCGAGGGTCACCAATAGTTCGGGTTTCTGACAGGAAAGATTGTCCGTCTCCATTGGGTGATGCCTTGGAACGACTCTGGAAAGGGGAGGACTCACTCATTCGCTTTATGCTGATTAATAGCATGAAACCACAAATCAGCAAGCCTTGACTGGACACAGATGCTGCAAAAGATTTGTGGGATACAACTTAGGCACTTTACTCAAAGCGTCGGAATGCCTCTCGATTGTATACACTGGGAAAACAGGTCCATGATTGCAAACAAGAGACCCCAAAACGTGACTTACTATTTCAACAAGCTCTCCCTTCTCTGGCATTCTGATGAATTTGTGCAAGGAGACAGTTTGGGACATGCCATATGACGGTATACAATATGCTAAACTTGAAGAAGCTTACCATATTTATGATTTCCTTGCAGGACTTAATCCCAAGTTTGATATTGTTTGTGGTCATAAACTCGAACAGAGACCACTTCCCTCCTTAATGGAAGTGTGTTTTGAAGTCCGTCTTGAAGAAGACTGTTTGAATGCCATGGGTATACTAACTACCCCTGCCACTAACTCTGCTGCCTTTAGTGCATAATCCTCGACCCATGATGATTAGAAGAATAGTAGAAAACCAATCCCTGTATGTGCAAGAAATAGTGGCACACCAAGGATAAGTGTTGGAAACTCCAAGGTCATCCCACAAGAGGTAAGAAACGATCCTCCAACGAGAAACAAAACTCAAGGCATGCCTTTGTTAGTGAGACTACCACTCAGTCGACTAACCTTACTGCAAGCCAGACCAACACTCCTACTCTAGGCAGCATTGCTTAGTCAGGTATGTCTCAGTCCCTTGGCCTTATTAGTGTAGATGGAAGAATCCCTAGATTTTGGACTCGAGGGACTACAGATCGCTTGACAAGTTCTTTGAAGCCCTTTTTATCTCTTATACCCTTGTGCTGTAAATCTAGGGATTAAGTCCTTCGGACACTCTAGAGCATTTAGAGTCCTTCCAACATTCTTCCATTCAGGACATTGTGGATATTTTTCGATATTATGGTAGTATCAAGGCTTGCAGTAAAAGTTATAAACTATGGAGAGAGATTATCATAGGAAACATAGTTACAAATGGGTATATTTTGTACAAGACCTAGTACATTTTCTCAATGCAATGGGAATGTCCATAGAGGGATTGTATTTATCAAGTTTCGCCACATGACCCTCTTCAACTTCACTATTACTGATTTCAACTCTGACCTCAGTCTTATTACCATTGTCCTTTTCTTCCACATTCAAGAACAACAACATCACACCTATCATTCTCACTCATCTTATTATCAGCACAAGGTTTAATAAGGTTTTCCATACCTTGATCTCGAGGAGGTTTAGAGCCTTGGACTGGAGCCAGCTGACTAGTAGGAGACTCAAATTCCTTTATGAGATTCATCCTGTAGAACGTTTTTCTAGAAAACTTGGTTTTTGAGTAGGACTATGGAATGAGGATTGGAGTCAGACACGATACTAGGAGTAGGTTCAATAAACTCTAAGGTACAATTAGACTCTTCACTCACACTGAATATGGCTAACAGGAAAGAAGGGTTGGTCTTCACAGAAAGTAACAAATATAGTGATAAAGTATTTTCTGGAAGGCAGATGAAAACATTTATAATCGTGCTGATGAAGGGGATACCCAACAAACACAGATGCCTGAGTCTTAGGGGTAAATTAGGTCTGATTAGGGTCGAAATTATAGACATATGTGGTACACCTAAACACACGAACCTCATAAATTAGATGGGTAGAAGGGTAGGACTCCTTAAGACAATCAAAGGGAGTCTGAAGGTGGAGGACACGAGAAGGCATTCGATTGATTAAATAAGCTGTTGTAAGAATGGCATCTCCCCACAGGTACGAAGGAAGGGAAGTAGATAGCATTAGAGAACGAGCTACTTCAAGAAGATGACGGTTTTTGCACTCAGCCATCCCATTTTGTTGAGGAGTGTAGGCGCACAAACTTTGATGAACAATCCCCTTGGAGGCTAGGAACTCACTAAGATTATGGTTTTGAAATTCTCGCCCATTATCACTCCGATGAATTTCAATTTTCGTATTGAATTTGTTTTAATGGTGTGATAGAAGTTTTGGAAAACAGAAGAAACCTCAAATTTATCTTATACCACAGTGTCCTGAATGGAAGAATGCTTGAATGGACTTTATATTTCACACTACTCTAGAGTGTCCTGAATGGAAGAATGCTGGAAGAGATGAAGGCTCTTGAAAAGAATAAAACTTGAAAGACTTGTGCTATACCCAAGGGACACAAAATTGAGGGACACAAAATTGAGGGACACAAATGAATATTCACTATCAAATACAAAGTAGATGGAATACTTGATAGACACAAGGCAAGATTAGTTGCAAAGGGGTTTACTCAAACCTATGGTGTTGATTATTTAGAAACTTTTTCTCCCGTTGCTAAGTTGAATACCGTTAGAGTCATGCTATCTGTTGCTGTAAACAAATATTGGCCTCTACACAAGTTAGATGTTAAGAATGCTTTTCTGAATGGAGACCTAGTGGAGGACGTCTACGTGAGCCCCTCACCTAGATCTAAAGCCCAGTTTGGTCAGCGGTATGTAAACTGCACAAATCCTTATATGGTCTGAAACAATCACCCAGAGCATGGTTCGACAGGTTCACTACCTTTGTTAAGTCCAAGGCTACAGTCACGAGCATTCTGATCATACTTTATTGACAAAGGTTTCCAAGACTGAAAAGATTGCAGTTCTGATAGTGTATCTTGATGACATTGTTTTATCTGGAGATGATCAGGCAGAAATCAGTCAACTAAAGCAAAGAATGGGTGATGAATTTGAAATCAAGGATTTAGAAAATTTGAAATATTTTCTTGGAATGGAGGTGGCTAGATCTAAAGAAGGTATTGTCGTGTCTCAGAGAAAATCACTCTTGATTTGCTGACCGAGACAAGTATGTTAGGATGTCGTTCGGCAGACACTCCTATTGAATTCAACTGTAAACTAGACAACTCAAGTGATCAAGTTCCAGTTGATAAAGAACAATATCAACGCTTTGTGGGTAAATTGATTTACTTATCCCATACTCGTCCTAATATTGCCTTTGTTGCGAGTGTTGTCAGTCAGTTTATGCAGACTCCCTATGTCACATGGAAGTTGTCAACAGAATCCTAAGATACTTGAAAACAACACCTAGTAAAGAATTGATGTTCAGAAAGACAAACAAAAAGGCCATTGAGGCCTATATTGACTCAGACTGAGCAAGATCTGTTGTTGACAGAAAATCAACCTCCAATTACTGTACCTTTGTACGGGGCAATCTATTAACTTGGAGAAGTAAGAAGTAAAGTGTTGTGGCCAGAGCATTGTTGAGGCCAGACACCGAACTATGAGTTTGGAATATGTGAGGAAATCTCGCTCCAGAAAGTTCGGTCTAATTTTCATTAGGAGTGTAAGACACCAATGAAGTTATTCTATGAAAATAAAGCTACCATTAGCATCGCTAACAACCCTGTTTAACATGATAGAACCAAACATGTTGAGATTGATCGGCATTTCATCAAAAAAGACTTGACAATGGGAGCATAAGCATTCCGTGCATTCCTTCAAGCCAACAGATTGCTAATGTTCTCACCAAGAGGCTTCTCATACGAAACTTCGACTTTTGAGTTAGAAAGTTAGGAATCATTGATATTTACATTCCAAATTGAGGGAGAGTGTTGGAGTTAGTGGGTTTGGCCCATATGGAGATTATGGGTGAAATGTCATAAATATCTTTTCTTTTTTATCTCATTGTATTATTCTATTTATTCCCCTCTCTTGTACCTATTGTGTTCTTCATAAAATAATAAGTAACAAAATATTGTGGTTTTCCACCCGATACTCAGGTTTCCACACAAGTCAGTGTTTCATTGGTTTATCACTTTCAATATTATAGAATATGGTTCAGGTCTTCCTCCACCTTTCGACAAAGAATACAACAGAAAGGACCAACAAACAGTGCCATCTTCCTTAAGCTAATTCATCATGTTAGCACGAGCGTGTAAAACTTTTAAAGTAGAGAACCTCATTTTTCGTCGTGTTAGCAACGAAAAGACCAACACTCCTAATGGAGAAGAACCAACCAAACTACAAAAGCAGAAGAAAAAAAACCTTCCACGAGAATCCCTCCAAAGGATTGGAGCTCCAAATCCTAAACATCCTCTCTCCCACAAATAAAGGGTAACCCTCAAGTAAAGAAAGAACAGTAGTCACTTTTCTATTGGAAAGAGAGCAAGAAAATCCGAAAGAAAAGAACAAAAACTCCTAGGGTTGGAATTAGTCTTGCTCTTTAAGCTCAAACTCGTATCTTTGCATTATTAGTGGGATGCCTTTCATGCTACCACATATCTCATCAATAATTACCATCACCAATGATTCACAATCAAAGTCCTTGCAAAACTTTTCACCAACTCAAAACCTTTGCCAAACTTGTTAATTGCTACCCTTGTTTGAGGCCCTTTCAACATCAAAAGGTCAATTCTTGTCTACTTACAATTACAATGATGTGCGTCCATTGGCTACAATGATCACTACAAGGGCTATCGTTGTCTTACCCCAATGGAAGAATTTTCCTCTCGCCATGGTTATTTCAATCACAATGAGTTTCCTTACATTAAAATTATTCTCTAATAACCCCAATACTTTACCTACTACCAGTAATATTATCCTATCTTTGGCTTCCTCTACCACCCACTTTCCCAACTAAAATTCATCTCGACCTCTCCTCTGTCACCACATTAACCTTGTCATCACCTCCCAACCAATATTAGCACAACTTCCCCTTTAATTCTACATGTCCATTGTCCAAGTTACCTTTGTCCCTTTCCTCATCCACCTTCAATCCTCCTTTCCTCCACCCTCCCCTTAATGCTCATCCATGGTCACCTGTGCTAAGTCTGGCATTGTCAAGCAGCAACAATTTTTTGGTGGACTCACTCAACTTACCCTCCTGTTGACTGGTCTCAAGTGGAATCTTAACTTTTTTTTATAGACGGCTTTTATTGAGAAAAAATAAATAAATACAAGGGGGCATACAACAAAATACCCCAACTAAAGGAAGAGGATTAAGGCGCTATGGAGATGTCAACTTAGTTGAGATGCTTTTGATGTCAACATTCGTTATTTACGGAATTCTTCAAACTTCATCCTCATCTTGTCCTCTACCTTTCAAGATTTCGAATGTAAACTGGGCATCTTTTCCTCGCAAGTTGGCATGAGGCTATTGTGTCTTTCTTTGTTCCCCTCCATTTTCATGAACTTCTGAAAAGCAAGCAATCGTTGCTCACCCTACAACTAAATCAGATTAGTGTACTATCTGCCATGTTGCTTGTGAATAGCTGTGGGTTCAGATTATTCTTCATGATCTTTGTGTAAACCTCTGTTCTCCCTCAACTACATAGTATTATAACATTTTTGCTATAGCCATTACTCGCAATCTGATTCATCATGCTTGCACCAAGCAAATAAAAATTGATGCTCACTTCATTTGTAATCACGTTCTTTCCTATAAGCTCGTTATCCAGTATATTTATTCTCCATATCAACTAGTTGATTGTCTAACTAAACATTAGCACCTTATTTGGTGCTTCATGACAAACCTCCGGCTTCGATTCCCTCCCTTGCCTCGTTTGAGAGGGGTTGTTTAGACAATTATGTTTTGTACATCATTTCTCAATTTTGTATCTATCATCTTCCATGCTCGACTTTCTTCCGCATTTATTTGCATTAGGTATTGTAGTCTACTTCTTTATTTGTACTTCCTTAGCTTTAGATAAATTTAATTTTCCTCATTTTTTTCTTCGTTGATTGTATATTTAAGAGGCTCGACCTCTGCTTGAAAATTGAGTTTTCAATCAATAATATTGGAAGAGAGCATTTACTCTTTCTCAAAAAATCCAGACTCTATGAATCAAACTAAAGGAACAACAGTCCCAGGATGTGAAATGTGTAATATTCAAGTGAACGGCATGCATATCAACAACTGAGGTACAGAAATGTTGTGCATACAACAACAACATGGGCTTACATGACTTCATAGCCCCTGAAGATATTATCTGACTTGAAACTATTGATTGTACCGAGCAGTCCATGAAAATGTGTTCACCTGACAAAACAAAGGACATGAAATTGAACTACATCAGCTAGGAAAACCGATGCAATTTTTGACAAGACAGTAGATGAATAAGTAAAAATTTTGCAGAACCATGCAAATTCTACAAAGTGACAAGTACTGGTTTCCTTTCATTACTCCAAAAAGGAATACTGCCTTAGAATGAAAAGTCCCTCTGTCAAATAGAGAGTTTACTGGAAACATTACAAAACGTAACAGAATAAAAGCTAATAACAAATTTCGACGAATAACAATCACACATTACACAAGGAGAAGGCAACGGTTGAGAAAAATAACATATAAAATGGACTTGGAACCTCTCCGCTGTTTGGATCCAGGAATTGGCTTCTGAGTGCTAAACCACTGAGCATCCAACTTCTGGAGCCCAATAATCTCAAAACGAAGTCGTTCGATCAAAAGAGAGCAGTCCAATTGAGGGACAGAGGAACAAATTTCAATAGTAACAACAACCGGATCGCCAGGCCGATACACATCTTTATCAGAACGAAGTTTCAGGCCAGGAAAAAACTCGCTCTTCGCTGACTTCTCGACCTTATCAGCAGCAGCACCGGTTCCAAAAATGGAAAACCTAGATCCAAACATTGGCCTCTGCTTGAGATGCCACTTTTCCACTTCCTATACGTCTTTTTTGAGAGTTTCAGGGAAACTCACGCGCTGTTCGTGGGTTCAAAGGCTGACGTCCCACGTTACATAACAGACGTTGTAACCCTCGAGTCGCCGTGGGTACACCACAGTCGCCGGAGAACGCAAGGAACCCACGCCCTCTCTCAAATCGAACGCTTCAGCTTCGGTCACCTGGGTGTGTCACCGCTTGCGTTGGAAGAAGTTGGGTCGCCGTAAGGGTCGTGATGTCGTCAGAGCGCACCGGATTAGGGACGCGCAAGAGGAGGTGGAGGACGAGATAATGACTTTATTGTTTTTTTTTTTTTTTTTCTTTACGGCCATAGAACGGAGTTTGAATTTTCAAGGAAGGAAAATTTGTTCGGATGACCCATAGGGCCTGCACAATTTGCAAAATGACCCCTTTTAAAAAGAATGTAAAATAACATTTACCATTAGCTTAAGCACTATTCTTAAATTTAACCATACCATTTTCTTTTTTAAAAAAATGTAAATTGACCCTTTGCTTACCTCATAACAATATCAAATTACAAATTTTGCCCTCACTTTTGTGTCTCCCTCTCTATATACTCAACTCTCACTCTCGCATGAAATTTGACTAGTGATGTGATTGATTATCAAAGTACGAACCATTTGATAATCTTTTCTAAAATGAACATGAATAATAACATTAACCCTAAACAAATGAACAATCATGTTTCCTTGGAACTAGAGCTTCATTTCAACGGTGAATACTTTGTTGACAAAGTTCTTCTCAACGATGTTCTATTGAATGGAGTTTCCAAAACTCAATGGGATTTTATACAACGGTCTTTCACAAATGTCTCCTATTTTTTAGGTGTTTGAAGAAGGTGTGGTGTTCAGAAAATGTATGAAACAAGCACTACACGTAGAAGGGAGAGCATTTGTATGAGCGGTACGTAGAGTGAGAGTTTGAAATCAAAGATGAGTGAGAGAGAGGACACACAGAAGGATGTAAAGCGAGAGGTAATGAGAGATAGCTTGAGAGGAGACAACGAGACAGAGTTTAAGCAAGGCATTAAGATGGTGAGACTTAGGATTGTGAGACATGTTAGAAAATGAGACATAGATAGTGCGAGACTTTGAATAAGCAAGACATTGAGAGATCTAGGTAGCGAGACATAGTGTACTAATGTTCAATTTTTGTTATAAATTAATGACAAATGTTATTTTTCTTTGTAGATGAGATAAAAGTGTCTACTTGTTGGATATGAAGAGGATTGAGATGAGAACCAAAGTTTGCATATTAGAGACGAGTTTACAGGAATTTTATGTCTATAACATTTAAGTATGAAGAAATTAAAACCCACATCTAGAAGATTACAAATGTTGTTAACAGGCTTTGACATAGTACTGAGAGTTAAATATAAGCTTGACTTTGAAGCTCCTCCACAGTAACAATGATTGTGTTGTGTTTCTTCTTTTTAGAGATGATTGATAACTTCTAGAAATACAAGCTATTATAGTATTTTAGGTAGAATAATGAAGTCTCAATGCTATAAAAAGGAAGAAAACGCATAATTAAACTAATGAAATAAGACATTTATGCGTTACAAGTAGAAAAAGAGTTTTATGTCTGTTTATCAAGGCTTTTATGTCTTAATGTAGGTTTTTAGGGGAAAAAGAGAAGAGTAGCTAAGCGACAAACGTTAGACGAGGAGACATGCGACCACCATGCAATCAGAAGAATGAAGCTAGGTGATTCACATCGTTAAAAGACAAAATGGTTGGTGAGAATGTCAGAAAAGGATGAAAGGGACATCTGCGGCGCAAAACAACTTTATCAGAGAATTAATAAAGCCTAGACAATGTTAAGTCCTATAGTCCTCACCCATAAATAGAAGGTGTCTCTTTAGAACAAGTGTGCAAAAATTTTGAAGAACAAATTCACTTCATCCTTCATTTTCCTTCTGTATTTTAGGTGAGAGCTTGGAACAGAGTTAAGAGAAATCCACATCCACAATTCCCCAGTCACGCCCTCCCTGTGGGTGTCTTAAACCTGCTATGCGGCACACGACGTGGCATGAGCAACTCTAATGCCTCAAGATGAAACACCAGAACACTCAATTTAAGTTATTGAATTATGGCTTTATTGCCTAGTTCAAACTTAATTCTTTTGGTTACGAAGCGATAAGAATAATAGAATTCAGCGGAAAAAAAAAAAAAAAAAAAAAAACAATCTCTTTTGTTAACTTTTTAATATGCGATCCAAATACATTTTACACATAAATGCAACTTAATACTTTAGAATTTAATTACTCTTTTGAACACAACTCTGTTTAAAAACAAAACCACATACTAATAATTACTTACCAGCATTATAAAAATAAAATAAGAACAACATGTCAACATCCCGAGAAACCTCTAAACTTAAGACATATGACATGACGTAGTTTTATCTTGAACTACTAACCACTAAATAAACCAAAGCTTAAACAACAAAACTGGCATAGTAGGTCAGGCTCGAAAATCATTATCCCTTTTTAGAAAGTGGAAAACATTTGGAAAGGGTGAGCTAAATAGCCCAGTAAGTGTCAGTTTTGTAAAACGTGCTTTTGAAATAGTTAATCTTTAAAGGTTAACTCTTTAAATAATTTATCAAACTCAAATTTCTCTTTTAATTGCTTTAGCACAAAGAATCACGAGGCAAAAATGATAAACTAGGCATGAAAATCCTATCCCATGATACAATACTTATGAGACGAAAATCTAGGCATCAGTAGTGCTCCATCTCGTTATAGCTACTATAAGATGAAAAATGTATGCGTCCACAGAGGCCCTCATCTCTAAACTAGTACTAGTAATGGGAAATCTAGGTATCTATTAAATACCATCATCAAAGGCCTCTATGCATGGAAAAATCTCTCTCGAATGGTTGTTATGTATCTCAGAATAAATTAGGTATAGACTAAAACATGCTAAAATATTTTATGTTGTAAAGTCATAGTCTCAAACTCAATAGCATGTTTATAAATCATTCAGTAAACTCAAGTATTTTACTCAAATATGCTTTCACCTTTCTAATACTTTAAACACATGTTTTGTAAATCCAAATGTAATAAATCAGTAAAGTTCAACATTTATCTCAAAGCATGCTTTAAACAATAGCTTGTAAAACATATTTAGAAATCAATTTAGAATTCCATTTTGCTGCTCACAAGCTATTGCTTGTGAAGCTTGAAACCATGCTTAAATAATAGCTTTTAAAACAATGTGGCACTCATAAGTGGTAGCTAAACCCTTGGCTTGCCAAATTTCTTCTTTTCTTGAAAATAATGTCATTTAAGCTTGAATTAATTCTTTATCCTTAGAAAATCCAAAATCTTCTAAAAAATAGCAAAAACACTCAAAATGCCCAAAAAATCCCCATTTTGGCTTGCTGGCGTGCAGAAAACGACGATAGGGGCTTGGCGCGTGCACAGGGCCTAGGTAGGCCTTGCTGAGTGCTAACCTTGCCTGTAGTGTGCCGCATGCCTCACTTGGTCGTGGAGGAGCTTCCTGTGAACATGGGCGAAATAATATGCGAGCACATTCTTGCATAGGCCAAGCATCCTCGTGGCTCAAGACCATTACCTTAGTTGATTGAGCAATTATGCTTAAAGGCATGCCCGACGTTGGAAAAACTCCCTAAGAGAGAGGTGAAAGATGGACTATGTACAATGTCATGCCTTTACCACGTAATAAACCTCAACAAGAATAAGGCTAAAGGCAAACGCCTCAAGACTAAGAAAGAAGGAAAAGTTGATGAGGTTACTGAAGTGGAGTCAGAAGAAAGGGAGAGTGAATCACATACCCCACTAAACCGTAAGAGGAAAGGCAAGGACGAGGCTTCAGGGTCAAGGAAAAAGGTTAAGAAACCAAAAGCTAAGGACTCTAGGGACCCTCTGTCTCTTGCGGTCATTACTGTGTTTGATGACCAAATGCCCAAGACCATCATTTCGCCATCACCCTCTAAAACCATCAAAATAACCACCACTTCACCGCCAAAAACACCAACACCTCCAATAATAAAAAAATCCAACTCCCTAGAAATCCAAATCTAACATGTCAAGCCCTTCTTGCCAAATCCAAACCACTGCAACCACTTCCAGCTTGGGGCAAGAGGAAAATCCTCAAACCCTTACCACAGACGTGCTTGACCAAAACAACCAAACGCCTAACCTTAATGATATTCTAGCTGACCAAGGGGATGAGCGACTCCAAGACCATTTTGAAGATTCCCTCTTGCAATCCACTTGCTTTACTTGATGATGTTTTCAAGGATCCAGTTGATGTGGCCTTAGCCCTCGTTAGGTGGCCTAGAAATAAAGTCTTGGAGCAGGTGGTTGATGACCCACTCCTCAAGGGGAAAATAATTGCCTCTAAGGAAGCAAGTAAGACACGCTTACCTTCGTCGTCCAAACAAACGCATAAGCACACCACCACACTGAATACTAAGCAAAAAGACACGACGAAGGACAGTGGTGACGAGGATGATATGTACTTCAAATTCATTAACAACAACGTTAGTCAACCATTGCAAGAAGGATTTGTGTTCCAAAGTCAAGCTAACTTGCAAGAAAACCAATTGCGAAATCAAAAGCAGCTTCAAGACTTAGAGCTTAAGATTGATAACGGAGATCTTTGTCATCAGGCTCAACTTGACGAAATAAAGGTTGATATCGCAGAGCTCAAAAGGAAGAATCAGGCATTAAACACATTAATCAAGCGAGCATCACTGCAAACGGATAGGCAGTGCAAGGCTTTACTGAGTTACATTCACGTGGCAATGATTAGCCTCGTACTCGCACCTCACTATCTACCCGAATTAGAGGAACCCCTAACTAACGTTGGCATAGAACCAGGTGTCGCGGTAAAACCTTCCCAACCGCGTCAAACATAAATTTGGGGGTGGATATGTATTTGTTTCTTCTTTTGTAGTTTTGTTGTGTACTTATGTAAATTCTAATTCTCTTGTAATTTATATCATTTGAAGTGCAAGTTCATGTTTTTTATGCATTCATTTTGCGTTTGACTTTTACTGTCCTAAGTTTAGCCTTTTGCGTTTAAGTACTTTAATTTTTCTTCCCACCGCAATGAGAACTTTAATGATATGACTTATGCAAAGTTAAGTTTCACTTCCTAACTTTCTTTCTTCACCTGTCCCTTTCTCACCTAACCCAAAACCTCGCTTAACCCAAAACCAAACTCTCCTCGCATTTAGCTATCCGAAATGCACACTCTTCCTTGCAACTCTGGTTAAAACTCATTCCCTTTTATACTTAGCTCTTTTCACTCCCTTAACCTAGCTTCCTTCTCTTTAACCCTTCTATTAGAATGCGAGTTTCACAATTACCTTTAGTTACCCATGATCTTCGAAGTAGGCTTAAAGATTGGAGTAAAGAAGATAGCCATTCTTGTTAAATTCTGAGAGAATTTTATTAAATTGTAGAGAGAGTTTACAATTGATTTGAAAGTATTTTTATTGGAATGTAATGATCGATTTTAGACATGAAGGGATAAAAGCCCATGACAGTGAAAGAATTTACAGAGCCATTCCTCAATTTAATTTGAAAATTCCAAAATACCAATACATTGATAGTATTTAGAATCAAAATTTTAAATAAAAAACTAAGCATGCATTTAAATTAAAAGATATAGAGAACTTACTCTTGTTGACATCTTTGAATCTACAATCCACTGAATTGGAGACATCACCCGTCGGAGACCTTCCTATCATCTTGGATGAGATTGGTTTGTGGGAACCAATTGGAATGGAAAATTTAGAGAAAAACTATTTTGCATAAAAGCAAAATCATTAGTTCTATTTCTTATTAAGAAAAATTGTTTTTCTTATGTATATTTATAACTCTATTTCTTTTTTGGAGTAGAAGAGAATCATGAGATTCTATTAATTTAAAAATATTAAATTAATAGAAATTTCAAATCATTAATCAATTAGTTATTAATTAATTAAATTATATTTAATTAATATTTCATTTAAATCTTATTTAATGAATATCTATCCAATATCTTATAGTTTTATATTAATTTGATTTAATTAAATAATATTAAACTAAACTATTAATTAATTCTTGAATTAATTAATAACTAAATTAAACATCTTATATTTAACTTAAGTTAAATTTGAATCGTATTCAAATATAAATGTCTCTCACAACCAATCATTTTAATATGAATCCAATTCACATTAAATTAATATTTGAACTCATTCAAATATTTTCTCTCTCATAAATTAATTTTGAATCATATTCAAAATTAAATTTATACAAATAAAGTTTGATTAACATATAAACTTTATATTCAAACTTTATATTAGAATGTACCACCATACATTATACTAATTCCCAAAGTAAACTTGAACATTTCAAATTACAAACCAATATAAATAAATCTCATTACCTTTACGAGCTAGGAAGATGACCTAATGGACCTACAAATCAGAAGCTACAACGATATGAGATTAATTGACTAAACTTATTAACCATATTAATTAATATTCGTTAACTGTGTCTACACTCTACTAAAGACTCACAACTGAATTCTTCTCACTGTAGATATGTTTTTGTGTTCATGAGTGTTCATTAGAGTAGCACTGGTATTTAAGGACTAGAGATAACCTAAGGGTAAAACGGTAATTCGACATAGATGGTATTATGAACACTCGTGAAGGACTAACTTACTGTTATTGATTAATATGTAAGTCTTTAGTGGAGTGTACACACAATTAACGAATATTGATTAATGTCGTTAACGAGTTTAGCCAATTAATCTCATATCGTTGTAACTTTTGATCCGTAGGTCCATTAGATCCCCTTCCTAGCTCGTAACGAGTGATAAGATTTATTTATATTGGTTTTACTTTTGAAATATTCAAATCTACTTTAGAAATTAATATAATGTATGGTGGTATATTATAGTATAAAGTTTATATTTTAATTAAACTTTATTATATAAATTTAATTTTGGATATAATTCAAAATTAATTTATGAGAGATAAAATATTTGAATAAGTTTAAATACTAATTTAATGTAAATTGTATTCATATTAAAATTATTGATTATGAGATAAATTTATATTTGAATATGATTCAAATTTAAATTAAATTAAATATAAGATATTTAATTTAGCAATTAATTAATTGGAAAATTAATTAATAGTTTAGTTTAATTTTATTTAATTAAATTTGATTAAATTAAATTAATTAAATTAAAGCTATAAGATATGGGAGAAATATTGATTAAATATGATTTAAATGAAATATTAATTAAATATGTTTTAATTAATTAATGAGTTAATTTGATATTTTTTAAATCAATAGAATTCCATAATTCTCTCCTATTCCCTGAAGAAAAGGGAGTTATAAATACGCGAAGAAAACAAGTTTTTAAACTAAAGTCTTTGCCTGCAAATTCTCTAAAAAATTCTTTCAAAATTTTTTTCTCATTCCAATTGGTTCCCACAAACCAATCTCATTCCAGAGGATCGAAAGGTCTCCGACGGATGGTGTCCACAATTTGGAGTTTTAATAGATTCAGAGGCGTCAAACCATGTGAGTTTTTCTTTATCTAATCTATAATTAGAAAACATGTTTAACCTTTAAGTTATAATAAGAAAATTAGTTTTTATATTATTTTGCCAATGTATAGTATTTTTAAGTTTCTATTTAAATTGATCTAAGATCTCTGTAAAATCTTGCGCTATCAAGGGCTTTAATCTCTTCAGTTGGTATTAGAGCCATCTCAATTTTTAATTTGAAATTTTAAAAATTTGCATTGGTTTTGGTGGGATTGCATTATGAATGTGAGTTTTGCAATTGAATGTTTTCTGTAAAATTTGGCCATAGATTTACAGTTTTTTGTTGATATGATCTTGTAAAGGCTCCTGCATTTTTAGATAATATTAATTGTAAATCTTGCAATTTAGAGTCCAATTTTGGATTCGTGGTATTTTTTTGAGAAAAACGGTAGCAAATTCATCTAAACGGACCACCAGAAGACCTTCAATGGGAGGTTTTAAGCAACTGCATGCAAACCGAGATGAAAAAAAATTTTGCTTGCGCGTTTGGACGTAGAAGTAGCCCTGACATTAGCAGCTGAGGAAAGGCCCAACTTGGAGGCTCAACGGCACGACGCGGGAGATGGCTCAGCTCGGTTTCGCAAGGGTTCACACGCGGTCAGCTTCGGTTTGACTCGATTTAGTTTTTTGGCGCGTTTTGGGTTTGCTTCTTTGTCTAGTGCATGTTTTGGCTATGATTCAGCTAGGTTTTGGGCCAGTTCTTCATATTTTGGGTCCGTTCAAGCTTTTTGGGCCCGATTTGATGCTATTTTTTTACTAGTTTAAGGTTTTTGGTCCTCAGTTTGAAGCTTTTTGAAGATTTTGAAGATTTTGAGATCGATTTTGGAGCTTTGGAAGCAGTTTTAGGATATTTTAAAGCTTAATTAATATAATTTATTGCTTTATTTTATCCTAGAGACCAATTTTACGGGTTCAATTTCTATTTAAATGCTTTGTGGATGTCATTTAGATAAATCTCACCTAAAGTTAAGATTGTTCATGCATTTTTATATATTATAAATGTTATAATGTATGGTATTAATGCATAATTATAAACTAAATTGGATAAGCATGATGCATGACATTACTTAGTTAAATATAATTTGTTATATTTAAATTAATGTCTTGTGTATGCTTGATTGGTTTTCATGTATTTTTTTAATATAAGTGTATTAATTAAGATGAAAATCAATTTGCATTGAGCATATTACATCTATAGTTTAATATAATTGTTATATTAGTGTAATGTTTTACATGTTGCATGGTTTATTATTTAATTATAATTTGATTTTAATTAATTAAATCATAATATGCATATTATAGGACTAATTAATTAATTTTATAATGGTTATAAAATTTGATGATTAGAAATCGTCAACCTATAATAAAGAGTGCATGCAAACGTAGGATCTTATGATTAATTTGATTTAATTTTAAATTATTTAAAATTAAATAGACCTAAGATCACATTAATTCTAATAGGATTAGAATTAGATCTTATTTTAGTTTAATGAAACTAACTAGGACAATAGGGTTTAAGGTTATAAGGGAACTCCATCGGTAAAGTTCTGTCTAAGGCTGGGGGTACTTAAGTTGACGATTTACGGAACACCTCTTACCTGAGAACTGATCCGAAATCGACGTTGAATTAACCTTATTCCTATTAGCATAAGATGTCACTAGGTAAATTAAATGGTTTAGTACACTTAAAAACTTTAGAGTATAGTTTTATTATAAGAGTTATAATATAAATAGACTTAGTTAGATTCATTTAGCCAGAATTTAGCTAAGTACAACAAACCCTAAATTAATATAACATTTTAGTGGGAGAAAAATGATATATATGATATATGAATTTTTAACTCTCACGTTCCTAAGAGTTTACACGTGATTTTTAACTATATATATTGGAGAGATATTTATTAAATATGATATAATTAATTATTAACTGATTAATTAATTAGTTAATTTGAAATTTCTATTAATTTAATATTTTTTAAATTAATAGAATCTCATGATTTTCTCTTACTTCGTCAAGGAAAGGGAGTTATAAATAAGTAAAAGAAAAGCAGTTTTTCTTAATTAAGAAAAAGCCAATGTTTTTGCTCTTTGCAAAAATAGTTCTCTCTCTAAAATTTTTCCATCCCAATTGGTTTTCACGAAAAATTCTCATCTTAGAAGATAGGAAAGTCTTCGATGGATGGTGTTCCCAAATTTGGAGATTTAGTGTATTTAGAGACGTCAAACTAGGTAAGTTTCTCTCTCTCTAATATATAATTAGAAAGCATACTTAATAAGAAAATTCGTTTCTTAATTATTTTTGCCAATGTATTGATATTTTGGGATTTTCAAATTAAATTGAAGAATGACTCTGTAAAATCTTCACGCTGTCTAGAGCTTTTATCCCTTTAATTGGTATTCGAGCCATCTCAAATTTTAATTAGGAATTTTAAAATTTGCATTGATTAGGTGAGATTTTTGGATTGTGAATGTAGTTTACAATTGAATGTTTTCTGTAAAATTTGGCCATAGATTTACAATTTTTTTTATATGATCATATAAAGACCTTGCGTTTTTGGGCATTTTTAATTGTAAATCTTATAAATTAGAGTCCAATTTTTTATTCATTGTGTTTTTCTGAGAAAGATGGTACCAAATTCACCCAAAACGAACCACCAAGAGGCCTCCAATGGGAGAATTTATGCAACAACATGGAAAACGAGACAAAAAAACATTTTGTGCACGCGTCTGGATGAAGAAGTGCTAACGTCAGCAAACACCATGGTTGTCTAAGGCTGGGTGTACTTAAGTTGACAGTTTATGAAACACCTCCTACTTGGAAACTGACTCGAAACCGATGTTGAATTAACTTTATTCCTATTAGCATAAGATATCACTAGGTAAATTAAATGATTTAATACACCTAGAAACTTTGGAATAAATAGGATTTAAGATTATAAGGGAACTCCACCGGTAAAATTCTGTCTAAGGCTAAGGGTACTTAAGTTGACGGTTTACCGAACACCACCTACCTGGGAACGGATTCAAAACCGACATTGAATTAACCTTATTCTTATTAAGCATGAGATGTCACTAGGTAAATTAAATGGTTTAATACACCTAGAAACTTTAGAGTAAATTTTTATTATAAAAGTTATAATAAAAATAGTCTTAGTTAGATTCATTTAGCTAAAATTTAGCTAAGTAAACCAAATCCTAAATTAATAGAACATTTTAGTGGGAGAAAAATTGTATATAGGATATATCAATTTTTAGCTCTCACGTCCCTAAAAGTTCACACATGAATTCATACTCGGCTTCGTATCACCCTAGGAACGACCTCCCTTCGAAAAGTGTTTGTATGAGTCAATAACAAGGTGAATACGGAAAATGTTTATAGTAAGTGGGAGAAGGACGCGTGTCAACGTATCCTACGGTCTCCTCCATTAAGTTGCACCGTGAGATTTCTATGATTCACCTGCGTGTCATCCTAGAGTGACCATCCCTTCGGAGGGCCTGATTATAGAAGTCGGAACAACGTAAACTCCAAAAATTGATAGGGTTTCTTAGGTTAATCTTCAACAGTTGTCTTTCCTTTTGGTAGCCTATTGAAGCGTATCTCTGGGATCTGAAAATGGTAAGGTCACACTTTCGGGATGAATTAAGTTAGTTAATGAATCCTTGACCAAACAACGGTTGCTAGGAACTATAGAGATATGAGTTATTCTTGTATTAGTTATTAGTTGAGATTGTCTCAATTCTAGAGAGGAGTAGTTGATCACCCTTCGGTAGTTGTTGCTCTAACCTTCTGAAATATCGTTGCAAAAACTAAATCATTTATTTGATTAAGGTTCTTTCATAGCTTGTTTTTGCTGAATTGATTGGATTATTTTGTGTAATGGGTTAAGACAAAGATAACTAATACGGTCAATTAATTTTTTTAGCATGCCTTCTTCAATCATTCAACTGCTTAAAAACGAAAAATTAACCAGGGAGAATTATGCGATGTGGAAATCGAACCTGAATATGATTCTGGTAGTCGATGATCAACACTTCGTCTTAATAGAGGAATGTCCTCCTTTCCCTGCTCGAAATGCGTCCCAGACTGTCAAGGATGCATATGATCGCTGGACAAAGACTAATGACAAGGCTCGCGTCTACATCTTGGCTAGTATGTCTTATGTACTGAGCAAGAAGCATGAGTCCATGGTCACTCACATCAGATTATGGACTCCCTCCAGGAGATGTTTGGGCAATCGTCCATTTAAATCCGACACGAGACCATTAAATATGTTTATAATGCCCGTATGAAAGAAGATCAATCTGTTAGAGACATGTTCTTGACTTGCTGGTTCAGTTCAATGTGGCAGAAATGAAAGGAGCGATCATTGATGAGAAGAGACAAGTGTCCTTTATTTTGGAATTTCTTCTGAAAAACTTTCTTCAATTCCATAGTAATACGGTCATGAATAAGATAGAGTACAACATGACTACCCTCCTAAATGAGTTTCAGACTTTTCAATCTCTTATGAAAAATACGGGACAGAAAGAAGGCGAGATAAATGTTGTCCATTTTAGAAGGTTTCAGAAGGGTTCATTCTCGGGAACCAAGTTTGCAACTTCATTCCCTGGGTCAAAGAAAACTCAAAAGAAGAAAGGAGGGAAGAAGGGGAAGGGTCCTGTTGTTGCTGCTGCTAAAGGCAAAGGGAAGGCTAAGGTAGCCAACAAGGGGAAGTGCTATCACTGCAATGTGGATGGACAATGGAAGAGAAACTGCCTCAAGTACCTTGCTGAGAAAAAGAAGGAAAATGAAGGTAAATATGATTTACTTGTCTTAGAAACTTGTTTAGTGAAAAATGACTAAAAGGCCTGGATACTTGATTTAAGAGCCACTAATCATGTTTGTTCTTCTTTATAGGAAACTAGTTCCTTGACAAAGAGGGTGAGATGACACCCAAGGTTGGAATGGGAGACATCATTTCAACTCATGCAGTGGGAGATGCCAAGTTTTTTTTTTTTTTTTAAAACAGATTCCTGTTTTTTAGAAAACATGAACATAATTTCTAAGATTAAGAGGAACTTAATTTATATTTATTTGCTTATTGAGTAATTGTACTCAGTTTTTTTTCTCTCTTTAAATGAAGCGTTAATTTATAAGAATGGTGTACACATTTGTTTGGCTAAGCTTGAAGAGAATTTGTATGTATTATAACCTATCAAAGCGAAAGCAATTTTAAATCATGAGATGTTTAAAACTGCTAATACTCAAAATAAAAGGCAAAGAATTTCTCCTAATAACAATACCTATCTTTGGCATTTAAGATTAGGTCACATTAATCTCGATAGGATCAAGAGATTGGTAAAGAATGGGCTTCTAAATGAGTTAAAAGATGATTCATTATCTCCATGTGCATATTGTCTTGAAGGAAAGATGACTAAAAAACCTTTTATTGAAAAAGGTTATAGAGCCAAAGAGCCCCTAGAACTTATACCTTCAGACCTCTGTGGTCCGATGAATGTAAAAGCTAGAGGAGATTTTGAATACTTCATCTCTTTTATAGATGATTATTCAAGGTATAGTTATTTATACTTAATGAGGCATAAGTCTGAAGCTCTTGAAATGGTCAAGGAGTAAAAGGCTAAAATTGAAAATCTATCAAGTAAAAAGATTAAAATACTTCAATCTGATCGAGGTGGAGAGTACATGAATTTGAGATTCCAAGACTATATGATAGAACATGAAATCCAATTCCAACTCTCAGCACCTGGTACATCTCAACAAAACGGTGTATCAGAAAGGAAAAATAGAACTTTGTTAGACATGGTTCGTTCAATGACGAGCTATGCTCAATTGCCTAACTCGTTTTAGGGGTATGCAATAGAGACTGCAGTTCATTTCTTGAACAATGTTCCCCCAAAGAGTGTTTCTGAAACACCTTTCGAGTTATAGAGAGGACGTAAACCTAGTTTAAGTCACTTCAAAATTTGAGGTTGTTCAGCACACGTGTTAGTGACAAATCCTAAGAAGATGGAACCCCGTTCAAGGTTATACCAATTTGTTGGTTATCCTAAAGAGACGAGAGGTGTTTTATTCTTCGATCCACAAGAAAACAGAGTGTTTGTATTGACAAATGTTACTTTCTTAAAAGAAGACCAGATGAGAGATCATAAACCACGAAGCAAGTTAGTATTAAATGAAGCTACTGATGAATCAATAAGGGTTGTTGATGAAGCTGGTCCATCATCAATAGTTGATGAAACCAACACATCAGGTCAGTCTCATCCTTCTCAATCGTTGAGAATACCTCGACGCAAGAGGAGGATTGTATTACAACCTAACCATTACTTGGGTTTAACTGAAACTCAAGTTGACATACCAAATGACACTACTACAAAACTGGCAATACTTGACGCTTAAAAACTGTCAAGTATCTGTTTACTTGACGCATTTCAATGTGTCAAGTAATCCAGTGTCAAGAATAAATGAGGCTTACTTGACAATTTTTAAGCATCGAGTACAATTATACGGTAGAAAGCGTCAAGTATATAAGATTACTTGACGCTTTTTACGCGTCAAGTAATCCAGTGTCAAGAATAAGGGGGTTTTTTTGTTTGATAGTTTTTACTCGTCAAGTAAATATGTTGACAGTTTATAAACATCAAGAATTTGTTTATTCTTGACACGTTTTACATGTCAAGGCTTTTTTTTTCTTTCAAATGAAAAATTGCACAATTTGAAATACCCATATAATTGTATTGCACCTGTTTTGAAGTGCAACAATGATCTACCACATGATCAATTGAACTATTTACATTTCTTGAATCAATCCAAACCTTCAATCAAATAACTAACAAATTGCACATATATCATTGAACATATACATATAGTTGGCCATTACAATATACTTACAACATAGAAACATATCGTTCTTAATAATAAAACACAAAGTATATGTAATAATAAGAAACAGAGACATCACCCTCCTCCAAGCACCACAACACTCTTAGATAACTCCAAACTGATCAAAGTCTCACCAATTGTTATCCTCAACTCCTTGAAATCTACAAACAAAATAAGAATAACATTAAAACTAAAAACTTTAACTTCTAATTCTAAGAACTTTGATAATAGACCTTTCTGAAGGCTATGAAGACACAGACTACAAAGTTGGTCAACCAAATTTCCACATTCCACTGTTTTAACCACAAATTTTCTTTCTTATTCTTTAAAATAATTTAAGTAAATACTGCTCCTTAATTAATTTATCTGAACCAACCGCAACCAACCACTCAAAAAGCAAAAGTAGAAAAGAATGAAACTAAGAAGATTATGAAAATGTGGATCACTACAACGAAAGATGAATCATTTAATTCAGAAGAACTTTAAATGCATTGGAACACTACAAAACTAATAATTAATAACACAAAAGGGGAATTGCTTCCTTCTCTTTCTTTCATTCTGAAACTATGAAAGAAGGAACCAGCAGTATAGTGAGAAGACCAATATGATTATGGAAAGTAGAAAGTTTATGGAAAGAGACCAATACGATTAAGGCTTTTATATCTTGTTGTGATGAATACTGAAATCATTAGAACATTATGCACAGTGAGAAGACAACAACAGACAAAGAAATAGAGGACAAAGCATAAGTGATGAATGTAATAACATTTTTCGGTATAGAAAAATGTTTATATTATATTGCATGCCAATATACTTTAAAAGTTTGCTCGTCATGAGCGGAGGAGTCACATTACTGATCTTGAGATCAATAATGAATTTATGTCAGTTGAGTTATGCTTAGATTGAATTTAGATTTTATAAACTATACAAAAACTCAATTAATATGAATTAAACTCGTAGAAGTCCAATTATTCAGTTATAGCATTCTTGAATTTTACAAATTACAATCTTTAACATCGAAGATTAGCTGCATTTTGGACAAAGATAAATCTCTAAAAAAGGAATTATCTAAAGAAGGAATTGTGCACCAGAACCTCCATTGATTGATGCACAAGAAAAGCAAAAATCCCAACATTTCCAGAATTTGCAAGACAAAGTAGAGGCAAAGTTTAACAAGTTGAGTAATATTTTCTTTTCCAAGCAAACATAGAAAAGAAACAGAATCAATCATAAAACTTTATGTGAGAAATTTGTTTTTACTTTCATAAAAATTGTTCATTCCAAATCTAAAACCAAATGAAAAGTAGTAAAGAAATAAAATTAAAATAATCAAAATCAATCATAAAATTGGTCCACATTGAAGGATTTTTCTGGACCCATGTGGGGGAACAATCATAAAAAATCAAATGGATCCCTTGAATAAATTTGAAAATTAGATGAAAAATACCTGAAGAAGCTAGTTGAATGCTTTCTAATTTGATCCCTAATAACAACAAAACAACAATGAAGCAGTGAAAATCGGTAGCTCACCATAGCTTTCGTCTTGGAATAGGAGGATCCAATAAAATTAGGGATTTCATCGTCCTTGAATCCAATCCCCGAATTGATAGGATGCGCGGAGTCGTGCTCAAATTCTTCAAGTAGACTGTTGATGGAGCAACCTCGAAATAAAAAACAGGTAAGCCATGGCCACTGCTCACGAGCCTCGTTGAAGTAGGTTACCGTCAGGTATTTGGGTGGAGCCGTTCGAGTGTAGCTACTCTGTTTGCTTCCTGGGTCATCGTTAGACGTCGGTCCCTGTCGAAGGTCACCATCGGTCCTCGTCGTTCATCGCTGCCATCGTCATTCGTCGTGGCCATGGCTGTCGTGGTTTTAGGTTAGTTTTTGGTGAAGATGGAAAATGTGAGATGGAATATCGTGGAGAAGGAGAGAAAAGAGGGCTTTAGGTTTACTTTTCTTAATTTTTTAATTAATCATTTTTTAAAATAGGTATTCTTGACATTTAAAGATTGTCAAGCACGGAAAATTATTCTTGATGCTTTTAACTTGTCAAGTATGTAGAAATTTTTTTGAAAAATTATGCATTTTTTCAGCATTTTGTTATTCTTGATGTTTTTCATTTTACTTGACAGTTTTTATTAAAAGCGTCAAGTCTTTCTAAACTACGGGCATCAAGTTAACCCAGTTTTGTAGTAGTGTGATGGCGTTGAGGATCCATGATCCTATAAAAGGGCCATGGACCTTGAAATGGAGTCTATGTACTTCAATTCAGTGTGGGATCTTGTAAATCTACCTAAAATGGTGAAACCTATAGGGTGCAAATAGATCTATAAGAGAAAAAGAGATTTGGCTGGAAAGGTACAAACCTTCAAAGCTAGACCTTTAGCAAAAGGGTATACTCAAAGGGAATGGGTTGACTACAAGGAAACTTTTTCCCATGTTGCTATACTAAAGTCTATAAAGATTCTCTTGTCCATTACCACTTTTTATGATGATGAAATATGACAAATGGATGTCAAGATTGGTTTTTTGAATGACAATCTTGAAGAGAATATCTTTATGTCTCAACCCGAGGAGTTCATAAGCTAAGGTCAGGAGAAAAAAGTTTGCAAGCTGAATCGATCCATTTATGGGTTGAAACAAGCATTTAGATCTTGTATCATTAGATTTGATACTGCGATCAAATCTTACAGTTTTGACCAAAATGTTGATGAACCTTGTGAATACAAGAAAATCATCAAAGGTAAAGTAGCTTTCTTAGTACTTTATGTAAACGATATCCTTCTGATTGGAAATAGTCAGTAGATATTAGTCTAACCCAAGGTTAGATTGCTGGACGGTAGTTAAAATTATTCTCAAGTATCTTAGGAGAACGAGAGACTACATGCTTGTGTATGGAGCTAAGCATTAAATTCTTATAGGATACACTGATTCTAATTTCCAAACCAATAGGATTCTAAAAAATCCACATCGGGATCAGTGTTCACCCTAAACAGGGAGCTGTGGTATAGCGTAGGATCAAGCAAGGATGCATTGCAGACTCTACTATGGAGGTTGAATATGTCACTCCTTGTGAAGCAGCAAAAAAAGTAGTTTGGCTCAGGTCGTTCCTACATGATTAGGAAGTTTTTCCAAACATGAACATGCCCATCACTTTATATTGTGATAGCAGTGAGGTATATTGCGATCAATTTATGAACACTCTCACGTTAAAGTGTTCGAGGATCGTCTAGAAAGTCTAGGTCTGCGAGTTATGTACATTAGGTAATCTACGGCAAGTGGGAGATGTGTAATGGGTATGAGGATGCCCTAGTTTATTGTATTTGTATATATAGGTTTTATGTAATATACTTGTATATTTTACCATTTCCAATATTAGAGGATTACTTGATTATGTACATCCCATAGAGACTAGAGTTTTAGCCCAAGTGAGAGTTTGTTGGGATTTATGTCCTAAAACTCGTAGATTGTAAATATAATCCATTGACCGTTATTAATAAACAGAACCCTTCTCATGCCATAAAGAGGGTAGGGCCTTTTATTCAAGTCTCGGAGACACCATTTAAGGCAACACTCATCTACTTACCCTAAAGTCGGGAAGGAGTGAATTCCATCTTGTGTGATTATGTTCTCAACTCCCCACTCGGTTTGTTTCCAAAATGATAAGCATATTGAGTCAACAATCTGGTCACTATCACCCGTACACATCAAAGGACAATCCCTCAAGAACAGGAGTTCATAATACACTCAAAATTAAGACGAAGTTACGTAGGTCATCCTAATGAAATTGAATCCTAACTAGTTAACGGAGTTACATCTAGTGGTTACTATTTCGTGGTTTGTCTTATGCAAACTCATTGCATAGGATACCCTCACTCGCATGTCTCCTACACAAACGCGTTGGATCATTGGGTTTGTATCAAATTCAAAGTGAGTTGTATCCATAGTGTTACTAGTATAAGGTATCCAACTTTATCCCTATACTATAAACCCTTTAAGTTGATCTCGAACATTGATCCCTTTATGTCTCAACATGCCGTTCAAGACTCATCAAACAACTTAGGATATTAGTTTGTTGGATTTGGGTTATTAATAAAAAACTAATAATATAATCAATAACATTTATTATAATAATAACACTTCATTAATAACGGTCAATGGATTATATTTGCAATCTATGAGTTTTAGGACATAAATCCTAACAAACTCCCACTTGGACTAAAATTCTAGTCTCTATGGGATGTACGTAATAAAGTAATCCTCAAACATTGGAAATGGTAAAATGTACAAGTATATTACATAAAACGTATATATACAAATACAATAAACTAGGTCATCCTCATACCCATTACACATCTTTCAGTTGCCCTAGATTACCTAATGTACATATCTCACAAATTTAGATTTTCTAGATGACCCTCGAACACTTTAATCGTAAGGGTCTTCGTAAATGGATCAGCAATATGCCCTACTGTTATCACAATATAAAGTGATGGACATGTTCATGTTTGGAACAACTTCCAAATCATGCAAGAACTTTCTGGGCTAAACTGGTTTTTTTTTTGCTACTTCACAAGCAGTGACGTATTCCACTTCCATAGTAGAGTCCTTAATGCATCCTTGTTTGATGCTACACCATATCACAGCTTTCCCGTTTAGGGTGAACACTGATTTCGACATGAATTTCTTAGAATCTTTATCGATTTTGAAATAAGAGTCAATGTATCATATAAGAATCAAATTCTTGACTCCATACACAAGCATGTAGTCTCTCGTTCTTCTAAGGTACTTGAGAATAATTTTAACTGTCGTCTAGTTGTCTAACCTTGGGTTGGATTGATACCTACTTACTATTCACACTGCATAATAAATGTCTGGCCTAGTGCAGAGCATAACATAAATTAAGTTACCCACATGTGAGGTATTGGGAATACGTCTCATATCCTCAATTTCTTGAGGTGTCTTAAGACACTGTTCTTTAGACAAGTGAGCCCTTTGCTTGAAAGGTAGTAAACCCTTATTAGAGTTCTGCTTCAAATATCGAACTAACATTTTATCGATAGAGGTTGCCTGAGATAGTGCTAGCATTTTGTTCTTACGATCCCTTATGATTTGGATCCCAAGAACATATTGTGCCTCTCCCAAATCTCTCATTTTGTATTAGGCTGCTATCCAAGTCTTAACATCAGTTAGGTATCCTACATCATTCCTAATAAGAAGGATATCGTCCACATAAAGTACTAAGAAAGTTACTTTACCTTTGTTGATTTTCTTGTATACACAAGGTTCATTAATGTTTTGATCAAAACCGTAAGATTTGATCACAATATCAAATCTAATGTTCCATGATCTGGATGCTTGTTTCAACCCATAAATGGATCGATTCAGCTTGCAAACTTTTTTCTTCTGACCTTGGGTTCTGAACCCCTCGAGTTGAGACATAAAGATACTCTCTTCAAGATTGTCATTCAGAAAAGCAGTGTTGACATTCATTTTCCATTTTTCATAATCATAAAAAGTGGTTGTGGACAAGAGAAACCTTATAGACTTTAACATAGCAACAAGGAAAAAAGTTTCCTCATAGTCAACCCCTTCCCTTTAGGTATACCATTTTACTACAAATTCTCTAAAAAATTCCCTCAAAAACTTTTTCCCATTCCAATTGGTTCCCACAAACCAATCTCATCCCAGAGGATAGGAAGGTCTCTGACGGGTGATGTCCCCAATTTGTAGTTTTAGTAGATTCAAAGGCGTCAAACTATGTGAGTTTTTCTTTCTCTAATCTATAATTGAAGGATGCTTAACCTTTAAGTTATAATAAGAAAATTAGTTTATGTATTATTTTGCCAATGTACGGTATTTTTAAGTTCTCAATTAAACTGATCTAAGATCTCTATAAAATCTTCCACTGCTAAGGGCTTTAATTCCTTCAGCTATAGTTTGTATGTTAGGTTTGTGGTTTAACCTTGTTGGGGTTAATATTTAAATTCTCATGATGCGTCATTGAATACAAAACATTGCATGCAAAATGCTCTCCATTATTCTCCTCATCATGCGAGTGGACATGATCATTGCATGCAAAATGCTCCAATGTTCCCACCATCTATTTCCAAGTCCTCGCTATACAAGTTTTCCTATTGCTTGCCCAAGTGTAAGGGAAACAATAGGTTTTCTTAGATGAACAAGGATAGAACACATGGAATTGATATCAAAGCTTAGTTCTAGGTCTACTTCTCACTTAGGAGTTATGAAAAATAGAGTAAAAGAATGTAAAAAGAATTATAACTAGTTAAGCCTACTAGAGATGCTGTAAAGGTGACTTAATGAGGTGGTTGATAGAAAGAAGGAGGTGCAAATGAGGTGTGAACTAACTTGTATTTAGGAAATGGTGAAGGAAGGTCTAATGCAATTAAGTGAATAAGCTATACGACCACGTTAATGCGATATAACTCACTAAACTAGATTATGATTAAGATATGCTCCTCTCAGAGTCATTGAATACCACACTTGGTCTCTTTTTAGGATCCAAATGACTAAGCCTAGTTACATAAGATATATCTAGAAGTATTTACTTATATTACTTATAGAGGTTCATGTTTAAGGACAACAACCTCTCGACGTCGGTTGTCCACGCTTGTTCACCTTTTGGGATACAAATGATGGGAGTCATCTCGCTAAGGTGAGAAAACTCTTTCTTGCACGTGTTAGCCACGCCCTTGTTACTTACCCTCTCAGGTAGTTTCCGACATAGTGATGAAAATAGCTCATAAGAATTATAAGTAAAGCTTCTTATCAAGCATGCATGATAAATCTAAACTACAAATAACACAAAGACAAATGAATAGTACAGAGGTGGATGGATTGAAAAGGAGTATAAGTATACATTGTATTAAAGAATGTAGGCCTTCAGCCATTGTACAATATGAACAACATACAATGTAAAGAAATACAAAAATTGAAAGAAAAAAAAACACATTACAAGTTAGGGGGTGATGGGAATGAGATATTATTCACTCAGACTATAAGCTTTCACTCCACAGACTGACCGGAGAAGATTGAAGATGTGTTTTACAGATGGTGGTAAGGCTAATCTTTGCCACCATCTCTATAGGTTTCTACCCACCTCTTCAACGAGGGGGTAGTTGCCCATTCAGTCGTCTAATCGGTTCGTTCAGATGTCTAGCCGATCTTTTTTTTATGGTGATTGAGCTCCTTATATAGGCATATTTCGATGAGAAATCTATCTTTCTGACCATGTCACCGCTGAAAGTTGTCATTTTCATCAAGTCACATCATTTCATCTGCCACTTTTGTCTATTAGCAAACCTATTCTTGCATGGCAATTTGGTCTTCTCACCTTGTCTTTGCACGATTTGCTAGCTTCTTCTTTTTTTTGTTAACAATCCTGCGTTTAGACATTAAAAACTAGGAAAGTAGGCATCAAGCTTATATAGATTGTATTTCAAAGTAATTATTTATTTACAACATAAACTACACGTTTTGGCACACTTACTACACGTTTTGGTCTTATTATTCTACGTAAAAGGCCATAAAAACTTGTATTTCTAGAAGTTATCACACCTCCAAAGTTAGAATAATGTTTGTCCTCAAGTGCTTGTGAATTCAGTTTTGACTTACTAAATTCGTGTGTGTATAACGCAAGTACAACAGTTCACCAAGTCAGGTCATTGTGCATAATGCACTCATCATGACTTTCGGTATTGCTTGCTTTTACTCCTGTCCAATGAGTCATGAGTCATGATCATTGCATTTGCATTGCTCCCATGTACTTCTTCATTGCATAGTTTCTAAGTCCTCGTTGAGTACAAGTTTTTCTACTACTCGCTCAAGTGCAAGTGAACAATAAGTTTACCTAGGTGATCTAGGGTTGAACACAGAGAATTGTTATAGATGTTAGTTCTAGATTCCACTTGTCGTTTAGGCTTTATAATAATTAACTTGAAAGAATGTATGCTAACTACAACTACTTATTTACAGCTCAAGACTCAAGCACAGTGCGTAAATTAAGATAAGAGAGAATGAGTTGAACTAACTTGTATGCATGTAATGGGTGAAGGAAATTATACTTACTATTAGGCGAGGAGCATCTTAATATGTGGTAAGACTGCTAAGAGAAGGTTCCTTCTGTCCCAGTAAGAGAAAGGGGAAAGAAAAGTGAAGGTCGCACGACCTCTTCTTTTATCATAACGAATAGTCCTCTGGAATTATTAAGGAGAAGGACAAGTTTTCTACCTTTCAATAAGTGGAACTGAAGCTCGTTTTGTCCAAGCAAAGCTATTATTTTCTATAGTAGAATTGTTGAACAAGTAAGATAGATCAGTGGATTCACTACCACCATAAGTGTTGCAATAACCTTAACCCGCGATAATTGCATAATCAGCACATGATTAAGATGACCTTCTCTCGAAGTGTTTAAATGCCACACTTGTTCGCCTTTCGGGATACAAATAACTATTCTTAATTAGGAAAATTACACCTAGAGAACGTGACGCATAATACTTATAAGGCTTCTCGTTTAAGGACGACAACCTCTCGGTGCCTATTGTCTGCACTTGTTCACCTTTCAGGATACAAATGTTGGAAGCTACCTCACAAGGTGAATTTGTCACCAAACTCCTCCTCACACGCTTTAGCCTTATCCTTGCTACTTGCCCTCTCTAGTAGTTGGCGATTTACACTGGCCAAGTGATGAGAATAGCTCAACTAATGCGATAAGGTTTATAAGTTGAACTCCTTATCAAGAACCTATCACAACTCTTCTTATTTAATAACACAAAGATGAATGAAAAGTTAAGAAATAGTGGATTGAAAAGATATAAACATGCAGTCTATGTATAAAGAATATTGGCCTTCAATCACTGTACAATATGAACAATACATATACTACAATGAAATAACAAAATGGAAAGATAGAAGAATGGAAAAATGTTGCTACAAGTTAGGAGATCAACACAAATAATCTTTCCTTTTATCACAATTCTTTAATCTTCCGGTATCTTGTTCAAGCTCTCTCTCTGTCTCTCTGTCTCTCTCTCTCTCTCTCCCTCTATAATTTTCTTCGATCATTTTTTAGTCTCTCTCTGGCCCATTTAGGCTCCGGGCCTATTCATGCCTCATTTCTCTCAATGGGGATGAAGTGCTTGTATATGCTACTTTTTCGGCGAGAAAACTCTGCTCCTCCAATTGTGTCAGCGCTATTATCTGCCCCTCCTTGAGAAGTCACTTCACTCTAACTATCATTCTTGTCATTTTGTGAGCTTTTCTTGCATGATGTTTTTAGGTTCATCATCTAAGGTTGTTAGTCGCCAAGCGTGATCCATTGCATTGCTCTTGCGCGAGATGTCGTGTACGAATTGCTCCTTTTACTTTTACCCACTTGTCCTGCATCTAAACATGTTTAACACGTAAAATAGGAACGACATTTATGTAAGCTATATTTCTAAACATTTATGCATTTACAACATAAGTTACACGTTTTGAGCACCCCTTAGGTGTTTTAACCTCATTATTCTAACAAAAAGGACTATAATAATGATCGTTCCCACACATTATCATCAAGCATCGTTCCAAATCATGCTTGTCCCCAAGCACCATCCTCTTCAAAGACTTACATTCCCCTTAGTGCTTCTAAACTTCTCAAAACGCGATCAAGTTTTATTTGTTATGCGGGGTTTATTCTCATCATGTACTTCTCACTATGAAAACATTTCTAAGTTTAAAATGTGGCAAAGCTTAATACTAAAAATACTCTTGCTCATTCCCACAAGAAATCTTATTTATACACTTGCAGTTTGACGTTGAGGGGAAAATCATAGGCTCTCTATGAGTCCATTTCTCTCCTCAACTATAACTCTTATCGCCTCTTATTACTCAACTCTTGAACTTTTTTTTTGAAGCTATACTTCTTATTTTTGCGAGAGGAGGCAACATAGGAGTTGTTATTTTGATTCAATGAATGAATACAAAAATTTTCAAAATTTGTACAACTTTTGGCTTAGGATTTTCAAAAAGTTTCAAAAGCTTTAGAGCAAACCTCGCACACCCCCAAACTTAAAGATTAGCAATGTCCATATTGCGAAAATTTGAATGCTAAGATTAGTCGTAGAAACTATTACAAAATATGTTTGAGGTAAAGCTTGCTCGCCTAATAAACTATAGAAATATTTTCTAAGTAAGTTTCTTTAACGAGTTAAACACCTAGATAACAAATGGAATCTTATTTCGAATTATGTTACTAAAGTCATCATTGAAACACTTGAAAAATTAAAGTGCTCATATGCGGGAAGCTATACTTGTGAGAAGAAAAACTTACCGTGCAATCTTGTGCCAAAATATGTACTTGTATTGTATAGGATATAGTTACAAAAAAATATAATTTACATCGGACAAAAAATTAAAAATTTACAAAAGAATTAAAGAATATAAAAGCTTAATATGACCCTTTAAGATTGCGGCAGTGGAGGTGGTTATGTTGGTGCTTGTGGTGGATTTATCCTTGTTTGCATCGTCAGAACAAAATGCGTTAAGGGACTTGTCAAGCTAAGCGGAACCTGAGGCATTGAGATTGTGGCACACACTAACATATGCTCATATCTCAATAATGTGGTAAACTGTGTGTAGCATCTTTCTGCTAAGACTTCGATCAAGCCAGTCAATCTTTCTACTCTTTTGCTTAGAGTCTCGTTCTGCTCGAGGGACTCCATGAAGTTCTGCCTGGAGCTCTCTATTTCGCGTTATGAGCTCCGCTATTTTCTCATCTTGTTTATTTAGGTGTGCCTCACGAGATGCATTTGAAGGAAAGAAGACATGCGTAGCGAAATAAGAATTGATAAATTACCCTAATTACACGTAGTTAACTTGCAATACCCTAAACTAAAATGATTTAGGGACGGTTTGGCCCTTTGCTTTGGCATTAGGTGGCCAAGCCCATGTTTGGCCCATGGTGTAAAGTCATAGGATTAAAAAATGGTGTAAATTGAAGGATTTATTTTTTTACACATAAAAATTAAAAAAATGGAAAAACTCTCTTTCTTCCATCAATTTTTTCACCTCTCTCTTCATCACTTAATTGTGGACCCCACCTAAACCACATAAAAATTTACATTAATATTTATTTATTTTATTTAAAATAAATGTTTGATTAATAACAAATAACTCATTAAGATTCTTTTTTTTTTTAATTTTAGTTCTCGAAATTAAACTACTACTTTCACCTCCATTTTAAAATACTTTTTTAAAATTATTATTATAATTTTTGGATAACATGTCAAATAAATTAGATATTGAAATAATTTGAATTGGTTTGACTCAACAAAATCAGCCTCGTAAAAGTTTGTTTATAATTTTAAGTATTAAATAAGATTTTTTTAATCAAAGTAGTTAGTGGAATTTCTTATTGTTTTGGATGAATAAATATAGAATTTCTTTTTTATATATATGTAAAAGAAAAAGAACTTTTTGTTTAAATATATTTGTCATATAATTAAATTTTAAAACACGTGATTATACATAATTTAAAATTTTAAGAGTATGTACAAAATTTAGGATTTAAATATACATTTTTATTGTTGATCATTTTACAAACCAACAAAATACAACAAAATTTAGGACTTATTTGGATTGACATAAGAAAAAGGTTAATTTTCATAAATATAACAAACCAACAAAATATTTACGGCTCGTGTAACAAGATGAAAAAGCCCATGAAATTGGCCAATTTTTAAAAATATTCCAATTTTGCCCTGTTTTTCTTCCCTTACTCTTCTGCGATTGGTTTTTTTTTCTTTCAATCGTCTTTTTCTCTTCATCTTCTGCATTTTTTTTTCAAACTGTTATTTGGTTCAAGATAGCGTACCAAATATAAAAGATATATATCTTTTTTTCAAACTGTTATTTGGTTGTTCTAGATATAAAAGATCAGAAAAAAATTGTTGGGGTATTGAATAGCCAAATCTAAACGATCATGTACTAAAATAGTCAAATCTAAACGATTGTGCACAAAGAATCTTAAGAAAATTGTTTACATTTAGGTAGCCAAATTTAAACAATCAAATTTAAACGATCGTGTACCAAAATAGCCAAATCTAAACAATCGTGTACGAAGAATCTTAAAAAAAAATCGTTTAGATTTGGGTAGCCAAATTTAAACAATCAAATCTAAACGATCGTTTACCAAAAAGATGAAAAAAATATTGAAATTTATGTTCTAAAACTCGAGTAGGTAGTTTAAAATTATATTCTATTTAATAAAGTGGTTATTAAGGTCTTATTAGAAAAAGTATAATACTATAATCTTGAATCCAATAAACTAAGGTCTCGAGGCTATCTGGTGTAGACTTGAACTTTATGTGGAGACATAAACGTGGATCAAGTTCGAGTATATAACCCAAATTGTCTATAGTGTATGAATAAAGTTGAGCATCTTATTCTGGAAACATTATGGATGAGACCCGCTTTGTAGTTATCGTTTATGTAGAAACATGAAAGTGGGGACATCTTATGTAAAGAGTTTACATCAGACTGGAACCATGAAATAGTCATTTTTAAGTTATAACATCGTTGTCTTTATAAAACTAAGTATTTCGATTATTGATGACCTATGTAAGTTAATCTTAATCCTAAGCTAACTATGAACTTCTATTCATATGAGATTATCCTTAGATCTTTATAGGTGAGGGCAGCTCAACGACACTGGTCCAATAAGCCTCCCATTTCAAGGGTAAGACTAGATGGATGGTTAGGGACATAGTGTAATGACCCAACTTTCCTATAAGTTGAAGTCATTAATATTTAAATAAGTATAGTTTTTTTTAAGACATTTAAAAAGGGAAATTAATTTATAAGTTTGAGGAAAAACTTTAAATAAGAAAAATAAATAAGTAATTAAAGTGATAAATCAAAATATTAGTTCGGGCCCATAAAATAAAAGAAATACATAAAATATTTATACCAAAGTTCTGAAATAAACCAAAAATAATTACTGAAACATAAATGCGGAAAAGCTGAACTATCCCCTATGGCGATCCACGGTCACTTCTTATTATTCGCCAGCTTGCCCTTGCCTCTACCCTTACCTGAAAAATTAAACATTTAAAAGAATGAATATAAATTTATACTCAGTAAGAGTCCCATATTTAGTCTCACTATGTGTTGTTAGTCTCTTTGTTAGAGTCCTGTAATAAAGTACCACGCGCTATGGTGCTCCCGAACGCACACTATCCAGTAATCCCACCGGGACTGAACTGGGCTCTCGGTGAACCCGAAGGAATCACCCTAAAGGAGAGTCGGGCTGTAAGTGATCCCGTCGAATCACGTCTCAATAACTACTCAGACATATATAGGGGAGGACCTTGATGGACCCCTCGTGGTACGACTCTAACCAGCAGACCAACAGAACACTATAGGCTATACATGCTCAACATAATATCAACATCTCAGCTCAACACACATAACTCAAAAATACATATAATCACATCATGCACCAATGGTGCTGCATCTCAATCAAAAGGGGGAAAAAAATTTCTTACCTGGAGATCTGCTAAAATAATTCACTGGTTGACAGTCAATTCCTCTCAATACTCAGTCCTAAACATAACAAAATTAACATTAATAATTTTGTCAACCATCACCCTACTGTTTAATTTAAGAAACCAAACTTATCCAAGCTTACCCCAAGATTAGGGTTGAATCCAACACCACCTTAGATGGAAAATTCACAGTCCTATTTCCACCAATTTCACTTGAACCTTCAAGCAACCATAGATCAACTTATTCCAAATACCATTTCATTTAAGATAAAAAAAAAAATATTTAATTGGGTGTACCAAACCCATACAAACTCACCCAAATGGCTCAAAAGGTCGCAAGAGGCTGAACTTGAAGATGACTCGACTAGAAGAGGCTTCGGCTCGGACGCGGCTCGGTGGAGAAGAACTCACGCATGCGACTCGAAGCCGTGGAGACGCTCGGCTTGCTATTCAGACGCGGCTCAGTGGAGAAAGACGCGTGCGGCTGGACGACTGACTTGCGGACGTGTGCGGCTAGACGAACAGAGACGCGAGCGGCTGGAGAAACGCGAAGCAATGACTTCGTTCGGCTCGGTGAAGACGGACGCGTGGAGGAGTTGGTCGGTTGTAAACTGATGGTGCAGGAGTGTGCGAAACGGCTTTGTCTGAACACACAGCAGCCGAACGGAGACAACAAACGAGGTGGCCTTTGGGCGGCGGCTAGGGCAACTTGAAGGAAGAAGAAGATGAATAGTAGATAGGCATCACGAGTGGTATTAAATATATATACAACACTAATAATAATATAATAATACTATTCTTATTATTATTATTAAATTCCCCAAATAACTTATCTTTTCCTCCTTCTCTCCCTATTCCAATTAATTTTTCCCTCTCTCTTCATTAATAACCCATTCCATCACCTCTTTTACATTTTTCCTTAATAATTATCTCATTCCATAATATAATTATTCTTACTCCTCCACAAATTAAAACAATTTCACAAATAACACCCAAAATTAAACAAAATAAAATGATAACAAAAATAACCTAATAGTTTTGGGGTGTTACACATAGAGTGCAAGCAAATTCACTTCTACCCGCTTTAAGGTTAGTAGATAGGTTGTTCTCTTAAGGATTGAATTCAAGTGTTGAACAAGAGGCCCCACCCTCTCATTGGCCCGAGAGGGATTCAGTTTATAGTTTGGACCTTAAACTAATTGTTCAATAATGAATCAGTGGGACTTAAGAAGCAAGATGTAATATCGGGGGTAAAACGGTATTTTGACCAAGTCGAGGTTATGAACAGCTTGTGAAGGATTAACTTACTGATCATGGTTATATCATATAGACACAAATATATCTATAGTGAGGGAAGTGCAACTACGAGACTTTAGTAGAATGACCCGTTAGTTAACGAATGTTGATTAGCTCGATCTAAAATGGTTTAGTCAGTTAATCTCGGATCGCTGGGGCCAATGATCTATAGGTCCATTAGGTTCCCATGCTAGCTCATATGGAATTAACTTAGAGTAATATGTTGGAATAATTTGAATTATTCGAAATAGGTAAAGAGAGAGAAACAACAAATATATTTGATATATCCGTCGGTTATAAGTTTGAGATAGATCTTTATGTTTAAATGTGATTTAAATATTAAAAATCTGAATATAGATTCATATTCGAAAGCTCGAAATTGTTGAAAATGCTCAAAGTTGTAAAAAGTCAAAGTGTTGACTTTTGACTTGAAAAAGTCAAACTTTGACCAGCTTTATATTCAAAATTGAGTTTAATTTCTGAAAAATGAATGCGGTTTCATGCTCGAGAGGTCGAAATTAGTCAAGACGGACAAAATGGTAAAAAGTTAAAATGTTAACTTTTGGTTTGAAAAAGTCAAAGTTTGACTTTCACTTAAATGGTGGAATGACCATATTGCCCTTGGACTAAGTTAGTGAAAAAATCCAACATTTTGTTGGATAATCTCACTAACATTTAGTGGGATAAGTGGCTACATGAGATCTTAACACCTAGCCCACTAAGTTCCACTAATGGTTAGTGGAATGTATATAATTAGGTGTTGAGTTTTGGCCAACTAATCCCAAGCAATTTTGCATGTAATTAGGTAATAAATAGACCATTTCTCATAATTAAAAAGACTTTTGACATTTCTAGTAATTTTGGAAATTACAAAATTATTTTAATTTTTTCTTTAAAAATCTGAACCAAACTTCACCTCCAATTTCCATCCCTATCATTTTTTCTTCACCAAATCGGGTCCCACCATAGGTTAACATGTTCATGCATTGAAAGTATGTTATAATGGTTACAATGTATAATATGCATGTTAATTGATTAATATGAAAATTAATTAATATGATTAATTAATTGTTTAATTAATTAAGTTCATTTAGATTAAATATGATTTGATAAAATTAATAATTTATTTAATTAAATTAAATATGATTTAATTAAAAGTTAAATAAATTAAAATCCATATTAATTGATTGGTTTATATAATGGTAATATATTGTTAGATGAGTGTTATAGAATCATCTAAAGTTTTTTTTATAAGTGTTATAAAATAAATTAAACTTTTAAAATCTATAACAAAAATAAGTTGCATGCTCACCTAGGTTAAAAATCATATCGACCTTTATTCATCCAATTAGGTCGATAGCTTGTAAAACTGGTTACAAGAGGCTCACCTGTTTCAATCTTGTCAACAAGTTAGATAAGATGACTAAGGTTGGAGGTTCTTAAGTTGACGGTTTACGAAACATCTTCTACCTGAAAATCTAATCAGTTCTTGAGCCTAGTTAACCTAGTTTTATGAGCATGCGTGAGAGATGTGAGGTAATAAAATTGGTTTATCATCTAGACATCCTAGGTTAAAATCTGGTATAATGGTTATACTCGAATGTTTCACCTAGACTTATGATATGTTTAAGTTAGCCTAAAATATAATCCTATTTTTATGAGTACCTTTTAAAAATAGTCATAGGACACTTTCAACTAGAGAAAAGTAGTGTACTTTTAGCTTTAACGTCCTTAAAAGTTCACACCGTACGATCCATGTAGGGCTTTGGGCCTTGCATAGGAGCGGACTCCCTTCAGAGAGTGTTTTTATGGATCAATATCAAAGTGAATAGGGGAAGTAGTTCATAGTAAGTGGGTGAGGGATATGTGACAACACATCCCATAATCTCTTCCATTGGGTCGCATCGTGAGATTTCTATAATGCACCTGCTTGTACGCTCTGAAGCGACGTTCCCTTCGGAGGGTTGTATTATAGAATTCGGAACATTGTAAACTCCAAATTTGGTAGGGTCTCTTTGATTGGTTTTCATATTGACTTTCCACTTTCAGAAGCATAATGATTCTTATCTCTGAGATTTGAAAATGGAGGGTTACACTTACAAGAATTACTAAGTTGATAGTTTATTCTTGACCAAAGAAGCGATAACTAAGTGCTATAGGAATATGAGATATTCAGGAGTTAGCATTTGGTCGAGATTGTCTTGGTTCAAAGGAGGAGTAATCGACTACCCCTTGGTAGAGGTTGTAAACCTTTAAAATATCGTTACAAAATATAATAATGATGGGTACATTATTAATATTTACTAAATTAATTGGTTCTTAAAGGATTGTAATTGTTTCACTAAATATAGTGTGTTTTATTTTTCAACATGAATAGATCAATAGTAAAACTCTTAGCTTATGAAAAAACATAACGACGACATGGAAATCAAACCTGAATACAATACTTGTCGTAGATGATTTAAGGTTTGTCTTAATTGAGGAACGTTCTCAAGTCCCTACCTCAAATGCTAATCAAAATATTCAGAAAGCATATGATCAATGGGTTAAGGCCAATGAAAAGGCCTGTGTCTATATTCTTGCTAGCATGTTTGATGTTTTGCAAAGAAACATGAATCCTTACCCATGGCTAAAGAGATTATGGATTCATTGAGGGAGATTTTTGGCCAACCTTCATGGTCCCTCAGCACGAAGCAATTAAGCACATTTACACCAAGTGAATGAAGGAAGCGACCGCTGTTAGAGAACATGTTCTGGACATGATGATACACTTCAATATCGCTGAAGTAAATGGTGGTCCCATTGATGAGGCAAATAAGGTGAGCTTTATTTTAGAGTCTTTTTTGAAGAGTTTTGAATCGTTCTAGATGAACGCGTCTCTGAATAAGATAGAGTTCACTCTGACTATCCTTCTGAATGAGCTCCAACGTTTTCAGAACCTTACCATGGGTAAGGGGAAGGAAGTGGAAGCAAATGTTGCTACCATAGAGATAGAGTTAGTGGGAGGATCGTCCTCTAAGACTAGAGTTGGACCTTTACAAATGAAGAAGAAGGGAAAGGAGAAGACTTCCAAGAATAGTAAGAAAAAGAAAGTTGCTAAATGTAAATGTTACCACTACAAACAGGATAGGCATTGGCTGAGAAATTGCCCAAAGTACCTTACTGAGAAGAAAGTTGAGAAAGAAGCACAAGGGAAATATGATTTACTAGTTGTTGAAACGTGCTTAGTGGAATATGTACTTCAACCTGAATACTAGATTCAGAAGTCACTAATCATATTTCCTTCTTATTTTAGGAAACTAGTTCTTGAAAAGCTTGTAGAAGACGATATCATCCTCAAAGTTTGAAACAAAAGAGGTTGTCTTGACTCAAGTAATGGGAGATCTGAAGTTTTTTAGATAGATATTTCATACTTAAAAATATTTTGTATGCTTCTCAAAAGTTTATGTTTTTAATATCTATTTCTTATATTTCGGAACAAATGTACATAATATGTTTTGAAATCAATGAAGTGTTCATTTTTCTAGAAAATGTATTCAGTTTTGAAACAAAAGAGGCTGTCTTGACTAAAGTTGGAGCAAATTTTATGTTAAATACTGAAATGTTTATCAAAAACTATAAAGGTTTCTTCTAATACCTATATATGGTACTTAAGATTCGGTCACATAAATCTCAATGCGATTAAAAGATTGGTTAAGTGTAGACTTCTAAAATAGTTAGAAGGTAACTCTTTACCTTCATGTGAATCTTGTCTTAAAAGGAATAATGACCAAAAGATTTTTTTTTTACAGAGACAGGTCCTATAACTAAAATACCACCAGAGCTCGTACATTGGGACCTCTGTGAACCAATGATTGTCAAAGTTCAAGGAGGGTATGGGTATTTCAGCAATTTTGTTGATGATTATTCAAGGTTTGGTCATGTTTACCTATTGTATCATAAGTCTGATTCTCTTGAAAAGTTTAGCGAATATAAGACTAAAGTTGAGAATTGATAACTTGCAGAAATACAAGTTATTATAGCCTCTTTTATTAGAATAATGAGACCAAAATGCATAAGAAGAAGATCAAAACGCGTAACTTATATTGCAAATTCATAAGTATTCAGAAATATACTTTACATAAGCATTAGCCTGTTTTATGCAGTTTTCAATGTCTAAACTGTGACGACCCAGACTTTTCTGACTGACCGTCTAAGTCGTCAATTTGACACAAAACCATTTGTTGACGAAAGACATAGTAACTTTAATTGAAACCATATGAAATCGAAGAAAACATTTAATCGGGCCCTATTTCAAAACATGAAATTTTAAAGT
>CM046889.1:12246280-12256504 GCA_025688845.1 Cucumis hystrix
GGGGAAAGAGGAAGAAGGAGAAGAGAAAAATGGAGGAAGGGGGGGGGGGCCTGCAAGCGGGGAAGAAGAAGGGAAAAAGAGAGAAAAGAAAGAAAAAAGAAAAAGAAAAAGAAAAGGAAAAAAGAAAAAAAATTAAAATTAAATAATTATTAAATTTTAATAATAAAATAATATTATTTTATTATTAACCCTTTTTTTTTTTTTTTTTTTTTTTTTTTTTTTCAAGGGCGTTACAAAGGATGCTTGGCTAAGGTACAATTTCCTGCACTGAAGAAATCCACTGTAGGGTCTAAAACCTTTGACTGTATATTTATCGGTTATGCTCAAAATAGTGCTGCATATAGGTTTATGTGTTTGAATGAAAAAAGCATAAATGAATCTAGGGATGCAGAATTCTTTGAGCATGCATTTCCTTTAAGGAGATCTTTGTATGTTCCCTGTCCATTAAAAAATATGCATGATCTAAAGAACCCCAAAGTTGTTAGTGAAACACATGAGTTAGATACTTCTAGCGTAAGATATGATTTATAACCTAGAAGAAGTAAAAGACAGAGAACTGAGAAAAGTTTCAGACCCGATTTCCTAAGCACCTTTAGAGTAGAAAGGCACGATGAAATTGATTGCAGTTTCACTAGCTTGTTTTTAATTAATGAAGATCCTAAAACTTATCAAGAGGCTAAGCTCGGTAGAGTCCAGTATGTGGAAGGAAGCTATTAAAAGCGAGTTGGATTCACTAACCATGAATCAAACATGGAAATTAGTAGGCATTCATAAAGGAAGTAAACCAATTAAGTGCAAGTGGATCTTCAAAAGAAAAACAAGACCAGATGGGTCAATAGAAAGATACAAAGCAAGACTAGTAGTAATAGGGTATACTCAAAAGCAAGGTATTGATTACTTTGACACTTATTCCCCTGTAACTAAAATATCCACTATTAGAGCCTTAATTGCACTAGCTGCCATTCCCAACCTTCTTATTCACCAAATGGATGTAAAAACTGCCTTTCTAAATGGTTATTTAAAAGAAGAAATCTATATGACTTAACTAGAAGGATTCAAATTTCCTAGCCAAGAAAACAAAGTATGCAAACTTAAAAAATCTCTCTATGGTCTTAAGCAGGCTCCTAAACAATGGTATGAAAAATTTAATGACACTTTGTTAGACAATGGATTTAAGGTAAATTCCTTGGATACGTGCGTTTATTCAAGGATGTCTGAAGCTGAGTGCATATTAATATGTCTATATGTCGATGACATGTTGATCTTTGGAACAAACTTGGATTTAATAAAGAACACCAAGTTGTTCCTGTGATCACACTTTGAAATGAAAGACTTAGGTGAAGCAGACATAATTCTTGGAGTTAAAATTAGGAAAAATGAAAACTGTTTATCTTTATCTCAATCTCACTACATTGAGAATTTACTGAAGAAATTTGACTCCTTCAATGTCTCTCCAGTGAAAACTCCCTACGATGCTAGTAAACATCTTAAGAAGAACAAAGGAGAGAGTGAATCTCAACCTGAATATGCAAAGATCATAGGTAGTGTTATGTATTTAATGAACCACACTAGACCCGATATTGCATATGTTGTCAGTAGATTGAGTAGATATATACATAATCCTGATAAATATCACTGAGATGTCTTAAAGGAACTATAAACTAGAGTTTGCACTTTAATAAGTTTCCTGCCGTATTAGAAGGATATTGTGATGCAAACTGGGTTACAGATAACGATGAGGTAAATTCTACTAGTGGGTACGTATTTTTTCTTTGGGGAAAAGCAATATCTTGGAAGTCTGCAAAACAGATCTGCACAGCCAGATCCACTATAGAATTTGAGTTTATAGCATTAGAGCTGACATGACAACAGACCGAGTGGATTAAAAGTCTACTAGGAGATGTACCATTGTGGGGGACATCTGTGCCTGTGTCCATACACCGTGATTAACAGGCTGCCATAAGTATGGCCAAGAACAATGTTTATAATGGGAAGAGAAGACACATACGTCTTACACATAGAGCTGTGAAACACTTGCTAAAGGAATGAACCATTTCCTTAGAATTTGTTCGATCTGAGAAAAACCTGGCTGATCCTTTAACCAAAGGACTATCTAGGAAAATGGTTCTAGATTCCTCAATAAACATGGGACTAAAGCCCTTCGGAGATCCATAACACTTGATTTTTGGTGGTCTATTAAGATAGACTTGATGGTCCATAGCCTCTTATTAGGCGGTCTGGTATGACAGACTTGATGGTCCATGGCCCATTTGTGCAGACAGTCCTTTATGGACTAGATGGATGCTACTAAAATCTTTAAGTGATCCATAACTCTATGGATAATGGTGAAGTCTCCATAGCTCTTATTGGGTGGTTTGCTTTGGCAAACTTGATGGAGCATATAACGTGATTGTGAATGTGGGACCGCCTTGAAGGACCTCTTTCTAGAGCTTTCACTATGATCCGAGGTCCATTTTATGTGCAAGGTCATAAAGGCACAAATCCATATTGCAGAAATGATGATCGGAACCAGGGATAAAGCATGTCATAAGGGTCTCAACCAGTGTTGAAGAAAGTTCAAGATCTAATTTCACTTTCTTTAACAAGGTTGTTGCCTTACTTCACTATGCATCAATTCAAATCTTCGGATATTGATGTCTAAGCTTAATGTCCCATCCTTGCTCAGAACTAACTTTCTCTCGACTATCCTATAACTTTGTCGCTAAAGTCTTTTGTGGGGGATTGTTGGAATAGCCTGTGGGCCTTTGACCCAATACAAAGTTACCTATAATGTTGTCCCACATTGATAAATTTGGAAGAGGCAAATGTGTATAAATAGTTAAGTGCCACAATGGAAATACAAATTGTGTTGATGGTGATAGTATGATCCTGTCACCACGCGCGTCGCCGCTGTCTAAGCGGGATCGGGCTCGGGCAACCGTGCTTGCACAAATAAGGATGCAATTTTTTATACTCATTCGAATAATTTTTTGGTTTTCCTAAGTGCCCGCCATGTGTCACTCAGTGACACAATCGTTATGCCACGCGTCTCAATTCGGGCCACTTCTCCAGTCGTCCCGAACAGTCGTTCTTCCACGCTTCACCCCGCTGTCGATCTTTCCTCCCGCCTTTCTTTTTGATGAAATTTCAAACGGCAGTTGAAGGGGACTCCATTATAAATAGAGCCCTCCTCCAGTTCATTTTCATTCAACTAAAACTCTCATCTCTACCTTTCTCTCTACCTATACACCATCCTCCCTATCGATACAAAATTCTTAGCAATCCTTCATCGTTTCTATTCTTATTTCCGGCGAATGCATGTCAGATGTAGGGAGCTGTGTTAAACTTGGGGAGCAATCAACATTAAGATTAGCACCACGGTCTGGCCGAATTTGCTTTCAAGACAGTGATTCGTCACGGGGCAACAAGTTATTTTGATCGTCGTCAACGGAATTTTTACAACACTCAGTTCTTTCCCATTCCAACATAAATTTTTCAATTTAAGATTTTAGCATATTTACACTACTTCAAAATTGGAAGACATGCTTGCAAAAACCTATTTTGAAATTGTCACTCATTGCAATTTTCCATATTTTTTTAGAGCAAAATTTAACTCAATTTAAAAGTTAAAGAAAATTGAATTTTTTTAATCTATCATATTTAATACAATTTTTTTTAAGTACAAAACGTAATACAGTTTAAAAGTTCACAAAATTAATTTTTTCCTCTTAAAAGTTCCTACAATATTTACACAACTTATTTAGAAAAGGTTATTGGAAAGACTACAAAAGACAAAAGCACAATCTTTTGAAAAATGATACAATCATTTGAGGGCAGCCAGAAGAATAGGGGTTTTCAAGTTTCCATTTTGAGAAAATGGAAACCTAATTGTACATTGCAAAAATGACCAAACAAATTAAAAGTAAAATAAATATTAATTGGCAAAAGTCCCCGCTACTTTTACAACTAAAAGAATATATAATCACTTTAATAAAATCTGATATTAGAGTCTAATCAAAATCACACAATCCCACTAACCAAGACATTTTTAAAAGGTCTAACTAGAAGAATAGCAAAATCGAAAGTTTGCTTTGAATAAATAACAAAATTAAAATTAAAATTGATAAAATAGGAAAATAAAAAAATATAAAAAAAATGTCATTTTTAAAAATAGCAAAATAGATTAAAATATTTACAAGTTATAACAAAATTTTGGATGACATCAATGATAGTCTTCTATTACTATAACATATCAATGACTATCAGTAATATAATTTGCTATAGGTTGTAAATATTTTGTAAAATTTGCTATTTTTTAAAATTCTCTAAAAAAAACTGCTAAAATAATGTCTTAAATGCCCCTAATCTAGTGAAAAAACTAGCATACCAAATACAATTATTCCACAAACCACAAATACCCCATAATTGACTCAAACTCCCAAAAAACAATGATTACATCTATCTTAATTTTTCCCTATCAACACAATCAAATAAATTAAAACCTATCAAAATCCTAATTTTTCCCTACAAGTCGAAATTCATCTCCATCAAAACTCCAAATTCAAAACCAAATTTGGGTAGCCGTTTCATATTTTCTTCAACTTGTGCGTGAAAGAACGTTATCATACGTTATCAAACCCTTCAAATCCATCACACCTTTCACACCCTTCAAGCATTTAATTGTTCAGCAGAGGTTCACTGAAAAAGATCCTTCAAACCCTTCCAACTCTTCAAACCCAAAACTTCTAGTTTCGTCCTCTACAAAAACGATTCCAGCTTTTAGCTTCGCCCTCTTCAAATTCTTCATACATTCGACGCAAGGCAAGGAAGTATTCAGGTTTTTCTTCTTGCGAAAGAGCTTCTTCATCAAAACTATTTCAACTTCATCCTCTATAGAAAATAAGTTTGTTTTCCTCATTCTTCTTTCGTTCGTTGAGTTCCTGATGCTTAGTGAAATTGATGTTTGATAACATCCCTAAAAAAACAACATTTAGAATAATAAAAACAAATAACATGAATAATGATATTTCAAAATATTATAAAAAATAAGGGAATTTTTAAAAATAGCAAAATAAATTAAAAAATTTACAAGCTATAACAAAATTTTGGATTTTATCACTGATAGTCTTCTATCACTATAGAATATCAATGACTATCAGTGATAGAATTTCTATAGCTTGTAAATATTTTCTAAAATTTGTTATTTTTGAAAATTTTCCTAAAAAATACATATTTTTGGAATATTTTTTAAAGATAGATATAAATAACATACATTTTAAAATAACAAAATTTAAAATAATGAATGTATTCTACATATATATTTTAATGGGGAATTTACATAAATAGAACAAAGTAGAAAGTATTCACACTCTATAGGAAAAAAAAAGAAGATATTTTGGGCTTGAGTTAAAATTTTGGTTATCCATTTTGAGTTTGGATTAAAATTTTGCCCTTTCCTTTATTTATCACATTCAAAGGCTAAAAGGGTTCAGAGGCAAAAGGCAGGCTGCGAGGAGCTTTCTTATCTTTTTTACAATAAAGGACGAATGAAGAATTCTTGCTAGGCCGAGGAGAGGTTATGCAATAGACTGTAAGGAGAGGTTCTTTGCTTAGAAAACTTGTTTACGTGCTGATTAATTGACTTTTCAATCCCCTCCACCCTTTCATTGAAAGAGACTGATGCCGCGCCTGCGCGAACCCTTGTTTTTCAGTTCAAGGAGTTTTGACAATGAAGAACCTTCTTTGCTCTTTTCTTTTCCCGCTCCGTGGGATTTGAAATCCCATAAAGGCTAAATCATCTTCAAGTCAAATCAGAGAAGATAAAAGGAGAAGGGCTTATCCCGTTGAAAAAAAGACTTCTGCTTCCTCAACCGAGACTGGTGGGCCTAGCCCTCTTCCTCCAAACGTGGATGAGGCTTCCTCTCCTTTAGCTTCGCTTCGCCCCTCTCTTCTATCTCGTTCTACAACTGATGAATTTAAGGACTCAATCTAATCTCACCTCTCCTTCTGGTCGAGCCTCTCGCAATATTCTTTCTTTGCGCCTCTTAAGTCGATCTTCTTCGAACCCTATGGCTCCTACTACGTTCTCTCTACAAAGCTTTTTTTGTTCTGTCCTTGCTGGTACATGTAAAAGTACATAAATCAGCCTTGAATGAGGCCTGAGGATCTGACGATCTGCCCTACCTCTCAACGGATGAGGCATCTTCAACCTCCACAACTGAATAAACTGCTGCCTGCAAGAACCTCGGCCTTTGGGTCTCGACTTCTAGCCTCTCCTGCAACCTCGTATGAATGAGAACGATCCTTTCTACAAGATGAGATAGAGCGACTACGGATGCAAGTAGTACTTCTGAGTCTTCCCTTTATTTCATGTTCCCTTTCTAATTCTCCTTCGTATTCTACCCTATCCCTTCTTAAGATTCGGAAGAAGGGCCGCTCTCTCCTTCGAATTGAGTTACGAGTTCTTGGGATTTCTTATATCAGAGAAAAGGAAAGATCCACTTCTTCCTCTCGAGGCTTACCTTTTTGACTCACCGAAAGAGCTCATACGAACCGACCCTACCTACTCAATCTGGTCGGTCAATCTGTCAATATTCTTTGAACCTCTGATTCAAGGTTCCTTTTAGTACTCATTCAAGAGTTAGTTATGAACACCTATCCTTAGTCGATCCTATAGAATAGATACCCGATCGATCCCTCTCTTCTAGCTCCGACGCTTTCTCTTACACTGCGACTACAGAGATCAACCTCTGAGGAAACTGATCATGAAAGGACGACGGATTATCCTATCCATGGCCGTTATGCTTCCTCTCCGAGATATTTCTTTTTTTTAAAATCCTCATATTTTAATATATATTTTTATTTGTTTTTTTAATAGATATAACTATCATCAAAATATACATTCTAAAATAAAAATAAAAAAATAAATATTAATAAACGTATGCATACAAAATTTGCGCTAAATTTTTGAAATCTAATCTAAAATAGATCTTACGTATTTACTTAACAATATAATTCCAAATCGTTATTAAAATATATATTATGTATTATTTAATTATAGATTTTTGAAATTGTTAATAAATGGTTTATGATATAAAAAATCGAGAATCTGGAAGATATATTTGCCATTATTATAGGGGAAGTTACTATAATCTCATCTAGAAACAAAATCCTAGATTTAGTTAGGATTTACTAAAGATGAAGGCGTTGTTTGTAAAGTACAATGTATTTCTCAAATGCTCGATATCCTGCATGTTGGATTCATTAAAATACACTATACTTTGAATCTATGAATTATTCTATAATGAGGGGCAGAGTCGAGATTAATATAATTAAACCATGCCCATGACAAGTTGTTCTCTGAACTACACTATATTTTCACTATACGAACTACATTGTAATCAGGATTATATCCCTACTTATTCCAAATAATGAGGATGTATTTAACAGTGTTAAATTCCAACACATTGCTTAGGTATCAACGTATAATCTTCCCGTTTGAAATAACCAATATGTTAGATTTACAATAATTGAACGCACAAATACAAAAAAGACAAATATCCGTAAGGCAATAACGATTACAAACTATACATAATGTATATTGACCCTAAATGACATGAATTTCCGATTATGACAACCTGAATGTATCTAATTTGAAAAGAATGATACTTGAATTTAATACGAATAAACGACAACAGGGTATAATTGCAAATTCAATATACTTAGGTGGCTGTAAAATATATGAAATACATTGTATGTAATGAACTTCACCGGTTTTTCCATACAACCAAGCAAATCCAATAATAACAGAGCACACTCTAAAGAATTAACAATTTTAGAACAAAATCCAGTACTTAAAAATGATAACTAAGAACTAAGGGAAATGGTAAAATGGAAACTTAATGTTGTATAGGTTCTTTACAAGACCTATAATTGTGACCTCTTTGACCACACCTACTACAACGAACAATAGCTTCTTTCTTTAAAAATGAAGTAAACCACTTTTTTAAGGCCTCCCAGCTGGACGTTTAACCTGGAGTGGAAGGAGTCCATCATTGCCACCTTAGTACATTTTTCTAATTTGGTTTACACTATCAATAGGACGTGTTCCCTTCTTGTACAAGTTTATCAAATTTGAAACATAGTAGAGCTTATCAGTGTACATATGCAGATGAAGATTCCTTGCAAAAATGAAATAAAAAATAAGATACTTTTAAAATTTGACTGGAATACATGTAAATTACAGTGTATTTCTACGTACTAACCAATTGTAATTTTTTCTAAAAAGGAATTACAATGTATTTATCATTAAGTATACATGGGTTGTTTAGGATTAGTGCACCCGAGAATGCTGACAACATGGCATATGAGGCCTCTAGAGTACTCCGACCCTAATGGAATTCAATGCAATCTCACGCTCTCTCCAAGCCTTGTCATAGCTTACATTCACTCCATGGGATGAATTTTCATATAATTAATAACGTTAGAAGGACGACATGGACCCTTGTCATTCATTTTTTTAAAAAAAGACTTCATACACACAAAAACAATCTAAGATGTTGCTTGCCTGTGATCATTTTTAATTGAGACGTATCTGTGAATTTACGAACTATTCAAATATCACCTTTTTTAATATAGAAGCACGTAAATACCAAGGACAAGACAAATCCTTACAATGAATATCAAACGAGGTAGATTGGACTTAATAGTAACAAGTTCAAATTTATTGTTCACAGCAAGCAAATAACTAGCTTTCTTCAGTACTGATTTGCTTCTGAACATTAATCTCACTTTAATAGATATTCTAGCATACAACTATTTAAAGGTATCAACGTCAATAATCTCCTTATATCATGATGTGAATCTTGAGATCTGAGCACTTCACTGTTCAAATAGGATGTACTTCCAACAGCACCAGTCGAAATAGAGTCAACAACCATAAGTAAATCATTATCAAGAAATTTTGACAAAACTAACATGCCAAGACACATCCTAAATCTCAACAATCTGAATGAGGTTGGAATTGTTGCAGTCATCCCAATAAACGGTCAAATGAGACATGAAAATATTTGAAGACGAAAAAAGTATACCTTGAATACATTCTACAAATCCTTGAAATGAAGATGAACATGAAACATATACCTCAACAATACGATAATTGAGATGCCGAGAAGATTCAATCCATATACCATCCAAAACAGTCTTTACTCGTTGTGAAGCCATAACAAAAACTTCTTTGTTATAATTCTACTATTGTCCTCGAAAACTAATGCTAAAGGATGTACTATAAAGATTGTAAATAATCAACAAAATATGTTAAACAAATAAGATAAATTTTACAAATTTTAAAAAAACAACATTTAGAATAATAAAAGTAAATAACATGAATAATGATATTTCAAAATATTATTAAAAAAATACATATTTTCGAAATATTTTTTAAAGATAGATATAAATAACATACATTTTAAAATAATGAATGTATTTTGCATGTATATTTTAATATATAGTTTTTATTTGTATTTCAAAATAGATATAACTACCATCAAAACATACATTATAAAATAATAAAAAAATAAAAAATATTAATGAACGTATTCTACATACTAAATCTGCACTGAATTTTTTTATTCTCATCTAAAATAAATCTTATGCATTTAGTTAACAATATCATTTCAAACTATTATTAAAAATATATATTATGTATTATTTAATTATAAATTACCAAAATTGTTAATAAATAGTTTATGATATAACAAATCGAGAATCTGGAAGATCTATTTGCCATTATTGTAGGGAAAAGTTGCTGCAATCTTATCCAGACACAAAATCCCAAACTTAGTTAGGATTTACTAAATTTGAAGGTTGTTTGTAAAATACATTGTCTTTCTCAAATGTGCGATTGTAACGCCTAAAAATCAAGATAATTTTTAGAGTTAATTATCTTAGTTTTGTTTAATTATGTTTAATTTATTGAGTGTTTATTTTGAAAATTATTTGATTTTGTGGACATTGAAATTAATTAGATATTTGTTGGATGAATTAATTAATTAGATGATTTGAATTTGTAGTGTTTGTTGAGAATTTGATTTAATTTTATGTTATTAGGTTTTAAGAAAGTTGTGGAAATTATTTGATTTTATAAAAATTGAAATTTATTAAATAATTTGGATGTTATTTAATTAAATTAAAGAGTGAAGATTTCGTTGACAATTTGATAATTAT
>CM046889.1:12256518-12333644 GCA_025688845.1 Cucumis hystrix
AATTTAGCTATTAATTAATTGGAGAATTAATTAATAGTTTAGTTTTAGGGGAATTTTTAAAATAGTAAATTTTACAAAATATTTACAACCTATAGAAAATTCTATCACTGATAGTCATTGATATGCTATAGTGATAGAAGACTATCAGTGATAGAATCCAAAATTTTGCTATAACTTGTAAATATTTTAATTTTTTTTGCTATTTAAAAATATATATATATATAATTATTGTTGAAAAGGAAAAGGTATTTATATTTATTAAAATATAATTATTTAAGAAAAAGATAATAAGAAAATAATTATATTTTGAAAAAATATAATTATTTGTAAAAGTATAATTATTTTGGTAAAAGAATAAAGTAGATTAGATTTGATGAGATTTAATGAAGAGAGAGAAGATTTGATATTTGGAAAGGATTAATGACTAAAATATTGTTATTTCTAAAAGTATTTACCAAAATATGTAGTTTCAAAACTATTTACCACAATGTAGTAATTTTTTCTCTCTCTCCTTGGGCGAGTATTCTCAACCTCTTCTTTTTCTCCTCTTCTTGGGCGAGTCTTGAGACTCGTCCTGTAACACCCCAAACTATTAGGATTTTTTTTTAAATTATTTTATGGAAGTGAATTTGTGATTGGTGAATTAAATTATGTTGGAGGTTTTATGGGAAAAATATAAAAGAGGTGATATAAGGGTTATTAATGAAGAGAGAGAGAAAATTAAATGGGAATAGGAAGAGATGAAGGAAAAGAGGAGTTATTTGGGGGAAATTTAATAATAATAATATTAATGGTATTATTGTTATTATTATTATTAGAATTTTATTTATTTAAATACACCCTCGGGATGTGTGCCATAGTTACTATTTATCATCTTCTTCCTCACAAAGAACCCTAGCCGTCGCAAAGAATCTCTACCGTTCTCATCTCCGTTCGTCCCTTCCGCCGGCAGCCGCACGTCGAACATCACTGCCGCCGCAGTCTAACCTTCATCGCGTCGTCTGAATCGGAGTAGAGACCGGCAGCCGCTCGTCTGAACGTTGCAGCCGCACGCCCGTCTTCTCTAAATCGCAAGCCGCAGCCGCACAAGTTCCAGCCGCACGCGTCTGTCTCCACCGAGCCGCGTCCGAGTAGCAAGCCGAGCGTCTCCACTGCTTCGAGCCGCACGCGTGAGTTCTTCTCCACCAAGCCGCGTCCGAGCCGAAGCCTCTTCTAGTCGAGTCATCTTCTAGTTTAGCCTCTTGCAACCTTTTGAGCCATTTGGGTGAGTTTGTATGGGTTTGGTACACCCAATTAAATATTTTTTTTTTATCATAAATGAGATGGTATTTGGAATAAGTTGATCTATGGTTGCTTGAAGGTTCAAGTGAAATTGGTGGAAATAGGACTGAATTTTCCAGTTAAGGTGGTGTTGGATTCAACCATAATCTTGGGGTAAGCTTGGATAAGTTTGGTTGCTTAATTAAACTGTAGGGTGATGGTTGACACGATTATTAATGTTAATTTTGTTTATGTTTATGACTAAGTATTGTGAGGAATTGACTTCCAACCTGTGAATTATTTTAGCAGATCTCCTGGTAAGAGATTTTTCCCCCTTTGATTGAGATGCAGTACCATTGGTGCATGATGTGATTATATGTATTTCTGAGATTATGTGTGTTGAGCTGAGATGTTGATTTTATGATGAGCATGTATAGCCTATAGTGTTCTGTTGGTCTGCTGGTTAGAGTCGTACCACGAGGGGTCCATCAAGGTCCTCCCCTATATATGTTTGAGTAGTTATTGAGACGTGATTCGACAGGATCACTTACAGCCCGACTCTCCTTTAGGGTGATTCCTTCGGGTTCACCGAGAGCCCAGTTCAGTCCCGGTGGGACTACTGGATAGTGTGCGTTCGGGAGCACCATAGCGCGTGGTACTTTATTTCAGGACTCTAACAAAGAGACTAACAACACATGGGGAGACTAAGTATGGGTCTCTTACTGAGTATAATTTTATACTCATTCTTTTAAATGTTTAATTTTCAGGTAAGGGTAAAGGCAAGGGCAAGCTGGCGAATGATAAGAAGTGACCGTGGTTCGCCATAGGGAATAGTTCAGCTTTTCCGCATTTATGTTTAAGTAATTATCTTTTTTTTGGATTTCAGAACTTTGGTATAATTATTTTAATGTATTTTTTCATTTTATGGGCCCAAACTAGTATTTTGTTTTACCACTTTAATTACTTATTTATTTTCTTATTATTTAAATTTTTTCTCAACTTATAAACTAATTTTCCTTAAAAAAAAAAACTATAATTATTTAAATAGTAATGATCTCAACCTTCTAGTAAAGTTGGGTTGTTACACGCTCAATGCTTTTTTTTTTTTTTAGCTTTTCATATAAATTTTATTGTTTCTTTTCTTTTTTTCAATTATTCGTATACATTTTTATCTCCATTTCCATTGCTTTTTCTTCTTCTTTTTTTAATATATTTTTCATAAAAATTTTGTCTTCTTTCTTAAATTTTTTTCGTATAATCTTTTAAGTTAAATTTTTCTTAAAAATTAAATTCTACTAATTAAAAAAAATCGAATTTTAGAAATATTTGAATAGTTGGCAAAATAAATTAACAAACACAAGATAATGTTAATACTTCTTTTAAATTTTCATTAAAATCTGTTGGGATGCTCTAAACAAAATTAAAATTTCCTTTTAAAGATATGAAATTTCAAGAGTGATTTTTTTGTATAATTAAAAATAAACACACGTGAATAATAATGTTAACAAACATTTTTCCTTAACATTGGAAATTTCAAGAGTAGAGTATTGATATAACTTGACAAAATAAATAGCTTATAAATAAATACAACAAATAATAATGTTAATAATTCTTATAGAATTTTGTTAAAATTTTTTGGTATATTCTAAACAAAAGTAAGATTTTCTATACAAATAAATAAACAATTACAATAGATAAGGTGTCACGAGTACGAGTGAGTTCAAAATAAATAAATCATAAGTATTTAACTTAACGATATAAGTTATATAGAAGTATAAAATTATAAGTAAGTACGTTTATTCGACCCGGAAATAATCAAGTGTAGTAGATTTTTTCATTAAAAGTGTATAGTATTATTTATTTATTTGTTAAATTTGACTGGACTCATGGTTTCGTAGGAATATTGTTAATTTGTTCCTAAGGTTTATTATTTCTACTAAGAATTTGTATTTACTATTGTTCCTTTTTCTTTTATTTTTTTAAGAGGAAAAGATTTGATTGTTTTTTTTTTTAATTTATTTGATCAATTTAATAAATCAAATAAAATAAAATTACAATATTGAAATTAATAAAGCATAAATGTAAATTAAATTTATTTTACAAATTTTTTTGGAGATTCAACCTCCCATTTATATTTCTAAAACAAGAAGAATCAGTGAATCAAAAACATATATAATAACTTATATATATATATATATATATATATATTAATTACTAACAAATTTATTATATGTTTTTTGGAATCTTATTCACCTAACGTTTGTTTCAGCAAAATTATTACAATTATTTTAAACAAATCAGTAAATGTTAACTTCAAATAACTAAACAGATTTAATATAACATTTCACAAAAATTAAAATCATCAGCCTAAAATTAAAAACAAAATATGACTATACTTGGTTTATTTGTTATATAGAGATTAAAATTTAATATTTAAAAAGTACATATACTAACACTGAGTAAGATCCAATATTCCAAAGTAAAAGAAATCAAGAGAAAAATTATTGTAAATGATTTTATTTGTTTAGTTAGTTCTATTATTACTTTTTGTAAGTTGAAAACTATAATTGCAGGGACATTAGTGAAATATAATAGATAATCTCTAGCGCGATAGCGGTAGTTAGAAAGACAAACTTATAATTTCTAATTTTGACCATTTGCAAGATTAAAAAACTATACATCCAATTTTATTATTTTTTAAGTTCTACAGTGTCAAATTTTCAAATGCATCAAGAATCATATTTTGTTCATTTTTAAATGAAAAAGGGTTGGAGACCGGATAGGTAGTGCGAAGAAGAATACACATATCATAAATACAATCATCAAACATTTTAAACAACGAAAAAATAATTTTTAGAATAAAATACCAATACAATTGATTCAGTTGATAAAAAACTTACAAATTGAATGATGGTTCTACTATTGTCTTTCAATTTGTTTTTTCGTTTGTCAATCCAAAACAACGATACTACACAAAAAGTAGATAACATGAGAATATAATAGTGTTTGTTATATATATAGGACGAAAAACAAGAAAATAGACTTGTTCGTCCTTTTTTTGGAATGGCCACACTACAAATATAAAGTAAAAATCTAGTCAAAATATATGTAAATAATTTAGAAAAAAATGAATTTAACAAAAATAAATAATATACCTGTAGTGCGAAGATATAGCTTAGAGATTTTCATAGAAGAAATGAGGGTTTTCCATATCTTCAAGTTTAAAATCTTACTTTTGTTTATAATACCAAAAGATTTTAACAAAATTCTATAAGAATTATTAACATTATTATTTGTTGTATTTATTTATGAGGTATTTATTTTGTCAAGTTATACCAATACTCTACTCTTGAAATTTTGAATTTTAAATAAAAATATTTATTAACATTATTATTTGTATGTTTTTTTAAATTATACAAAAAATACACTCTTGAAATTTGATATTTTTTAAAAGAAAATTTTAATTTTGTTTAGAGCATCCCAACAGATTTTAATGAAAACTTAAAAGAAGTATTAACATTATCTCGTGTTTGTTAATTTATTTTGCCAACTATTCAAATATTTCTAAAATTCGTTTTTTTTAAATGAGTAGAAATATAAAAAAAACAATAAAATTTATATGAGAAACTAAAAAAAAAAAAACATTTCAAGACTCGCCCAAGAAGAGGAGAAACAGAAGAGGTTGAGAAAAAGGAGGAATTGGGCGAGTCTTCAGGAGAGACAAAAACTTACTATATTTTGGTAAATAGTTTTGCTGCAGTATTTTGGTAAATACTTTTAGAAATAACAATATTTTAGTCATTAATCCGGAAGGATAATGACAAGGCGAGAATTGACATGCAAAAAGTAAAAGATTATGCAAAGAGTAGGTAAGGTCGTTATCAATGAAGGGTACTTACCTAAACGCCTTGACGAAAAATTATTTATAGTTACCCTTGATTTTACCGTAGATAGAAGCAAGCAAGGGTGTCGAACCCAAGGGAGTGATTGATTTTTCCTTGAATGAAATGCTTGGAAATATAGAGATTAGTAACAAAAGGAAGATAAAAGTATTGAAAACAAATTGGGGAAAATTGTAGGGAGTTTGGTATGCAAAACAATTCACAAAAAAGAGGAGATACTAGATATTGAATTCCAAGATGGTAAGTGAGGAATGGGCTTAGGCTTACATCAAATCTTATCATTGAATCAAAGAAGGTAAGGAAATTGAATTATGCATAGCTTTAAAGAGATTTTGATTCAAGGTTTCCTTTCAAGATCAAATTGCTTGATCTTGGAAGGAATTCTTGAATCAAAATTCAAAAAAACAAGTAAAGAATTTCAAGGGGTTTAGTTTGATCATTGCAATTCTAACTAAACCCATTATTCTTTTCTTTAAAAGAAAACACAAGATGGATCAACAACAACTTTATATTCAAGGAATCAAAGAGAAATTAATTTGTGCACAAAAAAGGTATTCAATTTAATTCCAAGAATTATCAAAATCAATTGAAATCCAGAAGAGGCATTACACAATTCTAAAATTGGAAGAGATAAAATGAAGAATCATGGAAATTTTGTATATAAGCAAGCAAATCAGCTAATCTTGCATTAATTGAAATACTAGGGGTAAATTGCTTACAATATTGAACCAAAAATTCATAAAATCAAGAATCAAGATTACAAAATTCAATAAAATTGAATTAAACATCCAACTCTTGATGCAATTTATTATTGATTCTAACAAAAATTACATGGAAATCAAAGACTAATCAAACCCTAATTATAAAGAAAAAAAATCTAATTAATCAAATTCTCAAAGATTGGAAATGCCTAAGCCCAATTTACCTCAAAAGATTAGCCTTCCATCTTCAATATTTATGGAAAAATGGTTGAAGATCAAAAATTATAGAGAGAGGGTAGAGAAATTAGAATTTGGAGTAATTTTGGAGGGTATTGTGAATTGTATTGAATTGAAATTGTGAAATTAGGGGTTAATTGAGAGTATTTATAGGGAGAGATAGAGGAAATGGGCCAAAGTGTATTTCTAAGCCCATATCCAAGAAGAAAATATGAAAATTGGAGTAATTTCGGAAGTTTGGATATTAATTACAAAAATGCCACGAAAAAAATGGAAAAAAATAAAATTGTGTTGGCTGGGATTCGAACTCGGGTGGCTTAGGGGCGCGCGGGCTAAGATTGCGCCACGTGGCGCAAGGAGAATCGTCGAATTGTTGAAGACACGGATTGAAGGAAATATATAGTAAATATTATGCGTGAAGGGAGACTCGAACCCGTGATCTCGAGGATAGGCGTGCGCGGCTGAGGGGTTGACACGTGTCAACCATTTCAATATTTACGAAAATACCCTTATGATTAATTTGCCCGTTCTCCTTCGTTTGAACTCCGATTTAGGTGATTTTCGTGTCGTTGGGTTCGTATCGGAGTCTACTTCATATTATACATAAAAATATAGAAATAGTGAAATTTTGCATAAAGAATGCGAGAATAGGCTATCTTTAAAGGGGTCAATATTTGTCCCAACAGATAACTATTTTGGAAGATAAAAGTTGATTTGATGAAAAATTTATTCGAGGAAAGAGAAGTTGAATTTTATTTAGTTGAAGAAATAAAGTTAATTATATGATGAAATATAATTATAATTGTTTGAAAAAAAGGATAATCCATAAAGAGAGATGGTTGATTTGAGGAAAGATAATGAGAATAAATATATATATTCTATAAGAAAAAGAAAAAGGAAAAGGAAATAATAATGATAAATATTATTATTTGTGTTTATAAATAGCACTAGAATACTTAAATTGAAAAAAGAAACAGAAAAAGAAAAGGTTATTCATCTTGGAATTGATTTTGGTTGCATGCCTTTGGAAAGTTCGTTTGGCAAATCTTGAAGATTTAAATGACAAATATTTTCCATCAAGGTTGAATTGGTTTCAACCTCAATTTTGGATAAGTTAATTTGAGAGAATTTTTGTATGAAATCAAATGGTTAATTTTATTAATTAAGATATTGAAATTTCCTTTTATGATTTGGATTGAATTAATTGAAGAATTTTTACGGTTAGCAAATGAATATTTTTAGCTAATCCCAAGTACGAAATTCTACTACTAGACATTCGAAAATAAAATTAAGAGTTTGCATGTATTTTTCATTATGCATTGATGTAGCTAAAGTGAATAATGTGACAGATATGGATGATTGATACATATAGCTACCACAGATGTCCAATATGTTACTGAGATGACTATGTTATGACTGATGTATTATGACTGAGATCACTATGTTATGATGCATGATATATTAATTACATGATAAAGACGTTATGATTGACATTCATGTCATGCTATGATGTTTATGTTATGCTACATGTTATGGACTGTGGTGCTGTGTTAACTTTGTCTATTAGGGTCGTACCCATATGGGTGTCCCTCGTAATCACCACCTTTTTATGACTGTGTAGTTCGATGGGACCACCAATTTGTCATGATAACTTTTATAACTTTTATGAGTGATTCGATGGGGTCACTTACAATCTGACTCTCTTAGGTGTTTCCTTCGAGTTCACAGAGAGCTCAGATGTGTCCCTACAGATCACTGAATAGCGTGTATTCGGGAGTACGATAGTTTGGAGTACTTCCTTACGGAACCTTAATGGAAAGTTAACAGACACCTAGTAGGACTAGTAGTGAGTCCCTTATTGAGTATATGTTTATACTCATCATTTTCTATGTTTAGTATTTCAGGCAAAGGTAAGGATAGAGGAAAGCTGGAGAGCGACAAGAAGGATCCGTGACATGCCATATGGGGACATAGTTCTACTTCCACTTTTCATTGCTTATTTTCAGTGTTTTGAGCTTAAATATTTTTATGTATTTTATTTTATTATCTTTGGAATTGTAGAACTAGCTACGCAACATGTTTTCATGATATTTTTATTGAAAAATTAGGTATCCTCTTTTCAAGAAATTGTCAAATTGTTATTTATCTTTAAGGTAACGACTTCAACTTAGTATAAAGAGTTGGGTCGTTACAGCAATATTCTGCCTCATGTTGGATCCATTAAAATACACTGTATTTTGAATATATGAATTATCCTATAACGAGGGTAAGGTCGAAATTAATATAATTAAATAAATGGGCACACCTTCAATTTACTATTTTTCTTATTCCTGCTGCTTTTTGCTATTTTTCCAGATGCTATCTCCAATTTTGCTATTCCTATTGTTATCTCTTTTTAAAACAACCCACGTAGACGCTCATCTTCAAGTACACAATCTCCAAGCCTCCATTTTCTATCTTCAAGCTCACGATACCAATCCTCCATCTTCGATCTTCAATCTCAATATACAGTTCATCACAAACTCACCATTCCATCTTCATAACATAAAGCCACTAAAACTCCATCCTTTATCTTGCATATTTTTTTTACCAAAATTACAAAAATTTCAACATTCTATCTTCAACATTTAGACACAACTCTCTTTCTAACATACAACATTCGAGAAACTACAGAGGTGCAAAACTCCTTCTCAACAATTTTATCTAAACAAAATTTGATTATCTTCACCATTTTCATCCTTTTAAGGGGAGATATTTAATTTATATTAGTTATATTTTTACTAATTATTAATAATATATATAGAGATTTGGGACGATTTTATTTAAAGAAACAAAATATTTTGGACTATTATGTTGAGATAAAAAAACAAAATATCTAAATCCATTTAAAAACACTTTATTCTTCAAATAATTAAAAGGGATGAAAGACAAGAAGACGATGACGACGACGAATACAAGAAGCAATTCTTCGTATAATAAAAGGGACGAAGGACAAGAAGACGATGACAAATGTAAGAAAAATTGATCGATTTAGAGCTTGAAGGGTGACGGTAAAGAAGACTGGAAAATTTGAAATCACTCAAAATTTTAAGTAGGGAAGACAAGGTATTCCTTTTAAAAAAAAGTTAGATCTTGTAGTTCATCTTATTAATCCACCGTTGAACAAATTTCAATGAAATGGAAATCATGGTAATGGTTATTTTCATCCCATCTACCATTAAAAAAAACGCTTACACATTTAACATCTATGACAAGAGATTGTTCTATAAAGGGAGTAAAGGAAATGAAGAAAGTTGGACTATGAGTACAAAATTCAAAATTCGAAACTAAAATCTTTTATTAAAACTTATTTTAATTTTCAAAATATTAACTCTTGAGATTTATGGCCTTGTCCATTGAAAATAACAATTTTAATTGTGGTTGAAATTGAGCTGAAATATATATCTAAACCAATTAATTACAAGCCTTGAATATGGTTAATATTAATTGAATCCATGACAAATAAATATGATAATCAATATAATATATTATTTTAAATTTAAAACAACTTCTAAACTTGTTTAGATAATCAAACAAACCGTTAAATCTTGAGATGTTAGGGAAAATTTACAATTAGATAGAAGACGTTATAAAAATTAAAAGTTAACTACAATCTTGCATAAATTGATTTAATTACATTGTAGTGACAATGGAACACAGATCCAAGTAATTAATTACACTATCATCATTCATCAGAGGAAATATTAAAATAATTACACTGCAGGGACAACCAAGACATTTTGGTAGTCCACGTGACATACATAAATTTTGCTAAAATTCACAAGGTTACTATGTTTTGTCATATATCAAAATGAAACTTAAATGGATGCTACATACCTGATTTTTCCATAATTATTTTGGTAGCAAGTAGTAAGTACGATTCCGGTATAGGTATTACTGGAAACCGTCGTAGGTTAAAACGAACCGTTCCGACCCGAACCTAAGAAGGTCACAATAAGAACTAGCATTAGACCGCTCCATAAACCGGCCCGAGTCGCTGATCCTCCTCTTCGTCTTGCACAATTTACCGCCCTCTCGATGTTCCTTCGATTCCCCAATCAAATTCTTGGCCTCTTGGATGGAGCGGATGGAACCCCAAAATCCATCCATCAAAACTTCGTACTTTGCAAAAATTCCCATGGATTGCTTTTCTTTGCAATCCTCGAGCCGTTTCAACTCGCAAACCAACTCGACCGATTCGCCGAAACTGAGCCAACCGAGCCGGTGGTGAAACTCAGTAACTCGGATTGAAATTTCCTTCATGGCCGACAAATAATCATCACCGACAAACCCGTAGATCTTATCCACCAATCTGTTTCTATTCAGATGCAAACAGTGAGGCATTTTCGAAGTTTCTTCGATTAAACCCACCAAAGATTCGGTCTCTTTAAGCAATTCGGAGTTCAAAATCCCTGAAATCTGTTCTGTTTTTCTCTTCTTCTCTTCGTTGGACCTTGAAGAACCGACAAAAAACCCCAAAATCCGGGAAATAGACAAAACAGTTTCGATGTACTGAGCGTACCATCGAACCCAAGAGGAAAGCTCCCAAGAAATGGGATTGGAACTGTCGCGGAAATCAGAGAGTTTGAGGTAGTTTCTACCACCGGTGAAGGGAAAAACAGAGAGCTGGTCTTGAAGAATAAAGCCGCCGTCCTTGAAGATGTGATGGACGGCGATAAGGCACTTGAGAGCGACGGCGGAGTTATGGGTAGTTTGGAGGCGGTCCATTAAGACTTCAACGGCAGGAGCGGCGGTGGCGCGTGAGGTTTTGCCAAGAGAGAGAAGGGCAGAGAGGTGCTTGTCGCTGGGTGGCGCGTGGGGGTCGTGAGTGGTGGCTCGGAGGAGAGCGAGTTGAAAGGAAAGTATGTTTGGCTTTGCCAGAAGGGCGGCTTTGCTTTGAGAGGCTTTGTCTTTGATGAGTCCAATTAGGGAACTCAATTTTTTTGTGTTCACCATTGAAAGGCTGAGAGAAATCAACATCTAACAAACAGAGAAGAAATTATTTTTACTTATGGAGAAATTGATTTGATTTGGAAATGGGTAGAGTTTCTTTTATTATTATTAATTTTCAATTGGATGTATTTTAATATTTGGCCTTTCAAAAGTCGGTTTTGGTCTTCGCTTCTCAGTGTTCTCACAGCTGTTTGATTCTGTTTGATTGCTCAATTGATTTTATCTCCGTTTCTTTTCTACTTCGTTCTCAAATCTTCATGGGTCAAAACTTGCTTCTTTGACTATACAATACAATAGACTATTAGGAAAAATATAAATGGTCAAAAGATATAATTGAACATTCTTAGTACCTTATGATTTGAAGGATTCTGCTAAAAAAAAAATACAACTTACCATCTCTTTTCAGCATAGGCTTTCTTCAGGATAGGTTGACTGAACCGAAATATTCTTTGCACGGGTTCGTGCTATTGGAAGATCAGAATCTCTCCTCCGATCCGTAACATGCACAGATGAGTTGAGCTTTCTTAATCTAACTAATTTAGAAAATTAGTAAATATTCAAACTATTTATAAAATTTAGAAAAATCATTTTGAACAATTTGTGGGGTGTTTTTTTTTTTTTAATGTTTTGTAAATTATTTATTATTTTTTTCTATTAGTAACAGTTTTCCTATACTAACTTTTTCACTTCTTTTTTTTTTAAGCAAATTACTATACACTTATCTTGTTGGGATAAAAAGAAAAATCATTTTAGTAAAACCATTTTGTAACTTTTGTTGCGAGGTTTAAAATATTATTTTAGTATTAGTATTATTTTATTTTTTACATCGTGACTCTTGATTTTAGGTTAATTTTCATAACTTTAACCAAACACAAAAAGTTCATGAAATCTGTAATTTTTTTTATTAATTATAGATTTGTTTTTAATATTGCGGACGATTCAGCACTTTTTGTTTTAATTATTCTATGTGATTTATTCATCTTCTCTTCCAGACTTTTTTAGCTTCCCTTTCAAATTTTCTTTATTTTATTTTTAAACGATTTATTCTTTTGTTTAAATATTGAGAATAGAATATTAAACTTCATCTAAATATTAACTTTATGTTTCTCATATTCAAGAATATCAAGATCGTTTAAATATTATTTTGACATGATCTAAATGATTGTTTACCTAGTCAGCACGCTTGTTTACCATGGTCAATACGATCGTTTACATTTGAAACCATTTTTTCATTGTTTAATAAGAACTACACATTGTGTGGATATGATCTAAACGATTGCCTACATAGTCAACACAATCGTTTAGCATGGTCAATGCGATTATTTAAATTTGAAATCCTTTTTCTATCGTTTAAAAAGAACTACACGATCATGTGGATTTAATCTAAATGATCACTTACATTGTCAACACGATCGTTTAGCATGGTTAACACGATCGTTTAAATTTGAAGCCATTTATCCATCGTTTAAAAAGAACTACACGATGGTGTAGGTAGTATCAACACGATCATGTATCATTACGACCGCGTATCATGATCGTTTGGAAGAAGAATTACACGTGTGCGTTTGGTTGATTAATCGCGTGTTGATTAAGGCATTTTTAGTATTTTCATTGTGAGCCTATGAGTTTTTTTCATTTCAAAATTGTTCTATACAGGATAAATATTTTTCTAGTTTGTTATATTAAAAACCCCCCTTAATTTTACTCTATATATTTCAACTTATGTTCATGATTTCTATACTTGCAAATGGTCTATTTTTATGTTTAATTTTTATTTAAAAAGTATTTATTTTCATCCTTTCATTTTAATTTTTAATCAAAATTTATTATTAGAGTTAGATTCACAAAATCTAATTATAAATGTATTAAAATGTAATTGTAAATGTCAATTAAATAATTTTTTATATAAATTTTATTTTAGAATTGTCTAGATACATGTCATATTTGGTAACTTATTTTAAATATAACAACTAAAATGGACATTTGAATAGTATAGACTATGAAAAATAGAAATTGAAAATAGAGAGACAAATACAAAAACCAAAATTGGTGAAAGCCTGAAAATCATGTTATTGAATTTGAACATTTGCAAATGGAGAAGAAATCGAGGGTGCAATACAACAAACAGTCACACGCCAAGATACAAAAGTTAAGCTAATAGGTGAAGACAAATTCAGTTATATATCATCTACCACTTCCCTCATTTACAAATTCGAAATATGAAGAAGACCCAAACTAATATTAAATAGGAAGAAAATAACATTGCAGAGCTTGAACACATGATCTCCTTAGACCACCTACTCTGATACCATATTAAATCATCGATTGACCGAAAAGTTTAAGTTAGTAGGTGAAAAATAAATTCAATTGTATATCCTATAACAACTGATTCATGGGTTGAGTAGGAGCATTACTTAAAACTTAGGACAGAAGTAGAAGAGATAATAATGTTTTGACTTTAGAATTCAAATAATTACATCTCCACCTTTTTGTAGATGAATTTATCGATTACCATTTTTTGGGTGAATTTTTCAATTACCATTTTAATGTTGATGACTATACAAACTTTGTAATTACCTAATACACTCGTATGTCAATTGAGTTATTATAATAATTGAGCTACGGTGATGACTATTATTTAATCTCATATTTGATGGAAGGTTACATAGACTCCCTTTTTTCCGGGGGGGGGGGGGGGGGGTCTTTTTCACCATTAAGAATGGGAGGTCTTAGGTTGGAAATTTAATATATAGGCTATCCTCATAAAAGTTATCTATGCCACAACTATTTAGTGAAAAACATGGCTATGCTACTTTATTTTTTTAAAAAAAAGGGCGATGAGAATTTTTCAATGCAACAATTTATGCAATCGAGATTAATCTATTATCTCTAAAGATGAAGTGCATGCAAACATCACTAAACTAAACTTAACTTATTTTTATAAAAATAAATTGAGTAAAAGAGAGATCGGAAGGAATATTACCCGTGATTAAGTAGTTTACTTTGTCGGTGTACCATGGGGTTTGCTTGTTGACTTGAAAGAGGTGTTCTTCAAGAAAGTCTTCTCTAAAATGAGTTTGTTTCTTCTTGGACATGCACAATCCAACTAAGATGATTCACTATGGAGTTGTTGGCTCCCTTCCTATCTTTAACTGTGAGGATGAACTCTTGCAAGAGAAGAACCCACTGCACAAGCCTCAGTCTGGACTCCTTTGCAAAAAAATAAAAGTACCTAATCACGACATGATCATTAAAGATAATTATTAGAGAGCCTATCACATAGCTTCTAAATTTGTCTAAAGCAAAAACAATAGCAAACAATAGCAAGAAACTCTTTTTCTGTTGTTGTGCAATGTGCTTGAGTTGGGTTCAAAGTACTTGACGTATAGTAGATGACATGCACTTTTTTATCAATCCTTTGTCCAAGCACCACTCATACGGTTAGATTGTTTTTAGGACTAGAATAGACCATACATTTACTACTTAACTTTACCTCATGTATGCATACATTCATTCTCTTTATATTTTTATAGGGAATATGAATCTAGACTTCAATACGAAAACAACGCAATAAAAATTAGTTAAAACAGAGCTCAAAAGAAGAAGAACGGGCCAAATAAAGACGAGTAGCATTTTTGTAAGTAAACATGCATTTTATGCAAGAGGTGCGCACCTCCGTTACCTTTCTATCCGCTCCTCCTCCAAGTCGCACGTTCGAATCCTCAATTCGTTTTGTCTTTTTATTTTCTTTATAAATACTCTATGCATGTCACCTTCATTTTACATAATTATTCCCATTTTTTCATTTCTACTCAAAGGATCAAAAGCCCACTTGTAATTTCTCTCTTAAATAATAAAAACCCTTTCTCTTAAGATTCTGCACAATTTTCTACTCAATTTTGTGAAAATTTTCAATCAATATGCCTAAAGGTAATTCTTTAAGGAATTAGCATGCATTACTCCATTTCATGAGAATCCATGTTTAATTTAATTGTTTTAATCGCAATCTTGAAGTAAATTTTTGCAATTTCTTTTAATAAAAGTCTTTTAGTTAGTTTTGATCAAATCAACTAATTAGAATCCAACCTTGTTGCAAGTATGCTAAACACATAGTAGAAATTGTTAGTGACAAATTCTTGCTAATTTCTCGTCTAAATTTGATCGTGGAGATAATTTGTCATGTGAATTTGCTTCAATAATCTTGCTATAGAAGCAGTGGCTTCGAGTCTTGATTTGAATCCTCTTGGGCATAATACAATCTTAGTTTTGGGAGAAAATTGCTAAAATGGAAACTTAATAAACTTGGATTAGAATCAAATAAAGGTTTTGATTTCTTGATTTAAATGATCAAAGATTGTAGTTCTTGCAACCAACTTTGTTTGTTTGATATGATTGAAATGGACAATGCAACTCTAATTCCCTATCCATTAATCTTGAAAAAACTTAGCTAAATTTTTTGCAATGGATTCTTGAAGTATATTATCCTCATTTTTTATATCCCTATCTTGATTTTCTTTTACATGTTACAAAACCCCCTTATTACTACATAGTTTTTTTCACCATTCTTGAAATTACTAATTGTAAATCTGAGATTCTTAGCTTTTTTTTTACTGAACCCTTCGTGGATACGACCCTACTACATTGCACTACATTTGGTAAGTTGGGTATTGCTTTTTCAATTCTTCGAAAATTCTTTTTGGTAGGTTATTACCCATTTGTATTTTCTTTACAGTTGCTTAATCTCTTTTTCTCCATTGATCACATGTATTACATTTGTGATGCTCTTCGTTTAATTCTTACATATTTTTTGAACCATTTTGCATCTTTAACGATCCTACAAAAAAAAAAAACCCTTTCATAATGGTGTTGTTGCCTGAAGGAACTGGGCATCAATGGTTTCTTTTTTTCTTTTTGTTTTGAATCTTGATTTTCCAATTCTTGATTTCTTTAATTCATAGATACAATTTGTAAAAATAAAAAAATAAAGAAAATATAGATTGTTTATTTGATATTTATCTCTCTAGTGTTCTTGCATGGCTAGATCTTCTTCAAGTAATATAATATTTTTTGAAGACATTACTCTACAAGAACGTTGGTTGATTAATGAGAGAAAGGAAAGAGCAAAGAAATTTAGAAAATCCCTTAGGGCCAAATCATCACATAAGAATTGATTCTCATCTAGAACCTCAAGTAGAACCAAATTTATAAAATCCCCAACCAAATAGAATGAGTGAGGAAGTTAGAGAGAAAACACTTAGAGAATTGTATGAAACTCGACGTAGATTAAAGCCTTTTGTGCATTGTCATACCTCCTACTACAACTCCTTTTGAATTAAGACACACTTTTAATCAATCTCTTACCCACCTTTAGGGGAAGCAATGACGAAGACCCATATAGGCATTTAAAAAACTTCATGATGGTGTGTGGCCCCATGCTTGCACACGGCGTCACTGAAGAATAGTTAAATCTTAGGGCATTCTCGTTCTCCCTTGCAGATAGAGAAAAGAGATGGTTATACTACCTAGAGCCAAGAACAATCACCACTTAGGCTCAATTAGAAAGGAAATTTCCTTAAAAAAATATGCCACTAGGACACATAGTATTAGAAAAGAAAGTTTTGGCATAAAACAAACCCAAGGTGACTCATTGTTCAGTACAAAAAATCGGAACAATTGCGACATCAGAAACAACGCTGGCGAAAGGTGCGTCGCCGTTGATCACCTTTCGTCGATGCACGCAATGTTACTTCACGGAAAGCCCCCTTTTTGCGACGTATAGGAACAAGACGTCGCAGAAAGTTTAAATTTAAATTTAATGCGTTCACTTTTCCCGACGTCATCCTGCTACAGAAAGTGAACGCATTAAATTTAATTTTAGACTTCCCCTGACATATGGCAGGGGACACGTCGGAAAAAGTTTAAATATTGATTTTTCATTTAAACTTTTTCTGATGTTGGGTGGAGTGACGTTGCTGAAAGTTTAATAATAATTAATGTTTAAACTTTTTTCGACCTGCAACCTACCACATATTGCAGAAAGTGTGCGTATTAAAGTGACAATGGTCACCTTTCTCCGACGTATGGCAAGGGGCACGTTGGGAAAAGTTTAAATGATGAAGAAGAAGAAGATGGTGATGAAGAAGATGATGATGATGAAGAAGAAGATGATGATGAAGAAGAAGATGATGATGAAGAAGAAGATGATGATGAAGAAGAAGATGATGATGAAGAAGATGATGATGATGAAGAAGAAGATGATGATGAAGAAGAAGATGATGATGAAGAAGAAGATGATGATGAAGAAGAAGATGATGATGAAGAAGAAGATGATGATGAAAAAGAAGATGATGATGATAATGATGGCAAACAAAGAAAAGAAAACATAACGTAAAAGAAAAGAAAACAAAGTTTAGGCTTTCCTCAATGTGACGTTGAAGAAGGGTTTCCTCGATATGACGTCGGGGAAGGGTTCCAAGACGTCACGTCATAGAAACCCTTCCCCAATGTGCTAACAATGTGCGTCGGTGAATGTTTCCCCATTGTCAACGTGATCTGCATCGGGGAAAGTATCCCCGACATGCTTTCCCCGATATACATACCGACATCGACTGAGACATCGGGGTAACATTCTCCGACGTGTTTTGGGGTTTTTCCAGATGTGGGGCTGCTTGGAGAAGACCCTATTTCTTATAGTGGTTTCAGTATTGGGAGAGATTTAACGAATTGTGTTCAAGTTTTCCCCATCATCAAATTCCAGATGAATCTTTAATTCAATATTTATACTTTGGACTATTAGCTTTTGACATGAATACAATTGATGCTACAGTGGGAGAAGCGCTTGTAGACAAGACTCCTATAGAAGCTAGGAACTTGATTGCCATGATGGCAGAAATTTCACAGAACTTTAGGAGTCGATGTACAGAATGCATCAATTCATGTTTAATTAAAGTAAGTGAATTAAGATCCAAATTTTTACTACTCTCTGAAATGTTTCCTTCTTTCATGAAAAGTGAAATTCCATAGCTAGCTACTTGTGGCTTATGCTGGATCATAGGACATGCTTGTCATTAACTTAATTGCACCAAAGACTTGACTTGGTTGGTTAACTTCAAACTTAGGGAATAGTGTTGTTGCATACATTGGTATCTAAATGTACATGGTAAGTCATTGATCATGGTCATCGCATGCTGGATGCTCACTATGTATCACTAGGTTTTCTAGGTAATCCAGGGTTGAACACAGAGAATTGATATCAAAATCTTAGTTCTAGGGTCTACTCTTATGTTGAGCGTATAAAAGAATAGTCTATACATTATAAGTGAGTGTAAGTTAAACTATATCTACTTATCTACACTAGAGAATCTGTAAAGGAAAATTGAGATGGAGATGCAATGAAGGTGTGAACTAACTTGTATATAAGAAAGGGGTGAAGGAAGGTTTATGTATTACTAGGCAATTAAGTGCTTGTTTTCTTTCATGCATTAGATTCTCTCAAGTGTTACACTTGTAGGTTAGCATGAATGACTCTAAAATTAACGACTAATAGACGGAAAAATAGAGTTATGCGATAAAAGGTGCACTCCTATTCATGTGTTGCTAACATGATAATTAAACTTTTTTCGTGCAAGCTTTTCTCTCTATTGTCCAAGTATAAGTGGCAAGAGGTTTCTTGGTAAGTCTAGGGTCGAACTCAGGGAACTTAAGCTCCTAATTTATCTAATCACTTACTAAATTATGCGATGTACCCTATACAGTAAAACATATGAACAATATACTAATTACCCTAACTATTTACACTACTATGCTTGGTGGCGCAAGGTGAACATGGTGGTATAACGTGACGAAATATGAACTTAGTATAGACATGGTAGGAAAGAAAAATTGAACTGCTAAATACAATGACTGATGTTTCAATACTTCGAGGTGATACAAAAATCTATTAACTAAGAATTGAGGCGAGCAACTTCTCAGCGTAATGTCATACTTGCTCTCCTTTCAGGATGCAAATACACAAGTTAAGCGATGTGTTGTATCTAATCATTTTGAATGTAGTATCAGTAGCTAATCCTTGATTACGACACACATCTTTTAGTGCTTTCGCCACACACATAAACGTCTCAATAATGTATGTAGAAGATGAGCTTGGCAACAAGAATGCACTGCTACATTCTTCTCCCCCCTTGTGGTTCTCACTTGCTTAGTGATTACAATCTCTACTTTTGTCCTTCTTTCAAATGAACAAGGTTAACATACTCACGCTTAACTGAATAAAACTCTTACTGCATTCATTATAATTTTCTAAGTATCGAATACATCATTCATTACTATTTAGCTAACTAATTATATATATATATATATATATATATATAGAAGAGATAAGAAAGATGGGAGAATGGAAAAAGAAATGCATTGCTTTCATAAATAACACTTTAGGCCTATCGACCATCAGATTCTGCTTACAAAACAACACAATATAGAAAATAAAAAATGGAAATACAACAAATGTGTTATGTCGCAGAGTTTGATCTCTCATACTCTTTGGTTCTGATTTTTGCCTATAGATGAGGGGGACAATGGAAGGGATGAATCTCTCTCTCTTTTGCTGTAAGCTCTCAACTAAAACTTAAGGTAAGGGAGAGGAATGGACGATATGAGGAGCTTGCTTTTTCGGTCAAATATGCACACTTTGTTCTGAAGTGAGAAGCTCTATTTATATACACGAAGTGACATTGACATGCTAACACGCGCCATTAAGATCTCTGAAAAGTTGTAGCTATGCTGCGTAGCCTGTCCTATTTGTCAATTTCTCACTTCCCCGCCAACCTTTTTTATTTGCTAGCGGCTTGATCGCCTTCCTCGTGCTGAAGAGGTTGGCTGGGTCTCCTCACGTACAACATGCTACTCATCGAGCTTTAACTCTTCTTCGCTTAGAATCCTGCGATAAGAGTACTGAAACATAGTAGAATAGGGATGGAGTTCTTTTGCTTTAGGCTTTTCGTGGAGTAATCAAATCACCTGCTTTTCTCTCTCTCTTTTCTTCTATTTTCATGCGATAAGATTTAATTATTTTATTTAAAAGGCTACAATAACTTGTGTTTCTACAAGTTATCATTAAGCCTTATGAAAGTTCTGATACGACATCACTTAGTTAACTAGCTTATGCTTATGGTGAGCACTTCTAGGTATCTTTAAATGCCACACTTGCTCGTCTCTCATGATACAAATGAGTAAGTTTGGTTAAGTAAGGTATATCTAGAAGAGCTCACTTACAAGACTTATAGAGCTTCTTTATTAAGGATGACAAATTCTCGACACCAAATACCCACACTTGTGCTCCTTTCGGGACACAAATGATGGAAGTTATCTCGCCAAGGTGGAGTTTGTCTCCAAACTCCTCATTGTATGTGTTAGCCCTATCCTTGCTACTTGCCTTCTCGAGTAGTTGGCGATAAGCACTGGCCAGGTGATGCATATAGTGTTGGATTTTATGTTCTAAAACTTGTAGATTGTAAATATAATCCATTGACTGTTATTAATAAAGTGTTATTATTATAATTTCAATAAGCGTTATTGATTATATTATTCGTTTTATCTTAAAAATCCAAATCCAATAAACTAACTGAAGGGATAAAAGACCATGGCGGAAGATTTTACAGAACCATTCTTTAATTTAATTTGGGAATTCCAAAATACCAGTACATTGGCAATATTTAGAATCAAAATTCTAAACAAAAAACTAAGCATGCTTTTAAATTAAAAGTTACAGAGAACTTACTATTGTTGACGTCTCTGAATCTACAATCCATTGATTTGGTGTCAGGAGAAGCTTTTTTTCGATGTTACTTATCTCGACGTCCGTGTTGTGTGTCGGAAAATACATATTTTCTTGTAGTGTAAGCTCAATCACATCTTGCGAGAAGATTATGATGCCTAGTACGTGTTGATGCGAACCCTTCTCTCGAGATGGCTTTATTGAGCAAAACCCTTTTTCACTAGCCTGATGATTCTGCGAGATGACTCGCGCTCCCTAACTTTAAAAAAAATACTAAACTACGAAACTAACACTTAAAAGGAATAATTACTATTAAAATATACAATAAAGTAATACAAAATTTATGGATGCAAATGGTAAATAAGATAAAGAAAATTTATCTGTTACAGATGCATTCTAGTGTTCAGGTTATTATAGGAGGAAGAACTGTGTCTCATCTCGTACTGCTCCACATAGCCTTCCTGACTGCAATTCTCTTCTCTTGAACTTCCTTGATCATTTGCTACTTGACTCTCTAAATCACAATTGTTCATTGATAATTTGTAGAAATACAAGTTATTATGATCTTTTAAGTAGAATAATCTAACCAAAATATATGATAAGTGTGTCAAAACATGTAGCTTTTGTTGTAAATGCATAAATATTTAGAAATATACTTTACATAAGCGTTATGTCTGCTTCACTCTGTTTTTAGTGTTTAAACGCACGATTAATAACAAAAAAAGAAGAAGGCTAATCGTAGAGGAACTCGTGCGAAGACTAGGTGAGAAGACCATATGAGAACGCGAGAAGAGATTCGCTAGAAGACAAAAAGTGGTAGATGAAGATGATGTGACTTAACAATAGAAGTAGCTTTCAGCGCTGACATGTTCAGAAGATTAGATTTTCCACCTAAATCTTCCTATAAAAGAGCTCTATCAATATCAAGAAAAGCAAGCGTATATGGGTCATAAAGGTCTAAAGGGATCCCTTTTAGAAGGCTTTAGTAACCCATTTACGGCCAGTAACCCCAAAACCTAGAGAGTTGGTGGCAAGGGAGAGCCTTTTCATTGTCTAGAAAGCACTTTTTCATCTTCTTCGGTCAGATTGTAAAGTGAAAGCTTGTAGTCTGAGTGAAGAAGATCACATCTCCTATCTCCCCCTAATTTGTAATGCCATTTTTTTTCTTTCTGTTTTTGTGTTTCTTTACATTGTATGTTGTTCATATTATATAGTGGTCAAAGGCCTATATTCTTTAATACAACGCATATTTCTGAACTTTTCAATCCATCCACGTCTCTACTAGTCATTTGTCTCTGTGTTATTGTAGTATATGATTTATGACAGATTCTTTATAAGAAGCTTTGCTTATAATTCTTATTGCGTTAACTAAGCTATTTTCATCACTTGGCCAGTGTATATCGTCAACTACTAGAAAGGACAAGTAACAAGGGATATGGTTAACGCATGCAAGGGAGAGTTTGGAGACAAACTTCACCTTGGCATGATAACTTCCATAATTTGTATCCCGACATGAGAACAAGTGTGCGCATTAGGCACTGAGAGGTTGCTACCCATAAACATGAAGCTCTATAAGCTTTATACGTGAACACTTCTAGATATACCTTATTTAGTTAAGGCTTAGTCATTTGGATCCGAGAAAGAGGACCAAGTATGGCGTTTAATGACTCCAAGAAGAGCATGTCTTAATCATAAACTAGTTACGCTAGTGGTATCCCCTCAAAACTTTCATATAGCTTAATCTTCTGTAGATTGTAAATATAATCCATTGACCTTTGTTAATAAAGTGTTAGTATTGTAATAATTGTTATTGATTATATTATTAGTTTTCTCTTAATAACCCAAATCTAATAAATTATCATCCTAAGTTGTTTAATGAGTCCTGAACAGTATGTCGAGACATACAGGGATCAATGTTCGAGATCAACTTAAACGGTCTATAGTATAGGGATAAAGTTGGATACCTTATCCTGGTAATACTATGGATAAGGCTCACTTTTGTATTTGATAGAAAAGCAATGATCCAACGCGTTCGTGTAGGTGACATGCGAGTGAGGGTATCCTATGCAATGGGTTTGCATAAGACTAGATCACAAAATAGTAACCACTAGATGTAACTCCGTTAACTAGTTAGGTTTCTATTTCATTAGGATGACCTAGGTAACTTAGTCTTAATCCTGCGTGTATTATAAACTCCTGTTCATGAGGGGTTGTCCTTTGATTTGTACAGGTGAGAGTGGCCAGATTGCCGACTCAATAAACTTATCATTTTGGGGATAAGACTGAGTGGGGAGCTGGGAACATGATGGAATTCACTCGTTCCATATTTTAGGGTAAGTAGATGAGTGTTCCCTTAATGGTGTCTCCAGGACTTAAACACAGGGCCCTACCCTCTCTATGACACGAGAGGGGTTTCTGTTTAATTGTAAGACCATAAAAAGGTTGTTCATTATAACCCAAGGGTAAAATGATAATTTGACCCAACTGGTGTTACGAACAGTCGTGAAGGACTAACTTATTGTTATTGGTATATATCCGTGAACACATAAATATATCTACAGTGAGAAGAGTTCAATTGTGACTCTTTACTGGAGTGTACAAACAGTTAACGAATATTGATTAATGTGGTTAACGAGTTTAGCTAATTAATCTCATACTGTTGTAGTTTCTGATCTGTAGGTCCATTAGAGACCCTTCCTAGCACGTAAAAGGTAATGAGATTTATTTATATTGGTTGTAATTTGAAATGTTCAAAATTACTTTGGGAATTAGTTTAATGTATAGTGATACATTATAATATAAAGTTTATCAAACTTTATTATCACACTCAAAACCGTACTGCGATGATAAAGTCGAAGTAGTAGGAATAGGATGCAAGTTTGTTACATGCTTGAAATTTTCTTATCTCAAAATCTTATTTTCAACTCCTTTTAAACTATTAACACATAAAAATGCAACAGAGGAAAATGAAACGCCAAGCAAAGTAAATACAAACCAAAACGTAAACTTTATTAATAACTATCGTTTCATACATTACAATATTTTGTCCAAATAACCAAGGCTTAACCATTTCCAAAATGCCTTGAATCACCTAGCCACAATCCTTCAACCTTCTTATCTACTTGGCCTGAACGCCCGATCCTGGATGATAGATTTTTAAAACGTAAGTCTAAAAGACTTGGTAAGGTTTTATGAAAACATTTCGCAATACCTTTTCATAATAATTTTGCAAAAATAATATCAAATTATTTATACATATCAAAAAATCATTTCATTTTTCATAAACTTCTTCATGCTTAATAAAGCATTTCATTTTGCCAACGATTCCGAATCGTTCTCTACGCTTGGTCTCATTACCTCACGTTTAGACGACTGTAACAACAGCATCCGAGAACATATAGATTCTCTCTTGTTGCTCAGACCGCTAAGCTTTATACACTCCTTTCAATGCATAAGCCAACTTCTTATCACCATGTAGCTCATAGACCCCATGGTAGCCTTGACTCTTTATGTGCAGATAAAAGTTAGCATCATCTCAAAGAAACATAATATTTAAATCATAGTCATCAAATCAAGCTATAACATTATAAATCATGCTTGAAAACATAACTTTTCATTGAAATCTCTCTGAAACATTCTCATTTGAATTATTCTTTCAAATCAGTAAAGAGAAATCATAATAATTTTTTTTTAACATAAATTCATTTGAGAGAAAAACACTCACCAAACTTTACTAAAGAAGTCCTTTTTCATCTTCTCGCAAGCATCTTCTCGCTTGGCTAAACAAGTAGCAATTCAACATTTCAACCTCATAATCCCCTCCTAAGTCACCCACATCCTCTTATTTATAGAGCCCTTCAACTAATTTAGTCATGCATAAACTCTTCTCAGTTTGCCAGCTCTTGCTTAAAACTTTACACATGTAAATTTAATATTCAACTAGCCATGCTTAAATCATTAATCTTACATGTTAACCCCTGTCAATTCAGATTTGACATTTTCATCGCCAGACCTTGCTTCCCGCCTAACCCAAATTGTGAATAACTTCAACCACTTAACATTTCTTGCAAATAACCTTAACACGTGGTTATATGTTTACTATAAGAAACTTTTCATGTGAACTAACCAACTTTTACTTGCATAGAACTCTTATCACAAACTTAAACTCCAAGGCTTCCTCACAGACTTCTTCTCCGCGAAACACTTGGTTCTTCTAACGAAGACCACCCAAAGCTTCTATTCTAACACTCAAAACTTTCACTTCTTAACTTACTCGAAGACTTTTTCACTTCTTATCGCACAACTTCTTTCGCGAACTACCCACTTAATCCCAAAAACGTATACTTAACCATAAAAGATTTTATCTCTTAATCCTTTTTGAGAATTTATTCAAATGCCAACTTCTCCATACTTAGCCAAATTTTATTTCCTTACTCAAATTAGATATGGGTTTCACAATTCTTACCCTCTTAAGAAATTTTGTCCTCGAAATTTAAATAGTAAGACAATAACCCAAAAAAAAATTACTTTTTATTACTTTAACTTTCAAAATTACAGCCTTATGACATTAAAATTAAAGCTTTCTTGTTCTTCTGACTTCCTTCTTCCCCTTTCTCGCCTCAGTGAGAGCTTGATCGTTTTAAGCCCAAACTCTTTTCCACTCGTAGGGCTGCGTCCACCAACTGTGTGTAGTTACTCCTTATCAAAATTGGGACAATAGGTGTCATGATCTCCTCCTACAAGCCGTTTACAAAATGCCTGCATCTTTCTCCCTCATCCACGATTAATATTAAGGCGTATTTCGCCAATTCTGTGAATTTCCTCTCATATTCAACAATCGAGAGTCTTTTTTGTTCCAAATAGAGGAACTCATCTCTCTTTTCTTCCATATACGCCACTGCAAAATATTTTCCATTAAATATTCCCTTAAATTCTTCCCAATGCACGCTTCCTTGCCTACTTTCCTCCAAGATCCATCAGTCTTCAGCCTCTTCTTGTAATAAATATGTAGCTAGATCCATCCTTCTTTCATCCAGACACTGCATAACACGGAAGCACTTCTCCAATGTCCGTAGCCATTTTTCAGCTTCTTCTGGTTTAGTTGTTCCACCAAACTCAGTGGCTCCTAACGCTTTCAACCTTTTTATTCCAAAATTCTCCTCAGGCTGCGGTAATAAAACGCCAGGGTTTATAAAATAAGCTTCTGAATTTATTGTTGTTCCAAATCTTCCAACAAATACTCAACTTTTAGCTCACTCAACCCGAATTTATTTATGCTTTCCCAAAGAACATATCGCTCTGATATCAAATTGTCACACCTCAAACTGTACTGCAACGATAACGCAGAAGTAGTAGGAATAAAATGCGAGTTTGTTACAACCTTGAAATTTTCTTATCGCAAAATCTTATTCTCAACTCCTTTTAAACTATCAACACTCAAAATGCAACGGAGGACAATAAAACGCTAAGCAAAGTAAATACAAACCAAAACGTAAACTTTATTAATAACATACATTTTAAAACGTAAGTCTAAAAGACTTAGTGAGGTTTTATGAAAACCTTTCGCAATAACTTTTCATAATCATTTTGCAAAAATAATATCAAATTACTTAAACATATTGACAAATCATTCGCGAACATATAGATTTGTCCTTGTTACTCAAGCCGCTAAGTTTTATACGCTCCTTTAACCGCATAAGTCAGCTTCTTATCACCATGTAGCCCATACACCCCATGGTGGCCTTGAATGATCTTTATGTGCACATAAAAGTTAGCATCATCTAAAAGAAGCATAGCATTTAAATCATAGTCATCAAATCAAGCTTTAACATTATAAATCATGCTTGAAAACATAACTTTTCATAGAAATCTCTTTGAAACATTCTTATTTCAATTCTTCTTTCAAATAAGTAAAGAGAAATCATAATAAAGTTTTTTTTAACATAAATTCATTTGAGAGAAAAGCACTCACCAAACTTTACAAAAGAAGTTTTTCTTCTTCTCGCAAGCATCTTCTCGCATGGCTAAACCAGTAGCACTTCAACATTTCAACAAAACTCTCACCATCCCTTCCTTAGTTACCCAAATCCTATTATTTATAAAGCTCTTAAACGAACTTAGTCATGCATAAACTCTTCTCAGTTTGCCACCTTCTGGTTAAAACTTCACACGTGTAAATTTAATATTAAACCTAGTCATGCTTAAATTCTTAATCTTACATGTTAACCCCTGTCAATTCAGATTTGACATTTTCATGGCTAGACTTTGTTTCCCACCTAACCCAAACTGCGAATAACTTCAACCACTTAACATTTCTCGCAAATAATCTTATCGCGTGGTTATATGTTTACTATAAGAAACCTTCCACGTGAACTAACCAACTTTTACTTGCATAGAACTCTTATCGTGAACTTAAACTCCAAGGCTTTCTTGCAGACTTCTTCTTCTCGAAACACTTGGTTCTTCTCCCGAAGACGACCCAAAACTTCTATTCTAACACTCAAAACTTTCTTAACTTACACGAAGACTTTTTCTCTTCTTATCGCACAACTTCTTTCGTGAACTATTCACTTAATGGCAAAAATGTATTCTTAACCATAAAAGATTTTATTGCTTAATCCTTCCTTACTTAGCTCACATTTATTATATAAATTTAGTTTTGGATATGATTCAAAATTAATTTGAGAGATAAAATATTTGATTGAGTTAAAATATTAACTTAATGTGCATTGGATTCATATTAAAATGATTGGTTACAAGAGAAACTTATATTTGAATATGATTCAAATTTATTTTATGTTAAATATAACATATTTAATTTAGTTATGAATTAATTGGAGAATTAATTAATAGTTTAATTTTATATTATTAGTTAAATTAATATAAAACTATAAGATATTGGAGAGATATTCATTAAATAAGATTTAAATTAAATATTAATTAAAAAAGATTTAATTAATTATTAACTAATTATTAATGGTTAATTAATTAGTAGATTTGAAATTTCTATTAATTTAATATTTTTTAAATTAATAGAATCTCATGATTCTCTTCTATTCTCTTTCCTACTCCATGAAGGAAGAGAATTATAAATACACAGAAGAAAATAGTTTTTCTTCACTAATAAATTTTTTTTTCTGCAAAAGAGTTTATCTAAAAATTCTCTAAATTTTTTTCCATCTCAATTGGTTCCCACAAACCAATCTCATCCCAGAGGATAGGAAGGTCTCCGACGGGTGGTGTTTCGATTCTTGTAGATTCAGAGATGTCAAAAAAGTAAGTTTTTCTTTCTCTAATCTTGAATTAAAAGCATGCTTCGCCTTTAAGTCTTAATAAGAAAACTTCTTTCTATATTATTTTGTCAATGCACGCGTTAGTTCATGCTTGTACCACCTCACTAAATTATCTTTACAGATTTCCTAGCTGTACACTAGTAGGTACAACTTAACTTTTATTCTTTCACATTGTATAAAATTCTTTTATACCGCCTAATTGATAAGTAGATCCTAGTGTTGGGATTTATGTCCTAAAACTCGTAGATTCTAAATATAATCCATTGACCGTTATTAATAAAGTGTTGTTATTATAATTTCAATAAATAGTATTTATTAATTATTATTTTTATCTTAATAACCCAAATCCAATAAACTAACATCATAAGTTGTTTGATGAAACTTGAACAGTATGTAGAGACATACATGGATCAATGTTTGAGATCAACTTAAAGGGTCTATAGTATAGGGATAAGACTAAGTATCTTATCTTGGTAACACTATGGATATGACTCACTTTGTATTTGATACAAACCCAATGATCCAACGCGTTTGTGTAGGTGACATGTGAGTGAGGATATTATATGCAATGAGTTTTCATAAGACCGAACCATGAAATAGTAACCACTAGATGTAACTCCGTTAACTAGTTAGGTTTCTCTTCCATTAGGATGACCTAGGTAACTTAGTCTTAATTCTAAGTGTATTATGAACTTCTGTACGTGAGGGATTGTCCTTCGATTTGTACGGGTGAGAGTGGCCAGATTGTCGAATCAATATGCTTATCATTTTAGGGACAAGACCGAGTGGGAACCTAGGGACTTAATCACAGAATATGGAATTCACTCATTCCCGACTTTAGGGTAAGTAGATGAGTGTTCCCTTAAATGGTGTCTCCAGGACTTGAACAGAAGGCCCTACCCTCTCTATGACAAGGAGGGGTTTCATTTTATTGGTAGGACTATAAACAAGTTGTTTATTAGATGAGCACTGGTATTTAAGGACTAGAGGTAACCAAGGGGTAAAACTGTAATTTGATTCAGCTGGTGTTATGACTACTCATGAGGGACTAAATTACTGTTATTGGTCTATATTCGTGTACACAGAAATATATCTACAGTGAGAAGAGTTCAGTTGTGAGTCTTTAGTGGAATGTACACACAGTTAACGAATATTGATTAATGTGGTTAATGAGTTTAGCCAATTAATCTCATATCGTTGTAGTTTCTTATCTGTAGGTCCATTAGGTCCCCTTCCTAGCTCGTAAAGGGTAATAAGATTTATTTATATTGATTGTAATTTGAAATGTTCAAATTTACAAAAGTAAATTATTATAATGTATGGTGATACATTATAATATAAAGTTTATATTTTAATCAAACATTATTTTATAAATTTAATTTTGGATATGATTCAAATTTAATTTATGAGAGATAAAATATTTGAATGGATTCAAATATTAATTTAATGTGAATTGGATTCATATTAAAATTATTGGTTGTGAGAGAAATTTATATTTGAATATGATTCAAATTTAATTTAAATTAAATATAAGATATTGAATTTAACTATTAACTAATTTGAGAATTAATTAATTGTATAGTTTAATTTTATTAAATTAAATTTGATTTAATTAAATTATTATAAAACTATACGATATTGGAGAGTTATTCATTAAATATAATTTAAATAAAATATTAATTAATTATGATTTAATTAATTAATTTGAAATTTCTATTAATTTAATATTTTTAAATCATTAGAATCTCATGATTCTCTCCTACTCCCTAAAGGAAAGGGAGTTATAAATATGTAGAAGAAAAGAGTTTTCTTTAATCAATCAAAGAAAAAGAAAAAGTAAATGCTTTTGCTCTCTACAAAAATAGTTTTCTCTCTAAAACTTTTTCCATTCCAATTGCTCTCTACGTAAGTTTTTCTCTGTAATCTATACTTTATTATAGCATGCTTAATAAAAAAATTAGTTTCTTAATTATTTTTTGTCAATGAATTGGTATTTTGGGATTTTCAAATTAAATTGAGAAATGGTTATGTAAAATCTTCCGTTGTCAAGGGTTTGTTTATCCCTTCACCTAGAACTTAGATTTGATATCAATTTCCTATGTTCGACCCTAGATCATCTAGAAAAACCTATTATTTCGCTTACACTTGGACAAACAGTAGGAAAACTTGTACACGAGGACTTAGAAGTATGTGATGAAAACATTGGAAGCATTTTGCATGCAATGATCATTTCCAGTTACATGATAAGGAGATTCATAAGAAGCATTTGGCATGCAATGATCCTGAATCAATGACACATCATGAAGAACTAAGTATGCACATACAATATATCAACATAGCAACAACAATATCTCTCAAGTCACATTATTTTTGTTGCTTAAAATTAGAAAAGTAAATAAAACTGTAGTCTATCTTTTCACTAAGTCCATAATGTCAACTAGTTGAGTGTAGGCATTGTTTAGTAGAATCGACTCCAGAGCATTCATTGATTGATAGGAACCATTTTTCCAAGCATTCATCGCAATAGGCCTCTGCTCCAAATTGTTCATTCCAATGTTAAAATGATCTTTCTTGGTCTTTATCGTGTAGTTAGCTCAGATACAAATCTCACTAAACTAATCACGTGGACACTTTCTTTTATGTCTTCATCTGGTTCTTAAATTTGAACAGATTAGCCATTTAACATATCAGGCATTTGAGGTCCCCAACTTCATTTGCGATTAAACGCATTTATTGAGTCTCCTCTTGGTCACTTGTTGAAAGATACACTTAACTCTGGGGTCAGTTCAAGCAATCACATATTACTCTGGTAACTTGAACCTCTTCACGCAATCTTCGATTGAACGTGTGATTCACTAGAATCAAAGGTTTTGTCCAAAATCAAAATAAAAACCCTACTTTAGTGTTAGAAAAATTAATTCCCCGATAACGAAGCTAAAAACTTGGTTGTTCTCGTTGTTATGAAGTCAATTGCACTTAATAGTTGGATGGTTAACTCCACAGACGTAGGGAGGTAAAATGCAGTGTCGTGCATGCAAATCTACTTCTAAGCAACAAAGATTTAGAGATTTGGGAAATAGGGCTATTGCTTATGTTGATGTTTCATTCGACATGATGCGTCATTGATCAGAATCATTGAATGCAAGTTTTCCTATTGCTTATCAAAGTGTAAGCAAAACAATAGATTTTCCTAGATGGTCCAAGGTCAAACACAGGGAATTGATATCAATGCTTAGTTCTAGGGTTTACTCTTCAATTAAGCGGTATAAAAGAATAAACTATACAGTATGAAAGAGTGTAAGTTTAAACTATATCTACTTATGTACACTAGAGAATGCTGCAAAGAAAATTTAATGAAGGTGGTTGTGAGAATAAGGTGCAAGAATGAACTAACTTGTATTGAAGAAAGGGGGGGAAGGAATGTCTAGTGCTACCAGGTGATTAAGCCATACGAAAACCTTGATGTGATATAACTTACTTAACTGGTTTATGCATAAGGCAAGCTCCTCTTGAATTCTTTAAACAACACACTTGTAAGTCTTATAGAGCTTCACATTTGAAGGTGGCAACTTCTCGACGCTTAACACCCACACATATTCTCCTTTCAAGACACAAATAGTGGAAGTTATCTCGCCAAGGTGGATTTTGTCTCCAAACTCCTTCTTATGTGCGTTAGCCATATCCTTGCTACTTGCCCTATCGGGTAGTTAGCGATATACACTGGCTAAGTGATGAAAATAGCGCAACTAACGCGATAAGAATTATAGGTAAAGCTTTTTATCAAGTTTCTATCATAGATCCTAAACTACAAATAACACAAGAATAAATGAACAGTAGAGACATGGATGGATTGAAAATGTATAAATATACATTCCATTAAAGAATGTAGTCCTTCAGCCACTGTACAATATAAACAAATACAATGTAAAGAAATAGAAAAGACATTACAAGTTAGAGAAGATGGGAAATGTGATCTTCTTCACTCAGACCTCAAGCTTTCACTCATGAACTGATCAGAGAAGATGAAGAAGTGCTTTACAGACGGTGGAAAAGCTATTTCTTGCCACCAACTCTCCAGGGCTTTACCCACCTCTTCAGGTGTACGAATGGCAATCCATTTAGACATCGATCTCTTCTTGGTAAGGATGGAGTTCCTTTTTATAGATAGATTTAGGCAGAAAATATAATCTTCTAAGAATTTCAGCGCCAAAAGCTGCTTCTCTCGTCAAGTCACATCAACTTCATTTACCACTTTTGTCTTTTAGCGAACCTCTTCTCGCGTTCTGATGTGGTCTTCTTGCCTAGTCTTCATGCGAGTTCTTCGTGCGAGTTCTTCTGCGATTCTCTAGCTTATTCTTTTGTTCTTTAGCCTGCGTTAAGATACTAAAAACAAGGTAAAACAGGCATGGATGCTTATGTAAAGTATATTTCTAAATATTTATGTATTTACAACATAAGTAACGTGTTTTAATACACTTCCAATGTATTTTGGTGCCATTATTTTACCTAAAATGTCATAATAACTTGTATTTCTATAAGTTATCAAATTACATGATGAAGAGATGCATAGTAAGCATATAGTATGCAGTGACCATGATCAATGACTCACCGTGTAGAAATAGATACAGACACACACAACAACATTATTCCCTAAGTCCGAATTTATTAAACTACCAAAAATCACAAGAAAAAAGAAGATGTCATTCACATTAGGTTTATGACAAATAAAATTACACAACCAATGTTATAACTTCTAGAAATACAAGTTATAATAGCCTTTTAAGTAGAAGAATGAGACCAAAATGCATGATAATGTGTCAAAACACATAGCTTCTATTGTAAATTCATAACTATTAGAGAATACAACTTGCATAAGTCTCCATGTCTATTTTACCATGGTTTTCAGTGTTTTAACGCAAGATTATAAAGAAAAGAAGAAGTTAATGAATTGCAGAGGAGCGCATGCTACGTGAGAAGAAGCTTTCCTGGCGACCAAACATCTCTAGATGAGAATCCACATCTGCATGCGAGGAAAGTTCACTAACAGACAAGAATGATATTTGGAGTTGATGTGACTTGACAAAGGCTGTAATCGGCTCTGACATGATTAAAAGAATAGAAGTTTACCGTCGAAAGTTGCCTATGTAAGGTCGCCTTCTACATCATTCACTTTATATACCCTGAATGGGCCAAAACCTTGAGAGTTGGAGGAAAGGACTAGCCTTTTCGTCGTTGTAAGAGTTTCTTCTTCTTCTCCGATCAGTTTGTAAGTGAGAGTTTAGGGACAAATTAGAGAAGATTCCACCATTTCCCTTCCCCCAACTTGTAATATTCCTTCTTTTTACTTTCCATTTTTATATTTCTTTGTAAAGTAAAGTGTTCATATTGTATAGTGGCTTAAGGCCTACATTCTTTTATACATTACATATTTATACTTTTTCAATCCAACATTCTTTTACTGTTCATCTATCAATGTGTTGTACGTAGTTTACACTTGTGATAAGTTCTTGATAAGAAGTCTAAGTTATAAGGTTTATCGCGTTAGTTGGGTTATAATCATCGCTTGGTCAACGTCTGACGCCAACTACTCAAGAGAGTAAGTAACAAGGATATGGCTAACAAGCGCAAGGAAGAGTTTGGAAACAAAATAAACCTTGGCGATTAAACCTCCATCACTTGCATTCCAAAAAACGAACAAGTGTGGTGACTTGGTGATAATGTGTATAAATACACGTTATTATAATCTCTTTTATTAGAATAATTAGGTCAAAATGCATAAGAAGATGATCAAAGCGTGTGACTTACGTTGTGAATACATAAATATTTATAAATACATCTTACATAAGTATCATGTCTGTTTTACGCGATTGCCAAGTTTAAACTCTGGAAAATGGACAAGAAGAAATGAGTAAATCACAGAGGACATCTCGCGCAAAGGCCGTGAGATGGGAACTCGCCTGGTAAATAACACCCCAAGGTGAGAAACCACGTCATCACACGAGGAAGGCTCACTAGAAGTCAAGAATGGTAGTTGGAGTGATGTGACTTCATAGGGCCGAAGTCGACGCTGACAATCTTAGAAGAATAGAAGTTTTCCACCTAAAGCTGCCTATAAAAGTACTTCATCTTCACCAAGAGAAAAGAGGTCTGAATAGACAACAAATGGGGCCTGTATGGGCCAGCGCAAGGTCCGAACAAACCATGAAAGAGAGTCCAAATGAAACACAATTGTAAAGAGTTCATTCTTCTTCTTCATCTACGATCATGCTATGAGTGAAGAAGGCCATTCCCCTTTGTCCCCCAACTTGTAATACTCTTTCATTGTCCCGTCTTCCGTTTTTGTATTCTTTGTAATGTGTACTGTGCATATTTACGTTGCCTACGACCTATATTCTTTGTATATATTACATGTTTATGCCTATTCAATCCAACATTCCTTTACTTTCCACCAGTCAATGTGTTATTTGTAGCTTAGGTAAATGATAAGTTCTTGATAAGAAGTGCTGCTTATAAGTTTTATCGTGTTAGTCGAGCTATTCTCATCACCTAGCCAGGGAAAGTTGCCAACTATCCGGAAGGATATGGTGAGCATATTAAGCACAATGAACTTACTTAGAGACGAATTGCAATTGCATTGTATAAATGCAAAACTACTAAGTTCTCAAACCTCACATCCAAAGTTTTGGTGTCGTTGTCGGAAAACTGATTTTTCAAGTATCGGAGTAGAGTCTTACTCTGATTTTAGGCAAAACATTTGATCTTGGTGAATCACGAGATTAGCCAAAAATCACGCGAAGAGGTTCAAGGTACCAAAGTAATCTGTGATTGCTTGAATCAACCCCAGGATCAGTGTATCTTTTCGATGATGACCAAGAGAAATCTCAATGGATGTGATCGGTCACAAATGAAACTGAGAACCTCTATGAAGTCGTCAAAGGAAGTGTCCTCGCACAATGCTAATGAAAAGCACGTTTAGCTACACGATAAGGATCGAGAAAGATCATTTGAGCATTGCGATGAATGATTAAGGGTAGAGACTTATTGCAATGAGCAATCATGATGCAGAGAATGATTGTTATTGTAGTCCTTTTTATTAGAATAATGCAGTTAAAATGCATAAGGAGATGATCAGAATGCATGACTTATGCTGTAAATGCATAAGTATTTAGAAATACATCTTATATAAATGTCATTCATGTTTTACGTTGTTATCATGTTTAAACGCAGGACAAGTGAGAAAGGAATAAAGGAACAGCTCATACATGACACCTCGCACAATGGCTATGCGATGGATGTCGCTTGGCGATTAACAACTCCAGATGAGGGACCAAAACATCAAGTGAGCAAAGCTCACAAGAAGACAAGAATGGTAGTTGGAACGATGTGACCTCACAGGGCCAAAGGACAACACTAGCACACTCAGAGGAATAGAAGTTTCTAGCTGAAAAGCAGCCTATACAAGCACTTCATCTCCACCAAGAGAGGAGGGCCCGAATAGGTCGAAGAAAGTCTGCATAGAGAGAGAGAGAGCGCTTGAGCAAGCCACCTGGAGTGTAGCCGTGATGAACAAAACTATTATTTGTCATTGATTCCCTAACTTGTAGTAGCAATCCCCTTTCTCTTCTTTCCATATTTGTTATTTTCATTTATATTTTATACCTCACATTGTACATATCCTTTATAAACCCATACTCACATTCTTTGATATTTTTACATAAATATAGTCGTTCAATCCATTATCTCTCTTTTTCTTCAAGTTAACGTGTTATCAATTGTTTGAGTATGTAATAGCTCTTAATTGTACTTTTGGGAATGCTTGGCCAGCATAAGTTGCTAACTACCCAAGAGGGAAAGTAGCTAAAACTTAATTAACACACGTGAAGAGGAACTCTGCCTCTCTGCGAAAGTGTTTCAAACATTTGGATCACGAAAGGAGAACAAGTGTGGATAGTGGTTACTGAAAAGTAACTGTCCTTAATCAGAAAATACTATAAGATGTATAAGTGATTTCTTCTAGACATAACTCACCTAGCCATATTTGGTCATATAGATCTCTAAAAAGTAGTCATGTGTGGCATATATGCATTCAAGAGAAGCATGCCTTAATCACAAGTGTGTCTTAACAAGTTATATCGCGTCAAGGTTATCCCCTTACTCATCCTAATGATATCACGCGGACATTCCTACCCTCTTTCCCTAATGCAAGTTAGATGTGGTATTTTATCTCTCTTCACGTTGCCTTACAGACTTTCGTTGTGTAATTAGTTAACTCTTACATTTGTTATTCTTTAATTCTTCCAACCTATCTAAATGAAAAGTTTAACCTAGAACTAATATCGAAAACAATTCCCTATGTTCAACCTTGGATAACCCAGGTAAACTTACTGTTTCACTTGCACTTGGACAAGTAATAGAAAAACTTGTACTCAATGAGGACTTAAGAATCACACGATGAAGAGGTACATTGTGAATATCTCACATGCTATGATCATACCTCATGACCCATCGCCTTGAATGAAGCACGCTCTACAGAGAGTTACGGTGAGCGCATTACGCGCAATGATTTGACTCAATGATGTATTGCAATTGCATTAAACATAACTGAAACTATTAAGTCCAATCACTGAATTGAATAAACCAAGAGACTAATGATGCAAATGATCTATGGAGTTTAAAAATGATGCGGTCAAGAAAGCTATGCGAAGCAGAAGCGATAATACCACAGTTCTTTCTCACCAAAGAACCTGAACGTATGGATGCATCTGTAACGTATAACTCTCTCAATTTTTTTTTTAAATTTCATCCCTATATTTATGTACATATTTACTTATATCCCTATACCTCTGTAAGTACTAATCTTTTATACTTGGCACATAAAAAATGTAAAAAAAAAAAAAAAAAAAAACCTTATTCTTGATACTGGATTACTTGACGCTTAAAAAGTATCAAGTAAAACTCTCTTATTCTTGACATTGGTTTACTTGACACATTGAAAAGCGTCAAGTAAAAAAATACTTGACAGGTAAAAATGGTCAAGCAAACCCTTTTTTGTAGTAGTGGATCAAGATTATAATGTACCTATGATGGAATACGAGACATGTGCAGCGGAGAAACAAGATCTATTTTACTCTAATTACATCTAAACAATTTAGAAATTAACATGTTACAAATTAAATACCCTATAATTAAACGAAATTAGGGTTAAAGGAAAACTTACCTTTAATGCTTTTCGATCCTCGTAATCTCCTCACTAACACAAACCTAGGACTGCCACTAGTGTTGACTCGCTATTCTTCAAACTTAAAACTGGGTGGTGGGACCCGATAAGTGAAGAAAATTGGGAGAGAAAGATGAAAATTGGACAGTGAAACTTAGGGTTGAGAATTGAGAGAGAATGGTTTTAGGTTTATTTTGTAAGTAAAAATTACAAAAAGGATCAAAAGTTTTCTCTCCTTTGAAATGATGGCTATTTATAACCTAATTACATGAAAAAATGTATGTAATTAGCTCATAAAATCTCAACACCTAGCATTCCACTAACTATTAGTGAAACTTAGTGGGCTAGGTGTTTACATCTTATGTAGCCACTTATCCCACTAAGTGTTAGTGGAATTATCCAACAAAATTTTGGATTCTCCCACTAACTTTAGTCCGAAGGCAATATGGTCATTTGACCATTCAGGTCAAAGTCAAACTTTGAATTTTTACCATTTTGTCTGTTTTACTAATTTCGACCTTCTGAGAATGAATCTGCATTCATTTTTCTAAAATTCAAATCACTTTTGAATATAAAGTCGATCAAAGTTTGACTATTCAAAGTCAAAATTTAACATTTTGACTTTTTTCGATTTTGACCATTTCCATCAATTTCGAGCTTTCGAATATGAATCCACATTCATATTTTAATATTTAAATCACATTTAAAGATAAAGCTATATCAGATAACGAACTGCTATATCACATATATTCGTTAGTTTCTATCTCCTTACCTAATTCAAACTTTTCAAACTAATCTAACATGTTGTTCTAAGTTAATTCCATATGAGCTAGTAGAGGAACCTAATGGACTTAATCAAAGACTCCAACTATCCAAGATTAACTAGCTAAACCCTGTTAGATCGAGCTAATTAACATTTCTTAACTAATGGGTCATTCTACTAAAGTCTCGTAGTCGCACCCTCCTCACTATAGATATATTTGTGTCCATCTGATATTACCATGATCAGTAAGTTAGTCCATCACAGGTTGTTTTCATAACCTCGATTGGGTCAAAATATAGTTTTATTATTCCTGATATTACATCTTGCTCCTTAAATCCCACTGATCCACTATTAACCAATTGGTTTAAGATCCAACTTATAAATCAAATCCCTCTTGGGCCAATAAGAGGGTAGGGTCTCTTGTTTAATACTTGGATTCAGTCTTTAAGGGAACAACCTATATACTAACTTCTTGTTTGTTTATGTGTATGCATTGCATTGCTCATTTTCAAATAATAAACATGTAGTACACGTTTTTCTATTGTTTGCCCAAGTGTAAGCAAAACGATAGGTTTCCTAGGAAGTCGATGGTAAAACACAGAGAACTTCTATCAAATCTTAATTATAAAGCGTACTTCTCATTTAGGTGGTATACAATAACTATACAGTATAAAGTAAAAGTATGTCTAATTAAGCACTAAATTTAATATCTACACTAGAGATTCTATAAAAGATGGCATAGAATGGTGAGGAAATGGAGAATGAACAAACTTGCATTAAGAAGGTGTTGAGGAAGGTCTCCACATTCTATGCAATCAAGGTACACGATAGGCCTTAATGTGATAGAGATCAGCTAACTAGCTTATAATTAAGGTGAATACCTCTCAATGCCTTAAACCCCACAAATGCTTACCTTTCAAGATGCAAATGATAAAGCCCAATTAAATAATGACTATCTAGAAGTTGTTACTTATAAGACTCATATTACCTCTCTTTTATCGGTGACAACCTCTTAGCACCAAGTTAACACACCTGTTCTCCTTTCAAAACACAAATGATGGAGGTTTAATCACCAAGATGGAGTTTGTCGCCAAACTCCTTCTTGTAAGCATTAGCTATATCCTTTCTACTTACTCTCTTGAGTAGTTGATGATAGACATTGACCAAGCGATGGAGTAAAGCTTAGCAAGAACTTATCACAAGACTATACTACTTATAACACTTTGACAGATGAATAGTAAAGACATGATGGATTGAAAAGGAATAAACTTGAAATGTATTAAAGAATTTAGGCCTTTGACCACTGTATAATATAAACTCATACATTATAATGAAATATAACAATGGAAAGTAAAGAGATGAAGCCCGCAAAATGCCTAAGCATTCTTTGGCTCTCTTACAAGTTAGCTCCCAAATCTAAACGATTATTTTCAAGATTCTTTGGTATATGATTGTTTAGATTTGGCTACTCAAATCTAAACGATCGTGTACCAATATCCCAATGATTTTTTTTCAAAATCTTTTTTTATCTGGTACACGATCTTGAACAAAATAATACAAGATTTATGATTGATTGAAAAAGAAATCATTATTTTAAAAAAATATAAAAAGAAAATGCCAGAAGAAGAAGAGAAGAAAGATGATGGAAAGGAAAAGAGAAATTGAAAAAGAAGAAGAGAATAAAGACGATGAGGGAGAAACCTTGAATATGTTAAAAAAATGGCCAACTTCATGGGCTTTTTGATTTTGTTACACCGGCCGTAAATATTTTAGTGTTTTATTATATTTATGAAAATTAACCTTATATATGTGTACGTATGTATATATGTATGTGTATGTATATATGTATGTAAATTATATAAACCAGGTCGGGTTGGATCAACCAGACCCATTATGCCTAACTCGATGATCCGACTCATTTTTTTCCACTTTTCTAACCCAACCCAACCCTTATGTTTTGGGTTGGATAATCCAGGTTGGTCAGATTACCGATTTTTTTTTAACAACCATAGAAATTAATTATATGAAGTGGAGAAAAATAAATATTGCAAAGAAAAAAAAAAGAAGTGTAGTGAATAGAATGGTCTTGCAATATTAAAAAACAACAAAGGGCAAACCGAAAATTTATGAAAAAACAATGTGGCTTCATGGGCTTTAATTTTTTGTTATATCGGCTTTAAATATTTTTCGGTTTTGTTATATTTATGTAAATTAACCTAAAAACAAGGTTAATTTTCATAAAGGAAAATTGCATCAAATTATGACAAAAACCACTACTACATATTTGGTCTTTCTCGACGCACGTAAATTTTGATTTCTTGATGGTCATGGCAAAGGACCACTAAGAAAAGTATTTTTCTTGATATAATGTTTATTTTGATGGTCATGTACGTCAATAAAAGTCTCCTTATTTTGTTGAAGAAATATGAAAAAATGTTTTAAAAAATGTGGATTATTGATTTTCTTGATGAGCAAAGTTTCCTTAGTTTTGTTGATGGTCCACAAACGTCAAGAAAACTATATCTCGATGGACAATAAACATCAAGGATAATATATTTGCTGACTGGCAATGCTCATCATGTTAGTTAGGTTTTCTTGATGGACGAGGCCCATCAAGAGATGAATTTTCTTGATTTGCAATGGCCATCATTGAAAAAAATTAATATATTTGTTTAGGATTTCTTGATGGGTTTAGAATTTTCTTGATGAGTCTAGGGTTTCTTGATGGACAAAGACCAAAAAAGATCATGGGCAAGGTTCATAAAAAAAATGATATCTTGATGGGCATTGGTCATGAAGAAAAAACTATTTTTCATGAAGCACGAAATTTGGACACTCGTTAACAGGCTCAGAAAACATGATATTCATGAATAATATCCTTAAATCTTTACTATTTTTTTTTCAAATTATTACTTTCTATTCATCAATAATACAATATTACTTTTTTAAAAGTTAACTGTTGTAATTATATTTAGATTGAAATAAATGACTTTATCAAAATTAAATTATTTATTGTGTTCAACTTTAATAAGTTGAATTGAAAGTTCGTAATTTAGGGTTTTTAAAATTTGTAGAAGATTTAGAAGCTGACTAATATGAGCTTAGCTCAACTAGCACATGTATGTACTTGTGGACAAAAGGTCTCTGGTTCAAATCCCCACCCCTGCATTAAAAATATGTAGAAGCTATTTAACCTTACAATTCTTAGTACAAGAATCATTGAGGAGGGAATCAAGATCATGAAGATGCCTGGAGCTAAGGTGAGTGTGAGAAGTAAAATAGAAAAAAAAAAAGGTTTTTGATGACATATTTTGGCCATCAAGTAAACTGGTTTTCTTGATGGACTACTCAGTTTTCTTGATGGGCTTTTCAGTTTCTTTGATGGGTAAAGAGCATAAAAGTTTTTCATTCTTGATGGTCGGGCTTTCTTGATGTCTACCTACTTAATGGGCAAAGACCATCAAGGTAGACATTTTTTGACGTGCTTTGCACATAGAAGAAGGTCAAATTTGTAGTAGTGAACATTTAGAAAAAAAACAACTCATAGCACCTATTTAATGCATATTGTGATTATGGAAAAATTAGTGATATCAAACGGCCATCAGACAGTAATCATAGGGCTATTAGAGGGTTATCAGACAGTAATCATTGGGTTACCGACTTTTAAATTTGATACTTTTGCAATTTAGAAAATGTAGTGACGTGGGCTCTATTATCATAATTTTTTTTTTGCTATTTTTGCAAGGTTTCCTTTCATAAATAAAACAAAACACCAAAATCTTTACGGCCCGTGTAACAAAATCAAAAAGTCCACGATATTGTCATAAATTTCAAGTTTTCCCTTTAATAATGCGAACAATTTTTCACTTCTTTTTCTTCGTCTTCTTTGCGATTTATTCATCTTCTTTTCATATTATTAATTTCTCATATTATTACTTCTTCATTTTACAATATTATGGTTATTTATGTCAATATTTACCAATTTCTTCATTTTCTCTTCCAAAATTTCTTCCTTCTTCTTTTTTTCTTATTCGTACAAGATCTAAATGATATTGGTACAAGATGTAGACGATCATGTACCAGTATCTAAACGATCAGTTGCCTATTTTAGATAGACATAGATAGATCACTATCACTACAAGATCGTTTAGATTTGGTACAAGATTGTTTAGTCTTGGTACAAGGTCGTTAAGACTAGGTACAAGATCGTTTAGACTAGGTACAGGGATACATGATTGTTTAGGCTGGGTATAAGGGTACAAGACTGTTTAGACTTGCTATGAGATTGTTTAGATTAGGTACAAGGGTATATGATCTCGTTTACGCTGGGTACAAGAGTACAAGATCGTTTAGACTTAGTACAAGATTGTTTAGACTTGCTACAAGATCGTTTAGACTGGGTACATGGGTACAAGATTGTTTAGACTTGGTACAAAGGTACAATGTCATTTGGACTTGCTATGAGATCGTTTAGACTCGATAAAAATCAGTTTTTCACACGTGTATGACTGATTAATCGTGGAGGTATTTTGTTATTTCACGTTGTGGGTTTGTGGACTTTTTCTTTTCTAAAATTGTTCTATATAGGGTGTAAATATTTTCGCGCTCTATATTGCTTTAAAAACCACTAAAAACAATGTATTTTATATTAAACAATGTATGGAAACTTGAAATGAATTGCAGACGCCACTGCAAATCCAGATGGACTGAGTGCATGTATTTCTTTTTTACATGAAGAGATTCCAATTCCTCCTCCACAAAGAAGTTGGAAGAAAAAGTAATGATGATAACAAAAACAAGAGTACAAAGAGGTAAAGCAACGAACTAAATGGGTAAAATATGTCTACAGCAGGCTATCAATAACTTGGTTCGCTAGCGCGATCTTGAACCGATAACCGAAAAACCTATTTAGCCACTGTCTTTCTCAAGGAATAGTTGCTACTGTCATTACAGAACTAGTATACCATGGTCACATCTGCGGAGAAGTTACCGTAATTGTGGTGGAGTAGTTGAAGACAAAAGCCTTCAATCTCTGCATTGCAAGATCCAAAGTGGGTTTGGACATGTTGGCAAAACAAATGCGGAACCAACCTGGTTCGGAGCAATGGCATGACTGTCCGGGTGACACATTCAAGCGCACCTTGAAAAGAATCTTCCTCCAAAGCTCCATTTCTGACTCAAACGTATTGCCTCCCAACAAATGCCTCATATCCACCCAGCAAAAAAGCCCAGCATTCCCTTTGTGGCACTTAATCCCCGCCTTCTCCAGCCCATTCACCAGCATTGTCTATCTTTTCTCCAGCCTCTTTTGGTTCTTTCTAATGTACTTCCTCCTAAACTTCTTGCTGACAACATCGCCGACAGAAGGTACGACGTTTGTGATGAAACCAATAATGAAAACAATGTAAGGCTCCGACTACTACTTCTTTGTCACTACTACTTTGTCATTCGAATATAAGGCTCCGACTCAGAACCCGGGCAGGCCAAGATCTTTGGAGAGGCTGTAAACAATGTGAACTTGTTTTGGATTTGGTGGTTGTGTTTGTATGTTTGGTTAAGGATTTCCATGGCACTGACAAAACCTGGGTTTCGGAAAGCTGTGCCAGAGTAAATCTTGTCGCTGATTAGATGGAGGTTTTTTGATTCGATGAATTGAAGTAGGAGGTTGAGTTCGTGATTACTGATTGTGGTTCCTAATGGGTTCGATGGGTTGGTAACAAGTACGCCTTTGACTTTGAGGTTACAATTTAAGGCGTTTTGGTAGGCTTCTAACAATGCCGATTCTGTTATTTTGAAGCCATTGGAGCTGGAGCAGTGGATGGGTACGATCTCAATTCCAGTTCTCCATTTCAAGTCTCTATCAAATCTGTATTAACATTGAATAACAGCAAAGACCAACGTTAGGGACAGTTGCCAAATGCAGAAAATATTTGTTTATTTTTTTTAATAGAAATGAAATTGAAACGTACCCGGGATAGTAGGGAGTTGGTAGAAGAAAGGCATCACCAGATTCAGCCAAGCAGAACATAAGAATCTCGTTAGCTAAGGTGGCACCAGCAGTTAGGACTATGTGGTTGGGATCAAACGCTACTTTGTTCCCTCTAATTTCCGACATGAACTCTGCTAATGCCTGAAACATTATTATTCAGTAATGTTAAATTGCATGTGATCTCCCAAAGACTGATGTCATAAACTTAATTTTACATAATATTATATCAAAACAATTAAAGAAGAATATAAGTAATGTATTATTCTGTGCCTTTTTGAAAGCAGGCAAGAATATAAGTAATGGACTTTCCATCTCTCTTAAAACCAGCCACATTTGGGTTCTCCTCCAGCACTTCTCCACCACATCAAAACATAACTGCATGTCACCATTGCAAATCAAAGTTTCATTCTCTCGTTACCCATAATGAAAAGATAAATATTTATATTTACAATAAAAAAAATTATTGATTTCTAATACTCACACATATATTATTATTACTGACCTGATTTTCTGCCAGACCAATTTGAATAATCCCTTTAGGATTTTGAATCTCATCGTAAGGATTCTTCTCATATTCTTCCCATACTGAGAAGTAAGACGAATCTTGGCCGTGAAAGTTACACGTCGCTTTTCTAGACAATAGCCCCATTTATTTTATTTTATTTCTTTTTATCCAAGGCAAAAAAAAAAAAAAACAGTTGGATGGAGGGATGGATATATATGTTTTTTAGGAAGGATGGAATTAAGAATGAAAAGGCAAAATTAGCAAACCGTTTTGAAGCAATTACAAAGAAAGATTGGAATAAGCGTTTTGAGTGATCAGACACCAATTTCAATGTTTACAGATGAGTAGTGAGAGGATGTGTACTGCAAACAGGTGAAAAGATATTTATAGACTTTTTGAGAAGGAATGACACGTGGAAAAGTATATACGCTTTCCCATTCACCAAGGAAACACCTCAACACATGTATTACTTTGTTTCTTAAGCCTGTCTTAATTAATATAATAATAATATAATCCACCATCCCACTTTCCCTTCCAATAAATAATTAAAACCCCTTCACGCCCTAAAACTAAATTAAAAATTTACCTTATCATTCAACCGACAACCCCATGGGTTCTATGGTCAATAAAGTGAGAACAAAAAGGAACTCATTTCTACCAATAAAGTAAATGATAATCAGTATATACTTCATCTCAAATTCTCATGTATGTGTCATCACTTGTATAGTCGTTGTATTACAGAAATGTGTATAGTAATACATTATTATATATTTAAGGATTAGAGGTGTGTGCGGTGAAATAATAATAAGAAAAAAAGGAAGGAATTAGGAAAAGAGTGAAGTAGAGAGGAAATAGGGAGGACCCGTACCGACATGAAATCTTAGGCAAAGCTGAAGAAAGAAAAAGAATGGTGGTAGTGGGACAATGTGATGGGAGAATGGGAGGAAGCAGCATCGCGTTTGATTGTCGGTCATTTCTCACCATTCTAAAACCTCTCCATTACCCATTGTTTCCTACTAAATTTTGCTGCTCTTTTGTTTCTCTAGTGCTCACGTAAGCATGGTTACCATAGTTATCAACCCAGTAATTTCTTTTCTTTTTTTCCTTCTTTTTTTGTTAATTTACATAAAATTAAGAAAAATTGTATCAGATAACAAAAAAAAATTTAGAAAAAAAAGTCTATAGCACCTCTTTTTGGCATATTGCGAATATGACAACAATGACATGTAATTAATGATATCAAACGGTTATCGGAAGGCTATTAGAGGGTTATCGCTTTTAAATTTGTTCCTTTGCAAATTTAGAAAATGTTGTGACATGAGCTCTATTATTATAAACTTTTTTTCTATTTTTGCAAAAGCCCCTAAAATTAACAAAATTTCAAAATATTTAGTCTGTATAACAAAATAAAAAGTGCATGAAACAAACCATTTTTTAAAAATGATCTAGGTTTGTTTTTGTCGCTTCTGAATTTTACTCAACTCGGATTTTTTCTTTCTTCCTTTCCATCTTCTTCATAGAGATAGTCACTTGCAGTGTTCTTCTTCTCTTCTTCTTCTGAAATTTTACTTTTATATTTTTTTTGAAATTATGATCATTTTCACAACTACTATTATTCTTTTTCATTATACTTCTGTTGTTGTTATTATCTTTGTTTTCAATCAATCATCAATCTTTTATTGTTTTTTTTCAATGTGTCGTGAACAGAGATGAACTACATGATCATTTACTATGGGGTTTTTTAAATCATCGTTTATCATGAATTACAACACGGTCATGCATTATGAACTACACAATTGTGCATCATAAACTACACAGTCGTGCATCATGAACTATATAGTTGTGCATCATAACTACACGTGATAGAATTTAGCCATGCACGACGAAAAAATAATCTAAACTCTACTCTAATTTCTAAGATTAACATGCATAGAAATTAAACCCTAAATTAAATTTGTAATTAGGGTTTTTGGTTTTTCTTTTGTAAGAAAACTTACATTCAAAGCTTCGATTGTTGCTTGAACGACCACTGGGTTGACCTACTATCCTTCGGGCTCAGAACCAGGTTGTGGGACTTGTTGGATGAAGGAAACCGAGAGAGAGAAAGAAGATGGAAGTAGTTTTATGGAATTGGGTTGGGCTAAAATGACTTTATTTTAGAAAAAATAAAGGATCTTTAACTAAGATGGCCTAAAATGGTATACCATATTACAAGATTGACCCAAATTTCTCAAATTTTATAAAAAATGTCTTAAATTGACTAATATTTTACACAAATATAGGGTCCAAATGACCAATTTACCAATCTTTATTATTAACAATATATTAAAAAATAGAAAAAAGGAAAAGGAAAGTGGACCATGATTAAGATTTGCATTTATTAGATATGGTATGTAAATATAGTAATATTAAAATAAAAATTGTCCCTTAATTATTTTTATTTTGGTGATTTTGTTAAAAAATTATTCCCTATCGATCTCTCTCTCACTTTCCAATCTCTCTTTTCGTCTATTCTTTCTTTCGTTTTGCATTGTTTTTCGTATATTTCACGTAATTATAGTATATATTGAATAATACGATGTATACTTTATGAATGAAAGGTTCTTATATCAATTTGTTTATGTATTTTATTTAAATAATAAGTTATGTTTGAAACAATAGTGATTATGTATGAAAGTTGTTTATGTTTACAGGAACATGAATGAGAAAAAATTATGATGAGTATATGTAATATATGCCATTAAAACATTAGTTGTTTTCTGGTATATGTAATGTTAAGGAAAACTGAATATGTTTGCGATGTAGGGACTTTAATGAAAGAATTGAAGATTTAGAGAATTGTATGAAAAAATGGTTGAATGTTAAATTGGTTTATGAATAGTATGTATGAAACAATATATTGTATATTTTATGAATGAAAGGTTATGCTATCAATTTGTTAAACTAGTTTATGTATTTTATTTCAAATATTCATATTATATGTAATAAATAATAAGTTATGTTTGAAACAATAGTGATTATGTATGAATGGTAGTATATTAAATATAATAAATTGAAAAACTTTGATTAGTACACTAGATGGAAATTTATGAAAATAAAATAACTAAATTAAAAACTGGAATATGAATATTTCAAATAAAAGTTTGAATCAACATACTAAAAGTCTAATAATAAAAAGGAAAAACTAGTTCAATAAGAAAAGCTTGCATCTCTTTCGATTATGGGCAACACATCCACAATGACCACATTCAACGTGTCTCTTGAACTCCATTTTAGAAGGAATTCCAATATTCTTTGGTCGACCAACTGAACATTTTACATTCGATGGGAGGATGCTAACTTTAATTTTTGTTTATTGAATATATGTAGTAGTATATATGTAACAAATCATAGAACATAAATGTATTATGCGTATATATGTAAGAAATCAAACAAAATACTAATTGGATAGAGAAAAAAGAAAGAAAATGATATGAAACATGAAGGAAAAAAAACTGAACTATATGTGTCACTAAATACGTGTTATTGTATATATATAGATGTATATATTTATAACAACATTTGTGTATGCAGTGATATATAATGAAATTCAACTATAAATTATGTATTATTGAATATATGTAGTAGTATATACACTATAATAAACCAGCTCTTCCCCGACGCACAGAAACGTCACCTAAAACACAAACAACGTCTCGAAAAGCTATCGCGACGCCGCACACGATGTCGGCAGCAACGTCGCTAAAAGTCCGTCGGGGATACTTTCCGCGACGTCGCTCGCTGCCACGCCACAAAATATTTCCCCCGCGCACGGTCCCAATACGTCGTGGAAGGTTCTTGAGACGCAAACGTCGAGGAAAGCTTTTATGACGCCGATGTCACATAAGCCTTCCACGACGTCTGTGTCGCAAAAGGTTTTTTTTTTGTTTTTTAATTTTATTATTATTATTATTATATATTCATTGGTTATTATATATTCATTGGTTTACTCGAAGTAATAAAATTTGAAGTAAACTGATAGAAATAAAAGTATTATTCATTACGAAATCAAATGATAAATTAAATATGTTCGATACAAGAAATTAATTACATAATTCAAAACATTACATAAAACAAAAACTTAAGATCTAATGCTCTCGTGCAGTGGACGCCAAACCTACAAATAACATAAAAGTATTGTTAGAATATCACATATGGAAAGTTAAACAAATTAAATATTGAAAAGTGCGTACCCAAGTGATCACGGGCCTCTCTGTGCTCGACTCATCTCCTCGAGCATCTTCTTCATCTCTTCCATTTGTCGTGCTTGGTCCGCAATTTGTCGATCTCGCTCCTCCTTCCTCAGGCGTTGTTCTTCGAGCATTCGATTAGTGTTGTCAAGTCTCGCTTTGAGGTCGCTAACCACTGCTATGTGTGTCTGGTAGTCATACATACTGGGGGAAGAAGATGAAGCGGCAGTCCTAGAACTGGGTTTTGGGCCCCAACCAAGACCTTTTGAGTAGCCTGGTCGTCTACCCAAAACTGTCTCGTATATCTCGTCCTGAGTTAGTGGTTCAGAACCCTCTGGGATTGGCTGAGACTGAAGATCCACCATCTGATTTTGTACAACAGAAGCTTGTAAGTTTGAGAGATTATTAGACTTGAAAACATAGAATAATTAAAGTATAACCAAATATAAAGTTTTCTAAAACTTACGAAAGCATCCTCTGCAGCTGGTGAAATGAACTCGCCACTACTACTGACGTGAGTTTCTTTGAATAACTCGACACGATCTACAAGACGACCATGCAGTTCAGTGAGCTCTACTTGTCTCTAAAGAAACGACTTTGTGCCGCTTCTATGGTTGTAAGGCTGTCGCGTCCTGACAGCCTTACACATACTTGATTGCTCCTATACATTTCAAAAATGACAATGATCAAAACGTTATACTTTTAAATAAATGAAATATTGTAACATAAAAGTTTATAAATAATTACCTGAAACTGTCGAGTGATGTAGTGATCACATAGAAAGTGTCAATCTTCCACCCGATTGACCAATCTTGGGGTGGGTTTACTCGTGCTTGTTCTATTCAATGCTGGATCGTTACGATCAAACACGAAAAATTGCTACAAAAGAAATATATTTCAAGTCAGTAGAGCTTTAATAAGGAAATAGAAACATGCATAAATGTTTATGAATTTGCAGACTTACTGTTAGGCCGCCTTTGACGACCTCGATGCACTTCGGTGGCACATCTGCCCACTTTAGGGCCTGAATAGGAAACGTGTCTCGTGTCAGCACACCAATCGTGCAACTGAAACGAGGGGCGTGTGGTGAGACAGGCCTGTCCCCTCTAGGGGGGATGGAAATGGGAATTCTCATTCTGCTGTACGTATTGTTCGACATCTATGTTTCTAGAATGTCGTCATACTCTCCTCGCAGTGGGAGTCAAATGAGAGGGGTCTACTGAAAACGATATTGAGATTATATACAACAAGCATAACTTAAAGACATAATCATATGAGAGAGAAATTGTATTAAATATGCTGATATTATTGCGAACCTGAAGTGTCGCCTACTGACGACGAACTACCCGCGTTATCCAAAGCGTCAAGATTAAGTAAATAATCTTCCTCAAGCATACTACTCGAAAAGTTACACTCCATATCTACATACATAAAAATCAACAAAACATTAAACAAATAAACGTGAGTATCACAACGTAATTAATGTATAGAAAAATGATTAAATGTGTGTATACGTCAAAAAAACATTGTTATTCATCATCGCACGACTCACTTTGATGTGATGATTATTCATCATCTTCATCGTTTATGAAATTTTCCACGACATGACAAACATTTGGTCTTTCCACTATTGTAGGATCAACTTCAGTCCTACACAGAGTGTCACCCTCAATGATGTGTTCGTTCAGTTGATGTTCAATGATGATTTCCATTACATTAAGTTGATCATTCTCGATATCTTCCACTTCTGGCACGTCCCACACACGTTTATTTTGCACCACTTGAACAATTTTCCAATTGATACCATTTTTAGGATCCTCAAGGTAGAACACATGATGTGCTTGGGTTGCGAAAATCACGGGTTCTTCAGCTAACAAAAAACGGGACGTATTTATTGATTTGTAGCCTAGTTCTTCGTGCGTTCTATGATTTTTATTTTTGTCTGTGTCAAACCATCGACACTTCAATAACCAAGCACGTCGTCCAAATGGATATTGAACGTGCAACACTTCGTCCAAAACATCGTAAAAATTATTGTTCGCACTGCCTCCACTCCCTTTCCCGATTACCATGACTCCACTGTTTTGTGTTGTGCGTCGGAAATCACGCTCCAACGTGTGAAATCCACTGTAAGAGCGAACATCTAGTGATGGTCCCATTGCGAGTGAAAATAAATCTTCAGAAATGTTTGAATTGTCACGCATTTCTGCCATAACCTGAAATTTGGTTTAGCATAAAAGTACTTATATATGTATAAAATATGTATAAAGTAGAAATGCTCAAAGTCATTCACTCGAAATACCTGAGCTTTGAACCAATTGACAAATGCTCGTTGGTGTCTTTTAAACAGTTCAGAAAAGCTTTCACCTCGACGACTTATCAGAAGCAGGTGTTTCCTAAAGTACACAATTGTAAGTTTGTGTGTCGGCGAAGTATAAAACCCGAAAATATGTATAGAAATTAGTACCTCCGGTATTCGGCTATTTCATCTACATTACTGAGGATGTACCAATGAAAGAGTCGTTTCTCTTCTTGCAATAAACTTCGTAAACGTGACACTCCCAATGGTCGTACTTTCTAAACGAATACTTCATACTCACCAATAACCTCATCTTCTTCAATGCTATCATCATTTAGATCATCTCTAGTGAATTGTGTCTCAATCCCTTTCAAATAGCGTGAACAGAAAGTACTTGATTCGTTCATAAGATATCCTTCTGCAATAGACCCCTCAGGACGTGCTTTGTTACGAACATACTGTTTTAGTGTAAGAAACCAGACCAGTAACTTTTGTCTCATATGGCAAGTGAATTGCAAGATGTACCATGACGCTGAAAAAAACAAGTGGAAATATTTTTTCCAATTTGCACAATATAATTATAATATCTGACTGCAATCTATCTAAATCACGAAAAAAAACTGCACAGTTCAGTAATTGTAGTGTCCACATTTTTTGGTAAGAATGCCCTAACACCGATTGGAAGAAGTCGGTGTAGCAGTACATGACAATCGTGCTTTTTGAGACCTGATATTTTTCCATTGTTTGCATTCACACATCGTGAAATATTAGAAACGAATCCATCAGGAAACTTAACTGCTTTTAAGAACTTACAGAACTCAATCCGCTTGCTGTTAGTCAATGTATAGCTCGCATGTGGTTTCACCAATCTGTTACCCACTTCTACCAAATGTAAATCCTTTCTTATTTTCAAATCTTGTAAATCTAATCTGGCATTCGTGGTATCTTTTGTTTTTTCTTCAATATTCAACAACGTACCGACCAAATTATCACAAACATTCTTTTCAATGTGCATTACATCAAGTTTGTGATGAATAAGTAGTCTTGGCCAATAAGGAAGATCGAAAAAAATACTTTTCTTAGTCCAATTAAGAACTCTTTTTCTTTTTTTATCTTTTAACGAAGGATGCTTACTCATTATTGGAAACTCCAAAGAATCTAGTTGTTCCAATATTTCTTGGCCATTCATTACAACTGGAGATGATTTACGCTCTACCTTTCCATCATGAAGTCTACTTCTACGCCAAACATGATTGTCTGGAAGATACCATCGATGTCCCATGAATGCTATCTTTCCGCGTATTCCAAACTATGATTTATCCCCCATGCAAACGGGACATGCCTGATATCTTTTTGTACTCCAATCTAATAAATCACCATATGCTTGAAAGTCATTAATTGTCCATAACAAGGCTGCATACAACTGAAAATATTGATTCGTTAGACAATCATACGTATGCACACCAAACGTCCATAGATTTTTTAACTCTTCAAGTAATGGTTGTAGGTACACATCAATTTCTCTACCGGGAGATTTAGGACCGGGAATGAGCAATGACATGAAAATGTTTGACTCTTTCATGCATTTCCATGGTGGCAAATTGTATGAAATTAACACCACATGCCACATACTATACGAGGTACTCATATGACCGAACAGATTGAATCCATCTGAAGCTAACCCCAAGCGAACATTCCATGGCTCCAATGCAAAATCACGTCATTTTTGGCGTCGCGAAAGCTCCGTTTTCTTGTAGTGATATGTTAGAAATCACAGAACATAAATATGAATAAGATGTATATATCTAATAAATCACATAATAGAAGTGGATTAAACAGTGGTATATAAATGTATATATTATTGACGGACACTTTATTAAACAAAAATATGAATAAGATGACCGGAACATGCCGTAATTAAACAGAATATTAAGAATATGACTGAAAGTTATGATAAACAACCAAAAATTAAAAACATGACCAAAAGGCATAAATCAAAGAGCATACTGGTTGGGAAAGAACAAACAATATGTTTTTTTGGTCACCCTGACAAAAAATATTAGAACTATATGTCACTAAAAATTTATGTCGTAAATAAGAAGGGGTATATATATATTAAATCACATAACAAATATATTATATTTTGCGGGTATATTGTAGTATATATTGTTCATTTAAAAACTATATGACAAATAGAATGTATATAATTGTATGAAATGTGAATATGTATGTATGATATTCTCACTGCGTATTATATACATTGAGAATGTGTATTATACTGTTTTAGTATTTGCTATATAAATATATATTTTAAACACTAATTATTAAGTAATATGTAGTTTACAACATGTACTTTACAACATATTTAATATATAAATGTTTATATGACTAACAACATAATATTACTATATGATAAACAAAAAGAAAAAAGAACATGACTGAAGTGAAAATATTTTCGGTTACTGTATGTAACTATATATGTCTTATTGTATGTATGAAATGGTATATATCTGTAAGCAATATTACATAATGAGGTAGTATATATGTAACAAATCACATAATATATATATTATATATATATTATGTGGTAGTATATATGTAATGATTAAAAAAAATATTAAACCGTTACATAATATGTGTATGCGATAGTATATAAATTGAGTATTAAAAATTATAGAACTAAAAAAATATTGTGAACGTATTATCCAATATATGCAGGAGTATATATGTAATAGAACATAAAAATTTACTTCAAAAGATATGTACAGTACCATATGTGTAAAAAAAAAAATACAAAACGCATATCCTATAATCTGTGGATACCAAACATGACAAGAAGATGAATTGAATTGAAGTAGAAATAACAAATTTCTTGAGGAAAAAATCTATATGCTAGAAAATAGAAATTAAATATTATACGAAAAAAGAATGAACGAAAAAAAATACTAATCAATTCAAAATCGCCAAATCGGAATGGAAGAAGAAAGAAAAAGTTTATTTTTCTATAAGAGTCGGAAAAAATAATAAGCAATGTGTTGATGATGGAATGAAAAAATAATTTTGATTTATCATTTAAATTGAAAATAATTATTACCAAATAATTACCATATAAAGATATATAATTTATACCATATTTAAATCATAAACAAGTAATAAATATTACATTAATAAATATAAATATATATGATAAATGGTTAAGGAAGTTACAATTTATATAATAAATTAGGTGGTTGATAATTAAGGAAATAATTAAATATTTTCGAAAATATTAAAAAATTATTTAAGATTTACAGATATAATTTATTTTTAAATAATTAAATGAAGGTTAAAGTTGTCAAAAAATACCACGATTTCCTAGTTTAGATAATAATTGAAAAATTAGGACATTTGTGAAATATTATGGATAATTTAGGTATTTCCTCTAAATCTTTCAAAAATAAAAAAGAGAAGAAGCCCAAAGTTTTTTGTCTTTTAAAAGTGAAACCTTTTCCCCAAAAACCAAAAGCTCAATTTATAGGGAATTCACATGCAAAATGGCATTTGCATGCAAATTCATAGCCACCAACATAACCCACTAATCATTAGTGGGCTTAATGTCTCCATAGTGCGGTAACACCTAGACCACTATAGTTAGTGGGATTATACAACAAAATGTTGGATTTTTCCACTAATTTTGGTCAAAGAGCAAAATTGTCTTTTGGTCAAAGTCAAACTTTGACTTTTTACAGTTTTGTCCGTCTTGACTAATTTCGACCTCTCGAGTATGAATCTACATTCATTTTCTCAAAATTCAAATCATATTTGAATATATTGTCAGTTAAAGTTTTGTTTTTTAAATTCAAAAGGTTAACATTTTAACTTTTTACAACTTTGACTATTTCCATCATTTTTTAGCTTCCGAGTATGAATCCACATTCATATTTAAATCTCATTTAAACATAAAGCTCTATCTCTAATATGAAATCTGATGGCTACAACACATATACTTGTTGATTTCTCTCTCATATCCCAATTCAAACAATTTGACTCATTCTATCATATTTTTCTAAATTTATTTCATATGAGCTAGCAGGGGGGGAACCTAATGGACCTATAGATCAAGGGCTCCAATGATCCGAGATTAATTGGCTAAACTTTTTTAGACCGAGCTAATCAACATTCGTCAACTAACAGGTCATTCCACTAAAGTCCCGTAATTGCACTCCCTTCATTATAGATATATTTGTGTCCATTTGATGTAACCATGATTAGTAAGTTAATCATTCATAGATTGTTCGTAAGCTCGGTTGGGTCAAAATACTATTTTACCCCCGAGACTACATTTTGCTCCTTAAGTTACACTAATCCACTATTGAACAATTGGATTAAGGTTCAACCTATAAATCGAATCCCTCTTGTGCCAATGAGAGAGTGCGGCCCCTGAAGGGATAAAAGTCTTATTGCAGCAGAAGAATTTACAGAACCATTCCTCAAATTAATTTGGAAATCTCAAAAAACAGTACATTGACAAAATTTAGAATCAAAATTCTAAATAAAAACTAAACATGCTTTTAATTAAAAGATACATGAAACTTACTTTTGTTGACGTTTCTGAATCTACAAACCACCGAATTGGGGACACCACTTGTCGGAGACATTCCTATCCTCTCGGATGTGATTGGTTTGTGAGAACCAATTGGGATGGAAAAAAGTTTATAGATATTTGAGAGAAACTATTTTCTTTTAATAGAGAGCAAAAATGTTGACTTTTTTTTTTTTATTAATTCGTTGATTAAAGAAAATTGTTTTCTTCTATATATTTATAATTCTCTTTCCTTCTTGGAATAGGAAAACGAGTTGGAGATAATAGTGGGATTCTATTAATTTAAAATCATTAAATTAATAGATATTTCAAATCTACTAATTAATCAACCATTAATCAATTAGTTAATAATTAATTAAATCCTATTTAATTAATATTTCATTTAAATCTTATTTAAATGAATATCTCTCCAATATCTTATAGATTTATATTAATATAATTAGTTAAATTATATTTAATTAATATTTCATTCAAATCTTATTTGAATGAATATCTCTCCAATATGTTGTAGATTTATATTAATTTAATTAAATAAAATTAAATTATTAATTAATAGTCAAATTAAATATCTTATATTTAACTTCAATTAAATTTGAAGTTTCTCTCAATAATTTTAATATGAATCCAATTCACATTAAATTAATATTTGAACTCATTCAAATATTTTATCTCTTATAGATTAATTTTGAATCATATACAAAATTAAATTTTTATAATAAAGTTTCACAAACTTTATATTATAATGTATCACTATACGTTTAACTAATTCCCTAAGTAAATTTGAACATTTCAAATTACAACCAATATAAATAAATCTCATTACCCTTTACGAGCTAAGAAGGGGACCTAATGGACCTACAGATAAGAAGCTACAACGATCTGAGATTAATTGGCTAAACTCATTGACCACATTAATCAATATTCGTTAGCTGTGTGTACACTCCACCAAAGACTCACAAATGAACTCTTCTCACTGTAGATATATTTATGTGTCCACGAATATAGACCAATAACAGTAAGTTAGTCCTTCACGAGTGTTCGTAACACCAGCTGAGTCAATTTACCGTTTTACCCATGGGTTACCTTTAATCCTTAAATACCAGTGCTCCTCCAATGAACAACTTGTTTATGGTCCTACCAATAAACAGAAACCCCTCTTGTGCCATAAAGAGGGTAGGACCCTTTGTTCATGACCTGGAGACACCATTTAAGGGAACACTCATCTACTTACCCTAAAGTGGGGAAGGAGTGAATTCCATCTTATGTAATTATGTTCCCAGCTCCCCACTCGGTCTTGTCCCTAAAATGATAAGCTTATTGAGTAGGCGATCTGGCCACTCTCACATGTACAAATCAAAGGACAATCCCTCGTGAACAGGAATTCATAACACACTCAGGATTAAGACTAAGTTACCTAGGTCATCCTAGTGAAATAGAAATCTAACTAGTTAACGGAGTTACATCTAGTAGTTACTATTTTGCGGTCCGATCTTATGCAAACTCATTGCATAGGATACCCTCACTCGCATGTTTACTACACGAACGCGTTGGATCACTGCGTTTGTATCAAATACAAAGTGAGCCGTATCAATAGTGTTACTAGGATAAGGTAACCAACCTTATCCCTATACTATAGACCCTTTAAGCTGATCTTGAATATTGATCCTTGTATGTCTCTACATACTGTTCAAGACTCAATAAACAGCTTAGGATGTTATTTTATTGGATTTGGGTTATTAAGACAAAACTAATAATTAATCAATAACAATTATTACAATAATTACACTTTATTAATAACGGTCAATGGATTATATTTACAATCTATGAGTTGTAGGATATAAATCCTAACACAACCTGTTTATGGTCCTACCAATAAACAGAAACCTCTCTCGTGCCACAGAGAGGGTATGGCCCTTTGTTCAAGTCTTTGAGACACCATTTAAGGGAACAGTCATATCTACTTACCTTCAAGTAGGGAAGGAGTGAATTCCATCTTGTGTAGTTATGTTCCCAACTCTCCACTCGGTCTTGTCCCTAAAATGATAAGCTTATTGAGTCGGTGATCTGACCACTCTCACCCGTACAAATTAAAGGACAATCCCTCCCGAACAGGAGTTTATAATACACTCAGGATTAAGACTAAGTTACCTAGGTCATCCAATTGAAATAGAAACCTAACTAGTTAACAGACTAAGTTACATCTAATGGTTACTATTTTGCGGTTGGTCTTGTGCAAACTCATTGCATAGAATACTCTCACTCGCATGTCAACTACACGAACGTATTGGATCATTGCGTTTGTATCAAATACAAAGTGAGTCGAATTCATAGTGTTACCAGGATAAGATACCCAACCTTATTCCTATACTATAGACTTTTTAAGCTGATCTTGAACATTGATCTTTGTATGTCTTTGCATACTGTTCAAGACTCATTAAACAGCTTAGGATATCAGTTTATTGGATTTGGGTTATTAAGACAAAACTAATAAAATAATCAATACAATTATTACAATAATAACACTTTATTAACAACGGTCAATGGATTATATTTACAATCTACGAGTTTTAGGACATAAATCCCAATAGCCCCTATTCAAGACTTGGATTTAGTCTTAAGAGAACAACCTATCAACTAACTCTAAAGCGGGTAGGAGTGAATTTCGTCTTGCACCTTTTGTCCCCAGCTATTCACCCGGTCTTATCCCTGAAATGGGAGGCTTATTGAGCTAGGGCTAAAGAGCTACCCTCACCTATGCAGATCTAAGAATAATCTCGTGTGAACAGAAGTTCATAGTTAGCTCAGGATTAAGATTAAGTTACCTAGGTCATCAATAATCGAGATAGTCGATTTTAAATAGTAAACGACGTTATAAGGTAAAAGTGACTATTTCATGGTTCAATCTTATGTAAACACTTTACATAAGATGCCCCCACTTTCATGTCTCTACATGAACGATTCAGATCACCTCATTTGTACTAACTACAAAGCGGACCGCATCCAAAGTTTCTCTGAATAAAGCGTCCAAGCTTTATTCATATACTATAGACTATTTAGGCTATATACTCGAACTTGATCCATGTTTATGTCGCTACATAAAGTTCAAGTTTATTAAAAAAATAGCATCAAAACTTAGTTTATTGAATTTAAGATTATAGTATTCAATTTCTCAGTACAACTTTATTGAATAGAATATGATTACTAACTACGAGTTATAGGACATAAATTCTAACAACACGGTCGTGCATCATGATCTACACGATCTTTTATTATGGCTTTTCAAAACCATTGTTTAACATAAAATACTGATCGTACATCATGAACTACGTGATCGATTGTGTATTATCATCTACAATAGTTTACTAGGGCTTTTTCAAAATCATCGTTTATAATGAACTAACAATCGTGTATCATTTCCTACACTATTGAGTATCATGATTGTTTAGAAGAAGAATTACAAGCGCGAGTTTGGCCAGTGTGTGATACTACCTAAACGATCCTGTATAATTTTCTACACGATCGCGTATCATGATTGTTTAGAAGAAAAATTACACACACACTGAAGGAATAAGAACCCAATAAGAACCCTAGCAGCGGAATATTTAACATAAACTAAACTCAAATTAGTTGGAAATCTAAAAATACCATTACAGTGGCAAAAAAATACATAAACTAAATTACTGTAAGGCTCAGCATCCTTCTAAAAGAATTACAGAGAAGAAATAAAGAAGATCTTGCGTTTGTTGAAGTCTTTGTATCTACCAATCACCAAATTGAGGCATCACCTCCACTTGGAAACATTCTTATTCTTTGAGCTAGAGATCTTGGTTTGTGGGAACCAAAAAGTGGAAGGGAAATTTTATAGAGGATTTTCTTATGAATAGGCAAAATATTTGTAAAAAAACTCTATTCTTTTTGCCATACATACAACTTCCTCTTCTTTAGACCTAGGGAAGTTAAAAAGAATATGGGAACGTGGAAAAACCACCCAAGTTCCCTATTAATTTAACAAATTAAATTAATATTAAAATTAAAATAAATAAATCATTAATAATTAATATTTTATTTAAATCATATTTAAATGAATATCTCTCACATAACCTATAGTTTTAATTTAATTAATTTAATTAAATAAAATTAAACTAAACTATTAATTAATTGCTAAATTAAATATCTTATATTTAATTTAATTAAAATTTGAATCATATTCAAATATAAATTTGTATCATAACCTATAGTTTTAATGTTTATCATATACATTATTAAATTTTAACCTATAAATTTAATATGAATCTAATTCACATTAAATTAATATTTGAACTCATTCAATTATATTATTCTCTCATAAGTTAATTTTGAATCATATCCAAAATTAAATCTATATAATAAAGTTTAGTTAAAATATAAACTTTATATTAATGTATCACCATACATTATATTAATTCCCATTCAAATTACAACCAATATAAATAAATCTCATTACCCTTTACAAGCTAGAAAGGGGACCTAATGGACCTACAGATTCAAAAGCTACAACGATATGAGATTAATTTGCTAAACTCATTAACCACATTAATCATTATTCGTTAACTGTGTGTACATTTCACTAAAGACTCATAGCTTAACTCTTCTTACTGTAGATATATTTCTGTGTTCATAGATATAAACCAATAAAAGTAAGTTAGTACTTCACAAGTGTTCGTAGCACCAACTTGGTCAAATTATCGTTTTACCCCTAGGTTACTTCTAGTCTTTAAATACCAGTGGTCCTCTAATGAACAATATGTTTATGGTCCAACTACTAAATATAAATCTCTCTCGTATCATAGAGAGGGTAGGGCCCTTTAATTAATCTATTCTTATCATTGAATCAAAGATGATTAAGAATTGAATCATGTTTAATTAAGAGGAGTTTTTTGATTCAATATTCTTCTCAAGATCAACTTACTTGATCTTGAAAGAATTTTGATCAAAGTTCAAGAAAAAAGATGATTTCCATAGGAGGTTAGTTTAATTCTTGCAATATTAACTAAAGCCCTAACTTGTTCTTAAAAAAAAAATTACAAGTTCATTCATAATTTTGCAATCAATGAATTAATTGGGAATTAATTGTGGCCACAAAAAAATACAATTAATTTCTAAAAATTTGGTAAGAAGGAATTCATCAAACAACATTCAATTTCAAGAATTGATGAAAAACAATCAAGAATCAAGTAAATTTTTTTTGGTAAAGAAAAGGAATTCAATGAATCTTACATTAATTGTGATACTTAAGTATTTTGCCTAGAAAAATTGAATATAAATCTAGAATCAAGAAAGAATTTGCTTAGAATTATAGCAATTGATACAAGGGTTTATTTCTTGATAAAAAAATGTGGATTCCAACAAAAATTTACATCAAAACAAAGATTGAATCAAACCTTAATTACATGAGAGAGAAATTAAAGAAGACAAATTCTCAATATAGTGAATTAACCTAAACGCACTTACCTCAAGAATTTTAGTCCATCATGAAGATTGCTGAAATTTTAAATGATGAGGAAAAAATGATCGAATGAGGCTAAAGATTATGGAATGTAGAAGAAATTTGGTGAATTGGTGGTAATTTTGCCAAAAATAGTAAATTGATTGTGTAATTAGGGATTATTAGATATTTATAGAAAATAATTGAGATAACTACCTCTTCTGCTCGAACTCATCACCTCAAGGCCCAAAAACTCGTGCATTTGACCGAATTTTAGCAAAATTTTGGATTTTTGAGTTTTAATTACGAAAATGCCACTCAAAATAATAGAAAAAATTGAATTACGTTGGGATAGATTCGAACTCGTGAGCTGAGAGGCGAGCGGACGACCATAATGCAACACGTGTCGCACGAAGAGTGGGGAAGACGGATGAAGCGCGCGCGGATTGAAGTCTTCAAAACGACGACGTTTTGACTTTCATTAACTACCAAATTGCCCTTGATTTTTGTTTGGCCGGTTCTCTTTCGTTTGAATTCCAATTTAGGTGATTTTCATGTCGTTGGGTTTGTATCGGAGTCTATTTTCATATTATATATAAAAGTATAAAAATATAAAAATAATAAACATATACATGATATAGATTGAGAAGAAGATAAATATTAATGGGTCATATGCATTTACAAGTTTTCTTAAAAAGTTTAACATAAAACTGAAGCTTAAATAACATTTATCAATAAATAGTTATTTTATAACATATATCAATAAATAGTTATTTTATAACATAATATTTGAAACATTGAACTTTTATATAACTTTTGGAAGACATGATCCATAGGTATAAGCCCTTATTCATTTCTCCTTTTATTTATTTTAATATCTTATAATTTGTGAAAAACAAGTATGAATCCAATTTTTTTAAGTTCTCTAAAGGTTAAGTTATTGTGATAAGAAAATTTGAATAAATTTAGTTTAGAATAAGTGGAAATTTTATTCAGTTTTTAAAAGGATGAAGAAAAGGGCAAAATGGTAAGTTTAATATGGAGTGAGAGACATAAGGGTGTTTTCTTAAGATTTTTTATTATTGTTAAAGTTAAAAATAAAAGAAAAAAGAAAAAAGAAAAAAGAAAGAAAAAGGGGGATATTATCTTTTTCTCTTCTCCTTCTTGACTCTTTTAGAGACCGACCGCCCCCTTCCTATTTGAAAATTCTCTTCTTTTGACGCTCTCTCTCACACACGGTGGCACATTTCCAACGATGACATGCCCGCTTGCATCGCTCTAATGCACGTTCGAAACATCGTGACTTGTTGACGACAACACACACGAAACTCTCTCTCTCTTGTCGAGCCGCTCTATTTTTTCTTCTTGTACTTTCTCCTCCAACGACGCAGCCACTCCTTGCGTGTCCTAAAACATGCGGTGGCCCCGTTCTCGTTCATGAGCACGCCACGTGCTTTAACGAACAACGCTCAACAATCCTCCCTCTTCAACGACTTGCTTCAAAAGCAGTTGCAGACATTCAAATTTATGATGGCGGCTACATTTTGAGTAAGATTACTCACAACCCTCTATAAGGAATCTAGATCAAAGTATCCATAACTCGTAAAGGTCAGATCTTATTTTGACTTGATCAGATTTGATTTAATTAAAATGGTTGAAGGATTGTTCTTATTTGTTTATTTGTCTATCTATTTTTAATCATGTTCGTTTATTTTCCTTTTTTTTTTTCTAGAGAAAATTTATCTTCTAACATAGATCAACATCACAGACTTGCATATTTAATTATGGTGGGACTCTTATTTTGCATCTCTTTTGGAAAAGAGGCTCGAATTAGAAGTTACGAACTGTCTTTAATTCTTTAAACTTGAGTATGGATCAAAAAGACATTTACAATAGTCGTTCAAGATTTGAGAAAGCTTAGATTTTAGGAATTAAAGATTTCAAACCATTATTTGTTCACTTTGGTGGGATTACAAGCTTCAAGAGGACTTGGTCGATAAAATGGTTGTAAGTACTAGTTTTGAATCTAGGAAGTCGTTAATGTGTTGCCAAGGCGATTTCGATAAGGTATTGACAAGGTCTTAGATAAATTTAGTAGGTTCTCTCATAGTTCTTAAATACCCATTTAGTTTGAGCGTCTACTTGATTTTACCCATATTATTATTTGTATGAAGAATTGAAGATTTCGAGAACTTGGAAGCATTGATCAGCATGGTTAAGGTCGTTTTAGACAAATTTGGGTAAGATTCTAAGCTTTATGGAGTTGGTCTCGAGTACCCATTTAAGTTTAACTCTAATATTGAACAACTCATGGTTTCTGGATGCTAGGTTTTGAAGTTGAAGGTTGTAAGAAGATTGTCCATTGGGATTAAGGCTACTTTGCTAATTGCTTGGTAAGTGTTGGAGTAATTTAAGCAAGTTTTATTTCAAGTTTTTAAATGCCCTTTGAGTCTAAGCGTTAAAATTAAATTACTCATATTACTCGGGTCCTAAGTTGAACGTTAGAGATCAAGAAGGGACTTTCTTCTAGCTTTGGAGGTTGTTGGGTGTTGTTTTTACATGTTTGAAACATAAATGGTGTAGGGGATCTTATGAAGTGTTTAAGGTTAATTGACCCATATTGATATAATGAATCGATCTAAATATAAAGCTTATGAGATTAAAAGATCAGTTAAGATGGACTTAAGTAAGATGATTATAGTACTAAGAGTTAAGGTTTCAAGTTAAGGGTCCAAAAGTGGAGTTCTAGCCTAAATTAAAGCATGTCAAGAATAATACAAATTTAATAAGAAAAGTGGGAATTTGACTCATCAAACCATAAATAGCTTGGGTTGTTATAATGAAGTGTTTTAATGATAGTTGTGACATATTGATATGTGAAGATAACTTAGAGGCCTTAATTGTTGTTTTAGGCCAAATTGAAGTGGAAAAAGTGTATAATCCCGGGGGATCGAGTTTTGACAGTGAGTGACTTATTTTCAAGTTTTCTTTATATTTATACATGTTATTTTATGATATCGTTTGGAAATTTTCATGAATTAAACTTGTTATGACTACGCTCCCATTTATGTTAAACAACGTGTTTATGTATCAAGAGTTTAAGAATGCTTATGACTTGGATTCATAAAAGCGGGTTTCAAGTTTCCATTTTCATTTAAATTTAATGGTGTGTTTATTTATCACGATTTTAAGAATGTGTATGGCTTGAATTTTATAAAACCGTGTTTGTAGTTTTTTTATTATGCTATGTTTTTAAATACGATTAACCGAGGTTTATGATGAATGAGAAGGTGATTTCCCTAAGGCTACGTAAATGCGTTTTCGTAGAGCCACCTATGGTTGTCAAGGGGTTCCAGGGCTGAAAGAGGCGGTGACAGAGGATCCGAGAACCTGAGCCAAGGTGAGGATATGGATGGAGGATTGTGATATAGCTTCGGGCCTAGCTTAACCTATGGTCGATGGCTCTATGGGCACATAGGAGCGGATATGGAGATGGTTATTGTGGTAGGTGCTAAATATGTGTGAGCTCCATTTGACAGTGTGTTTCCTTGTGGATATGGATCATGTGTGAGCTACTTCTGACTATGTATTTAGTATTCTACCATGGTCGCATTGAATGGAGATTGCTTTCGTGGTAGATACTGATAACGTGTATAAATACCTGTTATTACAACCTCTTTTATTAGAATAATGAGGTCACAACACATGATAAAATTATCAAAGCGTGTGACTTATGTTGTAAATTCACAAGTATTTAGAAATACATTTTACATAAGTGTCATGCCTGTTTTATGGAGTTTTCATGTTTAAATGCATAATATGTAGGCAAGAATAAAGGAGCATATTAAATCACTAAGGACATCTCGTGCATAGACAATGGGATGGGAACTCGCCTAGCGAAGAACATCTCCAAGCAAGGACCCACGTCATCACGCAGGAAGGCTCATTCAAAGACAAAAATTTTAGTTGGAGTGATGTGACTTCATAGAACCGAAGTCAGCAATGACAGTTTCAAACGACCAGAAGTTCTCACCTAAAGTTGTCTATAAAAGTACTTCATCCCCACCAAGAAAAGAGGGGCCTAGATGGGCCAACTAGGGGTTTGAATATACCATGAAAGAGAGTCTAGATGAACTGTAGGTGTAAAGAGTCCATTCTTCTTCTTCTACTAAGGTTATACTGTGAGAGAGAGCTCGAAGCCTGAGTAGAGAAGAAGGTCATTCCCCTTTGCCTCCTAACTTGTAATATTAGTTCATTGTTCTGTCTTCCATTTTTGTATTCTTTGTAATGAGTATTGTGCATATCATACGTGGCGTACGACCTACATTCTTTGTATATATTATATGTTTATGCCTTTTCAATTCAACATTCCTTTACTTCTCACCAGTCAATGTGTTATTTGTAACTTAGGTAGATCATAAGTTCTTGATAAGAAGTGTTACTTATAAGTCTTATCATGATAGTCGAGCTATTCTCATCGCTTGGCCAACGTAAGTCGCCAACTACCTGAGAGGGGAAGTAGCTAGGACATAACTAACGGGCACAAGGAAGAGCTTTGTCTTTCCTCGTGAGATCATTCCCAACATTGTACCCCAAAGGAGAACACTTGTGGATAGTGGACACCGAAAGCTTGCAGTCCTTAATCATGAAATCCTATACGATTTATAAGCAATCCCTTCTAGATATAACTCGTCAATTCGTACTTAGTCATATGGATCTCTGAAAAAAGACCATGTGTGACATATAATGACTTCGAGAGAAGCAAGCCTTAATCATAAGTATGGTTTAATGAGTTACATCGCATCAAGATTATCTTATTACTTATTTGCATGATAATACGTAGACATTCCTTCCTTCATTTCTTTGATACAAGTTAGTTCACATCACCACACCATTTTCATATCCCCTCTTTACAGACTCTCACCGCTCAGTTTAGCTATTGAGTTTAGCTTAGCATTTCTTATAGTTTTTATTCCTTAATTCTTTCACATCACCTAAATGAGAAGTAATTCCTAGAACTAATATCTTGAATCAATTCCTCGTGTTCGACTTTGGATCACCTAAGTAAATCTTATGTTCTACTTGCACTTGAGCTAACAGTAGGAAAACTTGTACTTAATGAGAACTTAGCTATTAAGCACAATGTAGTGAGCATTTCACATGCTATGACCATGCCCCATGACTTATCACTTAGAATTGATCACACAATACAGAAAGATACGGTGAGCATCTTAAGCACAATGAACCTACTTAGTGATGTATTGTAATTGTATTATACACATGCGAAACGACTAAGTCCACATACAAAAGCGTAGTCCAAGTTTTTGGCGCTGTTGCCTAGGAATTTATTTTTAGATATTAGAGTAGATTCTTACCTTGATTTTTAACAATACATTTGATTTTAGTGAATCATGCGATTAGCTGAAAATCGCGCGGAGAGGTTCAAGGTACTAGAGTAATTTGTGATTGCTTAAACCAACCCCAAGATCAGTGTATCTTTTGGACGATGGCCAAGAGAAATCTCAATGGATGTGGTTGGTGACAAATGAAAATGAGAACCTCTATGAAGTCATCAATGAAAGTGTACTCACGTCAAGCTAATGAGATCCATGCTTCATCTAGCTACGCGATAAGGACTAAGAAAGATCATTTGAGCATTGCGATGAATGATTGAGAACAGAGACAAATTGCAATGAGTAATCATGATACAGAGAGTCATTATGCGAATGATATATGGAATTCAGAAATGATAAGGTCAGAAAAGCTATGCGGAGTAGAAGCAATGATACCACAGTTCTTCTTCGCCAGAGAACCTGAACGCATGGATGCATTTGTAATGTATAACTCTTCTAATTTTTTTAAAGAATTGCATCCCTATATTTATGTACATATTTACTTATAATTTTTTTTTACCTTCGTAAGTATATTTTTTCCCTTTATACGTGTACATCAATTTGTATTCAATTTTTGTATATTCGTAGTCTCACAAGGGGATTGCACAGTACGCTACAAAGCTATAGGTTCGTCTGATAGGATACATGCGATGAAGTCAATCTATGAGAAGGCGTGAGTCAAACGCATTAGGTTTTCTGATCCTCCTATACGATTTATTTGGATTAGGTTTCATTGGAAAGCTTAGGATTTTTAGGAAGTATGAAACGTTATGTCCAGCCTTAAAGTTCTTAAACTTTCAAGAAACAATGAATACGTGATAACTTGTAGAAATACAAGTTATTGCAACCTCTTAATGTGAGACCCGTTTTTAATTCGAGTATAGGAAGTAAAATTTTGGCTAAAACAACTATAGAAATTGGCTTTTCAATATATGGGCGGAAATGATTAAACGATGACATTTTTTATTGTTAGAAAAAGTTTTGCGATTAAGAAGTTAATTCTCGAGGAAGTTTTGAGAAAAGAAGGATTTGCAATAAAATCTATAAGTCTAAACGTTCTCAGAAGAAAGTTCGGGTAAGTTTTTGACTAAAACGACTAGGCGTTTGGGTAGTCTTCGCTATAAGAACCAAGAGTTTCTCGATGAAGAAGTCTTCGAAAGAGCCTTGAAGTTTAAATTTGCGATAAGTGTTCTAAGCGAATAAAAGTTTGTTAGTTCGCGAGGAATGTTTCTTATAAAAATATAACTACGCGATATGGTTATTCGCAAAAAGTGTTGTGGTTAAAGTTATTTGCGATATGGGGTTAGGCGAGAAGTAAGGTCTGGCTAAGGAAATGTCAAATTTGATTTGACAGGGGTTAACGTGTAAGATTAAGAAAATGTCTCTTCCCTCTCCACCAGAAGAGGAGGAAGAGGAGATTTTTTGTTAAAGTGTGGTGAGTGGTTTTCTTCTTAAATGTTTTGTGGTTCAGCTTTACTATTTTTAAAGATGATTTCAAATGAGAGTGTTTCAAAAAGAGATTTCTATGAAAAGTTTGTGTGTTCTAGCATTAAAAAAACCATGTTAAAGCTTGATTTGATGATTACGATTTCCATGCTATGAAATGGTTTTCAAATCATTAGTTGATTCCTTGAGATGATGCTAACTTTTATGCGCACATAAAGAGTCAAGGCCACAATGGGGTGTACGGACCACATGGTGATAAAAAGCTGGCTTATGCATTGAAAGAAGCGTATAAAGTTTAGTGGCCTGAGCAACAAGGACGAATCTGTGTATTCTTGGAGTTGTTGATACAGTAGCCAAAATGTGAGGTAATGAGACCAAGCATAGAGAACGATTCAGGATCCTTGACGAAAGGAATGAATGTTAACTAATGTGTGTTTATGTGAAATTGTTATGTTATGAATATGTTAAGCATAAAGAAATGTTTATGCGAGATGAAATTATTTGATGTTATTTATGCGAAATGATGTTTATGAAAAGGTATTACGAAAAGGATTTCATAAAACCTCAGTCTTTTAGACATTCTTTCAAAAATTCATCTTCCAGGATCAGGTGTTTAGGCCAAGTAGATAAGAAGGTTGAGGGATTTGCGACGAGATGACTCCAAACTTTTTGGAAATAGTTAAGCATTGGTTGTTTGGTCAAAGTATTGTAATTATGTATCAAACGCTTGTTATTAATAAACGTATTGGTAGGTATTTATTATACTTGGTGTTTACTTTGACCATCGTTTCATTTTGAATTTTGTTGATAGTATAAAAGGAGTTGAGAATAATATATTGCGATAAGAAAATTTCAAAGTTGTAACAAACTCACATCCTATTCCTACTACTTCGGCATTTTCGTCGCAGTATGGTTTGGGGTGTGACACTTAAGTAAAATAATGAGGTTTCATCGCATGACAATAGAAGAATTCAGAAAGAAAAAGTAGGCAATTTAACTAATATGAGAAAGGTTTACCGCAAAATAACTTCACCTCTGTTTTACGATGTTTCAACATGTTTATCGCAAGATGTTAGATGAAAAAGAGCAAGGCTTGGCGAGCAAGTGCATTACACGTGAAGTAATCTTTTCGACCTCTTTAGCGTGAGGAAGTAGATGTTGGGCGATCAAGTACCTAGCAAACAAAAGAGATTGGTAGGAATATCAAAAAAGGACAAATGGGACATGCTGCGCAGCAGAGCGACAACCTTTCAAAAATCTTAATGGGGCGCGCCAGCATGTCAACACCATTTTGTGTATATAAATACAGTTTTCCTCCCAGAAAAGTGTGCACAAATTGGTTGGTAAAGCAAGTTCCTTACAACCTTCATCTTCTCCCCATCATCTTGAGTCTAGGTGAGAGCCTAAGACGTAAAGAGAAGGAGAGATCCACAAATTCCATTACTCCCCCTCCCATCTAGGCAACATTCAAGCTAAAGAGAATGAGATATCAAACTATGAGGTGTAACCACTCGATTATGTCTCCATTTCCTTATTTTTATATTGTATCATTTTGTAATCGAAATGCTAAGGCCGAAAGGCTTAAAATGTTATATATGAAAGCAATACATTTCTACTTCCACTCTCCCATCTCTTTATGTCTTCCATATACATATATGATTGAATAACTAAGTAGCAATGAGTGATGTATTTGATACTTATAAGATCATAGTGCACGTAGTAGGAGTTTTATTCAGTTAAGAGCAAGCATCTTGACCTTGTTCTTTCGAAAGAAGAACAAGAGTAGAGAACATAATCATTGAATATGTGTAACTCGCTCTTAACTAAGCAAGTAGCGAAAAGAATACAGTAATGCATTCTGATTGCTAAACTCATCCTTAATATACGTTACTAAGAGGTCAATGTATGTGGTAAAATGCGCTGGCAGGCGTGAACCTTATTTAAGGATTAACTACTATTATTGCATGCACAATGATTTGAGATATAGTGTCACTGAACTCGTGTATATGCATCCTGAAAGGCGTGCAAGTATGGTAATGCACTAAGAGGTGTTGGCCTTAATCCATGGTTGATATAGCTATATCGCTTCGAAGTATTGAAGCATCATCCAATTTATTAATAATTCAATTTTGTTTCCTTCCTCACCTTGTTTGCGATGAGATCATCTTTAACCGTACCATAACTCCATATCCACCTTACACCACTAAGCACCGTAGTGTAAATAGTTAGGAGAAACTCATATACTGTTCATACATATTACTGTTTAATCTCTACCACATGATTTTGCACACATTAGGATAAGTTAGGAGCTAGAAATTCATTGAGTTTGACCCTGGACTCACCAGAAAACTTCTCGTCGCTTACACTTGGACAAAATAGAGGAGAACTTGCAGGACAATGTTTTTATCATAAATAGCAACACATGATTAGGAATGCAAATTTTATCGCATAATTCTAATTTCTGGTCCGCAGTCAGTACTTTTCGAACCAATAATGTTAATTTCTTAAAAGAGTACTTGAGAAAGTCTAAGCATAAAATGAAAAACAAGCAATACATCGTACCTTGAGCTATGAGTTGTTTGTCAGGATTATGCCGTCACATTTAAGTCGACAAGACCTTAATCATACGGTAACCAAACCGTTAATCCAAGGTAAGACTGTCTATTTAAACAGCCCGATGAACTTAAAATTCCAATTTCAAGATAGACAAATCTTCGTCATTAACTTATTATCTTTCTCCTTTCATAGCTCTTCAAGTTGAATTTCTCATTTTTTGAATCACACTATCTTTCGAATGTGCTTCTCTGTTTCCTTAGTTCCTTCATACCTACCAAGTTCAATAACGGAACCAATCTGATGAGATGAGTGTGTGGGAAGAAAGAAAAAGAGAAATAAAACTTAGAATAGTTATGATCATTGGAGGTATTGAAACCCACATCATAGGAACTCCGTTGGCACCACATTATTTACCTTCAAGATCTTTGGTTCTCCAATTAGCATCTTTCTTTAAGTTGTATTTTCCTTCCTCCCTTCTTCCTATTGTTAACTCGATATAATAGCATAACATATTCCTTTCGGTGAACTTACACGTTCATTGCCTAAATGAGGAGTAATTCCTATAACTAATATCTTGAATCAATTCCCTGTGTTCGACCCTAGATCACCCAGGTAAACCTGTTGTTCTGCTTGCACTTGGGCTAATTGTAGGCAAACTTGTACTTAATGAAGACTTAGCTATTACGTGATGAAAATGGATATAGTGAGCATTTCACATGCTATGATCATGCCCCATGACTTATCGCTTAGAATTGATCACACAATACAGAAAGATATGGTGAGCATCTTAAGCGCAATGAACCTACTTAGTGATGTTTTGTAATTGTATTATACACATGCGAAACGACTAAGTCCATTTAGGCGCCTTGCCATGGTTGGATTTGGTACAGGTTTTCATCTTAAGCGCAATGAACCTACTAGGGTTTGACCGCATGATTCCTTAGTCATGTGTGAGCTATTCTTAGCAGTATATTTAGACGCCTTGCCATGGTTGGATTTGGTACAGGTTTGTCTAGCTTGATTTCTGATTACGTGACGATACATATCTTCACAATTTTTTTAAAAACCATGTTAACGAGTTGTTACTTATAAGAAACTTTCCACTCACTGAGTTTTCAACTTACGTTTTCAATGTTTTTCTTCCCCCCAGATAGCGATCAAGGACCAAGCTTTGATTGAGCTCCCCATCATCTTTGTAGAATTTCCAATTTGTATATATATACCCAAGTGTTGTATTACTTCTTGGAGTAGTTAGAAGTAGTGAGAGCCACACTATTTTGTTTTGAGAAATTCTCAATTGAATGTAAAATATTTTGTAACTAATTCCTAGTTGGATATGAACTCTTTAAAGACTCTGGACTAGGTTGGGAGTGTGTGGTGAGACAAACTCGATGTGAAGTTGGGTTTGAAGATCTCTTATACTTTTTAGAAGTGAATTTTTCTTCCCTTTTCAAGATTGGCTACCCTAAATTTTAGGGCAGATGTTGGCAAAGTTTATGTAGAATTTCTTAATGTGTGTTCTATAAAGTTTAAGTTGGAAAAAGTCATTTTCATGCCACGATCTAGGTTAGAGAGGAAAACCTAGATTGGGGTGTGACAATAGGAAACAGATTTCAATGTAATCCACCCTTTTTAGGGTAAAAAGATATATCCTTCTTGCTGGCTCATAAACTATAAGTTTTTCAACCCTACCATCAGTATAGAGTTAACCACATGTATACAATAGGTCTCATGAAATATTTGTGCTAGAATTAAGCATATTGAAAACCATGAAACATTTCATTGTTTTCATAGTTCATTAATAAATCATTAAAACTAGCAATGGTAAAGAAATCAGTTAAATAAACATCTATCAAAGAACATGACTTGATCAATAACTTGAATATCATGCTTTATAAATAACTTTTAAATCAATCTGTCACTCATTGCACTTGAGTTGATTTATAGTCGAGAATTTCCTTCATAGTCTCCTTGATTTGAAAAAAAATCCACATTAGACGAAGCAAAAACCGATACGTATGAAAGTTTGTATAGATAAGGTCATTACAATCAAGCACAAATATGTTTAGAAATGAAATTTATTGCTAAGGGTACTTACCTAGATTTACCTCGACAAAAAAAAATTGTATTTTACCCTTACTCTTTACTGTAGTTTGGTGGAACTACGGGTGTCGAACCCAAGAGAGCGGTGGTTAAGTAAAGATTCTTGGAATTAAGCTTCAAAGAAATGATGTTAGTAGCAAAAAGAAAAGCATTGAAGAGAGTGTGGAAAACCAAGTAGAACCAAGACTTAATGTTGTTTAATTTTAAGATGCAAAGTCAATTCACAAAAAAAAAAAGGAAATTAAAATTGAAATTAAAACTTTATGTGAAATATGAGGGAAAAGGCAAAGAGCACTAACAAATTCTTAACATTGAATTAAGAGGATTATTAAATGATTTTTTCTAAATTAAAAGTGGTTCTCGATCAAGATTCTTGCAAGATAAACTTGCTTGATCTTGTAACAATTTTGATCAAGATTTCAAGAAAAAGGATAATCGGCATAAGCAATTAGTTTTTATTCTTGCAATAATAACTAAAGGGTAATCTTGCTCTTTAAAGAAGATGAAAGTATCTTGCACGCTTTTTTTAAAACAATTTACCGCCATGAATTAATTGGATTTAATTGTGCACAACAAAATTGATGCAACTAAATTCAAGAATTGCTAAGAACAGGGAGATTCATCTAGCATTAATCGATTTCAAGTTTTGATATGATACAATCAAGAATTAAAATGAATTTTTGGGTAGACAAAGGTAATCTAATTAATTTTTCATACCCACAGTATCTTGCATACAAAAATGGAATCAAGAACATTATCAAGAATTAAGTTGACAAGAATGCTTGTAATTGAAAGATTGAATTATTCTTGATATAAGAAAGTTAGGGATTCAACAAAAACTACAAGAAAATCAAGATTCAATCATATCTAATTACAAGGAAAAATTAAAGAAGAAAATTCTCCAAGAATTGATTAACCCTAAGTCCACTTACCTCTTGGTAATTAGCCCTCCATCAATGAAGCATTCTAGAAATCAATTGAAGGAATAAAAAATGGTAGAATGGAGGAGCAAATTTTGGAATTTGAGAGAGTTATGGAAGAATTTGGGATTAATTTCGGAGAAAATGGTGAATTCATTATGATATTAGGGGAATTTAGGGGCTTATATAGAAACTGTGGAAAATAACTGTCAATTGGACTCAAACTCACAACCTTAGGAACACGTTTGCAGACTAAATGACGGAAATTGGGAGATTTTTAGATATTTGCAAATTATTTACAAATTTTCCATTGAGAAAATACAAAAACAAAATGAAATCGATGAAGGTGGGATTTGAACGCGGGTGGGAGAGAGGTGCGCGCGGTGATGTGACGACACCTGTCAAGTCTTCTTGGTATTTACCAAAATATCCTTGATGTTCAATTTGCTCGTTCTCCTTCGTTCAAACTTCGTTTTAGGTGATTTTTATTGCGTTAGGTTCGTAACAGAGTCTTCTTTCATATTCTGCACAAAAAATCAAAATAATGAATATATGCACGATATGGATTGAGAATAAACTATATAAATGGGTCAATATTTTCCCCAACAACATTTAATCATTAATTAATCCTTTGGTTAAGAAAATATCCAAAACTTTCCTTGAAATTCCAAAAAATAACACAAGAACCTAAAAATGACCCTTCGGAACTCACTGATGTAAGATCCGAGCTTTAGGTAGTGTAGATTTTTCAAAGAGTTTAAAATGTTAGAAAGAAGGAAACTTTTGGTTAAGTATCAAAGAATAGCACTTTAGGCATTTTGGCTTGGCAAAATAGTTATAAAGGTTTGAAAGGGTTTTTGAGTGTTTAAGGTTGGTGAGAAAGAATGACCGTAGAGGTTGGACATTTTAGCTATCTTCATAAAAGAGTTTCTCACAACTCCGGCATTTTGCACTCAAATTGATCTTGAAAGTTCAGAAATTGAGGAAGGAAGTTTTGTCAAAAGAGTTACAGATTTTAAGTTATAACTTTTCTAATTCGAGTTATGTAGTTTGGACAAGAAACTATTTGAGATGGTCTTGGAAGATAAGCTATGCGTTTTGGACAACTATGTGGCATGACTAAGGCAACCGGTTTAAGGATTTAGTGAAGTGTAAAAGTCGATTCTGAACAACGTGGACTTCTAGAGTGTTGTAGAGTTCATCCATTGGAATCTGAAGCTTGAGGTAACAATATTAAGACATTCTGCAACAATTTGTAGAAGGAAATATTTTTATTTAAGTTCTGAATTTTATGTTATAAAACTCTAAAGAAGAAGTAGAGTTCTAGCCGAGAATGAGGTTTTGGGCAGTAGAGGTTAGCGGTCGAGCCTAAGAAATTAGCATGGCATGTAGGGCATGGTTTTTCGAAGCGTTTTGAGGTTGTGTTTGATGAATTGGAAAACTTTAAGTAAAGGTTTGATGTTTTTAGAATAAAAGGGAATTAATTGGAGTTGTTTCCCATTATTTCAGGAAATTTGACAAGTTATCAACAAAGGGTTTGATCTGCGATCTATGAGTGAAAAATGAATTTACTAAGATTATTTTAACTTATAATTAGTAAAATAATTTCTAGATGACGATTCTAATATCTTTTACAAGCTATTATGTTAGTATGCTTTTAAGTGAGCCTTATTTCTATATATCAGCATGTTTATGAAAAATGTTAAAGCATGTTAATTAGAAAATATTCCAAAGCATGTGTTTAGAAACGTATTTATCAAGCATGTATTTATTGATAAAATTTGCAAGCAATGATTTATAAAAAGCATTAGTTTAATAGAATGGTTTTAAAGAGAAAACCATGGTACTCTATATACCGAGTTCTCGATGGTCAATGTGCACAGTCAGGGGTATAGGGCTATGTTGACAACTTAGCTGCTACCACCGAGTTCAGGCATGAATAGTATGACCAAAGGTTCTCTACTATCTTGACCGAGTTTATTATGAATTGTATGACCGAAGGTGCTCTAATATTTGATCGAGGTTTAGCGGGATAGAATGGCCAAATGTGCTCTACTATCTTGTTTATGTTTTTTAGGGTATTGAGTATACAAAGTTAAAATGAGTATTTGAATGTTAGAAAGTGTTCAATTTAAAGAGATTTCTTAAAGATTTTGTGCTATGTTTATGAAATGTTTAAAGTATACCTGTTTTATAAAATAATCACTCACTGGATTTTTAGCTCACCCTTTACAAATGTTTTTCCACTTTCCAGATAGAGGTCGTGATCCGAAGTCCTGACCGTTGTCTTCAGGTTGCTGTACGAAGTTGTTGAAGTAGTTTAGTTTTAAGGGTCAATTTTAGTATAAATCTTATCTTGTACATGGTTTTGCATAAAGTTAAGTGTTGTTGTATAATTTTTGTTTGTTCTGTAAGTGAAGTTTGTAATCAATGACATTTAGCCTTAACTACCGGTTTGTAACGCCCTTAGAAAAAAAAAAAAAAAAAGAAAAAAAAAAAGAAAAGGGTTAATAATAAAATAATGTTATTTTATTATTAAATATTATTATTAAATAATTATTTTTTTTTTCTTTTCTTTTTCTTTTTCTTTTTCTTTTTTCTTTTTCTCTTTCTTTTCTCTTCCCTTTCTTTCTTTCCCCCGCGTGCAGGCCCCCCCCCCCTCCATTTTTCTTCTTCTCCTTCTTCCTCTTCTCCCAGCCGGCCGCCACCCCCTGTCCTCCTTCCCGTCCGTCCGGTGAAGCCCGGGTAGCCGCACGCCGACCGCGTCTGTCTCACGCCGTGACGCTTCGTCCGTCGGTCGAAAACCAGCCAAACGCTCCAGCCGCCGCCCCCTTTCTCCCTTCTCCTTTCCGCCGCCAACGATCCGTCGTCTTCCGTTAGCCGCACCGCTCGGGCAGCTGCGTCGCTCGGATCGCACAAGTCGTCCGTCAACCGATCCGCGCCGCTGCGAAGTTCGTCAACCGTTTCGCGCTGCCGTGACTCGTCCGCCTAGATCCGCCCAGATCCGCTCCTCTCCTTTCGTCCGATCGGCGAAACCGTTCCCCAGCAGCACGCCGACGCCGGATCTGCACGTTCTGCTGCCCGCTGCCCTCCACGCGCCGCCGCGACTCCACGCGCCGCCGTGACTCCACGGGCCGCCGTCTCTCTCTGCCCAGCCGTGGACCTTTGAGTGATAGATTTGGGTACATATTGAATCAAGGAATGAATCCTTGATGTTTCCAGTGGATTGAAGTGGAGTTCGATTTTCCATCGACTTGGGATTTGGTTTATTGGACTTAGTTCGATCGAAGAAGTCGCATAAGAGTGAGGTAAGGGACTTTCTACTGGACTCAATAAATGTTATTTGAATGTGATGGCTGTATGTTTCGTGCTGTTATACTGCGGAGAAATAACAATTATGAGGTGTATGTTTGAATGTGGATTTGTGGTTGATAGTATGTTATGACTGGTTGAATATATATATATGTGCAAATGTAAGGGTGTGGAAATGTCTGGATATCGTAG